>JANAVB010042420.1:9162615-9752846 GCA_029216955.1 Iris pallida
TATCCATATATTTATGTATATTATATATTATATATATATATATAGCTAACCATTTTACATATGTATTTCACTATACTTAGTATAAGTTATTTTTCTATGTAATATACTTATCATATTTATAATTTGCCTTATTAAAATATTAATATTTATTTTGCACTTTTACCAATTTGTATTTTAGTGTATTTAAATTACTGCAACCATTTGGTGTCCAAGCCTAGCGTGGGTTTTTTGGGCCCAAATGTGTTTTCACACATTCAAGACCTCTACAAGTCATATTGGACTTGATTCATGGCCTTGGGTCCTGTATTTGAACTTTGGTTCAAATTATATACATGGACAAAATACGCAGATAATTAATTATTTAATTTCATTGTGTGCAATACTGTTTTTGGATTTCTAAAAATACTAAAGTACTGTTTAAATTCTGGAAAATAGTATTTAGATACTATGTTAATTTAGCTAATTTAGTATAATTTTGTAGTTTTAAATTACATTTTTGCCACTAGTTTGGCTTATGGAACCAAAACTCATTTTCTGTATACTTAGGAAAACTGATTTTTATAAAATATTTGTACTGGTTAATAAATTCCAGAAAAATTATAATAAATTTCTATGATTAACTAGGATCATTTTGGTACTTTACTTTAAGTAAAACTAGGCTTTTTGTCTATCTCAAAATTGTTAAAATACAATGATCTTTTGATTTATTTATTGATTAATTACGACTTGTAACTTTTTGTGTTATTTTGAGTTTTAGCCGTATTAAACCTCACCCATCACTAGTGTAAAGACCCTAGAAAGATAGTTAAAGTAGTGTGTCACCACACATTGGTCTCCTATGCTAAAATCATTATTTTGGCTAGGTGCCCAGTCACAAGTCGTGTTTCACCAATTAGTGTCTTAGCGTTTTAGCTTAGTATAAAAACTAAGTTATTGCATTTACTTCTACAGTGACGAGTTACCGGACATCCATAGCACTTTTATCGTAGCTTGTTTTGCTTTGCTTTGCTAGAGGCAAGTACTTTCTACAAACTTTACATACTGTTACATCAATGAACTGCAAATCCAACCATGTTAAATGCTGATCCTTGGGGTAGCAAGTTAAAACTTCACATGTTGTACTTTCAGTTACTACCATACTTAGAACAGTCTTGATATATCTCTCACATGATTAGAATATAGGTTATAGGGAAACTGATAGTAGTGTACGTGATCATACCCCCTCTACAGTATCGAGCAAAGTTTTATTTTATATGTTACTGCGCCGTAGGCCTTACTCTCAAAGCTGTATTTGTACGTATGTACATCTATCGCCTTTACACTTGTATGAAAGTATATTTCATTATGTGCCTCAGCACATTGTACATCTATTGACCGATCACGTACCTGCTACAGTTTTAAACATTACATATACATCTGTCACTATGACATATGTGTCCTTGCCATGATAGACTATGTGATGCCATGTTTCCAGTTATTTCCTCTTATGTTCATTTCCATGTTTCATTTGCTAGTTTGTTAGATTCAGTACTTACTCATGTCCTGACAGGATAACGTTGTAGGTGTCCTTACTGAGGAGGAGTTACTCTGCGACACATATTATGGAGTTACTGCCGAGGACCCGGCTTTGCTTTATGAGGATGTTCCTACGGGAAACCTCACCTAGTTATCTTTTTGCTTTAGACTTTTGAGAGTAGTCATGTATTAGGCTACATATTTTGTAACTGGACATGTATCCAGTTTTACATTTCAGACTTGTACTTTGAACATTTTACTATATGATACGACTTTTGTGTTTGGAGTATTTATGACTTTTATTCACTTATAGAACTGTTAACACATTTTAGTCTTATCCTGTTGTCTTTAGAACAGCTTACTACGTTTTATATCAAACGTAGGCTGGGCATGACTCGGCCTGGCCCAACAATTTGGATAGCGGATCGTGACATGTTTTTAGTGGTGGCCCATGCAGGTCCTGACTAAACTGTTTGGTTACGTTATTGTACCAAGCATGCCTGCAATTAGGAACTTAAGGTAATTAGACAACATTAGGAATGACGCTTTGAACACCTAGAGGAATGCTAGGATTGCAACATAGGAAAACATCACATGCTTGCTATTATAATTAGATTTTCTTGCCTATGATTGCTTACTTTAACAAGTCCTTATAAGTCCTTTTTTTATTTGTAATTTAGATGGTGCTTACTCGTTCATCCCAGTATGTTACGCCCGAGAATGGGGCCCTCCATATCCAGTCAGCTGACCAGTTGACTGATACACCCCCATCTCCACCTACCACATTCTCCCACTCCACAGATCCACAGACCCAGATGCCTCCACCACCTTCCACATCCCAGTCCCAGCAGACCGCGATACTTCCACCACCCCTATCACTATACCCACCCAGGCTTCCGTCACACTCGACGGAAACCAGCTGCTCACTCTGATTCAGGGGTTCCTAACAACCCATCAGGAGCAGACTATCCTACTCCGCCAGAGCATGGAGCGTTCTGAGGGACGTCCCGTGGTCCCACCACATGTAGAGCTACGGCAGAGAGCGGGGACGATCAAGGACTTCATGGGTCTGAATCCCAAGGAGTTTTCAGGGACTGAGGGCATAGTAGTAGCAGATGACTGGCTAGATTCGGTAGAGAGGAAGCTTCTGGGAGTTAGGATGTCGGATGACCTCCAGGTCGAGGCAGCGGGAATTTCTGCTGATAGACTTGGCAGGAGTCTGGTTCCGGAATGAGTCGTTATTTGCGAGAGGGAGGGCCACTTGGGATCAGTTCAAGACCCAGTTCAAGAAGAAATTCTTCTCGACCACTGCTAGAGTAGCCATGGGGCTACGATTCCAGAACATCCAGCAGGGGAACCGTTCTGTTGATGACTATGCAGCAGAGTTTAGTCGCCTGAGCCGTTTCGCTCCTAGTCTGGTTGCAGATCCAGAGGAGATGACCCGTAGGTTTTGCCATGGTCTAGTTCCAGACATTGGCATTCTTATAGTGGCGAACGGTACGACTGACTACTATCAGAGCCTAGAGTTGGCCCGGAGCATCGAGGAGCATCTTCTGTCTAGCAAGTGGCCGGCTTCTGTACATCATAAGGGACCGTCCAAGCGTCAGGCTTTCCAGCAGAGAGCACCGACGCCACCCCAGCAGACTTACCGTCCCCCTACACCACATCATCAGACCCCGCCAGTTAAAGCCCCGGGACCCCGACAGCAGCAGCAGCAGAAGGGAGCTATATGTTCTTTCTGCGGAAGACCAGGTCATGAATTCGCCGTCTGCAGGAAGAGGTTGGGTCAGTGTTTGTCTTGTGGGTCTGCCACCCATCAGCTTCGGAACTGTCCAGCAGCCAAGGGACCTAGAGGACCGCTTCCGACTCAGCAAAAGTCGACGTCCAAAATATTGAAACATAAGTGGTCTGCATTCTTGATGCCCCACACATTGGTAAGAATCCAAACAGAAAAATCTATATTCATGTGTACATCGATGAAAAATGACAGAAAAAATTTACTCATGATATTGTATTTTGTTTTTGGGAAACAGAACATCGTTGAACGTGCCACTGAACTAGACGCAAAATTCGGTGCCCTTGAAGACTTCCAAACAGATGTAGTAGACTTCGTCATGGGTTTGGAGGACAACATAGAGTTGCTATTCATTCCACTCTTTAATTTATCCATCAAATACTATACTCTGCTCATATTCAACTTTATCTCCTACGACTGGACACACTACAACTCCTTGAGGCAAACCACGTACGAAAAGTGCAAGATGGATGCAGAATTAATGAAGAAGACCTTAGAGCCTATCGTCAGGAGAAAAGTTGATATGATGAGGGAGAGATGCCCGACGAAGATGGAGTATGAGAGCAAAGTGCTAAATTATTCTCCAAATTGCCCACAACAACGGGCACCCAACTGCCTCTTGTACACGGCGTATTATATGAATATATTGATGACTACTCCCTTCGAAATACTGGGAGAAAATGACGATGAAACTCACCAGGAGATTACAAAGATGAGGTTGATATGGGCTAAGAAGTTGCTTTCAAGCAAATATGTAACACGAACCAAGCAATGACATTGTAAAACAACAATATAATTATGTAATTGGGCAAGGAACTTCTGTCTTTTATAGGCTCTGCTTTTATAATAAAATTATTTTTGAATTACATTTACATTGTCAAAACCACGAAAAGTTTGACTTTTGTTTACATATGAAAGTCTGAACTACTACATAAAATTCTACAACCAAGAAAAAGTTGAATAAGACGGAGAATTTAATTCTTCGTGTCATTTGAAACGGCGAATGCTATTCTTCGTGTGGAATTAGACGGAGAATACCATTTCCAGTAATAAAACGATTGAGTAATGCTATTCTCCGTTTAATTTGAAATGGAGAATGACATTCTACGTGTTAAATTACACGGAGAATGTCATTACCAACCATAAGAATGGCCATTCTCCGTTTTAATTAATTCGGAGAATGATCATTCTCCGTTTCAAATTAAACGGAGAATGTCTATTCTCTGTTTTATATCGACGGAGGACAGTTGACAGAAACCTTTTTCGTTTGGTCTGCTCTGTCTTTTCTAAAAAAATTATTTTTGGGCAAGGAACTTCTGTCTTTTATAACATCTGGTCTGCTCTGTCTTTTATAATAAAATTATTTTTGAATTACATTTACATTGTCAAAACCAGAAAAAGTTTGACTTTATTTACATCTTGTGCCTCAAGGAATTCATCTTGCTCTTGCTCTGACGATGCACGATGAAGTGATTTGCCTCAAGGAGTCATCCAACGGTTCCTATGCTCTGACGATGATTCGGTAAAGTGATTTTTCTCAAGGAATTCCTTTGCCTCAAGGTGTTCCATTGCTCCGACGATGCACGATGAAGTGAATTCAGTTTATCGTGCATCGTCGGAGCAATGGAACACATTGAGACAAAGGAATTCCTTGAGGCAAATCACTTCATCGTGCATCGTCAGAGCATAGGAACCGTTGGATGACTCCTTGAGGCAAATTACTTCATCGTGCATCGTCGGAGCATAATAAAAATTGGGCCGAGGCGATCCTAGTCCCAGTAACCAACATCATGGCACACAGTCGATGAAGTACACGAACACGAAAACTTGGCACATTTCAGACTTCTGATGAAGTGCACGAATACGGAATACCGTGCATCGTCAGAGCAAATCACTTCATCGTTAACGTACCAAGGAGGAGCTTGAGACGAAGGAACTCTTTGAGGCAAAGGAACTCCTTGAGGCAAAGGAACACCGTGCATAGTCCGAACGAATCAACATACGGGCGCTTCGACAGAGTGTGGGTTGGCAATCAACCCAAACCCTGGGGCTCTTCCAGAAACCAACATCATGGCACACAGTCGATGAAGTGGATGAACACGGACAGTCCACTAGGCACATCTCAGTCTTCTGAAGGACTTCACCACCAAAGCTTCTTCGAACGAGGAGATCGACAACCAAAAGGAAAGCGTCTTGCCAAGGCGGGGGATCGGTAGAGTCCATCTCTACAAGAAAAGCTAAGTGAGACGAGAACAAACTCTCCATACACTACTGCCATTTGTAGGCAAGGAACAACTCGGGCTCATGCGCCAAGTGGCAGTCACTTCGAATTCAATTCAATTAATTTGCATCAATACCAATGCATCTGCCCCTTCTCAAGTAAAGCTAAGTAAGACGAGAACAAACTCTCCCAACTACTGCCATTTATAGGCAAGGAACAACTCGAACTCATGCGCCAAGTGGCAGTCACTTCAAATTCTATTCAATTAATTTGCATTAATACCAATGCATCTGCCCCTTCTCAAGTAAAGCTAAGTAAGACTAGAACGAACTCTCCCAACTACTGTCATTTATATGCCATTAATACCAATGAATCTGCCCCTTCGAATTCTGCTAAGTGAACACCATTCTCCGTGTACTGTTGCGCCCAATTGGAACGGAGAATGGCATTTATATGCCATTAATATGCCATTAATACCAATGAATCTGCCATTTATATGCCATTAATACCAATGAATTCTGCCCCTTCGGATTATATTCTCCGTTTTATTTGGAACGGAGAATGGCATTCTCCGTTTATATAAACGGAGAATAACTTTTTCGTTTAAATTAAAACGTTTGAGGATTCTATTCACCGTTTATTTCGGAACGGAGAATAATATTCTCTATCTAACTTGAAACGGAGAATAACATTTCTAGTGTTAAAACACATTAGAATGTTCATTCTTCGTTTTATTTTAAACGGAGAATGACATTCTTCGTGTCATTTGAAACGGAGAATGACATTCTCCGTTTAGTTTGAAAAGGAGAATGAAGATGAGCTTGATGAGAATATGACGAGGTTGGTATGGGCTAAGAAGACTACAATGATGAGGTTGGTATGGGATAAGAATTTGCTTTCAAGAGAATATGTAACACCACCAACCTAGCAATGACATTGTAAAATAATAACATAATTATGTAATGGTCAAGGAACTTCTGTCTTTTATAATGTCTGCTCTGCTCTGTCTTTTATAATAAAATCATTTTTGAGTTACATTTACATTGTGAAAACTACGAAAAGTTTGACTTTTGTTTACATATGAAAGTCTGAACTACTACATAAAATCCTACTATCAAGAAAAAAGTTGAATGTGATCTGCGTGCGAGCATCGCAGAGCAATGGAACTCCTTGAGGCAAAGGAATTCCTTGATGCAAATCACTTCATCGTGCATCGTCAGAGCAATGGAACTCTCCGAACAAAGGAACTCCGTGCATAGTCAGAGCGAATCAAAGTACGAGCGCTTCAACCCAAACCCTACAGCTCTTCCAATAACCAACAGGAAAGAGTCTTGCCAAGGCAGGGGATCGGTAGAGTCCATCTCCAGGATGAAGTGAATTCCTTTACAAGGTGCTCTGTCTTAAGGAATTCCTTTGTAAGGTCCTTTGCTCTCAAGGAATTCCTTTACTTCTGTTCCTGTGCCTCAAGGAATTCATCTTGCTCTTGCTCTGACGATGCACGATGAAGTGATTTGCCTCAAGGAGTCATCCAAAGGTTCCTATGCTTTGACGAAACACGATGAAGTGATTTGCCTGAAGGAATTCCTTTGCCTCAAGGAGTTCCATTCCTCTGACGATGTACGATGAAGTGAATTCAGTTCATCGTGCATCGTCAGAGCAATGGAACTCCTTGAGGCAAAGGAATTCCTTGAGACAAATTACTTCATCGTGCATCATCAGAGCATAGGAACCATTGGATGACTTCTTGAGGCAAATTACTTCATCGTGCATCGTTCGACCAAAGGAACACACTGAGGCAAAGGAGTTCATGTGGCTCTTCCAGTATTACAAAAACTGGAATGCAATCAAGGAGTCAAAGGAACTCCTTGAGTGCCAAGGAATTTCTTGAGAGCAAAGGACCTTGCAAAGGAATTCCTTGAGGCAAAGGACTTGTAAAGGAATTCACTTCGTCGTGCATCGTCGGAGCAATGGAACACGTTGAACAAAAGAACTTTTTGCGGCAAAGGAATACCGTGCATAGTCCGAGCGAATCAACGTACGGGCGCTTCGACAGAGTATGGGTTGTCAATCAACCCAAATCCTGGGGCTCTTCCAGAAACCAACATCATGGCACACAGTCGATGAAGTGCACGAACACGGATAGTCCACTAGGCACATCTCAGTCTTCTGAAGGACTTTACCACCAAAGCTTCTTCGAACGAGGAGATCGAGAACCAAGAGAAAAGAGTCTTTCCAAGGCGGAGGATCGGTAGAGTCCATCTCCACAAGAAAAGCTAAGTGAGACGAGAACAAACTCTTCCTACACTACTGCCATTTATAGGCAAGAAACAACTCAGACTCATGAGCCAAGTGGCAGTCACTTCGAATTCAATTCAATTAATTTGCATAAATACTAATGCATCTGCCCCTTCTCAAGTAAAGCTAAGTAAGACGAGAACAAACTCTCCCAACTACTGCCATTTATATGCTATTAATACCAATGAATCTGCCCCTTCGAATTCTGCCAACTTTGAGGGCTTCAATTTTACTCAAATATTAATCAAATATTCAAAAATTAATACCAATGAATTTGTCTCTTCTCAATTTTTTGAGTATAGAACGGCTCATTGCAAAATAAATACGTTCAAAAATTTAATCAAATATTCAAAAATGGAAATATTGAGATTAGAAACTTCACATTCTTAAATATGTTATCAAATTTTGTTAATTATATATTTTCCACCACGTTTTTTGTGCCAATTAAACAGAGTATGGCATTACAAGAGTTAAAACGAAAGAAAATGCTATTCTTCGTATTTTATTAAACGGAGAATAGCATTCTCCGTTTCCAATTACACGGAGAATAGCATTTCCAGTGTTAAAACGATTGAGGATTCTATTCGCCGTTTAATTTGGAACGGAGAATCGGAGAATAAAATTCTCCGTCTAACTTGAAACGAAGAATAACATTCCGAGTGTTAAAAATACATTAGAATGTTCATTCCCCGTTTTAATTTAAACGGAGAATGATATTCTCCGTGTTATTTGAAACAGAGAATGCTATTCTCCGTTTTGAATTCCACGGAGAATGTCGTTCCCAGTATTAAAACGATTGAGTATTAAAACGATTGAGAATGTGAGCATCTGCCCCTTCAAAATGACTTTTATACATATAAAAAAGATGAAGTGAAAAGTTGTCTTGGAAGTTGAATAAATACATTTTATCTAATTGTCCTCTCAAACTTTTGTATTGGAGAACATATTTTTTATCTAATTGTCTTGTGTGAATGACATCTTGCCACATAGGAAAGACATTGTCTTAAGTCAACGACGTTTTATTTGATTCCATTTGCTCTTTGTCTTTATTTCTCTTTCGTACTTTACAATTACGAAAATCGTGACCCAATTTTTTACAAACTCTACAAGTTCTAGGCTTCGGGATAGTCTAACTTACTGTAGGCTGGCTTAATTTTCCTTGAGAAGGCCTTCCTTTTGTTGCTACCGGATTTGGCTCTTTTAAAGTTTCATGCACTCCATGAACTGCATCAGCTACCATTTGTTCTTCTTCACCAATATCGGTCACCATTTCTTTCAACTCCATCAGAACAGACGACATCAACTCCGTTCCCCTCTCTTGAATTTTGCTTAATTTTTTACAATAGTATGTAAACAGATTAACTTGTTCATTAATACCACCATACCTTCTGCTCTATCTCCAATTTGCAATCTCTTCATTGCTGAAAAAATATGCCTACAAGGAATCCCCTTGGTCTCCATCAACAAGCATTCATATTTTATGATGTTGTCGGTCCGATCAAATGTAATCTTCCGGTTGACACTGTTTGGCGATATATACTTTTGGATAGTACAAACTTCTGCCTCTCTTATGATGTGATGATGGAGAACAGTATATGCATCAGAACGTGTGATTTCCTTCCTTACCTCTATAAACACCGTTTTAGTATAAATTGCGGTAAATTTATCTTCTATCACGGCTATGCTAGTTTGATTCACAACTGGTGTTGAGAGTTTATCAGTTACATGCTTACTCATCTGGCCGTAACCTAAGGCCGCCAAACCGTAGTCACAATTTGGAAGGACCTTCCATAGCGACAGCTTCTCATTCAAAAATCTTTTCAGAAATGCGTTCATAGATTCACATCTATTTGTTGCAGTAGAACCACCAAAATAATTTCCATGTAGGAATGTGTTCGCTCATCGCTGCCTCATTCTGTACAATGCAGTGGTCCACTCATTGTTCTCTACATTATAATCCGTTAGCATCTGCTGCCAACGGTTTTCAAATTATTCGACTGAATAGTACCTGTTTAGAAAACATAGACAGTAACTAAAGTTGTAATATTTTATCAACAACATACTTCAAAGTAAAGTAGCAAGTGTGCGATGTACCTTTTAATCAGAAGACTCAATTTATTTGTAAAACCCTCTCGGTGTACATGTTTGGCTGCATTGTTTAGGATATGCCATGAGCACGTTCGATGAACTATGCTGGGCATTAGATCCTCAATTGCCTTATTCATGGATCTGCAACCATCCGTGAGAACTGTCACTGGTAATTTGCCATTCATACACTCTTGCAATTTTTCTAAAACCCAAGAATATGTCTCTGCAGTCTCATTATGGATCATTGCAAACCCAAACACACAAGTTATTACATGATTGTTTGTACCCACTAGAACCACTGTGAGGCCCGTCTCACTGTATCAGTATTTTATACGGATACATATTTATTTGAGCTGTATTTCGTATTTCCTGAATTTTAAGAATATTTAAAGTTGCTGAATTGTCATTGTATGGATTTCTGACAATCGTCGGGTGACCCGTATACTGGCTTGTTTCTACACGAATCTCGATCCTCCCTTACTTATTGCTTTCTCTCTCTGTTGATTGCCTATGATTGCTGGTTTTAAGTACATTGTTCGGCCTCCTTTGTGGTACTTGCTATTTGGGGTCTGACCCTACTGGTTTTACATGGCCAGGTTCTGATAGAAGAGCCCGAAGGATCTACCATTCCATCTACTCGACGGTGACCAGCCAGAGCACCAGAGTGCCTCAGTGGGCTTCTTTTTCATTCTCCCACTGATATGTAAATTCTCCTCTTGTAACGTTTAGCCCCGAGCACGTGTTTAGCTCGTGTTTTGGTATTTTCCTTGATATTGTAGCCTACGAGCAGAAAATATGATATGTGTATTCTAGACTATAGCTAGTCCTTATCATGTACGACTAATATTCTAGCTAGTCATCAGTTCTGTGATACAGGCTTCATGATCAGTCATGTATATAGGGTTCGGGATGCCTTACTATTGTATGTATGATGATCGTACTCTTGCTCTTGTATAATTGCCTGTGATTGAGATACCTAGGATTGTTAGACCTTAGGACGGACTGATGGCTTGTAAAGTAACCCCCATGTCTTGACAGCTTATACGTGATTTTAGAGTATTAACGTACTTTGGAATTGCGTAGCTGGCTATGTCAGCCCCCGCTCTCCAGTATTCTGGTTCTGGGGCGTGACATGGTTTTAGTGGTGGCCCATGCAGGTCTCGATTTTCAGATTTGTGGGGGTTACCATGTTTAGATATCTCAATCACGATTATCTTTATTGATCTCCTTCGGATTATTCTCTATCTCTGATACTTGACTTGATATCTGTTTTGATCGTTGGTCATTCCTGTTCCCATGATTTGATTTTGTGTCCTTCAACTTTCAAGGGCACTGTTCTTGATCCCTCTGATTATCTTGTTCGTGTTTTGCCGAGGGCAGCTCAGCATTCTTTAGCCAGGCCAGTTATGGAGGATCAGTCTCAGCATGCAGGCAGAGATATCAGTCCATCTCGATCAGCCAGTCTCTTTTGTCTTCGTATCTTGAGACAGGTGATAAGTTCATGTATCTGTTTCAACTACGATGATACGTCCTGGGTAGAGTCATGTCTTGAACTAAGTCATTGGTACCGACTTACCTTGAGACTTGACTTTTATCCATTTTTGGGAGTCAGCTTAGGCCAGCGAGGACGTTGGTTTCTACACAACTGTCTCAGGAGACATATTGATCCATATGCCTCCAGCCCTTCTTGATCATGATTGTATTTGTTCTTGTGCATTTATTTACCGCTTACGTATTTAATTACATTACTGATTGTTTTACTTTACTTATATGCCGTGCTTGATTTATTGAGATTGTTGAGTTCCTGGAGCTTTTGTTTTGTTATCTTGCTCGACTAGCCTCAGAAAATTCCGAGGACGGAATTTTTCTAAAGGGTGGAGAGTTGTGAGGCCCGCCTCACTGTATCAGTATTTTATATGGATACATATTTATTTGAGCTGTATTTCGTATTTCCTGAATTTTGAGAATATTTAAAGTTGCTGAATTGTCATTGTACGGATTTCTGACAATCGTCGGGTGACCCGTATACTGGCTTGTTTCATTTATTTTGGTATGAATCATGACTTGGTTTTAATTTGATTTGACTTGGTTTTATTGGTTTGGTTTAACATGGTTTGGTTTGGCTTGGACTTGGTTTGGTATAGTTGGTTCCTTATGAGAGAGGTGTATGGTTTAGATTGAGTGGAGAGGAATGAATGGTGGAGATTGCTTGGGCTTGTTATATAAGCCACCTACCACTCTCTCTCCTCCATTATTCATTTTCATTTTCCATCTTCATCTTCTTCTTCTTTCCTTCTTCACCAAGGAGGAGAGGCAAGTACACCTTGCCGAACCTTGAACAAATTTACTTTTGATGGTTCCATCTTTTTCCTTGCATGATTCTAAGCATGTTTAGAACTTGGAGTTTTTGATTTTACCGGGTGGATTCTTGTAGATCTAAGTTTATATTATTTTAGGTTTTCTTGGGTTTTGATCTACCAAACTTACTTGTTTACGAAAACTAATTGATCCATGTTGTAGAGAATTTAATTTCATGCAGTTTTGACTTTTGTTTCGCTTGATTTCGACTTCGGATGAGGAAGTTATGGCCAAAAGCAATTCTGGTCATTTCTATGTTCATCTGCAGCGTGCACAGCATGTCGCAGAAGGCGCATGTCGCAGTAGGCGCATGTTGCAATGAGGCGCATGTCGCAGTAGCCGCATATCATGTCGCAGAAAGCGCATGTCGCAGTAGGCGCATGTTGCAATGAGGCGCATGTCGCAGTAGCCGCACAGCATGTCGCAGAAGGCGCATGTCGCAGTAGGCGCATGTTGCAATGAGGCGCATGTCGCAGTAGCCGCACAGCATGTCGCAGAAGGCGCATATCGCAGTAGGCACATGTTGCAATGAGGCGCATGTCGCAGTAGCCGTACAGCATGTCGCAGAAGGCGCATGTCGCAGTAGGCGCATGTTGCAATGAGGCGCATGTCGCAGTAGCCGCACAGCATGTCGCAGAAGGCGCATGTCGCAGTAGGCGCATGTTGCAATGAGGCCATGTCGCAGTAGCCGTGCAGCATGTCGCAGTAGGCGCATACCATGTCGTAGTTGAGCCGCATGAGGCGCATATCATGTCGCAGTAGGTGCATATCATGTCGCAGTTGAGCTGCATATGGTGTCGCGGTTGCATGCATGTCGCAGAATAGGCCGCATAATGCATATTTTGACTATTTCTAACTGTTATATGTTCTAAATGACTGAATTATGGCTCGAATTTCTTCCAACTCCCAACATGAAAGTTGTAGAGTTTTTTCTTGGCTTCAAGAATATATATATATAATATTAACTAACTGTGCAAGTTTCTTTTATTTTAATATGGAGCTCCTGATTGTACTGTACATTTCAATTCTTGGCCTATATTACGACGACCCACTTAATAGCTTGTTATTTCTTAAATGGATGAAATTGTTTGACACGATGGTGACCCGTTGTAGTGCACTCCAGATTGGTAACAAGATGATTAATAATTCTTGATAGTGGCCCGTCGTGGCGTACTCTTGATAAGTGATAATGATAATTCTTGATAGTGGCCCGCCATGGCGCACTCTTGACGTGATAAACCTGACATAATATATCTCGAATGCTGTTGCGACGGCTAACACGACTTGATAAGATTGAATAACTTGGACACCGTGGACGATTGTGCTTGTACAAATGAACCCGTCTTGTCTTGCATCATGTCTAGGACGGGGACCTCTGAGTACCACGGTCAGGGGTACCCACTGAAACCGACTAAGGTTAACAACTAGAATAATCCAGTAGTCATGAAGAGATTTCCCAGCTACAGGCAATCCCGTTAACTGGGCGCGCTTGTGGATTTGTAGCCTGCCGACGAGTAGGGCACACTTCCAGCACACGGTTATGTGTTGCACCCTTATTGTACTAATATTCGCCTGGATAACCTGGATGGTCTGCAGGGCTTGTGGCTGTGGAATAATCTCACTGCATCTTGCTAGTAATTAGGCCTGTGATAACCCTAGTTAGTTAAAGTATCAAGCCGTACTTATTACTTGGCCGTGAATGTTGGATGGAGTTCGATCACCCTAGTCTTGTCTTGATCTTGTACTTGGTTGTTACATGTCCTTATTTCTTACTTTATCTTGCCGATAAATGGTGGAAGAAACCAAGTTCTGTTCAGACGAAGGGTTACAACCCCGGTCCTTGTTTGGTTTACGGGTTGTAACCTGGTTATCTGAATAGTCCCATGGTTATCTCATCGTATATCACCTTCCCAGTCTAAGTCTTGTTTAGATCCAGTTCCTAATTGTTTCCAGGATAATGATTGCAATGATTGTCACTCTAATGTATTGTACTCTGTATTGTCACTCCCTATTTGTCACTCTTTGAGTGTCACTTAATGATTGTCACCTTTAGCAATAAATGATCAGAGACCAAGTTCTGTTCAGGCGAAGGGTTACAACCTCGATCCTTATTTGGTTTAAGGGTTGTAACGGAATAGTACTTTCGTCCTCTCTTTGTATATTGCCTAGCTCTAGTTATTTAATATGTTCTCTAGTTACTTTATCTCACATGTTCATATGACTACTTGCTTTGCATAACTCTTGATCGTTTGCTTAACAAGTCTACTTTTAATTGTGTTTACTAAATGCTTTACTTACTGCCTTCTTATGTTCGGGTTAAGTGCATTGGTACTACACGAATCTCGATCCTCCCTTACTTATTGCTTTCTTTCTCTGTTGATTGCCTATGATTGCTGGTTTTAAGTACATTGTTCGGCCTCCTTTGTGGTACTTGCTATTTAGGGTCTGACCCTACTGGTTTTGCATGGCCAGGTTCTGATAGAAGAGCCCGAAGGATCTACAGTTCCATCTACTCGACGGTGACCAGCCAGAGCACCAGAGTGCCTCAGTGGGCTTCTTTTTCATTCTCCTACTGATATGTAAATTCTCCTCTTGTAACGTTTAGCCCCGAGCACGTGTTTAGCTCGTATTTTGGTATTTTCCTTGATATTGTAGCCTACGGGCATAAAACATGATATGTGTATTCTAGACTATAGCTAGTCCTTATCATGTACGACTAATATTCTAGCTAGTCATCAGTTCTGTGATACAGGCTTCATGATCAGTCATGTATATATGGTTCGGGACGCCTTACTATTGTATGTATGATGATCGTACTCTTGCTCTTGTATAATTGCCTGTGATTGAGATATCTAGGATTGTTAAACCTTAGGACGGACTGATGGCTTGTAAAGTAACCCCCATGTCTTGACAGCTTATACGTGATTTCAGAGTATTAACGTACTTTGGAATTGTGTAGCTGGCTATGTCTGCCCCCGCTCTCCAGTATTCTGGTTCTGGGGCGTGACATGGTTTTAGTGGTGGCCCATGCAGGTCTCGATTTTCAGATTTGTGGGGGTTACCATGTTTAGATATCTCAATCACGATTATCTTTATTGATCTCCTTCGGTTTATTCTCTATCTCTGATACTTGACTTGATATCTGTTTTGATCGTTGGTCATTCCTGTTCCCATGATTTGATCTTGTGTCCTTCAACTTTCAAGGGCACTGTTTTTGATCCCTCTGATTATCTTGTTCGTGTTTTGCCGAGGGCAGCTCAGCATTCTTTAGCCAGGCCAGTTATGGAGGATCAGTCTCAGCATGCAGGCAAAGATATCAGTCCATCTCGATCAGCCAGTCTCTTCTGTCTTCGTATCTTGAGACAGGTGATAAGTTCATGTATCTGTTTCAACTACGATGATACGTCCTGGGTAGAGTCATGTCTTGAACTAAGTCATTGGTACCGACTTACCTTGAGGCTTGACTTTTATCCATTTTTGGGAGTCAGCTTAGGCCAGCGAGGACGTTGGTTTCTACACAACTGTCTCAGGAGACATATTGATCCATATGCCTCCTGCCCTTCTTGATCATGATTGTATTTGTTCTTGTGCATTTATTTACCGCTTACGTATTTAATTACATTACTGATTGTTTTACTTTACTTATATGCCGTGCATGATTTATTGAGATTGTTGAGTTCCTGGAGCTTTTGTTTTGTTATCTTGCTCGACTAGCCTCAGGAAATTCCGAGGACGGAATTTTTCTAAGGGGTGGAGAGTTGTGAGGCCCGCCTCACTGTATCAGTATTTTATACGGATACATATTTATTTGAGCTGTATTTCGTATTTCCTGAATTTTAAGAATATTTAAAGTTGCTGAATTGTCATTGTACGGATTTCTGACAATCGTCGGGTGACCCGTATACTGGCTTGTTTCATTTATTTTGGTATGAATCATGACTTGGTTTTAATTTGATTTGACTTGGTTTTATTGGTTTGGTTTAACATGGTTTGGTTTGGCTTGGACTTGGTTTGGTATAGTTGGTTCCTTATGAGAGAGGTGTATGGTTTAGATTGAGTGGAGAGGAATAAATGGTGGAGATTGTTTGGACTTGTTATATAAGCCACCTACCACTCTCTCTCCTCCATTATTCATTTTCATTTTCCATCTTCATCTTCTTCTTCTTTCCTTCTGCACCAAGGAGGAGAGGCAAGTACACCTTGCCGAACCTTGAATAAATTTACTTTTGATGGTTCCATCTTTTTCCTTGCATGATTCTAAGCATGTTTAGAACTTGGAGTTTTTGATTTTATCGGGTGGATTCTTGTAGATCTAAGTTTATATTATTTTAGGTTTTTTTGGGTTTTGATCTACCAAACTTACTTGTTTACGAAAACTAATTGATCCATGTTGTAGAGAATTTAATTTCATGCAGTTTTGGCTTTTGTTTCGCTTGATTTCGACTTCGGATGGGGAAGTTATGGCCAAAAGCAATTCTGGTCATTTCTATGTTCATCTGCAGCATGCACAGATGTCGCAGAAGGCGCATGTCGCAGTAGGCGCATGTTGCAATGAGGCGCATGTCGCAGTAGCCGCATATCATGTCGCAGAAGGCGCACGTCGCAGTAGGCGCATGTTGTAATGAGGCACATGTCACATTAGCCGCACAGCATGTCGCAGAAGGCGCATGTCGCAGTAGGCGCATGTTGCAATGAGGCGCATGTCGCAGTAGCCGCACAGCATGTCGCAGAAGGCGCATGTCGCAGTAGGCGCATGTTGCAATGAGGCGCATGTCGCAGTAGCCGTACAGCATGTCGCAGTAGGCGCATACCATGTCGTAGTTGAGCCGCATGAGGCGCATATCATGTCGCAGTAGGCGCATATCATGTCGCAGTTGAGCTGCATATGGTGTCGCGATTGCATGCATGTCGCAGAATAGGCCGCATAATGCATATTTTGACTATTTCTAACTGTTATATGTTCTAAATGACTGAATTATGGCTCGAATTTCTTCCAACTCCCAACATGAAAGTTGTAAAGTTTTTCCTTGGCTTCAAAAATATATATATATAATATTAACTAACTGTGCAAGTTTCTTTTATTTTAATATGGAGCTCCTGATTGTACTGTACATTTCTATTCTTGGCCTATATTGCGACGACCCACTTAATAGCTTGTTATTTCTTAAATGGATGAAATTGTTTGACACGATGGTGACCCGTTGTAGTGCACTCCAGATCGGTAACAAGATGATTAATAATTCTTGATAGTGGCCCGTCGTGGCGCACTCTTGATAAGTGATAATGATAATTCTTGATAGTGGCCCGCCGTGGCGCACTCTTGACGTGATAAACCTGACATGATATATCTCGAATGCTGTTGCGATGGCTAACACGACTTGACAAGATTGAATAACTTGGACACCGTGGACGATTGTGCTTGTACAAATGAACCCGTCTTGTCTTGCATCATGTCTAGGACGGGGACCTCTGAGTACCACGGTCAGGGGTACCCACTGAAATCGACTAAGGTTAACAACTAGAATAATACAGTAGTCATGAAGAGATTTTCCAGCTACAGGCAATCCCGTTACCTGGGCGCGCTTGTGGATTTGTAGCCTGCCGACGAGTAGGGCACATTTCCAGCACACGATTATGTGTTGCACCCTTATTGTACTAATATTCGCCTGGATAACCTGGATTGTCTGCAGGGCTTGTGGCTGTGGAATAATCTCACTGCATCTTGCTAGTAATTAGGCCTGTGATAACCCTAGTTAGTTAAAGTATCAAGCCGTACTTATTGCTTGGCCGTGAATGTTGGATGGAGTTCGATCACCCTAGTCTTGTCTTGATCTTGTACTTGGTTGTTACATGTCCTGATTTCTTACTTTATCTTGCCGATAAATGGTGGGAGAAACCAAGTTCTGTTCAGACGAAGGGTTACAACCCCGGTCCTTATTTGGTTTACGGGTTGTAACCTGGGTATCTGAATAATCCCATGGTTATCTCATCGTATATTACCTTCCCAGTCTAAGTCTTGTTTAAATCCAGTTCCTAATTGTTTCCAGGATAATGATTGCAATGATTGTCACTCTAATGTATTGTACTCTGTATTGTCACTCCCTGTTTGTCACTCTCTGAGTGTCACTTAATGATTGTCACCTTTAGCAATAAATGATCAGAGACCAAGTTCTGTTCAGGCGAAGGGTTACAACCTCGGTCCTTGTTTGGTTTAAGGGTTGTAACCTGGCTTCCAGAATAGTACTTTCGTCCTCTCTTTGTATATTGCCTAGCTCTAGTTATTTAATATGTTCTCTAGTTACTTTATCTCACATGTTCATATGACTACTTGCTTTGCATAACTCTTGATCGTTTGCTTAACAAGTCTACTTTTAATTGTGTTTACTAAATGCTTTACTTACTGCCTTCTTATGTTCGGGTTAAGTACATTGGTACTGCACGAATCTCGATCCTCCCTTACTTATTGCTTTCTCTCTCTGTTGATTGCCTATGATTACTGGTTTTAAGTACATTGTTCGGCCTCCTTTGTGGTACTTGCTATTTGGGGTCTGACCCCACTGGTTTTGCATGACCAGGTTCTGATAGAAGAGCCCGAAGGATCTACCGTTCCATCTACTCGACGGTGACCAGCCAGAGCACCAGAGTGCCTCAGTGGGCTTCTTTTTCATTCTCCCACTGATATGTAAATTCTCCTCTTGTAACGTTTAGCCCCGAGCACGTGTTTAGCTCGTGTTTTGGTATTTTCCTTGATATTGTAGCCTACGGGCATAAAACATGATATGTGTATTCTAGACTATAGCTAGTCCTTATCATGTACGACTAATATTCTAGCTAGTTATCAGTTCTGTGATACAGGCTTCATGATCAGTCATGTATATATGGTTCGGGACGCCTTACTATTATATGTATGATGATTGTACTCTTGCTTTTGTATAATTGCCTGTGATTGAGATACCTAGAATTGTTAAACCTTAGGACGGACTGATGGCTTGTAAAGTAACCCCCATGTCTTGACAGCTTATACGTGATTTCAGAGTATTAACGTACTTTGGAATTGCGTAGCTGGCTATGTCTGCCCCCGCTCTCCAGTATTCTGGTTCGGGGGCGTGACAACCACCAACATCATTTAACTTCTATTTATTTTATATGTAGAATCAAATGCTAGTAAATCTCTAAATAATTCGTAATCGAAACGACATGCACCGTCAGCCCAAAAGAGATGGGTCAATATGGAATCTTCGTCTACCTTGTACGCGTAGAAAAAATCTGGGTCAATGCTTTCCTTAGATTGAAGAAATCTAAGTGTTGTCGTAGCATCAACATCATCTAGTGCTTTACTATCTTGAGCTAGAGCATTGTATAAATCCTTTTTCGTCCATCCAACCTTATCCCAGCCACCTTTCTTGTGGACAATTAAATTCTATATCTATCCAGTCCCCATCCCTGATTGCTTCTTAAGCTTAACTTCTTCCAACTCTGCGGGTGATATCTTACGATGGGATCTCAAAAAAACTGTTTCATAATCATTCGCCAGGCTATGGTTGTGAAGTACATAAATTTTTTTGACGACCCACATCTTTATAGAATTGGTGTACCCAATACAAAAAATTGCTTTACAACCACTTCTACTTTCACTTCTTGGCTCATGAACCCTGTTAGGAGCTTCATTGTATTTCTTATGTCTGAATTCTGCATTCGAACAACACCAACTACGGACCACCACCATCCCAGATTTGTTTTTCTTTACTTCGTTCTTTCTAATACTGAAACCATATGCTTTTGAATATATCCAGTAAAATGTCTCTGCTTCTTCAATAGAGTTGAACTGTAAGACAACAATATCTTCTTCTAAGAGTTGTTTTGGATCTTTGTTAATGTTGGCAGACTGCAATATTTTTTTCATCGTCGCTGTATCAAAATCCAATGGAGATTCACCGTCGTCCCTAATAACAGAATAAAACAAAATAAATATGAGAAATAAATGTAAAAATATAATACATTTCTTAAATCCATTAGAAATGGTGATGCAAAATAACATTTTGTTGTTTGCGTTGATGTCGTCGTCATCATTATGATGCATTGTTCCGTTGTTTTCTTCATCTTGTTCTTTGTTGTCTCCTAAGTTAACAGCTTCCCAACTTTGATTATCATCCAAATCATCTGACACTGCTCTTGAAACGAAGCTTTCTTCATCGACTAAATCTTCCACACGACGATCAGTTTCTCCATGTGAAGTCGACATTGAAGAAAATAGAGTGTGTTAGAAACCAACAGAAGAAACGAAGGACAAGAAACAATACAAGAAGAAATAGTAATGCTATTCGTACCTCCAAATTATCCATCTAATATAAAGCCCTCCCATCTGATGTGGCATGTTAAATAATAATGTGTGTCATCTGACATGACTGATGACATGGCAAATTTTAATCCAAAAAGTTAACTACCCAATTTTCTCCATAATAAGTTAACGTTAATATCAATGTTAATTTAATGTTAATATTAATTTATGTTAATATTAATATTAATGTTAATATTAATGTTAATATTAATATTAATATTATTGTTAATGTTAACGATAATATTAATTTTAATGTTAATGTTAATGTTAACATTAATTTTTATTTTTATTTTAAAAAAAATTTGTCACGTCAGCTGCCAGATCAACATATCACGTCAGCTGCCACGTAAGGAAGGACAGTTTGAAAGTACAATTTGGAGGTACAAAAAGTATTATTCAGAAAGAAATAACTTCCAGCAAGGCAACAACACAACCTTTTCGTCTTTCTTGTACCTCCGCCACGTGGTCCTCTTTTGATGGCTCATGAAAATCTTGAGTGATTCTAGGAACAAGCATAATTTTAAGGAAACAACTTCCAACAACACAATTTTCTCGTCTTCTGGGTACATGTATTATTAATTTGTGTAGCTAATAACGCATGAGGAAGCATGCAGCACCATTCTCCACGTGGCCCTCTTCTGTAGGATAACGCATCCAGCAACATTTAATGCTACGCAACCCTATTGTCTTGTTATGTGTTGTGTATCCTATGTGGCATGAGGCACAAGACAATATCTTGTATAGGCGGCAAGATTATATTCACAAATGACAATAAGTTTAAAAAGTCATCTCCAATGCAAAAAAGTATTGAGAAGACAATACAAAGTAATTTTTTACAACTTCCAAGACAACTTTTACTCTTCTAATGATATGGTATCAGTGTTTATTATTAAATTGTGTAGGATAACGCATGCAACAGCATTTAATGCTACGGGATCTGTTGTGTAAATATTTCTAATGATATGGTATTAGTGAACACAAATTGTGAGAGAGAACCCGAGAGAGAGAGAGAGAGAGTGTGGGAGATGGGATGAAGAGAAAGGATCGAGCTTGACTAGATTTTTGTAACGCCACAGAACCAGAATACTGGAGAGCGGAGGCATACATAGCCAGCTACGTATAATAAAATGGAATCCACCTCACTATACGGTCATGGCTGTCTAGATATATGAGGGTTTAACTACAATCCATCAGTCTCCTATGGTCAAGAACAAGCCTATTATCTCAATCACAGGCAAGCAATAATAGTTACAAGATGTCAGAGCACCAAATATATAATAGCAAGGCGTCCCATACATTACATATTGGATGATCATGAAGCTAGTCGTACAAAATTGTCAAGACTAGCAAGAGTTCAGTCGTACATGATCAACCTAGGATATGTCAATCATGTTATAGCCCGTAGGCAGACAGTAAGTAAAGATGCAATACGAGCTAACACATGCTCGCCAGCTAAACGCCTCAAAAGAATAATTTTTACAATAAAGTGGGAGGACAAAAGAAATCCACTCATTGCCAGGGTTACGCCTGGTGGTCACCATCTGGCTGGAAGTTAGGTAGATCCTCTGGGACTGCTCCGATATCTGGCCATACAAAACCAGCTGGGTCAGACCCCAGAAAGAGCAAGTGCAACAAAGGAGGCTTCACTTAGGAACTAAAACCAGCACATCAATAATAGAATAATAAAGATAATAAATAAAAAATTGCTAATAATAGAGATAACCACAGTAAACTGAGTACGAGAAAACCATTCAAGTAGCCAGGTCACAACCCTTAAACCAAACAAGGACCGGAGTTGTAACCCTTCACCTGAATAGAAACCCGTCTCAAATACTATTGGTACAGTGAGGACAATAAACGAATAGGGACACAGAACTGTTCCGGGAGCCAAGTTACAACCCTTAAACCAAACAAGGACCGGGATTGTAACCCTTCGCCTGAACGGAACTGGACCCCTGATCTTTATTATTAAGGCCAGTATAAATAATTAATCATGCTGTTGAAGTAAGGTAAAACATGACGAGCAAGGCATGGGGTGCAATAAGACAATAAACGAAGAGAGGACACAGAACTGCTTCGGGAGCCAGGTTACAACCCTTAAACCAAACAAGGACCGGGGTTGTAACCCTTCGCCTGAACAGAACTGGACCCCCGATCGTTATTGTTAAGGCCAGTATAAATAATTAATCATGCTGTTGAAGTAAGGTAAAATATGACGAGCATGGCATGGGGTGCAATAAGATAATAAACGAAGAGAGGACACAGAACTGCTCCGGGAGCCAGGTTACAACCCTTAAACCAAACAAGGACCGGGGTTGTAACCCTTCGCCTGAACAGAACTGGACCCCCGATCGTTATTGTTAAGGCAAGCATCAATAATCATGTCGTGTCACAATCTTGTACAGGATCGGGACAAGATTAAGCTGGGATAAACTCCATCCAATCAATCACGGCCAATCAAGAGTACGGCTTGATACTTTTAACTAACTAGGGTTATCACAGGCCTAGTTACTAGCAAGATGTAATGAGATTATCCCAACAGCCACAAGCCCTGCAGACCATCCGGTTATCCAGGTCGAATTTCCGTTTATGGAGAATGCAACACGCAACGGTGTGCTGGAAATATGCACTACTCGTCGGCATGCTACAAGACCACTAATGCGCCCAGATAACGGGATTGCCTGTAGCTGGGAATCTCTTCATGTCTACTGAATTATTCTCGTTTATTAGCCTTAGTCAATTACTGTAGGTATCCCTGACCGTGGTACTCAGGGATTCCTGTCCTAGACATGATGCAAACATTACCGGTTTATTTTGTACAAACACAATCACCCACGGTGTCCAGGCCATTCAATTCTGTCATGACATGCTAGCCGTCGCAACAACATTCGAGATATACATATCATGACAATTTACTGTCAAGAGTGCGCCACGACGGGTCACTATCATGTCTTGTCATTATTCAAAATTAACATTAATCTGGTATAAGCGTGTATGCAATAACTAAATATAAACATGGTGCAAGAGTTGTGGAGGAATCATGCGGCTCAGGGAGACGGGGCATAACTTCCACATACGAACTCAATTTAAGGTGCTCCAGAGATATTCGGAAAGGTAAGACAAAGATCTAAAACTTTCATGTTTTAAGTTTTTCGAAATTCTGGCTAAAAAATAGCTTAACTTGGCAAAAACAATCATTCTGCACACTTTTTAAGCCAAAAATTCAATTCTGCGTAAAATATGCAAAAGGGGAGGGTTCCAGCATAAAATTTCACATTCTGGATACAATCCAGCGTAAAATACGCAATTTTAGGGTTCCCTGCATAAAATATCCAGCATAATTTACGCAATTCCAGGGTTCCCTGCGTAAAATATTACATTCTGGATACAATCCAGCGTAATTTATGCAATTCCTGCGTAAAATTTTATTTTACACAAGCCTTCCTGCGTAAAATTTGATTTTACGCTAGCTTCCCTGCGTAAAATTTCATTTTACGCCAGAACCAGATTCTTCAGCCGACATGAAAATTCAGAAAACTTGTTTTGGCCATAAAAACTTCATTTTAACTCGAAATGAGGTGAATCAAAAACCAAATTCACACGAAATTTTGTGCTCTTGCTCATGGAACTATTAGTTTTCGAAAATAACTAGTTTTAGTAGATCAAAACTAAGAAAACTCCATGAACTCAAAGTTAAAATGTAGATCTAGAAGAATCTATCCATCAAAATTAAAAACTCCAAGTTCTAAAGAGGTTTATAATCATGTAAATAAAAGAATGGAACAATAAAAATCAAGATCCCTCAAGAAGCAAGTTGCACTTGCCTAAACCTCTTGGTAGGTGGAGAGCAACGGTGAGGAAGAAGAAGAGTGAATGATGAGAGAGAAAGAGGGTGGGGTTAATAAATGAGGATGGTGGTGGTAGGTAGGGGATCACCTTGGTTCATGATGGACCAAGTAAACCAAGCCAAGCCGAACCAACCCAATCCTTCTCCCATCCGAATAAAACCAAGCTCCACTTAATCAAAATAAATCCATGAACGATAAATGGTAATTAAACCACAATGCTAAATATGAAAATAAACCACAACTAACTAATCAAAGAAAATGAAAAATACGGGTCAGAAATACGAACACGTATAAAATACGTATCACGAATTTCGGGGCACTACAATTTTAAACTTAAAATTTAATTTTTGGTTTTTATTACTTATAACTAGTTTGCACGTACGAGTTTAGACGAACACTAACCGAGCCCGAGCAACATGGCATCAGCTAGCTAGGTTTCTAATACCGTGGCATTCCTGTTAATTTAAAATTTACAATATTATTGAAACTAATATTAGTACTAAAATTTAAAATAGTTTTTGATTTAACATTTACTTCAAACTAGTTAAAGTTAAAATTACATTCTTTTTTATTTAAAATGTAATTGAAACTTCAATTAATATTAACATTCGCTTGTCCCGTAGTTTAAGTCGTATTTCACTGCTTCTTGCTTAAGTCTATGCCCCCAAAGAACGTAATTGTTCAAGTCGAACGCGTGCACAGCACGTTCCCTCGATGCAAGGCTTGACGTAGCCCTTGCTTGTCAAGTCGTTGCACGAAAACATTAGAAAAGAGTTTTATTGGGCTATCAAAGTATAGCAAGCACCGTCCCGTGTCACGTACATTTGTTAAGCAGTGAAAGGATGTGAAGGCCACTGGCAATGTCAAGCCATCACGGACTATAGCTGGGTTAGACGGTGACCCTTTTGCGGCGGGCCGAATCGGTCCCTTGGCCTAGGAATAGATTGGTTGAAGGAGCAATACACAAGAATAGACTGCCATATTGGCAGGATTATTTTTGGTATTTCCGGTGAGACAGAGTTTTCATTTTCCGGTGAGGCAGAGTTTTTACCATCGACTTGATTCCAGGGACGGCACCAGTATCGGAGAGAGTCTACAGGATGACACCTTCAAAGTTGGAAATCTTGTATAAGATGATTGAAGAACTCAGAATCACGGGATTCATTCGTGCTAGTGGATCGCCTTGGGGAGCACCGATGCTTCTTGTGAAGAAGAAGGATGGTACGTCAAGATTATGTGTTGATTATCGTACATTGATGACTTATTTGATCAGCTCAAGGGAGCGGCTGTATTCTCGAATATTGACTTGCGGTCATGAGGGTACCATCAGATCAGAGTCAGAGAGCAAGACATCCCGAAGACAGCATTCAGATCGAAGTATGGACATTGGGAGTTCCTTGTTATGCCATTTGGAGCGACCAATGTGCCAGCCGTATTCATGGACCCCATGAATCGTATCTTCATGGTCTATTTGGATCATTTCGAGATAGTGTTCATAGACGACATCTTAGTCTATAGTAAGAGTGAGGCAGAGTAGCAGCATCTTCGTGTAGTTCTTTAGATACTCAGGGAACACCAGTTGTACGCGAAGTTCAGTAAGTACGAGTTTTGGCTGGATCATATCTCGTACTTAGGTCACATCATCACCAGAGGTGGAGTGGAAGTGGACCCCCAGAAGATAGTAGCCATAGAGTCAATGGCCAGTACCTAGCACCGCCGCAGAAGTTCGGAGTTTCCTTTGATTCTACACTATTATGAAAAGCATTCATTTACTTCACATATTGATTTTGAAGTAGAGGGACGAGGCGAAGGAGGTCAGCCACTCGCCTTAGACTTGTTTCAAGCGAGCGACTGGTTGGCTGTGCTGACGTCGCCTACACAATTACCTGCAACCCGCTAAATATGGGACTTGGTTCCAAAGAAGCCATTCCATAACGTGGAATGGATCTTAATTCAATCGTTTCCGTTCGATCGACCCGATCGATTCTGACCTATCGATCCCAACCGAATCGGTAGCGATATTGTTCTTTTCTCGCGCACCCCGTGGACGAAAACGGGGTCGATGTAGGGACGGGGTACTACAAAAATCTCAAAGCTCGTCATATAAAGTATGACTTGGGTGATAGAAACACTGCACCATGTACCGAGTTAACGCTACAACATTTCCAGTCTGTTTGGGGACAAAGATGCAAGAGTTACGTTAGCCAAAGGTAAGCTTTGAGTCGATTGGAATTTATGAATCGAATCGATGCAAAGGATAAGTCCCGTTTGAGCAAGTACTGATTTTAGTTGATCTGGTGTGCAGGCTATGCTTTTACGCTAGACGATAAAAGGTCGACATTTTGCCTTATTCAGTAAAGTGTCCGCAAAACCAAATCGTCGCCTTGCAACGGAGTGTGGCATGGGCGCGGTAGGCCAAATCAACCGAGTAGTTCAAAGGAGGAAATTATGTATGGTATTTATGGTACACATCATTAGGACGGGTTACGACCGTCCAGTGTTGTGATAAGCTATGATATCAGTAAGTTTAGGATCCTTCGGATATTGGGCTAGCAACCCGTATCGAAGCGATCATAGGCTTACACATAAGGATGCCAAAGATGCATTACGGTGCGAAACACCGTGACCTTCATATAGATAGAGCCGGTGTGCTGAGATTAGTGTTGGGTGCAAGCGCAGGGCCTGCCACCCGTATGTATATGTTTAAGTTTACGGTTGGTTGGTTGAGTGAAATGATATGATTTCTTATGTAAAGTTCTAACCTTGCAGGCTAGGCGAAATGGGGCAGAGATGAGCACGATCACTATGTTTATGTTAAGATTATGTCTAACTGTATCTGCCGCAGGAACACGGTAGTGGACAAGTTCAGGATATGTTCGGCTCGAGGCGGGGCTTGGCTTGGACGTGCCGAGGCATGGAGTCCTTAGCGTTCAAGAGGAGCTACCGCATTGGCATTCGGACTTGCGACATAGAGATGTTCAGCCGAAGACTACTTGTTGGCTATAAAGAGGCATAATGTATGGAACAATGTAATCCTTTATGAGCTAGAGAGATCATGAGTGTTGTAGCCAATTGGCATGTTAAGTTGGGCTATTCAGAGCCATTGTAACCTTCAGTTCATTATCAATAAAAGGGATTCTTGTTGTATACTACGTTTTCCTTCCGCTGCTTATGTTATCAATTTGAGCTATAAATACTATTGTGAATCTGTTATCTTGCCTTGCACGAGCGTAACTCCAGGCTCGTGCGGCATCACGCTCCAGCGAGGATGATGATTCGGGTGAAATCTAGCGAGGGCGAGCGATTTCCCGGATCGGGGCACGACAAAGGGTTCCCAACAGTTGATTCGTCCAAGTCAATGGGGACTCTTATGGCAACAATGACAAAACTTGATAATGATGAAGACGATATCTCGGTCGACATTCGTAAGTATCGAGGTATGATCGGAAAAATTTAACAGTAGCATTAATATTAAATCTACATTGACTTTTCTGTTAATTTAAATTTTACAATATAATTGAAACTAATATTACGAAAATGATATTTGGCTCCCAAAAAATTTGGGTGATACCATCTTCCATTATGTGGCATATGATATGGTTGCTAACATGACAGCTGACATGACAAAATTTAACAATAAAATTAATATTAAAATTAACATTAATAGTAAATAAATAATTTAATATTAAATTAACATTAATTAATATTAACATTAACATTAATATTAACATTAATATTAATATTAACATTAACATTAGCATTAGCATTAATATTAATATTAATATTAATATTAATATTGACATTAACATTAACATTAACATTAACATTAACATTAAAAAAAATTGGGTAATTAATTTTTGGGGTTAAAATTTGCCATGTCAGCTGTTATGTCATCTGCCATGTCAGATGCCACATAATGGAAGATGACATCACCCAAATATGTTGGGAGCCCAAACGACTAATTGGTAATATTAATACAGTGGCATTACCGTTATTTCCCAATAGATTCGTGCCTTGTTCGGTCACACCCCTCCACGAGCGGGTTACACTCCCGAAACGAGGGATTAAATAGCCTTTTCCAAAGAGGAGAACCTATCCGACTAGAGAGAAACAAAGGAGGGAACAAGAAGAACAGTCGCAATGGAGAGAAGCAAGAGCAAGATCAACTGCAGCGGATGGGCCGTCATCCCTACCGAGATTCTCTCGATGATACTGGTACTGTCGGGGTTGCCGACGGATGAGGTAATGTGCAACGTGGCCCCAGTTTGCCGTTCGTGGTGGAAGGCGCTAAACGGTCCCTTAGACTATTGGTCTAACGTCGACTTGGTACAGTGGTGCCGGAGGACCCAGCAAACCGCTGAGATTAGTTTGACCGTAAAGAAGCTCGTAGCTCGCAGTGGGGGATATCTAGGGTCCTTCTCCGCGTACAAGCTCGACGAAGCAGTCTTCTGTTTTGCATGTCTAAGGCCAGTGCAAAATTTTATTTGGTCTTATTCTAATACTTCATTTTTTCTATTACAAAATTTTACGTATACTTTTGTTAATTTCTATTGATGTTTTTCTATTTTTATGATACAGTGGGAAATTTCTAAGGGTGATGCGCATTCCTAAGTGCGACGTGAGTGATGAAACTTTCGTGAGACACTTGGAGTTTCTCCCGGTACTGGAAGAACTCGACATTAGCTACTGCCTCTATATCACGTCGACTGGAATATTTTTCGTCGGAAAGTATTGCCACCGTCTGGTCAAGCTGAGGAGGAACATGCCCCCTCCATATTTCAGGCTCAGGAACAGATTCGTGCTGAACACGTAGAACGAGACGGAGGGAAAGGCCGTGGCTGATTCGATGCCGCGTCTCGAGCACCTACAGATGGGATTCGGCATGTTCAATGGAGACACGCTGCGATCTATCATATGCAACTGCAGGGGTCTTCGCGTGCTCGACATACGTGGGTGTTTCAACGTGCACTTCGACGACGACCTCAGAAAAATTTGTGATATAATATAGACGTTTAAACGACCCTTTGATGATGTAATCCCAGGGGAACCTGGATATGAGATGTATAGTGATTTAGATATCATCAATCATTCCTGGGGTGAATGGTGAAAACATTAGCATGCATGCATGCATTTCTTTATATTTTTCACTAGTCTACATATACGTACTTTGTACGTATTTAGTTAGAATATTATAAAGTCAGTTGTCATATTTTCGTCTTTTTCAGGTGACTATTTATATGTCAAGAGATTCGAAGTACAATTTTTTTTAATTTTTTTTTCTATTGAGACTAATAACCTTTAGAAAATGGTAATGAAAAATAAAATTTATTACCATTGGAACATAATGTTATATGAAAAAATGAAACTTGCATGCAAACTTTATTCCTTTGACTCTTAAACATAAATGACATGCAAGTTGACATAATAACATCATGTTTATAAATACTCAAGGGTATTTTAGGAATTCAAAAGTTTCACCACCAACTTATAATATGAATTTTATCCAATTATAGTTAAATACGCTTCTAACTCATTTCATTAAGGTGCAAAATATTTTTTCTGAGTTCGATTCTCCATTTTGACAAAATTTTACTTTTGTCAATAATTTTTTACATGATTAATTTTTTTATAAATAAAATGGACTGTGATATAATGACGCCTAAGACGGCTCACTTATGAGATTTCGACATTTTTCAACACAGATTTTACCATTATATACAACATCTCAGTGTAATCATATCCAAGAGATTTCGACATTTCCCAATATAGATTTTACCTTCTTCAAGATGAATTCTGGCGGTGCAAATTCCACTCATATTAGTAGTATCAGTGCCATTCACCATAATTAATAGTGATCGATACGAAAACATTGGTTTCTTTTTCACAACCCTTTAAAATCTATTTATACAGCCAAACAGCCAAACTATTCATCTTTACCAGCCTTCAAAACCAATTTATATAGATTCAAAATAAAACTAAACAGACAAACTATTTAAAATTCATAACCCTACAGAACAGTCTCAAATGTACCATTCTTCGTCCTAAATATACCATTCTCCGTCCTACACGTACCATTCTCCGTGTTAGAGGAATGGAGAATGGCCATTACCCGTCCCAAATTGTTCCATACTAAGTTAAAAGTATATAATAGCACCCAAGAAATGTTAACAATAGAAAAATTATACAGAACCCGCACACCAGACTCGAACCTAGGCCTTCCATGCAAACAGCACAACCAACTAAGCTTGGAATAAGAAGAGTTACTGGAGGTCATTGAATATTCCCAACTTCCAATAAGGAATAAGAAATTGAATATCCCCAACTTCCAATAGGGAATAAGAAGAGTCGGTTAGGAACGTGTATATATATACATAGGGGTCCCCATTCATTTGAGTAGGTTGCACATTTAACATGGCTCCAAAAAGATCATCTGGTTGGGAACCATGTTCAGAGTCTTCTTCCAGTCGTCGTCGAGCCTCGCCGCATGGAGCACCCTCTGCGCCGCCTCCGGCCCATGACTGGTTGGCAGAGGCTGCAGACTTCCTGACCTCCTGTGGGTTGTCAATGGAGGTCATCGCTCGACCTCTTCATCCCGCGCCCAACTTTGACATGTTGCCGATCACTCCGGAGGAACGGGCTTCTCTGGAGAAGAGGGAAGGGTTGCGCCGCCTGCTCCATAGGGCGGGTGTGCGCACCCTGTAGGACTTTACCGAGATCCTCTGCGAGGCTAGTGAGGGGTAGACCCCTTATTTTTCTGTTTTTTTAGTTTTTTACAGTTTTTTTTTCCTCCTCTTGTATCCTTCGTCGGAGAATGTTTCGGCGACGAAGCTGGGATTTAGTGAAACATAATATTTTGTTAACTCAATTTAGTTTCGGCTACAAGCGACTAACTGTTTTATCTATTTTTCAATTAATAAATCTTGTTACGTCAAATCCATATATCAGCGACGATATCCCCATCAATGACTTGTTACGTCATATAATTGATTATGCTGCCAGCGTCAATCTTGCTGTCAAATTCATCTTAAATATGATTACAAAGTAAGAGGACAACTTTGAGGGTTTCAATTTTACTCTTTTCAAGTACATAGTCTTCTTACCAAGTCGTCAAACGTGAAATATTCGGGATGGCAAAAATACGAGTATATAACGGCTCAATGCAAAAAAAATACGTTCAAAAATTTAATCAAATATTCGAAAAATGAAAATTTTGAGATTAGAAACTTCACATGCTTAAATATGTTGTCAAAAACAAAATAGAATGTTCATTCTCCGTTTTAATTTAAACGGAGAATAACATTCCCACTGTTAAAAACATATTAGAATGTTCATTCTCTGTTTTAATTTAAACGGAGAATGATATTCTCTGTTTCATTTGAAACGGAGAATGATATTCTCTGTTTTATTTGAAACGGAGAATAATATTCTCTGTGTTGAATTACACGGAGAATGTCGTTCCCAGTATTAAAACGATTGAGAATGCTATTCTCCGTTTAATTTGAAACGGAGAATGACATTCTCCTTGTTAAATTACAATGGTCCAGATTTGGGATGTATCGATACATCCGTTTTTTGTGCCAAATTTTTCAATAATTTATACGGAACACGAGGATATATACTAGTAATAATAGTAATAAATTTAATTTTGGAAAGTAGTTTTTAAAATTAGGGTCTCAAAATCCCAAAGGTTTATGTAGTCATTTCACATGGATATATACTAGTAATAATAGTAATAAATATAATTTTGGAAAGTAGTTTTTAAAATTTAATAGTAATAAATTCGACCATCTTATACTAGTAATAATAGTAATAAATTTAATTTAAGACTCAAAATTATTCTAATTTTTTCCACTTCCCAAGGTCATATAAAGACGGTGGAATTTTCCCTCTTCTTCTCTCAAACCCTCTTCGTTCTTCTAAACCCTCTCCCAAACCCTCTTCTAATCAAAATGCCGTCGAAGAAACAACGACCGTCTCCGAAGGAAAAGAATCCACAAAGGGATGCGATACAGGCCCGAAGGACAGAACTTGCAAGGGCGGCAAAAACCAAGATTATGGTCGCTAGGGCAGAGGTCGAAAGGGCAGAGGCGGAAGCAGCGGCTGCAGCAGCGACGATAAAAGCAGAGGCGGCAGCCAAGCCACCTGCAAAAAAGGCTAAAAAAACTTATTGTTCGACAAAGACCAGAAGAGGAAGAGCAATCATCAAATAAGTCCTAGGATGGAGAGGAAGAGCAATCAGAAGAGGAAAATGAAGAGGAAGAGCAATCATCAAATAAGTCCTAGGATGGAGAGGAGGTAAAAATTTTAAAGACTCTAAATCTAAGAAAACTTACAATAAATATTTAAGAAAAAGGCTGTTATTCTTGAAAGATCAATTAAGATGGATGATGTCGAAGACGAAGCTTTCCTGGATATATTGAAATTCTATCAATTGGAGAAACTGAACAAATCCTGTATTGAGAAAATCTCTCAAACAATAGTAAGAGAATTTTACTCAAATCTTCCGGCTGAAATTAAAGAAAAAGAAGAGGATCAACCACTGGTATTTCTGAGAGGAAAACTGATTAGGGTAAATGCTGCTGTCATCAACGAATTTTATGGATTTGATCCAGTTCCTGAGTTTGATATGAAAGATATTGATAATGTTTCCATGAAGGATGCAATTCATGAGATTACAAGTGTATCAGTGGGTGCCATGACCCCTCAAAATGTATACAAAGATCAGTTAAAAACTTCATATAAATTATTGCATGCCTACGTATCTCAAACACTCAACCCTACTGGACATGAGTTTTCCATCCATCCCGAGAGAGTAAAATTTCTTTATTTTATGGGGAAGAAAAAAATGATGGATATAGGTTCCTACATGTTCAGTAGAATGATGCATCTCATGGGAAAACCAACTGCAAGGACAGCTCTCCCTTTCGGAGGATTTGTATTGTAATGCCCCGCTCCGCACGGCGCATTACGCTGAAGCGTTGACTCAACGAGTCGCGTGGACCGAATAAAATGTATCGATGCGAATCGATACGAAGAGTTACGTCGACCCGAGTAATGCATCGAACTAAGTCGATGCGAAGAGTTGCCTTGCCCCGAAAGGATGCATCGAGTTGAATCGATGCAAAGTGCCGCGTTGTCCCGAAGGATGAGTGCGTTGAATCGGCTCGAAGATTCTAAGAAATCGAATCGACCAAGGCGCAAGTCCGAATCGTTGCAAGTATTGATTTTTAGTTGGTTTCGTGTGCAGGTTATACTTTGACGGAAAAATATTAGAGGCCGATCTTTTGCAATATTTAGTAAGGGGTCCGCGAAATCAAATCGTCGCCTTGCGACGGGCTAATACATGGGCACGCTAAGGCGAATTGGACGTATGATTCAATAAAGCACGAAGTGCTCGAATGACTAAGTCAGGAGAGTGGCCGTGCAACAAAGTTGTGAAATCGAGCCGCATCGGCTCGACGAAACGACGAAGGCATATCGACTCAAGGTGGGAGGATTGACTTCTTTTTACTCCTTCATTCGATAAGTCAAATATATCATTGTCTGCTAAAAGTTAACCTATCGACGCCACGGGCGTGGTCCGATCGGAAGATAAATCATAGTGTGAGTCGAACACTAAGTTAGAACAATTGAAATGATACGTGCACCATATGCACGAGTCGCTATGGGACATTGGATATCGTAAAGGCGAGCGCCTCGGTGCGCAAGCCGTAAGAACATGGGATAACTGTACTCGGCGAGTGCCTTAGTGCACGAACCATACCATGCCTTTGCTGCATGAGTTAGACGGCTAGAACATCGAAAGACAATAGGCGAGCGCCCTAGTGCGCAAGCCCCGAACATTGAATGCTAAGTTATAGAACATGGAAATACAGTCGAAACGTGCCTACGTGCACGGGATAATAAAAGATGGCTTCGTTGCGAGAGATACAGTTGTGGCATGAATGTGATAGAACTGTCGAATATGACATGGTGCCTCGAAAGGTGTTCAAGACCTTCGGGTCGTTCGGTTGACGAGCATTGAGTTGAGGCACGATGCCATTGAATCATTGAAACGAAGTATGAAATGTAAGAACACAGAAAGCTAACGAAAGAGATGCGAGATGATAAGTCTGAGTCTCGGACTCATGACTATGTTTGGTTGTTTGAAGTTAATTTCTTGAATGATAGGGCATTGCATGGTCGATTGGAATGGGCTCGAGATTAAATTGTGATAATAGCCCGTGCACGGGTGTTTCCCCCAAAACGGTTAAATATCGGAGGAGCGCCCCGGAACCGATTGGCCGCGGAGGGATTCGAATAATCTTTGTAGGCGCACATCCTTAAACGAGTAGCGCTCGTCTTATAGATGGGAAAAGCCGCAAATGATGGCATGCAGCGGGAACGTTTCGGTTGTTGGGCCCGTAACCCACCCGTGAAACGCCGGGCAGCCTGTCACGACCCGCACCCGGATATACGGGTACGAATACGTAGACGACGCCCAGCCTACGCCGCAGTATCGGCGGTAGAACGCTGTCTAGTACCCAATAAATATACACTACGTCTAGAAGGCCTATAATTATAATATACTCTAGTCACAACACAACAGCTAGGGATGATAAGACAAGAAAGATAACTAAAGCACAAGAACAACTAGAAACTACTAGAAGGAATCATAAGACAGGAAAATAAAGAAGGAAAAACAAGACGAACTAAGGATAACTACCAGGCAACTCTCATAGAAGAATAGTGAGATCCACCTCAGCTAGCAACATCATGAAGTCCACTAATGGTATAACAACTCCTAAAATATTATCAACGGTATCCTGTCAGGAAAATGAGCAAGTACAAACACTAACAGCAGTTCCATGTGAATTGACAAATTCTATAAGAGACAGTATAATGAACTACAAGACAAAGATATATGAAGACTTGGGAACCATTCGAAAGCCGAGTTACAACCCTTAAACCAAACAAGGACCGGGGTTGTAACTCTTCTCCCGAACAGAACTTAGTCTCCAATCAAGGTACAATGTAAAGGCATGTAGAGCATGTGAGTAAATGAAATCATAGCATGGTGAGAAGTACAGAAAGTAAAACTGAACTGGAATATAAGATACGACAATAAATGTAAAATGTGATTTGAATTATTAGAGCGAAATGTGATCGGCTAGGGAGTCATGGTAGGGTTATCCACTTGGCCCGACAATCACAGGAAAATCTCTGGAAAGGGTCATGCCGGCCAACCTGGATAACCCGACAAGGGGTGTCTGCTACACCCTACGTGAGGTGAGGGTGGCGCTAGCAAAATAGTGACAGGGAGGCTTTGATCACATAACCCCTAATAATTCCCTATCCCCGAATAGTAAAATGGACCTGGACATGACACGTCATGACACGGGATTTCCTAAGAGGATAGCTACTCCCTCTCAGGAATTGGTGTCTATACAAGTACATGAAACAAGGCAGGAAATGTACATATATACCAAGAAAATCCAGGAACAATATCTCATGTCATGATCCAACATATACTAGTCCGTGAACTATCGTGACTGGGAATCAAGTAAGACACTACGACTGAATCGGATATAGCAGATATCAAGACAATAAAAACTATCAGTGAATGTACTCGTCTGCAGTCCTGAGCTGTCAAATAGGGTCGATGCTCAGAGTGATGCCACAGACCTAAAGATAAGATATACATAAGCTAATTAGGGTTCAACAGTGTTAGGCTTGATTCTATAGTATAAGCTACGTAATCTAGGTCAGACTCAGTCAACTAAGTCAAACTAGGTCACACTAAGTCACACTAGGTCAAACTAGGTCACAAGAAGTCAAACCAAGTCAAACTAGGTTAAACTGGGTCAATGGTTGACTTACAGTTGACTTTGGTCAACTGGTCAACTCTGGTCAACCAAGGTCAAACTAGTCTAACCTAGGTCAAATGTTGACTCTACTTCGACGTTCAGTCAAAGCAGTCAACCATGGTCAAACTAGGTCAAAGCTAGTCTCTACAAACATCTACAGGGTCAACACATTCAATTTCAGTGGTTGTGAAATCACTGGAATCGATGGTTCTTAAAATACCACAAAGGAGAAGGATTATAATAATAGGGTAAAAATCTATAGATGTTGTCGGATGATAAAATAAATATCACCAACGTGTCCAGAATGGTCAAATCAGTTAGGATAGCCTGTCCAAAAGTCCAATTTGGAGACAGGGGCAAAAATGATAATTTCGGGCAAAAATGATGTCCGCCGTTGGACACACTTTGTACCAAAAAACGTGTCAGGATAGAAGTCTACAAAACCTAGCAAATTATATGTCCACGAATCCAGAATGATGATACGAACCCAACGGTATGTCCGAAATAGAATTCCGATGTGCCGATCTCAAAATGATACGTTGACGCGGACACTTGGTATCCGGTTTGCACGGAAATGCGTGCCGGAGCAAATGTCTTTAAAACTCAAAAAATTATATGTCAACGAGTCTAGAATGACGATACGAACTCAACGGTATATTCAGAATTGGATTCCGATGAGCCGATCTCAAAGTGACCTATTGACTCGAAAAGTGGAACCCGCTTTGCACCGAAATGCGTGTCAGGGCCCACGTTCTCCAAATCAAGCAACTTTTATATGAAAACATGCCAGAACGACGCCACGAGTCTACTGGTGGTGTCACAAATTGAATCCGGAGTCCCGGGTTCAAAAATGGAATTTTACAAGTGCAACACTAAGAATTCGAACGACCAACTTTGGCGTCGAATTCGACCAACCTAACAAGCTCAAACTGAAATGAAATCTAAAGGGGGCAGGAAGAGGGTTATACCAGCTGTGCATCGGAACTAGTAGCGCACAAAACGGAGCTGCGATGACGAAGATACGAACCCGCGAAGTTGGCGTCGCAAAACTGTCCAAAAATAGTACAAATTAAAACGTCAACTTGGTGGCCAGTTTTGATGTATCAAACGACGAAATTAACGGGTGAAATTTGACAGAGGTGAAGAGGGATATACCGAGATTGTAACGGAGTGAAGAAATCGCCGATCCAACGGTCGGATTTCCTGAAAAATGCGCACGAAGTCGCTGCGACGAGGCGCCAATTCTGGACTTCGCGCGCGCGCGCGCCGACGGAATTTCGTGAAAATGACGAATTGCCTCGACGGCGCGTCCCGGAGGACGGTGGCCGTCCAGAGTAGTGCACCGGTGGTGGTCAGCCATGGGGGGCCCACGATGGCGGAGGTGGCCGGCCATGCGGCGGCGATGGCCGGGGCGGCGCGCGGCTGCTGCCTGCGCCCTCCGCAGCTGCTGCCGCTGCTGCAGCTAGCTGCTGCCGCTGGTGCGGCGCTGCTCGGCCAAGCCCGGCCCGGCACGGCGGCGGGGCTGCGTCGGCGGCGGGGTGGAGCTCGGTGGCGGAACGGGCCGCGCATGGGTGGAAGTGGAGGTGATGAATGGTGATGGTGAGGGTGGATGATGATGATGATGTTAATGAAGATGATGAAGTTGATGATGGTGATGGAGTAGAAAATGGAGGAGGAGGAGGAGAATGAGAAGGTGGTGTTGTGGTGGTGTTGCTCATGGTGGTGGTGGTGTACGTGAGGGTGGGGAGTTGGCCGAGTGAGAGGGAGAGAGAGTTGGAGTTTTTGAGTGTTAATAAAGAAAAGAGAGAGTGTGTTTGTATATAATAGAAAGAGAGAGAGAGAAGTAGATATTATAGAGAGAGAGAGAGAGAAAAAGGTCGGCTAGCATGGGAGGGGTGTGCTGTGCTGTGCTGGGGAGGGGTGAGTGTAAGGAGAGGTGAGGGGTGAGTGAGGGTTGTATGTGTGTGTGTGTATAAATATATAAAGAGAGAGGGTGAGAATAGAGAGAGAGAGAAAGAGATATTTAGAGAGAGTGAGGAATAGAGAGAGAAAATATTTTAGTGAGAGAGAGGGGGAAGGTCGGCTGCCATGGGGAGAGGAGAGAGAGTTTGTGTGTGTGAGTGATGAGAGAGAGAGACAATATTATATATATTATATATAATATATATATATATATTTTTTATTATATATAATATATATATATATATATATATATATATATATATATATATATATATATATATATGTGTATATATATATATATATATATATATATATATATATATATATATATATATATATATATATATATATATATATATAAAGAGAGAATTTGATATTTATACATAAAGAGGGATATTTAGAGTAGAGGAAAATATCAGTAGGGGGTATGGGCAATCATGATGGAGGGCAACATGGAGCTGGGGTTGGGTTCAGTGGAGCCGGGTTGGGCCAAAATGGACTAGGTGCAATAATTGAATTAAAATGGGTATTTAAAATCATGGGCAAATAAATAACATGCGGGGACTCAAATAAATGGGACACAAGTGTCAGACGGATAGTAGGCTTCGTGTAGGCCATGTCCCTATTTGGGGTCGACTAGGTTGGGTCGATGTCGGGTCCCGAAATTAAATTAGAAATTAAATCAGGTTTTACGGTAGATAATTAATTGGCCTAAATTGAACCGAAAGTTGTGCGAAGGAAATGGAGCACAAAATAGAGTGTTTGAGTGGGACACGAAGGTCAGGGGTGAAGAGCATCTCGAGTAGATCATTCATGAGAAGTTGGTTATGAGAAAACGACTGGTCTGGTGCTCCTAAATTAAAAGTCACGGTAACGCGCATATGATGATGTAGAAAAAGAGTGGGAATTCAATTAATAATTAAATGGTCTAATATTGACCCGAACTTGCGCGATACAAAAGGAGCACAAGGGAACGAGTTTGGATGGGACATGATATATCACTGTGAAGATAATCTCGTCTACTACAAACTCCAAGAAGGAAGTTTCGAGAGACTGGCATCCCTGATGCTCTAGAATTCCAAGTCACGGTAAAGAGCATTTAAAGATCAAAATTAATTATATAGAAATGAATTATTGAAAATAATTCATTAGAAAATTCAAAAAATAATTCGGAAAATTCAGGGGGCTTACACAGCCCGACCAATATTGAGAAAAGAAGGAGAGAAAAGAAAGTAAGACTCCTTTAGTCCATTTCGGCGCGGATACGCCAACGGCCCTCATATAGTTAAGGAACGATGGGTTGAAAGTGTAGGCGCATATGCGTCCCGCATAGAGATCCTGCTTAGAGATGCACATATAACATGACAGGGAAGGAATACGGCGTATTCACCTTGCGTCGGAGCAAGGGCGAGTGCGTCGACTTGGTAAGTCGCACCACGAATCAAACACGAGATTGCTTGTTTGCTTGCCTATTCAATTCGATAACATGCTGCTATGATAACATGCTTTACGCTTTCAAAGATGCCATGAAATTGACCCTAAGGAGAACATAGCAAGATCATAAGCTAAGTTGCATGATTCAACATAAATAATAAAATATCGGTTTGGAAAGTTGATCTTTGCTTCAGTACATGCGAGGACGAACGTACTGATCCCCCGCCAGCTTCATACAGGGTGCAGGGAATGGATTGCTCGCGGCGAAGCGTGCTTGAACGCGTTAAGGCTTGGAATGCCGAAGCGTATTGAAGCGTGCGATCGCATTGACGCTCGGACTACGCAGCTGGATTGATGCGGCCGAGATATAGAAGGCATGATGTATGGAACGGTGAAATCCTTCGTGGGCAAGAGAGAACCTGCGTGTTGTAGCCAATCTGGCATATATTGTTAGGCTATCGAAAGCCATTGTAATCTCAGTTTCGGATATCAATAAAGAGAATTGTTTCGTATACTCTGTTTTACTTTCGTTGTTAAATCGAATCAAAAGATAACCATTTGAGAACTTGCCATCTTGCCTTGCACGAGCGCAACTCCAGGCTCGTGCGGCATCACGCCTCCTACGAGGACGATGATTCGGGTGATTCCGGGTCGGAGCGTGACATGTATGCTCGATGGCTAGTGAACATTCTGTCCCAAGCTTAGCAAGTGATGTTTATATTAAAAACAAAGGCCCCATGAGAAAACTAACCTTCACTCGAATGTTTGGAAAACGGGAAGCAGCTGCAAATAAACCATCAACATCTGAAAAACCATCAACTTATGGAATCAAAAACACTAAGGACAGGGTTGATGATCTATACAATTTTGTTGCTGTAAACTTTGAGAATGTCTTCAAAGAGATGAAGACTATATCCGACAACCAGAAATTGATTCTGGATAAGATTAACCAGATAGAGGTTGAATTTGCTGACCAAGAATAAGATTTCCCTTCCCTCGTGAAGAAGGTAAATGGGGCTAGCCCAAACTCTTATGTAAAATATACACTGTGCACATTGACACTTTAATGCTAGTCATCACTTTGATACTTCTATTTATGTTACCGGATGTCATTTCTACGTATACAGTGAGTTCATACTGACTATAATTTTTCTTATTCCGTCCCTCAAGGTGTAGGTGAAGGATATTTTGAGAAAGAAGAAGAAAAAAAGATGAAGAAGAAGATGGACATGGCTATGAAGATTCATCTTTTGAGTTTTGAAGCTTTTATTTCAATGTGGAAGTAATATTTGAATTGTAATATGGTTCTGAATATTTGTTGGTCTTGGCGGTGTAACTAAATTTTGTTTTTGAAATATTGTAAGACTAAACTTTTCGCTTGTACTAAGTGCATAGTTCGTAATTTATTTGAAAAATGTAATATGGTCTTAAATTTATAGTAGGTATGATATTTATTTGGATTATTGTATTGTGAATTATGCAGGTTCTATGTTGAATTACTAACATGGATTGTGCAGATTACTGTAACGTGGATTATGCAGCTTATTGGACTTGGAATGAAGTATACTTAATTTGATTATAATTTTTTGGTTGAAGCGTTTATTTGATTTGCAGTTGGCCTTCACAGATGATATTGATATTTTTGTGTATTCCTTTGATTTGCAGATGCCCTTTACAGATTTTATGAGTCCTGGGTGCATTCCTAGGGCTTACAGATGGCCTTATTACAGATGCATTCATGGGGTCACTAAAACTTTATTTGATTTTAATGTATTTTGCTTTCTGTAAAAAATTATTACATCGATGCCATCAGTATGAATTTGATACCAGTTTAATGCATAATATAATCCTGCATGTTCATCCCTTGTTATTGATGAAGCAAAATTGTAATCCTGCTTGTTCATCCCTTGTTATTGCTGAAGTAAAATTGTAATCCTGCCGGTTCATTCTTTGTTATTGCCATCAGTACATCGATGCCATCAGTATGAATTCGGTGCCAGTGTAATACATAATGTAATGTAAGAAAAATTCTATTGGATAGTAGGTTAATTATATTTAAACACTCGCAAGAAATTTTGTGCAACCAAACAGTGGAAGCCTGATAAAATGATATTCAGATTTTCTTGAACATGATTTAATATTAAATGAATATACTTTGGTAAATGATACTAAAAATACTGTAAATATTTGATGAAAAAAATGAGATACTTGAACATTTCCAGTCCTAAATGTACCATACTTTGTTAAAAGCACAGTGAGTGTCCATTCTCCGTTTTCAAAGAACGGAGAATGGCCATTCTCCATGTTAAAGAAACGGAGAATGGCCATTCTCCGTGTTAAAAGCAAAGAGAATGGCCATTCTCCATCCATTCGCCGTGTTAAAAGCAAAGAGAATGACCATTCTCCGTCCATTCGCCGTGTTAAAAGCAAAGAGAATGGTCATTCTCCATGTTAAAAGCAAAGAGAATGGACATTCACCGTCCAAAAAAAATATTCTCTTCAAAAATATTATCATTAGAAAAGTAAAAATATTTCGTCCGATCAATACAGCTTTTTTTTTAAAATATGTGAGCAGATGATCCGCCCGACCTCAGAAGCAGGTTTCCTCAGTTCATCACCACCACCATGACATGTAGCTTATTAACAAAATATTAAATTATTAGATGAAAAATAAGATTTCTGACAATGGCATGGACAGTAAAATTAGAGCGGTGCCGCTGGTACTTCTTCTTATTCGAGGAGGTTTCGACGACGTTCGACGCGAACCGGACCGATTTTTCTCGGCGCAGCTGGTACTCCTCGTTGTTCTAGGAGGGCTCGACGACGTTCGACGCGATCCGGATCGATTCTTATTTCCTTCTTCATCTCCGTTTCTCTTTCCACGGCCACCACCACGGCCTGTAACAAAAAAAAAATACGAAATTTATACGTTGATGTACAAAATATTAAATTGGATGGATAAAAGAGAGAGTAAATATGAGTAAATTTAGGGTGTTCATTGAAAAAATTAAAGTGAAGAATGACCTGCTAAAGCAAGTTACCAACAGGTCAAAAGTCTAAATCAGCATTAAATGATGTTTCTATTCTATTTTTCAATCCGAACCATTGGATCAACATCCAACGGTCCAAATTTCGGATGTATCGATACATCCTTTTCCAGGGGATCTATGGTAGAACGACCCATATATATATATATATATATATATATATATATATATATATATATATATAGAGAGAGAGAGAGAGAGAGAGAGAGAGAGAGAGAGAGAGAGTCAATGACGTCAAATATATATATATATATATATATATATATATATATATATATATATATATATATATATATATATATATATATATATATATAGTCAATGACGTCAATGACCCTCTAGTCTATTGGTAGTGGTGAGGCATGTGGTCCGAGTGGTCAGGAGATCGATTTTCGGTGGGAGCGTTTGCCACAATTACCCTCTTTCAAATATATAGTCAATGACCCATAGTCTAGTGGTAGTGGTGAGGCATATCGAGTTGAGTTCGAATTCCAAATGAGAACGATTCTGAAAACTAATTTATATATATATATATATATATATATATATATATATATATATATATAAAACATTTTCATCTCGAAGCACCAATAGTCAAATTTCTTACATGTAAATATTGGAAGTGGTCTCTTTGTCGCATTAGCCCCCGACCATGAACTAATCTACCTCTATATTTTATGTAAAATTAGTCGATAACGTCGCTCTCGACTATAATTCAAGGAGAGAGAGTCTCCTTTTTCTTTTTTCTTTTACAATATCATGTCTCAACCTTCGCATACAATACCTACCTCTTAGCATTTGTTATGTATTTATTCTCCATCATCCAGAGTTCCGTATCTTAATTTCAGCTACTATTCTAACTTACTTCATTTAAGGATTCGGATTACTATTTATAATACAATATATTTATAATACAATAGCTCTTGGGGTTCGATGGTGTGATAACCTAGTTATGTAAACCTTGAATAATCTCTCTACGAATTTTCATAGCTCTGGAAAAAAAAGCCAAGTTAAGTGATGTTAAGTGAAAAAAAGTTAAGTGAGAGGAGTAGAGGCAATACATTTAGGCCTCATTTGGTTTGCGGAATAGAAGGGAAATAAAATCAATTCCTTGACATTTTTTTTCTTTTGTGAAATTACAATTTCTGTTGATTTTTCATTCCGATGTTTGGAAATGCCAAGAAATTTAGAAAGGAAAGTGAATACTTCAATGTGGGAAAGTGCTTCCTTGCTTGGATAGATGGAATCGCTTTATTTTTCTTAGGGCTCGTTTGGATCAAGTTTTTGGATTCCTAGGATTAGATTTTCAATTCCTTTCCCATGGGAAAGGAATTCAACATTCTCATACCCTTGTTTGGTTAGGTTGGGAATAGGTAGTTCAAAATTTTAAAAAAATTTATTTTCATATTTGGTTCACACATGGATAGGAATCTTAATTTATTTAGTTTTACTTTAATACATTTTCACTAATTTCATGATGATTCACATGTTTGGGATGAGAGTTGAAAATTTGAAAATAAAACGAGGGTATAACCGTCCAAACAAAATAGTCAAACATCATTCCTAGGAAAGCAAATCTATTCCCAATGGGGGCTTGGGAATAGCTTTCCCACATCCATGGGAATAGCTTTCCCACCTAACCCCCTCTTATTCCCTCCTCATTCACAATCCTAAACGTACCAAACATAGGTAAGGAATTCAAATCCCATTCCCAAGCCTCAAAAACTTGAACCAAACGCCACCTAATTTTTTTTCATCGGAAATCACTTTTCTTTCCTCCTCAATTCCTTTGGCACCCAAATATAGGAAAGTAATCACTTTCCTTTTCCAACCCGATAATTTTGCGAACCAAACGAGGCCTTAATCTTGCAACTTGGATTGGAGGAAAAGTTAAATGTAGTCTGTTTAATAACTCTGTTTTGGATTGGAGGTTTTGAATAAGAGGAGGATTAATATAAATATAATAGTTACCAAAATATCATTATACATATGTCATAAGATTTAATTTAATTCAAATTTTAATTAGAGATTCTCAAAATATATTCACAAATGAGAAAACTATGGAGGAGCATGTTGAAAGAAGAAAAAAAAAAATGGAAAAAACAAATTATAATATTTTATAGGACAAATAAAAATTGTTTATGACTTTTTAAACAAAAATTTTTAATCTTCCTCCTTAACACTCCGATCTATAGGGTTAAAAAATTGACAAAATATGATTAAACAAACCCTCATTTAGTTTTCTATAATTTTTCTCATAAACTCTCTCCCTCAAACTAAGTATAATTTTTTTTTCTCATTTAACTTTTTTATTTATTTAATCCTCAATCCAAACAGATCCTAAAAGTTGTCTTTCTCGAAACTGGCCTGATGTGAACTCAGAGAACCTACCTCCCATTTTCAATACTATGCCTTACCTAGCTACTTGCCTGTGATGTACAACACCTCCCCTCTTAATCTTTCTATATATTACATATCATCTTCAGCAGTGTAAATATGAACTTAAGTAGATATATAAAAAAAGAATTTTTTTTTTTTTTGTGTCCATTTCTTGAGACCGTCAGTTTGGAACCGTGACCGTCCCGCGATCACCCAGCCATCCTATGCCCACGAAAGAGACTCGAACTTGGAAACCCCTCTCTCTCCCTCTCTCTCTCTCTCTCTCTCTCTCTCCCTCCCCCCCCCCCCCCCAAGTGACCCCCCCCCTTCCCAACCACTTAGGCTAGAGAACTTTGACTATAAATAAATAAATAATTGTAAGATATTATTTCATTTTTTTTCTAATAGTTTGTGTCAAGAGTAGCACTATTCTTATTTAATCATTTGCCGTTGTCGTGGATTGACGAGAGGTGCGATTACTATCGGATTTTAGATTTTGAGATTTGAAATAAATTCTATAAGTTGTGCCCTCAAAACTTGTTCATAGTCCATCTTCCAACCCATTGGCAGAACCATGTTGTGGACTAGAGTGTCAGTGTGTGTGTGTATATATATATATATATATATATATATATATATTGTAATAGCCACCTAATAAAATATTATTTTTATTGTCTATTTCTCTATAATTATATTTGTTAATAATTATTTTAAAAATTATTATCATTATCATTATTTATCATTAATTTTATTATCATTATCTTATTTTTTTAATTGAACCCATTTCTTTTTCTAAAATGAAATTTTTATACATAAGCCCTTGTAAATATTTGCAAATTGCAAATTAACCATGACACCTCATCTATACACATGTCCTCATGCATGAAACATGGGCAAAATAATAATTTTACTTGGGGACACATGTCTACATGCATGAATTTATTGGTAAAGAAAAAGAAAAAAAAAACTTATAAGAAAGGGGGGGGGGGGGGGGGGGGGGGGGGGGAGGGCTCACAGCCTTCTTCCTCACCATCTCTCTCCCGCACCCTCTTTCTCTCCCTCTCGGTTCCATCTCTCCCCCCTCTCCCTTGGCTTCCTCTCTCCTCCTCTCCATCCCTCTCACTCTCCTCATCTCTCATTTTCTCCATCTATCTCACTCCCTCTCTCCACTCCTCACTCATGACCGCGCACCCGTGCCCGTGGCGTCGGCCGGCTGGCCCTCCACCGCCGGCGGCCTCCCCTCGTGGCCGCAGCTCCCATCACCACCTCCAACACCACCATCTTCATCTCCATCTCCACCATCATCACCACCACCACCATCTTCAAACCCTAACCCCTTTCTTAAATTGGAAAAGAAGAAGAAGATGATGATGATGAAGAAGGAGAAATTGGAAGAAGGAGGAGGAGCAAGCCCTAACCCCCAATTCCAAACCCAAATCATTTTTTTCCAAGGCAAGCCCTCCCTTCTCTTTTAAAATTTCTTGTCTTCCTATAAATTCCAATTTTTATATATAATTAGAAAAATATTTAAGAATTTTTATTCTAAATTAAAATGAATTTTTGGCACTGAATTTATATACATATATATGTGTATGTCTGACTTGTGTGTCTGTGATATCTAATTTCTTTTAAATTTAGGATTTGTTTGGGGTTAAATTGAGTTGTGTCTGTGACTTGTATATATGTGAATATATGATATACATGAAGTTTTACATAAGTGTGCTTATCTAGATTTGGACATAAATATAAGTAGATAATAATTCCAAGTATGTATGCCATGATGAAGAAATTAGGATGATAAACATTCAAAATGAAGTAGGGAATCATGCTTCCAAGAACATCGTGTCATAAAAAGTTGTTGTCTATACATTGTATGGTTAGACTAAATTTAACTATCTTATATTTAAGAAATTACTTGGAATAATTCATTTAGTTATTTATTTAAATTCTGTCCAGATTTTTAATGCACCTAATTCATATAAACATCTCAAAAATATTAGTTAAAATGAGTATCTTAAAGAACAAATAACACATCAACTTTAATTTCTTTTGATACCTCTATAGGGACTGAGTATCTTAGCGGACAAATCCACATCAACTAATTGACTTAGTATCACGAACTGTTGCATATTAAGGTTCCATCGAAATTGATTCAAGTAAATTGAAGTTGAGCTAGGGTGGTATTTCTTTAATATAACCATAGAGGTAGACTATTGGAAAAAAAAAGAAAAGAAAAGAAACTAGACTAGACAAAAAGATAAACTCTGAAGACAAATAGTTGGAACTTGGAAGTCATTTCAGCTGTAGAATACTTTGTATTCAAATTGTTATAACTCCATAACAGGCAAGACTAACCAAAACTTGAATTCAAATTATTTTCTGACTTCTAACATGGAGCTCACATGCTACCTAAGAGATATACTATTCTAGATTTTTAAAAATTTGTTTTTACCAAATGAATCACATAGTACAAATAGGGATGAACTACAACATAGTACTTAAGGAGTTTAAGGATGATGCAACTTCATCCAGCTCAAATTTTAAGCTTTCGACCATGTGTAGTAAACTTGGATCAGTGCTAACTACTAAAGTAGCTAATTGCTAAGGTAAAGTATCGCATTGGTAAGAAATTGGTGTTTGTTATTTGAATATTTCTTATATATTATAACTGCATGGTTACCGGTGTTGAGGGTTGCTCCACCGAAGGGGTCGGCGAACCCGGGTTTAGTTTTATATTAATGTTTATTGGGAAAAAATTTCGGGCTCCAAAATACAAAGGAGACTCTGCCGAAATTTTTGAGAAATTCCAGAGATAGCCATTTTGGAAAGTCGAAATGGTTAAACCCTAATATCAAAACTTTATTAAATTTTCTAATATAAACATGACCCTGAAATCCTTGAAAGTGTTGCCTTAGGCACACAAATTCTAATTTGATATTTTATTTCCGCTAAGACGGAATCTCCTGCTTAACTTTATTCTCGTTTAATGTGTGTTCTCTATCACACGAAAAACGAGATACAAAAATTTGAAATGTAATTTAACTAAGTTGCATTTGGTAAGAATTGCATTTGGGATGGGAGAGAAAACTTTGAATCACACCTTCGAAATCTTTGCAATATTATATTTTACAAAACTGATCAGTTCCTGTTACCGGCACTCGTATGGCCATACGGGTCTGTCGGGGTGAGGCTTAGCTCACTTTCCTGTTTTCCTGTTTCCTGTTTCTTATTTCCTGATTTCCATTGGATTCCGAATCCCCGAATTCGGTCCTGTAATATCCAATGTAGCCTGCTCCGATATTCTTGAAAAATTTCAAGTCATACGACAATTGTTATAACACTTGATTCCGATAACTCGAAAAATCATTCATGTGTTATCCTGATTATATCACATCAATATGTGATCCTGATACTAATGGGACGGATAAATCTAAGCACCGCCCATTAAGTATAAACCTGATCCCGGGTAAATGGGATTATTGTTGAGAAAATAGAAGTTGTGTGATCCAGAAGTGTTTCTCTAAATATTGCATTTTTCATACAAGATTTGTTTGATTGCTTACACATTTATACCTGACACACTTACATTCTTTTAGGAAAAGAGGTTAATACGATAAGAAATTTTATCAGTGAATATACCTTTTAAATTTTCCTTTCCCTCAGTTCAATTTCGATAATTTTATCATCTTACCTTACTTAACTCCTTTGACTGAGGGCTTGCTCGTCGTATTGACGACCTAGTTTTGTTCACTAGGTTTGATGAAGGTCAGGAGAAAAATGCAAATGCACACTGAAGAGAAGCTTTATGAATGAGACAAAGAGGAGGTTGACTTGGTATCAACTAGTAAAACTTGGTAGCTGGTAATGTAATATATGTATTGGGTTAATGGTTGTAATCGGGTAGAATAATAAAATTTCTATTTATAGTTTAGAATATCCTTTAATCAAATTGTCATTTATTATTTTATGCATCATGTGACCTGTGATCAACCTATCCTAGAACCATACGGGCGACAATCGCGAATATGGGTACTGGAGTATTCATATGTCGCGTAGCCTGGGAATGTTGTTGCGTACTCGGCTCGCCTTATTTTGGGAGCGGGGCGTGACATATATATATATATATATATATATATATATATATATATATATATATATATATATATATATGTTCGAATCAGGATATATATATATATATATATATATATATATATATATATATATATATATATATATATATATATATATATAAAAAAATATATATATATATATATATATATATATATATATATATATATATATATATATATATATATATATATGTTCGGATCAGAAGTTTCGCTCGCAGAGTCCCGCTGGAGCCGTCGTCCTCGACCGTTGGATCGAGCGTACGCACAAAATCCCCCGATCTGACAGTGCAGAGGGAGGGAACTTCGACGGGACTCTTCTCTCTCTCTCTCTCTCTCTCTATATATATATATATATATATATATATATATATATATATATATATATATATATATATATATATTATACAAAACACAAAGGTTTTTGAATCCTAGGGCTGACTGTGCCAAGATAAAGAGTGGTTAGGATTTAATCTTGCTGAATCAACGGTTGTGGGGTTTTATGGGAAATTCAAAGAGTGGGGTTTGCACTCATAATGGTTGTGGATGAGCATTATTGAGAGTGAGGTTTTATGGGGAATGAGCATTATTGAGAGTGGGGTTTTATGGGGAATCCAAAGAGTGGGGTTTGCACTCATAATGGTTGTGGATGAGCATTATTGAGAGTGGGGTTTTATGGGGAATCCAAAGAAAATTCACATCCAGCAGTGGTTGGGATTTAATATTTTGATGGGGGCCTCATAATTATTATTGTTCGTTTAAAATTGGGGGTCCAAGATTTTGAGGGGGAATACCTTAAATGAACTATGCCCTATGGGCACGGATTATGACTAGTACATATATATAGCCCACTTAAATTCGAATTTCTGGGTCTGCCTTGCTCCAACTCAACTACCAAATTTCCTACCTTGTCTTGGCAACTCAGAAGAACAAACTTAAGCTTGGCGAGAATAAACCATATAATTAGTCGATCAAAGAAAGGAATCAATTTAAAAATAAGTGCACGGTTGTTTGAATAATAGAAAACAAGGGATATACCTTTGAATTCAAACACCAACTATAGTAATCAGTGAACAAATAAAATAAATATATATATTGCTATAAATGAAATGGGTTACTATCAGCGAGACGCACTATCGTTCCCTTTCCACTCACTAGAAGACAAACATGAGCACACATCATTGGGTCTTCTTACTGATTTCAATAATCCAGACGCTCCTGAAGAATTAATTTATCAACCACTGGCTCATAATTAATTGGTAATTAATCTTTGGTTCAACCACCAACCAAAAAAAAAAAAAAAAAAAAATCCAAAATACCACTTTACCTGAAATTATTGTTGGCAAGAGGCTAAGGACAATGATAAGAATATAAGGCCTTTTTTCGTTGGCGGAAGGGAACTTTGCTGTTTTCTTTCATTTGAAAATTTACAATTTCTATTAAAAAAAATTTATGAAGTCAAAAAAATTGGGAGGGTAAGTAAATAATTAAACTAGTAGTGGAAAAGTAAATCCATAGAGTGATAGGAACCATTTTTCTCCTATTTCCTTTTTTTTAATAATAATTTTTCTTTTCTGCTCATTTTAATTGGCAGCCAAACACATATTTTTCGTGTCCAAGGTCATGATTCTGCGAAACAAACGGGACCGAAGATTTTTTTCCTATGTGAAACTATTATTGCATGTTACTTGGAGATACCTCTACGAACAATAGAGGAGACGTCTCATTCTTTTTGGCATCCAAACACACAAAAAGTAAATGACTTATTTTTTCCAAGTTCTAGATTCCCCGAACCAAACGAGGTCTAATATTTTTTCCTATGTGAAACTGTTTTAGTACGTTTCTTGGAGATACCTCTACCGACCGTAGAGAATGTTGGGTATGCACTGATACCGCTAATTGGGATGGAGATAGCTTACCCACTTAACGTGGGAGCTACAATAAGTTGAAGTTTAGCTTACCCGCTTAACGTGGGAGCTACAATGAGTTGAAGTTTAGCTTATCCGCTTAACACGGAGGCTAGAGAAAAGAAAAGAAAAACAAACATACAAAAGACAAGAGAATTAACGAGGTTCGGCTATGTGCCTACGTCCTCGGACAACAATAGTTCTTTTCTTTCTTCTTCCACTAAGAATAGTGGGATTACAGAGTTACAAACTCTCTCTTGGATACACTCAAGAGGATCTCTCTCATACACAAGTATGGAAGACACTTTGGTGAAGAAGCACCCGAGGTAGAAGCAAGCACCGCCCGGAAGAACACCGCAAGCAAGGAGCACCAAGAGCACCACCACTTCTAGCACCAAGATCACAAGGGAGGATTAACCCAAACATCTCCCAAACCATCTCCTTATATAGCCATAAGGGAATGAACATTCTCCTCCAAGATTCATTCATGCAAGATGAATGAACCTTGGGAACTCCACAAGTCTTTAGACTTCTCCAAGGTGAATGAACCTTGGAAACTCCAAATCCTCTCTCCAATTAAGGAGGGACCACCCAACAATTTCCCCCTTCCCGACTTAAGTGGAAGGCTCCGTCAAACCAGCTGCACTTCTGCAAAAGATGTGCTTGTCTTTAGGTAAAGATTTAGTCATCATGTCTGAGCCGTTGTCATTGGTATGGATCTTCTCAATCTGAAGTTGCTTGGATTCCACCACCTTACGAATCCAATGATATCTCACGTCAATATGCTTTCTCCTTGAGTGAAAACTCGAATTCTTGCTCAAATGGATAGCACTCTGGCTATCACAATAAAGAACATATTCTCGTTGTTCTTGACCCAACTTCTGTAGGAATCTTTTCATCCACAGTAGTTCCTTGCACGCTTCTATCGCTGCGATATATTCTGCTTCTGTAGTCGACAGAGCAACACACTTCTGTAACTTTGACTGCCAAGACACAGCTCCCCCTGAAAGAGTAACTAAATATCCTGAAGTAGATTTTTTGGAGTCAAAATCTCCGGCCATATCTGCATCTGTGTACCCAATCAACACAGGCTTGTCATTTCCAAAGCACAATCTCATTTTGGAAGTACATCTGAGGTATCTCAAAATCCACTTCATCGCTTTCTAATGCTCTTTTTCCGGATTGGATAAGAATCTACTGACGACACCAACTGCATGTGCTATGTCAGGTCTGGTGCACACCATCATATGCATAAGACTGCCAACTGCTGAGGCATATGGCACCGATGCCATCTCTTCTTTTTCTTTGTTGCTTGTAGGACACTGTCTTGAGTTGAGCAAAAATTGATTAGCAAGTGGAGTTACTACAGGCTTTGCCTTGTCCATGTTGAACTTCTTCAACACCTTCTCGATATAGCGCTCTTGTGATAACCACAGCTTCCCATTCCTTCGATCACGAGAGATATGTATACCGAGAATTTGCTTTGCTGGACCTAAGTCCTTCATTGCAAAGGACTTGCTGAGCTCTTTCTTTAACTTGCTGATCTTGTCATTGTCATGACCTACGATCAACATATCATCAACATATAGAAGGAGTATAATCTGTTCACCATCAGAGTACTTGTTGACAAACACACAATGATCAGAAGTGGTCCTCAGGTATCCTTGCTTGGTCATGAAGAGATCAAACTTCTTATACCATTGGCGTGGTGCCTGTTTCAGTCCATACAGGCTCTTCTTTAGTCGACAGACTAGATCTTCTTTTCCTTTGACTTTGAAACCCTCTGGCTGCTCCATGTAGATTTCTTCTTCAATCTCTCCGTGAAGGAATGCAGTCTTCACATCTAGTTGTTCCACTTCTAGATTTAGACTTGCAGCCAAGTTGAGTACTACTCTGATAGATGTCATCTTCACCACTGGTGAGAAAATCTCTTCATAGTCAATTCCTTGCTTCTGACTAAAACCTTTCACAACTAGCCTCGTCTTGTATCTTGGTTGTGATTTGTTTTCTTCTGTCTTCAGCTTATACACCCATTTGTTCTTGAGTGCCCTTCTTTTTTTTGGTAATTTTACCAAATTATAAGTGTGATTCTCATGCAAGGACTTCATCTCATCTTGCATGGCTTCCAGCCACTCCCCCTTTTTCTCGTGTGTCACGGCTTCTTGATAGTTTTCAGGTTCTCCTGCATCTGTTTGCAATACATACTGTTGTGGACTGTAGAGGCTGTTAGGCTTCGGTTGTATGTTTGATCTTCTCAGAGGTCCTTCAGGAGCTTGCTCTCCTTAAACATTTTCATGTATAATATCATCATCATGATTGTCCTCGACATGATCATGGATTTCAGCTTCATTGTTCTCGACCGGATCTCCCCTTTGTTCCCGGGGCCGAGACACTGGATTTAGGTTGACAGAAAATTCCCTGGAGCTATCAACCTTTTCTCCCTTCTGACAATCTTCAATAGTTTGATCTTCAAAGAAGACCACATCTCTGCTTCTGACAATCTTCTTATTGACAGGATCCCAGAGTCTGTAAACGAACTCTTCATCTCCATAGCCAAGAAAAATACATTCTTTTGATTTGACATCAAGCTTGGACCTCTCATCTTTGGGAATGTGCACAAATGCTCTACACCCAAACACCTTCAAGTATTGGTAGGACATATTTTTTTCATGTCCAGAACTTGTTCTGTACATCACCATTGAGTGGAGCTGATGGAGACAAGTTGATTAAGTGAACTGCTGTCATTAATGCTTCACCCCAGAAACCCTTTGGCAGCTTGGAGTGAGATAACATGGTTCTGATCCGCTCAACGATCGTTCTGTTCATCCTCTCCGCCAATCCGTTGTGCTGAGGGGTCTTTGGAACCGATCTTTCATGTCTGATCCCATTATTCTTGCAATAGATTCTGAAGTCTCCTATGTACTCTCCACCATTATAAGTATGGATGCACTTCAGAGTCGTACTAGTCTCACGTTCAATGCTGGCGTGAAACTGCTTGAACACATCAAAGACTTGATCTTTGGATTTGATTGCATATGCCCATTCCTTCCTGGAATGATCATCAATGAAGGTGACAAAGTATCTTGCACCACCAAGAGTGTTAGTAGTCATAGGCCCACAAACATCAGAGTAAACAACATCCAGTACATTGGGTTTTTTAGTTGCAGTCTTATAATGAAATAAAACTTTATGTTGTTTTCCAGCCAAACAATCAGTGCAAGGTTCAAGGGGTGTACCTTTCGATTTCAGCCCGGTCAATACCTCTCTTTTGGCTAGAATTTGCAATCCCTTCTCACTCATATGACCCAGTCGCTTGTGCCATAACCCAATCGTTGATCCTGATTGGTCGATTGCTGTATTAATATGCTGATTATTGATCTTAGCATATGTCGTATAGAGTGTGTTCTCCTTCTTCCCTCTAGCAAGCACTAGGGAGTTTTTGCTGAGTTTCCATTTGCCTCCACCAAAAACATTGGTGTAGCCTTCATCATCCATTATGCCAGTGGATATCAAGTTGAGACGCATGTCTGGAACATGTCTCACAGTCTTGAGAATCAAGGGGCAGCCAGTGTTGGTCTCAAGAGCTATTTCTCATTTTTTCACAATCTTGGAAACTTTTTCATTTCCCATCCTCACATTTCCGAAGTCTCCGCTTGTGTAGGTTATGAAGAATTTCTTTCTGGAAGTAACATGGAATAATGCACCAGAGTCTACAATCCAGCATGATTCTTGAGAGGTTAGATTAACCAGACCATCATCACAAATGATGATGATCTCATCGCCTTTTGAAGCAGTAGCAGTTGTGTCTTTGGCTTCATTCTTCTCATTTGATTCATTTCTCTTTTCCTTTTTGAGTTTTCTGCATTCTCTTTTCATATGACCCTTAAGGCCACAATGAAAGCATTCTATCTCTTTTTTTGGTTTGAAAGTGCCTCTGGAATGATCTTTTGGCCTGCTTTTGGAGCGGTCACGGTTGTGGAATTTTCTTTGATGAGTTCTTCCACGATTCTCAGAAACAAGAGCATCTGACTCGGTTGTTATGCCTTGTTCTTTCCGCCTCGCTTCTTTATTCAATAAACTATCCTTCACTAAGGTTAAAGTGATGACGCTTTGAGGAGCGGAGTTGCTTAAGGAAACCACAAGTGTGTTCCAACTATCCGGCAACGAGCTGAGTAGCAAAAGTGCCAATAGCTCATCTTCCAGCACCAGCTTCATGGTTGAAAGTTGATTTACCAACTCTTGGAAATCACTCAAGTGTTCAGAAACACTTCGTCCGTCTTTGTATTTCAGGTTCACCAAACGTCGAATGAGTGACGCTTTGTTTTGAGGAGTCTCTCGCTCGTACATCGATGCTAACTTCATCAACATTTGATGAGCATCGGTTTCTTTGGAAACATGGTGAAAAACGCTTTGGTCGATCCAAGGACGGATCTCTCCAATAGCTTTTCGATTTAGAATGGTCCAATCTTTTTCAGATTTGTCTTCTGGCTTCTGTCCATTGCAGAGTAACACTTCATACAAATCCTTACAATAGAGGATATCTTCCATCCGCGGCCTCCATATAGAATAGTTTGAAGACGTGAGTTTGATCATGGTTGAGGAGGTAGAAGACAATGATTCCGCCATCACGATCAATAAGCTTGTGTGGCTCTGATACCAATTGTTAGGTATGCACTGATACCGCTAATTGGGATAGAGATAGCTTACCCACTTAACGTGGGAGCTACAATGAGTTAAAGTTTAGCTTATCCGCTTAACGTGGGAGCTACAATGAGTTGAAGTTTAGCTTATCCGCTTAACACGGAGGCTAGAGAAAAGAAAAGAAAAACAAACATACAAAAGACAAGAGAATTAACGAGGTTCGGCTATGTGCCTACGTCCTCGGACAACAATAGTTCTTTTCTTTCTTCTTGTAACACCCTGTTTTCTGAAATTAGGAATTTTTGAAAAATTATTATTTTTATTATTTAATAATGGTGATTAGGGCATGATATGGTTTATAGTGATTATTAGTGTGATTAAACCATCTTCTAAGTCATGCTAAGTCATGACTTATGACTTTGTGATTTTGGTTAGTATAACTTAGTACAAACCCTAGTTTTCTCTAACCTAGAAGTTGCCATGACCATAAGAGTTTAGCCATAGGCTTAGAATATCAAATTAGTGGTTTTTGACCAAAAGGGTATTTTGGTAATTTACTAGACTTTAATTGTGATTATGTGATTTTATTATTATTTAATCATGGTTAAAGTCCCATGACTAGTCCCTAACCTATCCCACCCTAATCTAGAGGTTAGCCACTAACCTAGAAGCTTTAGGAAGGATTTTTGGTTAAGGGTTAAAGTGAGGAAAATATCTAATTCACCTTTATTGATATTTTCCTTAAAACCCTCCAAATATCTTACCCTTTTTACCAAAGTCCATGCCTTAGCCATGAAGGAAGGGCAAGGACACCCCCCCATGTCTTGGCCGGCCAAGGGGTACCCCCCTAGCTGGTACACACTCCTATATAATCCCTTGGATTAATTCATGAAGAAATTACATGAAATTAAATCCACAAAATTCCCTTTTCCTTCAACCCTTGATAACTTGATCATTCTTGATCCAAATTGACTCTAGTCTCTTGCATTGGAACCCTACAACATCTAGGGAGCTAAGGGAAGCAAGAAATCTAGAATTTGGGAGCTTGGGCATCATCGAGTTGGAGATCACACAACCCCCTTTTCATTGATTTCCTTAGAATTTCACCAATAGGTAAATTTCCACAAACTTAGTCAAATTCCTGTTTTTCTTTCATAAATGCATTCATATAGGAATAACAATACTGTGGGTAAAGTTTGGTGGGATTTTGATGTGTTTTGGTGTCCGTATCGGACACGTATCCTAAGCTAGAAACCTTGTTTGGTGAAATGCCACAATGGACTTGTTTTTGTGTTTTTGTAGAACTAATTGCACTGTTGTGAAGCCCTAGACATGTAGGTCACAAACCCACTCGACTGAGCACATTTTTGTGCTGTGTCCGTGTCCAAATTGGACACGAACCGACCGCACGAGCCCATCGTGCATGTCCTGCTACCCGACACCTCGTGTGCACTACACAGGCCACTAGGACACGTATAATTTGACACAGACAAGGGGGCAATGTCTGCGAACATGCCTCCAAAGTCTCGTGTCGCGTCGTGTCGTGTCGAGTGAGAAAACTCACTCGCACTGGACACGCGCTGTCAGCGCACGCGCGCGCGCGCACAACTTTGAATGTGTCGTGTCGCATGGACACGACACTAGTGCATCTCGTAGTGACACGGGCATGAAGCCCTATGCGTGGCGTACACGTAGACACGAGCACGTGGTGCTTCGTGTCCTGTGTCGAGTGTACGACGCGTGTAACCGCGTGCACGACGCAGTCGTAACACGCGTGTATCAGTCGTGTTTTAACGACTGATACGGTGTTTGTTCTGTGTCCACGCGTGTCATGGACACGTGTCAGGGTGTGGAATGTGTAGCCCTACGTGTGGGCTACACGTATGCACGACCACGAGACGTGTCGTGTCTCGTGGTGTGTCCACGAGTGCGTGGAACGTGTGTACGACACTGTTCTTGTGTACACGTATCAGAGTTTACCCGATTGAATGTTTTGCGTGATTGGACACGCAAAACGGTGTCGTGGTGTCGTGTCAGTGACTTGGGACACTAGAGTACCTATGGGGTGTCAGTTACCAACCCTTGGTTGAGAGTCTTAGCTCGATTCAGTATGTGTATTTCGATTTACCCCATATCGAGTGCAACAGTGCACAGTTCCCAGTTTTGAGTTTATTTCCAGTTTTTGGAAATCGAATTTCAATTCGATTTTGTGTATGTTTAATGTATTAGACTAGTGTATTTCAGTGTGTAGATGTGAAGTATACATGTATTTGTGAGTGTGGGTCGATTTCGGGGAGATTTGGTTAGGTGTGTGTGTAGTTATATATGTATGTACATATGTATGTATATGTGTTATGTGTGTGTGTGTTGGGGGACTGGGTTGTTCCAAAAATCTGGGAACAAATTCCCCTTCCCTGTCCAGTGTTCACCCCCCCCCCTCTCTCACTGTCCCACTCTTTCACAGCCTCTCTCTCTCATTTCCTTTCCCTCTATATATATGTAATATATATAGTTAATATACATGTATTGTATATATATATATATATATATATATATATATATATATATATATATATATATATATATATATATAAATGATATATATGTATATTTGTATTAGGTCTCCTTAGGTCAAATATAATGTATTATAAGTATATGAGTTGTATTATATATGTTATGCATATATGGATATTGGGTGATGGTTAGATAGTGTATATCTATATGTATAGATATATATATATGTGACTTTTAGTTATAGGTTATATGAAAACCTAGACTATGGCCTATGGCCAAGGTTATTGGCCTATGGTTGGGACTAGCCCTAATGACCCAAAACCCATTGTTGACCCTTATTGACTGAAAGTTGACCAAAGTCAACTTTAGGTCAAAGATGACCTAGTTCACCTAGAAATGACTAGGAATGACCTAAAACAACTAGTTTGACTAAAACCCTAATTAGTTTGACTAGTATTGACTCAACCTTGACTAGTTTGACTCTAGAGTTGACCAGGAGTTGACTTTTGACCAGATTGACCTAGAATCATGTAGTTTGCATAGTAGACTTCATATTTACTATTTAGAACACTTTGTGACTTGTGTTGCTCTGATCAGGAGCCAGACACCTCTCCTCAGACAGCATACTCTCTACAGACATTCATTCAGCAGGCGAGTACATTCTCTGACCGTTTCATACTTGTTCAGGCTTTACTTCTCGCTCTAGATTACTTTACTTGTTGCTGTCACATTTGTAACACGGATTGGTACTATATGGATCTTTACATGAGATGTTATCCCTCTCGGGAGCATCGGGTACTTCATGTTATGTGTGTTTCACTATCATCATGTACACCTATGCTTCCATCATTCATGTGCACTCATGTGATCATGTACTCTCATGATTCACTGAGCTCTCATGTATACTATCATGTGCACCCTTTCATGGGCCCCATGTGATATCATGTATAAATAATGTAACCTGTATAGATCCTTGTGTATTGATTGGGGAAACGGGGGAGTAGAAGTGGACATGTGAATAATTCCAAAGTAGTGTAATTATGTACAAACTCAGTAGTGTAATCATGTATAAATTCTAGACATTCACATGCCTATCTTGTGCTCTACATCACTAGTCACTTATAGTTCTCTATATACAGTAGATATTTCATTACAGCTATCTCTTTTACAGCGTATATTTCCTTTCAGCAGTTCATGTATCTTACTCTATTGCCTGTATCGTATTTCCTAACCTGATATGCACTGTGTGAGATGTATTGTGCTCGTTCCTGTCCTGATTGGACCTGTTGAAAATATTACAGAGGATGAGGACGAGGCATGGGTGACTACCTATTATGGAGCAGGACTAGATGACACTTGTATCGAGGACCCTCAGCAGGTTCCACCTGCAGCTGAGGAGGATGTTCCAGTAGTCTAGACCAGTTTAGTCTAGGCAGTCTTTTCTATATCATTTTGTCTCACATTCTGAGTTGTATTTTGAGATGTGGAGATGTATAGACTCTTAGACTTATTGTATTATGAGTTGACATTCTGGATGTTATGTATCTTAGACACTTAGTCTTATTTCATCTATGCTATGGTTCTCCTTGAGTTACTATCTATCTGTTCTTCATTCTTCTACCTTAGATGTGATTGAGACTATATGTTGTGATGTTACCTCCATTCGGAGAGTATGAACTGTACAGGTACCTATATACTGTTAGATGATTTACCTAGGACAGCGTTCTACCGCCGACACTGCAGCGTAGGCTGGACGTACCCACTTCTCGTGCCCTTACTCTAGGGTGCGGGTCATGACACGTTTTAGTGGTGGCCCATGCAGGTCCAGTTTATGTGGTGATATTCGAACTAGAGTATCGCCACAGCCTGCAGTAGGAAATAGGATGTAGTTGAGGTACTCAATCACATTAGGAAAAACTCTTATCTAAATTCCTGCTATCTAAATTCTTGCTGATATTGTCTTTCTTTTGAAAATAAACTGTCTCCTTTGACTATATCGTTTCTTCTCCGTATTGATTTTCTTGTTGATCTGTCTTCAGGATGGTGGAGACACGATCGCAGCGTCTTGGTCCAGGTGACACCACTGAGAGGTCTGCCACCTCTCGTCCAGCTCACCAGGACCCGGGGACTGCAGCTCCCCTTACTCCAGCTCATGTGGGAGCTTCTGCCACATTTGGGGGTGCACCTCTACTTATTCGGGGGACCATCCCAGCTACCCCAGACATGCCTCCCCCGCAGTTTCGTCAGCCTCAGTTTCAGCAGCACCAGCAGCACCAGCAGTACCAGCAGCAGATGCCATCTGGATTTATGGATGCTGCACAGATGTTTACATATTTCCAGCAGTTCCTAGAGTCGCAGCAGACCCTGCAGCAGCGTCAGACGACGGCATTTACCAGAGGCATTGATGATGTCCATCAGCTGGCTACAGCGACGATAGAGAGGTTGGCAGCCCAGCCGCAGGGAGTGTAGTGCCCCGACCCGCAAGATGCCTTATGATGGATGGTTGGTTCGATGAAGCCTTGTTGGACTTGGGATTATGCGAAGGATCGCTTGGAAGACTATGCGATCGTGGCGGGAATCGTCCTATGAATGTGAGTAGTGTTGAACCCTTCAAAGATCCTTTAGCTTCACGCTTAAAATAAGGATGAGTATGCTATGTTTCTAGTTGAGTTTGTTCAATAACGCCTTGCATGGAATTTGGAAAGATAATGAAAGATAATAATCACATGAACGTAAACTGTTGTGGCTAGATGAATTGTATGCTTGTACGCTGTTGCGATGAATTACATGACAGGTGAAGGCAAAGTCCCAAATACTTGGGCAGGTGAGTATATTGAGCTTTGGCTCAATGAATAGATGGCAAAACAGATGTTAAGACCCAAGAACTGGGCAGTGAGTATGCTTGAATTGCATTCAAATGAATGAATGCTAAACATATGCTAAGTCCCAGGAACTGGGCGGTAAGTACATTGAGTTGGTTGGAAAGAGGTATGATATCAAAGATGTGGCAAAGAGATTGGAAAACAACATTCTATTATCCTGTGCCGATGTAGAATGTTGGTTTCACTAAGACCCTGGATGGGCAGATGATAATGTGAGCATTGGCTCAAGGCAAGATGGCTAGATGGCAAGATGGATGAGAATGATGGTTTTGCTTAGTTTTCCTTATCATGCATTATATGTTTTCTTCTTAGATAAGTTGCATATAGTTGCATGGTCATGGACAACTTGTCGACAAGGTTTCGTTCCTCGAACGGTATTCCTGGGCCATGGAAACCGGTTCGTCCTAGGGGGAACAAGGATGGTGTCGATGTACTGACATCGGGATTGCAGGACTTGCAGTGGGGGCTTGCTACCGCCCACTGAAAGGACGCTGAAATCCCATGGTGCTGAAGTAGTAGCACGGTGTTTCGGAAACCTCCCATGGATTCGCACCCCATTTGGAGTTAGCCGTTCACCAGGAAGACGGTCCAGGATGGCGTGTCGCCAGTGACCTTCATATAGATAGGTCAGGTGCTAATGATGTCTTATGCAGGCAGAGTAAGTTATTACTCAAATACAGGGAAGGATGTTGGCTGTTGGTAAGAATCACCTGAACGGTGATATTTATATTGAATCATGATATTGTTCCTAACAATGTCTTGTGCAGGCAGAGTAAGTATTATAAATGTACAGGGATGGCTACACAACCGTGGGTAAGAATCACCAAAGGGTGATAACTGCATGCTTTAAATTATGTTGGCTATGAGATTTGCATGCTTTACTTCTTGTCGGCTATAACATGAAATTGACCCTAAGGCAACGAGAAAGACCACTGTTAATAATGTGCTATAACATGATTACTTAGTGCTGCCTTCTTAGGTGAGTTGGGCCAGCACCGCTCGCCAGTACATTGATGATGTACTGACCCACGTTGTGGGCAATATTACAGGTGTTTGCTTGGGGGAAATCCTGTGAATCAGTGCTTGGCATCGATGAATCGGATGGGTGTGCAGAAGCTCTTCTTTCAAGACGATGTCTTCTGTTATACGGGACATAATGTATGGAACAGTGGAACTCAGATGTACCAGTGAGATTGTAGCCAAATTGGCAAGTCATTGTAAAGAAGTCGGTATATTCATTTGTAGCCTAAAGGGCAAGTGTATACATTCAGTTGGCTACTCAAGAGTCTTGTATTCAGTTGTAAACTCTGTATTCCGTTGCAAGTCTTGTAATCCATTTTGAATATCAATAAAGAGATACATTTCTTCATAAATTGTGTGACTTCAATTTATCTGCTTGGTTCCGCTGCCTTATCGATGTTCTCTGAGAATTACCAGGAACTGTAATGGTTTTGCCTTGTACAAGTACAATCTAGACTTGTACGGCATCACGCCCAGTGGCTTGTTTTCGATCCTCCGGGATCGGGGCGTGACATAATGGTATCAGAGCACGGCTTTACGTCCTTGGATTCCTATTCGATTTGTTTCAAATCAATGTTGCTACTAAGATGATTCTAAGCTGCTTCCGCGATGATTCAAAGATTGCTTCCGCGATTATTCAAAAGTTGCTTCCGCGGTGAATCAAAGTTGCTTCCGCGAATACTCAAAGTTGCTTCCGCGATGAAATCAAAGTTGCCTCTATGATGACTCATAGTGCTTCTGCGATTATTCTGTGTTACTTCCAAACTATTCTAAGTTGTTCCCTTGACTGAAAGTCCGTTGATCATTCTAACCTCTCACTGGGTGTTCCATACAATAAGTCTAAATATGTGGGCTGTGATATGTGTGCTTTGTTGAATTTCTAAAAGATACCAAAAAGAATAACAATGATGCGATGCGTAAGTTTGTGATGTATGCTGGATGTCTTGTGTGTGGGATTCTTTGAATCGATTGTTATGCAGCAATCGACAGTGGGTGATGGCATGGTATGTTGGAACAGAATGTGCATGGATTTCAGTGAATGGGAATCGACCGAATTTTGAGTCGGTAATTGTGGTCAGCATAACCACTGCAGGATGGATAGTCCATGTTGGATGTCGGTTTAATACGAAGGAATATTGTGTTTGGAATGGCTTGAGCTCTGGGTGGTATATTACATATACCCTTATCGTGATAAGATGTCCCTTGACCCTTGATGTGTCTATGATTTTGTGATTGCTTTACCTATAAGGTAGTGGGTGGTATCGAATCGTAGCTGAGCTTACGATTGATACATGTTGGATAGGCGTGTTCCTTGATTGTTAAGTTGGATGACCGTTGTGAGATTTTGATGTGTTCAGATGAACCATCGCTAGACCTTGTCGGTTAGCATTAAGTTGGGTAATAAGAGAATTGAGAATATGAAATGATGCCTTGGTTGGGAAAGAAAAGAATTTCAGATTCAGGCGAGTACTTGAATCAGTGGGTAGAAGGATTGTAGGCTTGGTAACGATAGTGTGGTGTTGCTATCGAATGATTTTGCGAGAATAACTATGGACCGAATATTGAACGATGTTGGAATTGAGTTAAAGAAATTGCGTGTTGGATATCGATAGAACTGATGGTAATGTTAGACGCTTATCGGGATGTTGCGAATGATTTAGAAGATGCAGGGAGTTGCATCGACGACCGAAAAGTTAGAGAATGGGCTTGTGGAATAGATGATCTTAGCACGTGGTGCAGTGTGCTTGAAGGAAATTGACGTCCCGAATTAACAAGTTATGACCCTTGACTATTTTGAGGCATAGAGAATGGGTACCTGTCCCTTGACGTACGAAAGAGTAGATGTTCCTTACGAGAGTCGAATGGCTGGAACACAAATAAGTATCGAGGTGCAGCGATATGTAATAGACCATGTCGGTAGATGATGTTGTCGCTTGAATAACAAGTTTGGTGGAATATAGAATTGTTGGATTATGACTTAGCCAATGAGTTATGTCATGTCCACTAAGATGACCGATATATGATGCGAGATGATTGGTGCTATAGAGATTGGATTGGTGCATGAATAGTAAATCTTCTTATGGAATCAGAAGGAGATAATACAAAACTAATATTGATGGTTAACGTGAATTGCTAAGAGATGTCCGTGTTGGTGTTAGAAAATTTATAAATGATGCCTCGGAAGAAATATGATTATAGTTGCCTGATTTTTGTTGGTTAAAAGTGTACGGACCGTATCGATGATCTAAAAATATAGGAAACGAATATGTCGCGAAGAGACCGTAGGAAAGAGATCATAAGTGATAAAGTATTGAGATAATAATGTCGGATGATGATTCAGAATAGTTGACCCGATTGAATAGACATATGAGTACGATATGAGGATGCAAGTCGGATTGAACAAGTGATGCTATGTCTATGCAAATGGAAATTGAAAGTTGAATATTCTATTGAGGAGTTTTATATGATAGCTTCGAGATTGACCCATAGAATTGTGGGATAGAATTGTTGGATAGATTGTCGGATAGATTTTGTCGGTTGCGGGTAAGTCTAGAATGAGACTTCGTTGGGTATGACCCGAGTATGAGTACGGGTAGAAAGACTTGACCCTAGATTGTTGGCTAGTTGCCTAGATTGTCGGTTGGTTGCCTAGATTGTTGGCTGGTTGCCTAGAGTGTCAGTTTGTTGCCTAGATTGTTGGTTGCTTGCTTAAGTCTCAGATTGGTTGGCTATGTTCTTCAGTTGTCCGTATTGGGTATAAGTTCATAAGATTGGGGTGGCGTCCCATGTCCCTAAGTTGGTCAGACCATAGAGTTGTCCTATGTTGAGAATTGGTTGCCTCTAAGATAAGAGATAAGTATGTCCCTGATAGCTACTCATCTCATATGGGTTAGCTGAATGTCTCGTTTAGCTTAGATTAGCTGACCGTAGAGACTTGATTGTATGCTAAGTTGACTATTAGAAAACCGTAGGATGTCCCTATTGTTGTTGCGTGAGTAAAGTTGGAATGAATAAGATGTGTTGGAAGGTAGGCTTTGGAATTAAATAGATATTTGGGAAATTTTGATGTTATAATGTTGGATGGGATGACGGATCATGTTGGTTTCGGAAATTGAGTTGCCTTGGTTGAAATGTTGGAAATTGCTAGAACTGGTTGGATTGGTTGATTGATATTGAGCTGCGAAAATTGTTGGTAGTGCTTTGAGATAGTTGGAATAATTTCATTGACCGGATCAAGATTGAGGATAAGTGTAATGACGGAATTGGATAGTGCATGTAGCCGAGATCGGCGAATGTGAATATGAATGACCCTCAGAATTAATGTTGCTGGAATATGATAGTTGCCTATGCGAGAGGATAAATATGTTGGCTTGATCAATACGAGAAAATGTTGGAGGACAGCAAGAAATATTACTAGAGTGGGATGATGGTACAATTTGATGGATGAATCAGGATCGAGAGAATTTATGAGTTGCAAACAATGTGTATAGATGCGATCGATGATGAGTACAAGATTTGACCGATGAGAATCGGGGTATCGAAATAAAATGTTGCTATGGGATTTATCAACTTTGGTGGCATGGATGACAATGAACTTGAAAGGAATACTTGATACATCTAAGTCGGAATATTTTGGAAATTTTGGATCGGTTGAGGATAATTGCTTGAGTTGGAATTGGTAACATCAGTTGTGTTATTAGTTGGTTGGATATTGATGAACAAGTGGGATTACACAAGATGCTCAAAGAATTACTGATGTTCGGGAAAGGAAGGTACACCGTAGCTCGTTCGTTTTCTCTATCACTGAACTTGGCTGAAGTGCATGTATTTCGGGGACGCCTAAAATATGTGTATGATTCCAACTAAGTGGTATGCTGAATTCAAACGAAGCCACGGGAAGAATTATCATGTGCTAAGGATTTGCACGAGTGTCGGAGGAAAGATCAAAGATGGTAAACTATGTTGAATTAATTGGGATGCTGTAACGAGATGGCACATTACTTGAAATTAATCGAGAGATTGCAGAAGAATATTAGATGGTGCAAGTTAAATGTAGAGAAGTTTCATGAAAGCTTGGTCGAAGTTTTGGGGATGAGTTTTGTTTTAAGTTTCGAGGACGAAACTTTTTCTGGGTGGTATATATTGTAGTGCCCCGACCCGCAAGATGCCTTATGATGGATGGTTGGTTCGATGAAGCCTTGTTGGACTTGGGATTATGCGAAGGATCGCTTGGAAGACTATGCGATCGTGGCGGGAATCGTCCTATGAATGTGAGTAGTGTTGAACCCTTCAAAGATCCTTTAGCTTCACGCTTAAAATAAGGATGAGTATGCTATGTTTCTAGTTGAGTTTGTTCAATAACGCCTTGCATGGAATTTGGAAAGATAATGAAAGATAATAATCACATGAACGTAAACTGTTGTGGCTAGGTGAATTGTATGCTTGTACGCTGTTGCGATGAATTACATGACAGGTGAAGGCAAAGTCCCAAATACTTGGGCAGGTGAGTATATTGAGCTTTGGCTCAATGAATAGATGGCAAAACAGATGTTAAGACCCAAGAACTGGGCAGTGAGTATGCTTGAATTGCATTCAAATGAATGAATGCTAAACATATGCTAAGTCCCAGGAACTGGGCGGTAAGTACATTGAGTTGGTTGGAAAGAGGTATGATATCAAAGATGTGGCAAAGAGATTGGAAAACAACATTCTATTATCCTGTGCCGATGTAGAATGTTGGTTTCACTAAGACCCTGGATGGGCAGATGATAATGTGAGCATTGGCTCAAGGCAAGATGGCTAGATGGCAAGATGGATGAGAATGATGGTTTTGCTTAGTTTTCCTTATCATGCATTATATGTTTTCTTCTTAGATAAGTTGCATATAGTTGCATGGTCATGGACAACTTGTCGACAAGGTTTCGTTCCTCGAACGGTATTCCTGGGCCATGGAAACCGGTTCGTCCTAGGGGGAACAAGGATGGTGTCGATGTACTGACATCGGGATTGCAGGACTTGCAGTGGGGGCTTGCTACCGCCCACTGAAAGGACGCTGAAATCCCATGGTGCTGAAGTAGTAGCACGGTGTTTCGGAAACCTCCCATGGATTCACACCCCATTTGGAGTTAGCCGTTCACCAGGAAGACGGTCCAGGATGGCGTGTCGCCAGTGACCTTCATATAGATAGGTCAGGTGCTAATGATGTCTTATGCAAGCAGAGTAAGTTATTACTCAAATACAGGGAAGGATGTTGGCTGTTGGTAAGAATCACCTGAACGGTGATATTTATATTGAATCATGATATTGTTCCTAACAATGTCTTGTGCAGGCAGAGTAAGTATTATAAATGTACAGGGATGGCTACACAACCGTGGGTAAGAATCACCAAAGGGTGATAACTGCATGCTTTAAATTATGTTGGCTATGAGATTTGCATGCTTTACTTCTTGTCGGCTATAACATGAAATTGACCCTAAGGCAACGAGAAAGACCACTGTTAATAATGTGCTATAACATGATTACTTAGTGCTGCCTTCTTAGGTGAGTTGGGCCAGCACCGCTCGCCAGTACATTGATGATGTACTGACCCACGTTGTGGGCAATATTACAGGTGTTTGCTTGGGGGAAATCCTGTGAATCAGTGCTTGGCATCGATGAATCGGATGGGTGTGCAGAAGCTCTTCTTTCAAGACGATGTCTTCTGTTATACGGGACATAATGTATGGAACAGTGGAACTCAGATGTACCAGTGAGATTGTAGCCAAATTGGCAAGTCATTGTAAAGAAGTCGGTATATTCATTTGTAGCCTAAAGGGCAAGTGTATACATTCAGTTGGCTACTCAAGAGTCTTGTATTCAGTTGTAAACTCTGTATTCCGTTGCAAGTCTTGTAATCCATTTTGAATATCAATAAAGAGATACATTTCTTCATAAATTGTGTGACTTCAATTTATCTGCTTGGTTCCGCTGCCTTATCGATGTTCTCTGAGAATTACCAGGAACTGTAATGGTTTTGCCTTGTACAAGTACAATCTAGACTTGTACGGCATCACGCCCAGTGGCTTGTTTTCGATCCTCCGGGATCGGGGCGTGACAGGGAGGAGCAGGACCGCCGCGACAGCAGAGGATTCCTGGCATCCAGGAGTTCAAGAAGATGAACCCCAGGGACTTCTTGGGTACTGAGGGGATTCTTTTTGCGGATGACTGGATAGAGCACATCGAGGAGATCTTCCGATTGGCGGAGATACCAGCCGGACTCCAGGTGGAGGCAGCAGCTAGCCAGATGCGGGATCTTGCCCGTACCTGGTATCAGACGGATCCGAGAGTAGGTACTCCAGGGCAGACATGGGGAGCTTTCAAGGAGCTCTTCAAGGGGAAGTTTTTCCCAGATCAGGCAGTCGGCGCCTTGGAGACACAGTTCGAGAACCTGGTTCAGGGGAACCAGACCGTAGAGGAGTACGCCGGTGAGTTTTGCCGGTTGAGCAGATTCGTGGAGGGCCTTAGCGAGGCAGCGAAGGCGAGGAGGTTCAGGAAAGGCTTGGTCAAGGAAGTCAAGTCCTTGACCAAGAGTGAGAGGAGTGCCACCTTTGAGGATATTCTAGCAGGAGCGATGGCGGCTGAGGATGATCTTGAGCTGAAGCTCAAGAGGGGCCACGACACCCAGGGAGCTGGCAACAGTGGAGGACAGGCCAAGAGGCCTCATTTTCAGCACCAGCAGCAGAGGCCATTCCAGCAGCAGAGGCCGTTCCAGCAGGTGCAGCAGCCGAGGCACCAGCAGCAGGCACCCAGGCAGCAGGTCGTCACTTGCACTTTCTGCAAGAAGCAGGGTCATGGATGAAATGACTGCAGAAAGAGGCTTGGCAGGTGTCTATTATGTGGTGCTGGAGACCACCAGCTGAGAGAGTGTCCCATGTCTTCGGGACGACCAGTTCAGGGAGGCGGAGCCAAGGCTCCGGCAGGGCAGCAGAAGGGACCTTTGCCGACTCAGCAGCAGAGGTTCACCCAGCATCAGGCCAGGGGTGGACAGCAGGGACGAGCCTATGCCATGGCAGCAGAGGATGCCGAGGTTACTGGAGAGCTGATAGCAGGTTCTATTCTTCTCGATTCTATTCCAGCTTATGCTTTGTTCGATTCTGGGACTTCCCATAGCTTTGTATCAGTATCTTTTGCGATTCAACATCATGTTATATCTGAATCGTTGCCTAGGACTTACAAGATCACGACTGGGGGTGGCATTATCCTCATTCGTGATATTTGCAAGGGACGGAGAGTAGTTATGGGAGGCCGAGAGTTGGATGTGAGTTTGCTCGTAATGCCACTACCGAACTACGATATTGTACTCGGTATGGATTGGTTGAGCATGCACCATGTCAGCATAGATTGCCGCGGGGGTAGAGTTCTGTTCAGAGTGCCAGGAGAGCCAGAGTTTGTATATTCCAGACGGCAGGCAGAGCAGACTTGCGGAGTTTTCTGTGGAGCTTCTGTTGAGGAGCAGCCAGCTCCACATCCATTGATTGTTGAGTTCATGGACGTGTTTCCAGAGGAATTGCCTGGACTTCCACCAGATAGAGACGTGGAGTTCTCGATAGACTTGGTTCCAGGTACGGAACCCATTTCACAGCACGTCTATCGGGTGAACAACAGCGAGCTGGTGGAATTGAAGAAACAGGTGGATGAGTTGCAGGACAAAGGCTTCATCCGCTCTAGTTCTTCACCTTGGGGTGCACCGGTACTCTTTGTACCGAAAAAGGATGGGTCGGTACGTATGTGTATCGACTACAGGGCACTCAACAGTCTGACGATCAAGAACAGATATCCACTGCCGCGAATCGATGATCTCTTCGATCAGTTGAGCGGAGCTCGGGTATTCTCGAAGATTGATCTGAGGTCAGGCTACCATCAGGTAAAGGTGAAGAGGGAGGACATCCCGAAGACGGCGTTCAGGACGCGGTACGGCCAGTTCGAGTTTATGGTGATGCCGTTTGGGTTGACGAATGCTCCGGCGGTGTTCATGAACTTGATGAACAAGGTGTTCCACCAGTACTTAGATAAGTTCGTGGTGGTGTTCATCGACGACATCCTGGTGTACTCGAAGACCGAGGAGGAGCACGAGGAGCACTTGAGAGTGGTCCTGGAGACTCTCAGACAGGAGCAGCTTTACGGCAAGCTCTCGAAGTACGAGTTCTTCCTCGACAGAGTTGACTTCCTGGGTCATGTAGTGACTGGAGATGGGATCTCAGTCGACCCGAGGAAGATATCAGCAGTTGAGGCTTGGGAAGCGCCGACGTCAGTGGCAGAGATCAGGAGCTTCCTAGGATTGGCAGGCTACTATAGGAGGTTCGTCCAGGATTTCTCCAGGGTTGCAGAGCCGTTGTCTAGGCTGACCCGGAAGGACGCAGAGTTTCTCTGGTCAGAGGAGTGTCAGGCCGCTTTCGATGAGTTGAAGAAGCGGTTGACGACAGCCCCGATTCTGACATTGCCAGCAGGATCAGGCGGGTTCACTATCTACAGTGACGCCTCGGGGAAGGGTTTGGGTTGTGTCTTGCAGCAGCATGGGAAGGTGATTGCCTATGCTTCCAGGCAGTTACGGCCCCATGAGAAGAACTACCCTACCCATGATTTAAAGTTGGCGGCAGTTATCTTTGCTCTGAAGCTGTGGAAACACTATTTGTACGGAGAGCGCGTGGAGATATTTACAGACCACAAGAGCTTGAAGTACGTGTTTACGCAGAAGGAGCTGAACATGAGGCAGCGCAGGTGGCTGGAGCTGATGAAGGACTTTGATATCCTTCTGTAGTATCACCCGGGGAAGGCCAACGTAGTTGCCGATGCTTTGAGCAGATATCCGACAGCTATGTGCTTGACGATGGATCGTCACTTGTTAGCGGACTTGGAGAGCCTTGGGATCGAGGTGATTGTGCCGGGAGTGCAGATGCAGATATTGGGCCTCCAGATTCAGTCGGACTTGATTGATAGGATCAAGTCGGCTCAGTTCGATGATGTTTCTCTACGAAGCATCAGGAAGCAGGTCAGCCAGGGATTTGCGGACGATGAGTTCACTCTTGCAGCAGATGGCGCATTGAGACACGGTTCCAGACTGTGTGTGTCCCGTGGAGACTTTTGGGAGCAGGTTATGCAGGAGGCCCACCGTTCTCAGTACTCGATACATCCGGGAGCCAACAAGATGTATAGGGATCTGAGAGAGCATGTATGGTGGAGTGGGATGAAGCGCGAGGTAGCACACTTCGTAGCCAGGTGTTTGATCTGCCAGCAGGTCAAGGCGGAGAGACAGAGGCCAGGAGGACTGTTGCAGCCATTGCCCATTCCGGAGTGGAAGTGGGAGCACATCACGATGGACTTTGTTTCGGGATTGCCGCGTACTCCAGGAGGGAAGGATGCGATTTGGGTCATCGTCGACAGGTTGACCAAATCGGCCCACTTTTTGCCATTCAAAGTGGGTTTGTCTTCCGAGAAGCTGTCAGAGATGTATATGAGGCAGATAGTCAGACTTCATGGGATTCCAGTGAGCATTGTATCAGACTGGGACAGTCGTTTCACTTCACATTTCTGGAGGAGCTTGCATATTAGCTTGGGCACTCAGCTCAAGTTTAGTACTGCATACCACCCGCAGACAGACGGACAGTCAGAGCGGACCATTCAGACACTGGAGGACATGTTGAGGACTTGTGTACTGGACTTTGGAGGATCTTGGGAGAGTCACCTGCACTTAGTAGAGTTTGCATATAACAACAGCTTTCAGGCCAGCATCGAGATGTCCCCTTTCGAGGCACTGTACGGGCGTAGATATCGTACACCCTTGTCTTGGGATGATGTAGGGGAGCGAGTTTTATTGGGGCCTGAGATGGTTGTAGATGCAGCAGAGAAGGTGAAGCTTATCAGAGATCGGCTTCGCGTGGCGCAGGACAGACATCGGCATTGGGCCGATAGCCACCGCAGACCTTTAGAGTTTGAGGTACAGTTTAGAGATAGGATTAGAATTAGGTTGTCTTGTTGTGTTTTGTTAATCATGTTTGTTTATCATAATTAATTTGAGACCTTGTTTGTGATTAGGTCGGAGACCAGGTATTCCTGAGGATATCTCCGACACGTGGCACGATACGTTTTGGTGGAGGTGGGAAGCTTAGCCCGCGTTTCATCGGCCCTTTCGTTATCAGCGGGAGAGTCGGTGACGTGTCTTACAGGCTAGACTTACCACCAGCATTGGTTGGAGTCCACAACGTATTTTACGTGTCACAGTTGAGACGGTATGTGGCAGATCCTAGCCATGTACTTGATCATTCCGAGATCGAGGTTGGTCCTACTTTTCGTTATCCAGAGCAGCCTGTTGAGATTCTGGATCGACGAGAGAAGGCATTGAGGAACCAGACGATACCATTGGTTCGTGTCGCATGGAGGCATCATTCTTCAGGAGAGTCCACCTGGGAACGGGAGGATGAGATGCGCGAGCGATACCCTTATCTATTTGTACCTTGAGGTATGATTTCTATCATTCTCTTAGTTTCTGTTCGTCTTTAAATTTCGAGGACAAAATTATTGTTAGGAGGGTAGACTTGTAACACCCTATTTTCTGAAATTAGGAATTTTTGAAAAATTATTATTTTTATTATTTAATAATGGTGATTAGGGCATGATATGGTTTATAGTGATTATTAGTGTGATTAAACCATCTTCTAAGTCATGCTAAGTCATGACTTATGACTTTGTGATTTTGGTTAGTATAACTTAGTACAAACCCTAGTTTTCTCTAACCTAGAAGTTGCCATGACCATGAGAGTTTAGCCATAGGCTTAGAATATCAAATTAGTGGTTTTTGACCAAAAGGGTATTTTGGTAATTTACTAGACTTTAATTGTGATTATGTGATTTTATTATTATTTAATCATGGTTAAAGTCCCATGACTAGTCCCTAACCTATCCCACCCTAATCTAGAGGTTAGCCACTAACCTAGAAGCTTTAGGAAGGATTTTTGGTTAAGGGTTAAAGTGAGGAAAATATCTAATTCACCTTTATTGATATTTTCCTTAAAACCCTCCAAATATCTTACCCTTTTTACCAAAGTCCATGCCTTAGCCATGAAGGAAGGGCAAGGACACCCCCCCCCCCATGTCTTGGCCGGCCAAGGGGTACCCCCCTAGCTGGTACACACTCCTATATAACCCCTTGGATTAATTCATGAAGAAATTACATGAAATTAAATCCACAAAATTCCCTTTTCCTTCAACCCTTGATAACTTGATCATTCTTGATCCAAATTGACTCTAGTCTCTTGCATTGGAACCCTACAACATCTAGGGAGCTAAGGGAAGCAAGAAATCTAGAATTTGGGAGCTTGGGCATCATCGAGTTGGAGATCACACAACCCCCTTTTCATTAATTTCCTTAGAATTTCACCAATAGGTAAATTTCCACAAACTTAGTCAAATTCCTGTTTTTCTTTCATAAATGCATTCATATAGGAATAACAATACTGTGGGTAAAGTTTGGTGGGATTTTGATGTGTTTTGGTGTCCGTATCGGACACGTATCCTAAGCTAGAAACCTTGTTTGGTGAAATGCCACAATGGACTTGTTTTTGTGTTTTTGTAGAACTAATTGCACTGTTGTGAAGCCCTAGACATGTAGGTCACAAACCCACTCGACTGAGCACATTTCTGTGCTGTGTCCGTGTCCAAATTGGACACGAACCGACCGCACGAGCCCATCGTGCATGTCCTGCTACCCGACACCTCGTGTGCACTACACAGGCCACTAGGACACGTATAATTTAACACAGACAAGGGGGCAATGTCTACGAACATGCCCCCAAAGTCTCGTGTCGCGTCGTGTCGTGTCGAGTGAGAAAACTCACTCGCACTGGACACGCGCTGTCAGCGCACGCGCGCGCGCGCACAACTTTGAGTGTGTCGTGTCGCCTGGACACGACACTAGAGCATCTCGTAGTGACACGGGCATGAATCCCTATGCGTGGCGTACACGTGGACACGAGCACGTGGTGCTTCGTGTCCTGTGTCGCGTGTACGACGCGTGTAACCGCGTGCACGACGCAGTCGTAACACGCGTGTATCAGTCGTGTTTTAACGACTGATACGGTGTTTGTTCTGTGTCCACGCGTGTCGTAGACACGTGTTAGGGTGTGGAATGTGTAGCCCTACGTGTGGGCTACACGTATGCACGACCACGAGACGTGTCGTGTCTCGTGGTGTGTCCACGAGTGCGTGGAACGTGTGCACGACACTGTTCTTGTGTACACGTATCAGAGTTTACCCGATTGAATGTTTTGCGTGATTGGACACACGAAACGGTGTCGTGGTGTCGTGTCAGTGACTTGGGACACTAGAGTACCTATGGGGTGTCAGTTACCAACCCTTGGTTGAGAGTCTTAGCTCGATTCAGTATGTGTATTTCGATTTACCCCATATCAAGTGCAACAGTGCACAGTTCCCAGTTTTGAGTTTATTTCCAGTTTTTGGAAATCGAATTTTAATTCGATTTTGTGTATGTTTAATGTATTAGACTAGTGTATTTCAGTGTGTAGATGTGAAGTATACATGTATTTGTGAGTGTGGGTCGATTTCGGGAAGATTTGGTTAGGTGTGTGTGTAGTTATATATGTATGTACATATGTATGTATATGTGTTATGTGTGTGTGTGTTGGGGGACTGGGTTGTTCCAGAAATCTGGGAACAAATTCCCCTTCCCTGTCCAGTGTTCACCCCCCCCTCTCTCACTGTCCCACTCTTTCACAGCCTCTCTCTCTCATTTCCTTTCCCTCTATATATGTAATATATATAGTTAATATACAAGTATTGTATATATATATATATATAAATGATATATATGTATATTTGTATTAGGTCTCCTTAGGTCAAATATAATGTATTATAAGTATATGGGTTGTATTATATATGTTATGCATATATGGATATTGGGTGATGGTTAGATAGTGTATATCTATATGTATAGATATATATATATGTGACTTTTAGTTATAGGTTATATGAAAACCTAGACTATGGCCTATGGCCAAGGTTATTGGCCTATGGTTGGGGCTAGCCCTAATGACCCAAAACCCATTGTTGACCCTTGTTGACTGAAAGTTGACCAAAGTCAACTTTAGGTCAAAGATGACCTAGTTTACCTAAAAATGACTAGGAATGACCTAAAACAACTAGTTTGACTAGTTTGACTAAAACCCTAATTAGTTTGACTAGTATTGACTCAACCTTGACTAGTTTGACTCTAGAGTTGACCAGGAGTTGACTTTTGACCAGATTGACCTAGAATCATGTAGTTTGCATAGTAGACTTTATATTTACTATTTAGAACACTTTGTGACTTGTGTTGCTCTGATCAGGAGCCAGACACCTCTCCTCAGACAGCATACTCTCTATAGACATTCATTCAGTAGACGAGTACATTCTCTGACCGTTTCATACTTGTTCAGGCTTTACTTCTCGCTCTAGATTACTTTACTTGTTGCTGTCACATTTGTAACACGGATTGGTACTATATGGATCTTTACATGAGATGTTATCCCTCTCGGGAGCATCGGGTACTTCATGTTATGTGTGTTTCACTATCATCATGTACACCTATGCTTCCATCATTCATGTGCACTCATGTGATCATGTACTCTCATGATTCACTGAGCTCTCATGTATACTATCATGTGCACCCTTTCATGGGCCCCATGTGATATCATGTATAAATAATGTAACCTGTATAGATCCTTGTGTATTGATTGGGGAAACGGGAGAGTAGAAGTGGACATGTGAATAATTCCAAAGTAGTGTAATCATGTACAAACTCAGTAGTGTAATCATGTATAAATTCTAGCCATTCACATGCCTATCTTGTGCTCTACATCACTAGTCACTTATAGTTCTCTATATACAGTAGATATTTCATTACAGCTATCTCTTTTACAGCGTATATTTCCTTTCAGCAGTTCATGTATCTTACTCTATTGCCTGTATCGTATTTCCTAACCTGATATGTACTGTGTGAGATGTATTGTGCTCGTTCCTGTCCTGATTGGACCTGTTGAAAATATTACAGAGGATGAGGACGAGGCATGGGTGACTACCTATTATAGAGCAGGACTAGATGACACTTGTATCGAGGACCCTCAGCAGGTTCCACCTGCAGCTGAGGAGGATGTTCCAGTAGTCTAGACCAGTTTAGTCTAGGCAGTCTTTTCTATATCATTTTGTCTCACATTCTGAGTTGTATTTTGAGATATGGAGATGTATAGACTCTTAGACTTATTGTATTATGAGTTGACATTCTGGATGTTATGTATCTTAGACACTTAGTCTTATTTCATCTATGCTATGGTTCTCTTTGAGTTACTATCTATCTGTTCTTCATTCTTCTACCTTAGATGTGATTGAGACTATATGTTGTGATGTTACCTCCATTCGGAGAGTATGAACTGTACAGGTACCTTTATACTGTTAGATGATTTACCTAGGACAACGTTCTACCGCCGACACTGCGGCGTAGGCTGGACGTACCCACTTCTCGTGCCCTTACTCTAGGGTGCGGGTCGTGACACTTCTTCCACTAAGAATAGTAGGATTACAGAGTTACAAACTCTCTCTTGGATACACTCAAGAGGATCTCTCTCATACACAAGTATGGAAGACACTTTGGTGAAGAAGCACCCGAGGTAGAAGCAAGCACCGTCCGGAAGAACACCGCAAGCAAGGAGCACCAAGAGCACCACCACTTCTAGCACCAAGATCACAAGGGAGGATTAACCCAAACATCTCCCAAACCATCTCCTTATATAGCCATAAGGGAATGAACATTCTCCTCCAAGATTCATTCATGCAAGATGAATGAACCTTGGGAACTCCACAAGTCTTTAGACCTTCTCCAAGGTGAATGAACCTTGGGAACTCCAAATCCTCTCTCCAATTAAGAAGGGACCACCCAACAGAGAAGACGTCTCATTCTTTTTGGCATCCAAACACACAAAAAGAAAATGACTTTTTTTTCCAAGTTCTTGATTCCGCGAACCAAACAAGGTCTAATATTTTTTCCTATGTGAAACTGTTTTAGTACGTTTCTTGGAGATACCTCTACGGACCGTAGAGGAGACGTCTCATTCTTTTTGGCATCCAAACACACAAAAAGAAAATGACTTTTCTTTTCGAAGTTCTTGATTCCGCGAACCAAACGAGGTCTAATATTTTTTCCTATGTGAAACTGTTTTCGTACGTTTCTTGGAGATACCTCTACGGACCGTAGAGGAGACGTATTAGTTGTTGTACATGGATCTTGAAACATTGTCTGCTTTCTCAGGAAAGTCGAGGCTCTTCCAGCCATACTAATTATTTTTTGTGCAGCCTCTAAAAAAGGAAGAGAGGAAAGAGCTTGACATGCTCTTTTGGGAAGAATTTTGTTAACATATGCTCTAGGGACCTATATTAACACATTGATAAATGTGCATTTTATATGAATACTTTCATCTACACATTAATCAATGCATTGTACATTTCATATTTATCAGTACACATTTTAAGTAAAATATTTATCGTGCTGCTAAGAGTACTCATGTAAAATACATATTTATCGATGAATTACCATGTGTCCATAGGATATATGTTAATAAAACCCTTGCTTGAAAGCCATAAAATATCACAATCTAGGTTGGGTCTTATTCTAAGATGAGATCTTTACAACATGAGAGAGAGAGAGAGAGAGAGAGAGAGAGATATTTATATAAAGTTCAAATAAATGTTAGGGTCCGGCTAAACGCACCCCAGGACCTGCTAAGAACACCCCATTTCAAAAAAAAAAAAAAAAAATTTTTTTTCCTATTCTACCCTTGCTGCTGCTGAGCACACCCCAATACTTCCCTCCCCTTCCCTTCCCCCCTCCGCCGACCCTCCTCCTCCTCCGACCCGCCGCCGCCTCCTCCCCCGACCCGCCCCCGCCTCCGCCGACTCCCCCCCCCCCCGGACCCGCCTCCTCCTCCTCCTCCTCCTCCTCCTCCTCCCCCTCCCCCCGCTTTCCGATCCCCCCTCCGCCGACCATAAACTATTGTTAAACAAAAAAAAAATTAGAAAAAAATTTGGGTGTATTCACGGGTAGGTTCGACCCTGGTTTGTCGAACTCACAGAGCAATGTTCGACCCACGACAGTCGAACTATAGTGTGTACGTTCGACCAGAATATGTCGAACAGAAGATGGCATGTTCGATTAGAATATGTTCGACCAGTGTTTGTCGAACACAAGAAGACACGTTCGACCAGTATTTGTCGAACAGAAGAAGACATGTTCGACCAATACTTGTCGAACAGACCATTGTCCGTTCGACAAGTATTTGTCGTGCTTGTCGCATAATTTTTTTTTTTTATGGGGTGTTCTTAGAAAGCCTTGGGGGTATATTGGTCTTTTCACATAACATTTAAGTTATGTGGGGTGTCCTTAGCAAGTCATGGGGTGTGTATAGCCGGCCCCTAAATGTTAATGTCTTGTGTTAACTAGTAATGTAGTATTACTAGTTTGTGCTCTTTCTTTATGTTTAGTGGAAATATCCAACTTTTTTTACAAAGTACTATTGAATCTTTTAGGTTTCAAATACTACATTGCTAGCTACTCTATTCTTCCTTTTCTGTCGAGAGAGAGAGAGAGAGAGAGAGAGAGAGAGATGGCCGGAGATAATTTCGTTTTTTCCCCCAAAATGTATCGAGTTGATGCATATAGTTTTAGAATTTTAAGAATAAAATGAAATGATTTATATACTACATTTGTTTCCATTGTTTACAATATCTATAACAAAATTTATATTCACAATCCATCAAGTAAACAAAACGAAGGAACAACGAAATCTGTGGCACCACCGCAATTGTCCGCCTTGATCGAGAACAAGTCCGAACCCTTAACCACCATCCCCTTCAGCCCCTGCCACCGCGACGACCCGCGATCGATCAGAACCGTCGCGGCCTGCGTCCGTCCGGCCTCCGTCGCGCACCGCAGCGGAGTAAACCCGACGTCGTCCACGGCGTCGGGCTCCGCTCCGTTGTCCATCAAGAACTCCACGATCTTGGTCCGGCCCTTGAACGCGGCCCGGTGCAGCGCGGTCCACCCGTTCTGGTCCCTCCGGCCCACGTCCGCCCCCAGCAGCAGGCACCGCCTCACCCTGTCCATGTCGCCCGCGGCGGCGGCGCGGAGGAGGTCGTCGCCGAGTCCCAGAGCGTCGTACAGATGCGAATGCCCGCCCTCGGCCGCGAGGTCGAAGGGGGTCTTCCTGCCGTCCGCCGCCGTCACGGCCAGCCTCGGGTCGTATCGGGATGCGTCGAGCAGCGACTCGACCACGTCCGAGAACCCGCCCGAGGCCGCGCAGTGGAGCGGGGTCCACCCGGCCGAGTCGGCCCTCTCGGGGTCGCCCCGGCCCGACTCGAGGCACAGTCGGACCGCGTCGAGGCACCCGTTGGAGGCCGCGTAGTGGACCGGCGTCCGCCCGAACGAGTCGACCGCGTCGGCCCAGGCGGCCGATGCCGCGCGCGGCACCGACCGGTCGAGGGCCGCGATAATGTCGGTGCGGTTCGCGGCGGCGGACTCGTGGAAGACGCGGTCCAGTTCCAGGTCGACCCTCGCGCCAGCGGAGACGAGGCGGTCGACGGAGGCGAGGTCGCCGGAGGAGACGGCGAGGGAGAGGGCGGAGCGGCCGTCGGAGCCGCGGGCGTCTGCGTCCGCTCCGGCGGAGAGGAGCTCGGCGACGAATCGGGGTTTTCCGGCGGCGGCGGCGCGGCGGAGGAGCGCCGAGAGGTCGGCGAGGGAGCAGGAGGGGATGGCTCGGGCGAATTCTAGGATTAGAGTTTCGGGGAGGAGGAGGAGGTGGTCGAGCACGTGGGGCCCGACGAGGAAGACGGGGACGATGGCGTCCCGGAACACGTGGACCCCCGGGAGGGAGAAGAGACGGCGGAGGGCGGGCGGGTCGGATTTTCCGGTCGGGACGACGGCGGACCGGACGAGAACCGAGTCGGGCGGGACTTTGACCGGGGGCCGGTCGGCCTGGGCGGCGAGCGTAAGCACGAAAGTGGCGGAGGAGAGGGGCGGGAGGAGACGGGGGGTGACGGGACTCAGCGAGTACGGACCGGTGGCGGCTAGGTGGACAGCCACCGACATGGTGTGCATTAGGTTCGTAACGGCGAACCGGGCCGAGCAGCGGTCCGACGGACGGAAGTGGAGCTCGAGTTGGTTCACGTTAACGCGGACCAGCCGGTCCATTTGATGAATGGGGGCTGGCTATATTAGTAGAAAGTGGATGGGATTAAGTAGAGAGAATGGTGGTGGTTATGAACATAAATAAGGGTTAGGGTTGTGACTGAGTGCATGGTTGGTCCATAATTCTTGACTTCATTTAGTTCCAAGAAGTTACTCGAAAGTTTTGGAGATTTTTGGAGATTTTCATGTGAGTTGTTCTATGTTGTGGAGGGAAGGCATGAGACTATGTCCATGTTGAGGGGCCTTTGTCATGGAATCATGCCAACTTTCTTCTTTTGGATTTATGTGAACTTTGAGTTCCCTCCAATAATACAATAAGGCCTCGTTTGATTCGCGGAATGGAAGGGAAAGAAAATCAATTTCTCGTCATTTTCTTTTCTTTGGAAAACTTTAATTCTCATTGATTTTTCTTTCCGATGTTTGGCAATGCCAAGAAATTTGGAAAGGAAAGTGAATACTTCAATGTGGGAAAGTAATTCCTTGCTTGGATGGATGGAATCACTTTCCTCCCTAATTTTCCTTCCATTGGGAATCACTTTCCTTTCCTCCTCAATTCCTTCGACATCCAAATATAGGAAAGTAATCACTTTCCTTTCCCAACCCGGAGATTCCGCGAACCAAACGAGGCCTAAAATCATGCCAACTTTTTTCTTTTGGATTTTTCTTTTGTTATTTTCTATTTCTTTTTGTTGATAATTTAGTCCCACATCGAATATGGGAAAGGATTACGAGGTGTAAATAATTGAGATTTGTTCAAGTCTTACGTGATAATTTTCTTTTAAGACATATGGGCCAAATTCAATATCGTACCTCATAGACCAACTTCGATTTGGGTCATAACACGTTCCCAACAAGTTCCACATTCAAATCGATAACCAAAATTCAAACTCGGAACCTGAACTAATAAACTAAAAACTGAACCGAATGTCCATTTTGCTTTGGTTCAGATTTCGCGAAAAACAAATAAATGCACACCCCTAATTATTCTTAGGAGACGACGGTTCCTCAATGTGTTTCTTGTACATGAGGATGTTATATTTCTCATACTGAAAAAGACCACAGAAAGCTTAAGCTTGGTCGACATGATACCAAAACGGGCCCTTATTTTGCCAGCAAATCCAAATAGAATTTGGATGAATTCCCAACAGTCCCTGGAATAATGAGATCTAAACATTTGTTTTAATTACTCTATGGAACCAATTAGAACTCAATTTTACTTGCTCTAATATTAAAAAACCCTAATCAAATTCTTCGTGCCACAAGATGGAGACAATAATATGGTCCAAAGGGATTCTTCCAATCCAAACATAAGATGTGAATGAAAAAACTTTCAATCTTTCCCCGGTAACATTATTTTTACATTGCAAGGTACATGGGATGCACAGATTGACGAGATGTACACATCTTGACATTATTATTTGTTTTAAGGCAGAGGGTCTCCGAACAAACACCTCCTTATAGAAACTACTAACCCCCCAGTGTTGAGAGGATGTACAAAGACACTACAAGCAACAAAGCACATAACTATAGCAGCCGCTACAAATACAGAAAGGCGAGTTCTAGAAACTGTTAAGGAATACATGCTCAACGAAGACTCCCGGTGCCAGTTATCATGAAAGTGTTGATAGCAGTGCTCCCTGTCAACCATCGCTTTACTCACGAATGGAATGTTTTCATTGCCCTCTTTGGAAGCAGAAGGGGACGCTGAGCATGTACCATCTCTGTTCCTTTCCTCCACATCCTGCAGTAAAAATAAATAAATGCAATTAGTATTCTACAAGTTGGAGACAATTACATTAAGGATGACGGAGACAAAGGAATCCAAGTTAAATGCTTTTTCAAGAGAAACCCAATATTATAAGAAGCTCGATTTCAAATCTTCCCAAAGCATAAAAGAACCTTATCTTCATTTAAATATTTAAGAACAATAGTTTGGGAAAGATTTAAGGTACATACAGTCCATGTAGACTTTATGGCAAAAGCCTGTCAGGGGCCTGGCACTGACTAATAGACTGACCTTATTATGTCTTAAAGTTATGCTCAGTCCAGTGAGACTAGATTTGTTCCCCACAGGCCCAAATTTGGTGACACACACAGATCCTAGTGAAAATAGCCTTCTCACATATCCTGGTGAAGTATGGATTTCCGAAGACTGTCAAACATGAAAGGTGTCACTGGCAATGCTGCCTGATTGGTTAAGCAGTCAATGGTACATTTGTCTTCAACAAAATATTTTGAATCCTTTGCTTGTGCAAAAGTTGCACCATGAGTCGTTAACAAAGAGAGGCATCATGAGGGTATAGATCACTAACTAGGAATCTCCCTATTGTCACAGGTTGGCCAAAGGTGCATATACACATATCGCAGAAACTTCCCATAGCGCCCAGGTCTCAACATTGTTTATTTTACTCGACTGTTCCACACATGAATCTATTGGAAAGTATTCCAAAATCGTATCTGCTGAGACATGATGTGATAGTTGTTGACATTATGGGAACTAGTAACTATAGGAATTTGTTTAGAAATGTACATATTTTTAGGAGATTTGTTGTTCCTATAAATTGTAATTCAGTTATTTCCTTCCTATTTTTCTTCCTTTGTAAATTCTATAAATAACTACTTGTAAATCAGTTTTAATATATGACAATCATACAATTATGATTTCAGTTTTTTTCCGTGTCTATAGTATCAGAGCAGTGAACCTGGTGATAAAGGTAGCTAAAAACCAATTTTTTTATAGCAAAGAGCATGTGGATTATATTCTTCAATTGCTAAAATTCAATGCACCATCGGATCTTCCTATTGGTTCTTTGGCCCAATCAGGTAGAACTCCTATTGCCAATTCTAGTGGTTTAGCTTTCGCACAATGGATTATTGATTCAGGTGCATCCGATTACATGATTAGTGTTTCTCGTTTGTTTCAAGACCATCTTGTCCTGGTAATAATAAAGTAAGGATTGCAAATTAAAACTTCCTCAATTGCTGGAAAAGGCTCAATTAAGATTTCAGAAACCAATGAATTGTAATTTGTTATTCATGTTCCTAAACTCTCATGTAATCTTTTGTCTGTTAGTAAATTATCACAAGATTCTAATTGTCGTATCATATTTTTCAATGCCCACTATGAATTTCAGGACCAGAACTCGGGGACAATGATTGATAGTGCTAGAATGATTGATGGCCTCTACCTCTACTATTTCGATGACAACCTTTTTAATAATAAACAAGCTCAGGGTTTGAGTGGTAATATCAGTTTAGTTCCTGCGCATGAACAAATCATGCTTTAACATCTTTAGACTAGGACATCATAGTTTTTCTTATTTAAAACATTTATTTCCTGGTTTGTTTAAAAATATAGATTGTACTTATGTTTAACTGTGCACTTGTCATTTATCTAAAATTTATCAAATGTTTTATAAATCAGAACTACATCGTGCGTCAAAACCTTTTTATTTAATTCATAGTGATGTTTGGGGTCCCTAATAATTATAACTCTCTCTACATCCATAGATGACATACTCGCCTCTGTTGGGTAATATTTGATGAATCAAAAACCTGAAGTTGAAAAATTATTCAAGGATTTCTATAGTATAGTTGAGAATCAGTTTCAAACAAAAATTAGTTACTTTGAACTGATAATGGTACTTAGTATGTTTACACATGTTTAGGAAAAAAAAATTGAAAGAAAAGGAATTCAACATTAATCTACTTGTCGAGATACACCACAACAAAATGACATCGCCTAAAGGAAAATTCAACACTTAATAAAGGTTGGAGGGCTATAATGTTTTCTATGCATGTCCCAAAAATATTTAGGAAACATTATTTAAACTGCATGTTACCTAATTAATCGGATGTCTTCCCGTGTCTTGCAATATTTACTCCTTTAAAATGTCTTCAAAACTCTTTTCATGAAACTCGGATAACTTCAAATTTACTTTTAAAAGTATTTAGGTGCACTTTTTTGTTTATATTCCAAATCACCTTAGAAATCAACTTGATCCAAAAGCTAAAAAATATGTTTTTCTTGGGTATGCTCCAAATAGAAAAGGATATAAATGCTATAATCCAAGAAAGAAAAATATTCATGCTAGTATAGATGTGGAATTTATTGAAAATCAATCATACTTTTACCAAACTAATCTTCAGGGAGAGAAAGCGAGTTGTGAAGATCAGTTTTGGCAAACTACCACATCTAAGCTTAATGCTTTTTTCAGATTTTGAAAACACCTTTTTAATTAGGAAAAAAGATTTTAAATAAAGAAAATAGAGGAAATCCTAATTTTCTGGTCCCAAGCATAGATGTACCACAATTAGGAGGAGAAATATTACACGACGAGCTCTCGTTTGATCTTCGTGTTTATACTACGTGCAAGTTTCATCAAAATAGTAAAGATCATCTCATAATTCCAGAGCATGGTCAATCATCACCCTCAAAGCTGGCCATTCCGAAAATCCAGTTAATCCTTCCTCTGTTATACTTTCCGTTAATGAACCTTCAGACCGTAATGTTCCTATAGTTCTTAAGGAAGGTGTCAGAACTTGTATTAAATATCCAATTGTTAAATATATTTCTTATCATAGAGTTTCCAATAACCATAAAGTTCTTAACTCCAATATTTCTCACATATTTATTCCAAGAACCATTTATGAAGCTCTTGATCGTTCGACTTTGAAATTAGTAGTTCTAGAAGAGATGAATACTCTTCTAAACAATGGTACTTGGGAGAGAGTTGATTTACCAAAAGAAAAAAAATATGGGTTGCAAATGGGTGTTTACCATTAAAAGCAAAGTTGCAGATAGTATAGACTATAGAGAGATACAAGACGAGGCTTGTAAGTAAGGGGTTTACACAGACTTATGGAATAGACTATCAGGAGGAAGAAAAAGTATTAGGGTGTAAAGTTGCTGAGACACCTATAGATTCTAATTTAAAACTAAAATCGATCAAGCATGAAAAGTGATCAATAAAGACCAATTCCAACAATTGGATGGAAAAGTGTATCCCTCTCTCACATAGACGTCCTTATATAGCTTTTGCAGTCATTATGGTAAGTCAATTCATGTATTCTCCTGGACCAGAGCACTTTTATGTGGTTTACAGAATTCTAACAACTGTGAACAATGCTTTGGTACAGTCAGTATGGCAAGTGCTCCTGGACTGGAGCAGTTTGAAGGTGAACTGCAACAACAAAGATCTTATTTATATTGCCCACAAACCAGTGCTTCGTGATAGAACGAAACATGTTGAAGTTGACAAACATTTTATAAAAGAAAAGTTGGATAGTGGACACATTTGTATGCCTTACGTTCCTACTGGTGGACAAAATTGCGGACATACTCACAAAGGGACTTCCAATAGACAATTTGAAGTTTTAATTGGCAAGCTGGCTATGTAAGATATCTTCAAACCAACTTGAGGGGGAGTGTTGGAAAGTACTTCAAATCGTCTCTTGAGATAGGATGAGATAGTTGTTGAGACTATGGGAATCAATAACTATATGGATTTGTTTCTAGCTGTACATATTTTTAGGAGATTTCTTATTCCTATAAATTAGGATGCAGTTATTTCCTTCCTATTTTTCTTTTGTAAAATTTACAAATACCTACCTTGTAAATCAGTTTGAATATATGGGAATCATACAACTCTGATTCTAGTTTTTTCATTGTTTAGAATCACAACAGCTGAACATACGTCCTTAGCTGACCTAGGTCAATGAAAATATTCCCTAGCTTCATTGTACTCAAACAAGAACATATCAACGTTCACACGTGGTTTTTGATGGTGTATCTCAAACTACATCAATCTGACAAGGAAATAAAGATATTTTTCTTATACAAATTGCCAAATAATCCATCATCCTGGCGTAAGATATGTATCAACTTTGTCTCAAAGGGGTATATTTAGAAGTGCAAAGATGAACGAAGCAATCTTCTCCATATCAGTCACCTTAATCCTTTTAGAATGGTTTCTCATCCAATGTAGTCTCATTGTCAATGCTCAAAATGTGGTTAAAGGATAGCTTTTATAGCCTAAATATAATTCCTAGCAAAAGCCAAATCACAACCATCCACTTAAAAAGAAAGAAACTAGGATTCTTATCTTCCTTATGACAGTGGAAATTGCTTATATAATTATTATTCCATCATGGCACCCATCAAAATTATTTATAATTATAAGGATCATAGTTTGTCAAGTAAAAGAACAAAACTTTGATCATACCTTGTTCATTGTACTGTTAAAGTTGATTTGTCGATCCGGAATCCTCTGAATTGTGTTAGCTGAATCCAGTGCTGGTCTAGCATCTACTACAGCTCTTCGATTGAGAATTTCCTTAGCATGGTTTATGTACTCTAGAAGTAGCTTCAACTCTAAATCAGGAATTACAGTTTCCAACTTATGCCATAGACCAACTGTAACATCCAAGTACTTCAGTATTAGTTCCAGTACATAAACAAACTCGTTCTGAATTGAAAATTTCAACAAGCATGTTAATCTCTGAATATTTGTTGCATTCAAAACAGCTTCCCACTTATCCATATCAGCCTCCTTTAGCAACCATGCAATATCTGTAATTAGTTCTGCTAACTCAGTTTGTTTTTCTTCAAAAAGCTTGCAGATGCCAGGACTAGCACCAAGAGAACCAACTAATGCTCCTTGCATCCTCTCTACTTCAGAGCAAATATGCTTGTTACCAAAAAGGACAGGAATGAAGTTGGAGATTCCAGATTCATTCTCAACCTACAAATAGGAAAGTTGATCAGGTTTACAAATGCCATAATAATTATAAATGTTAAGAAATATCAACAATTAATAACTTTATTTTTTTCATATCCGCATGAACATCTTGAGTTGGTTCTGGTTCACGGTCAAAGAATTAATATATTGTTGTCCATTACATTTAATTAGGCCATTTACAACCAGGTATGTTTAAATAAAAGAAAAAGGTGGTTCTTAGTTAGGATAGATATAGCCACTCCAAAGATTTGGAATAAAGGCTTTGTTTGGTGAACTACACTATGATACTATTAACCCGAGCAAAAAAAAAGAGGCTTAGGTCTGTATACCGGACAACAGCCACAGCAATCTAGGGTCGCTACAACAATTATCAGATATTGGACGATACAGAGGACAATATCGGGAAATAAAGATATGTAGCAGTAGAGTTTTAGTTAGGTAGCCGTATCGGGTTATAATTCATGCCAAATCAGTAAGCACATGCTATGAATCTAAAAACATATTGCAAATTCTTGAAGTTAACTCTTAAGGATAGCATTGTAGACTTAAAAATGATACTGGTCCATAAAATCAGGATTACTGAATGAATAAAGCATAAATCCATATAGTATATATGAATATTATAATGCCTTTTCACCCATATTGTTTCTTGTTGATTTCTGTGCATAGTAACATTTTTTTTTCTCGGTTAGGTTTAGGAGTGTTATAGGGTTGAAGTAGACAATATCATTTATAATAATGTCTGCGCAATTAAATTAAGAATAGGCCTTAGAAACATTATATAATAATAACCTCCTTATACGGTCCACATTATTAAGAACTGGACCAAGAATTTGATTTAATGGTGGCCTAGGAAGCACAGACACTCCAAGAATGTGGGCTCTGTTGGACACGTATTGACACAACCAAGACACTCCAAAATACAATAGGACACACCAAAATAGGTGTCGTGTCTGCATCGCCAAGTCCTTACCCTCTCATGTCATTTCCTTGTCCGTGACATATCCCATACCACCCACTACTAACTTGCCATAGTGGGTTGATAGGAAGAAGAGAGGAGAGGGGAGAGGAGGGGTTGGGGGGTTTTTGGGGGGGTGGTGGTGGTGGTATTTAGCGAGTAGCTAGACCATATTGGATAAGGGAGGAAATCACTATAGTGGTGTAGCTTTGGAGCAGTGAAAAAGACACTCCATGCTATTTCAGGACCATTTACCAAATAAACTGGATTGTGAGGCAGATTAATGACAATTATGTGGCCAACTGAAAATTTTACATCTACTAGGTTGTATTAACCAGTAGATTATTTGGCCCCTAATAATCACCACCCAATCCAATGTTCTAGAACACTGATCTCCACTCGCTAAAAGGAAAGATAAAAGCAGAAAACAGAAGTAAAGTGATAACAGATAACATCATAAACTATTCAGATACCCTTCAACAACAAAATGCACCCACGCTTTTTTTCCTCCTCTTGTTTTGGTTACTCTTGAGAATGTTTTCACTCTCTCCTAACCCTTTCTTCATGTCTCTTTGAACTGAATCTATTACCTCGAGTCATAATTCCTCTTGTTTATTTTTGGGTCAACTGCAGCAGATTGTACACTCACCCTCCAGAAACAATGTCTTAGATCCTGCAGTGCCAAACACAATGTATTCCCCATCCTTATTACCAAAATTGATGATCCGATCTTAATAGATGAAGTTCAAAATATATTCAAAGATATCAAAAAGGAATTACTAAAGACAGAGTAGAGGTTGCTTGAAAATTATTGTATCAACCAATTACTAGATCAAGCTGACAAAATTGGGTATATATCAATATATTCATAGGGTGAAGTGAAAAATGTTGAAATTCTGCACAGTTGATAAATTGGTTTCATCCATTCTAATATTTTGCTTGTCCCAATCCACTGGAATTTACTAGAATGGACCTTATGTAAATGGGATGTTTCACAGAGATTAAACTTATATACATAAATCATTTGTTAGATTAGAAGCAATGAGGTTGAAAACTTGAAATGGTACAAGCTGCCTATTGAAACAACTCGAGAACTTTTCTGAAAGATGATGAGGAGATGGCTTCACATGCTTCCATGCCCATGGTCTTCAAAAGAAACTGCTAATTCTTGCAAGCAACAACAAGTTTGATATCCTGGATAAACTCAAATTTCCAGCAGTACAACAAGCCACACAAAGGATGTGTTTGGTTTGGTGGAATGTGAGGGAAAGGAAAAGAAAATGAAAGTGTTTAATGTAGAAAGTAGATTCCATTTACATAGGATCAAGTTTCATTTCTTTCCATTTCCCTCACTTTCATAGCAACCAAACACAGACAAAAGGAAGAGGGTGGTTTCCTTTTGCATTGATTACTTATTGGAGTTGTTGATCTCATCTGTTTTCTTTATTTCAACTGAGACTAGTTATCTATCTTGATGATTTTAAGTTTGGACAATTTGTCTTACATCATGCGATGTATCCTTTTAAGTGATATTGAATTTATGAATTATTAGGGTGACATATATTCTACGCACAAAAATGACCCACTGTTAAGAGACTAGTTCCTCCCTTACAATGTAACGGGAAATGAGCATATCGTGTTTCAAAGTGAACTGCACACAGGTAACACTGAGCCTAGCAGATGGAACCCTAGGTAGCTTCGTGATTATGTGTCTGGCCATGAACCAAGCAGGCAATCCATCTAAATATACCATTGAACAACTTATTTGCCCCAGCACAGCCCATACACCAAGCTTTAACCCAAGAAATAACTATGAATTACAACTGAATCTTGATATCATTCAATAACTACACATACCAAGAAGAGCCCTGCCATGTCACCCACAATCCTGCAATGGCACTGCGACCTCCTCAATTTAACACTACATCATGCAGTCACGTCTCACCAACACCTTGTCCAATGGTTCCAGTTCCACCAATTTGAATCTTATGTTGTTAGAGGCGACCTAGGGATACATGTAAAAATTTGTCGACTCGCCTTGGGTTATTTTCCCTGGTTGTGGCAATGGTCGCCTAGGCTACCGCTTAGGGTCGCCTAGAAATTTGAAGTTAGAGAAGTTTGCAGGAGCAGCAGGGAGGTACCCAAGTTCCATGGCGACGCCTAGTCAGGAGACATGTTGCCTCACCTAACGCCCAGAACAACATAGTTTCAACCTCCCGGCACCTCCTAAATCTATCAATATAACATCAACTCAACCATGAGATAGGGAGCCCCAATAGAAGAAGACGCAATTAGGAGAGGCCCTCATATTTTATGGCATACTTACTAGTAATTATACCCATTTACATAAAACTAAACACTCATTGCTGCATCTCTGAAATGAACATGCCAATACTTTTGGGTTGAATGGGCACTTAAAATAATTTCTCCTTTACCCTTCAATGGTATCTGTGATTTTTTTTGCAAATCTCTATGGCTCACTGCTCAGGCTGCACTGAGGATTTATGTATTGCTTTATGTGATCCACTCAACTTGGTCTTAAAGCTTTTCAAATCTTCCTTATGCTGTGGTATTGCAGAGGAAAATTTGTACACATTCTCAAATAAGAAAATTGAACTAAGAGTCATCACCTTGGTTTCATGAAAATAGTATTTTATATTTTTGTAAATAGATGTCAAAATTGTAGGGGCAGTAATGAATGTAAACAAACCTCAATGAATGCTGGGCCAAATAGCTTCGAGTCTGTCTTCTTTATGCATACCCTGAACGTTTCATGATCAGAACTGAAAGAATCACCCTGACTTTCAACGTATGACATAATCTTCCCACGAGATATGGCATGACATGAATCATAAACCAGGTATGTTCCAGCAATGGACACAAGAAACCTGTGGGAACAGATAAATTTTAGTCCTAAGCTTCTATTATAGTAAAACCTCCTCATATCAAGAAACAGTTGTAGCAACTATATAACTGATGGGATGTGGAGCTTAGAAAGGTAATATATAAAAATATCAAATCATCATCAGAACCTTAATTTGATGATTAAGGTTTTTTTAAGAGAGAAATTTGATGGTTATTTTAACAGATACTACAAGAACATTTTTCATTGAGGAAAAAGGAGAAATATCCAGTGCCTGTAAGCAAGCTTGCTTTCACTACTTATGGATAGATGTGGGTGGAATAATAGGCTGGCCTCCCGACGAAAAAATACACTCCCGACAATACTTGACAGGGGTCCGAGTAAGCTTATTTGGTTTTAGCCCTAGTTCTTTCGGTAGTTGCAGTCTTCATTTCCAGATTGGGACTTCTAATTATAGGGATGAGATGTGTACAAGCCATATTAAACTAAAGTGGTACCATTCATTGTATAACCAATATAATCCCTGGTTTTTATGAGAGGATCCACTAGAGACAACCATTAAGATGGACTACCCTCACCAACCAAAAATTTGTTAGCTTTTTGGCTTTGATTTTCTCTCCAAAACTTCAAGATCTTCTACATTCCACTACAATGATTGGAGGTTTGTCTCACGCTCAGTAGATTTGGAATATAAAAAACTCGTATATGTTAACCTTCATAATTGTAAAAAGTTATTAAACCTCATTCTGAAAGACAAACACCAGCCCTCCGGTTTCTCAATTACATCCTCATGGATCTTAGCTGCTACTAGTACAATTTCTACTCAGTATCATGACTCATCCTGGGAGAGAATCTTATTTTTATGAATGAAGTTAAATTATTGTGTGGGCCCACCACAGGTTGAACTATCAAATCAAAATATGACTAAGTAAATTCATTACAATCCAGCATGCATTTCAATCTACAAAATCAGCTCCGTGTATATCATAAGCTTGTCAAGCAAAGTACAATATCTTGGGAATTTTATTTCAGAAACATGAAACACTGATCAGCTTCTGATAGATAAGTCTTTTTCTACCCCCACCCAACCACAGAACTGGACAAAGCTAAGGTGACCTAGGAAAATCATTTCTTTGCTTCAGAACATAGGTCAACCGAAAGCTCATTGATTAGAACCTTGCTTAACACATTAGAAAGTTATATTTTTATGCTCAAGGTGGTTCCGGAGGATGTTATTTATCAATATGAACTCCAAGTTCAAAACATAACTGGTATCTTGCCAATATCATGTGTAATTACCAAGCAAGGTTCGCAATATCAATATTGAAATCGGTATTGGACCTTATGAGTATTGATATCGACGGTTCTGATAGTATCGATGGTTTCCAATCGAAGTTCTGGAGTTCTCATTTTGGAAAGCCAAAATCAATAAAAAAAAAATTAAAAACTAGAAAAATATTTGACAAATTTAGGCACAACTTTATGTACTATTTGTTGTTTCTCGTTAGCATTGAATGAATAATATTCAATATTGTTTAATTGTCACCCACAATACATATTATTCTTTATTTGTTTCATTTTGACAAAGTACACCCGCAATAGATACTTAGATAGTTTGATTGGAATTATACTAAAATGAATGAATGATGTGAATAGATATACAACTTTGACAAACGATAATGATTTACTTTGTGTCAATAAGGAATTACATTTACACACACTAATATATTGATCTTTGGCACAACCAAATCATTGTGTCAAACATTGCTTCTCCATACTTCTATCCTTTTTCTTTAAATTTTTATTGACTTGAATGTGAAAGATGAAATAACGTGCAGGCAACTCTAGAGGGGGGTGAATAGAGTTTGTGTCGATAATCACCAAATAAAAATTAACTCTATATCACCTCCACAAAACAACTATCAAGATAGTAAATAAATCAGAGAAAAATGCGAAAGTAAATAAAGATCAGAAGAGCATTCGCAGACACAACAGTTTTAACCTGGTTTCCCTCGTGGAGGACTAGTCCAGGCCTGAGAACTCTAACTCATGATTAAATCCACTATTTGTAAAATAGTAGTTACACCCCGTGCCTTTTCTTCAGAAGAGCACGTCAACTTCTAACAAAGATCGCTGTGGCGATGCTTGAAATTTTTCAAGCGACTTTCTTGACTCTTGCACAAACTTCTAACTGAATAGCACTGAGCACTTTTAGGCTTAGGAAGCTTGTGGCTAGTAGATGGGAAGGTTAAGGCTTGTATGAGGCTTGTAGAAAAGATAATTGGATGAATGAAAATAAAAGAATTCAAGGCCTATTTATACTAGTTGGGATAGGCAGAATTCGGCCAGAATTCTGTGTCATGAATTCAAATTTTTGGCCGTTGGACAACTAGCATACAGCAAACCCTAAAAATTAGGGTCCTGAAAATCAGGGTCTCTGTGTGGAGGCAGAGTTCGGCCCGAACTCTGTGTGGAGGCAGAGTTCGGCCCGAACTCTGTCTCCATGCTGACAGAAAGTTCAGTTGGGCCTCAACTTATTTCTAATAAATGATACAATAGATGCATGTATCACTAATAAACACATATTACTAGAAGATTGTGTGTTTAAACTTATTTTCCTCCATTTGACATGATCAAAAAAATAAAATAAGCTTTTCCGTAATAAGAGATAAAACGAACTCAAGCATAAGTAAAGGAGGAAGGCATAGACAATCATGATCAAGATATACTAAATGAAGAACAATGGAAGAAGTGTGTAAAGACAAGTATAGAAACTACATACCAAATGTAGAGTACCAAATAGAAAATAGCTTGTCAAAACACAAATAATTGGTAAAACTAAAAGAATTTAAAAATAATCAATAGATAGTTTACCAACATGAAATTCAAGTAAGACATCCAGAAACATAGTATGATATGAAATATTGCTTTGGAAAACAATAGTTTTGGAAGAGAAAAAATTTCAGTCAAAAACCATGGGAATTAGATAATTGTAAATAATAAATATCAAAGAAGAAAGATACCAATTGAGATATTGTGTAGGCAACTCTAGAGGGGGGTGAATAGAGTTTGTGTCGATAATCACCAAATAAAAATTAACTCTATATCACCTCCACAAAACAACTATCAAGATAGTAAATAAATCAGAGAAAAATGCGAAAGTAAATAAAGATCAGAAGAGCATTCGCAGACACAACAATTTTAACCTGGTTTCCCTCGTGGAGGACTAGCCCAGGCTTGAGAACTCTAGCTCAGGATTAAATCCACTATTTGTGAAATAGTAGTTACACCCCGTGCCTTTTCTTCAGAAGGGCACGTCAATTTCTTACGAAGATCGTTGTGGCGATGCTTGAAATTTTCCAAGCGACTTTCTTGACTCTTGCACAAACTTCTAACTGAATAGCACTGGGCACTTTTAGGCTTAGGAAGCTTGTGGCTAGTAGATGGTTAAGACTTGTATGAGGCTTGTAGAGAAGAGAAGAAAAGATAATTGGATGAATGAAAATGAAAGAATTCAAGGCCTATTTATACTAGTTGGGATAGGCAGAATTCGGCCAGAATTCTGTGTCATGGATTCAAATTTTTGGCCGTTGGACAATTAGCATATAGCAAACCCTAAAAATTAGGGTCCTGGAAATCAGGAGACAGAGTTCGGCCCGAACTCTGTGTGGAGGCAGAGTTCGGCACAAACACTGTCTCCATACTGACAGAAAGTTCAGTTGGACCTTTGTGGGCTAGTTTTGGTTTAGTGGAGCTTTGGATTTGTTTGGGAATGAGGTATAAGCCAAGAATACCCAGTGCTACTCAGTTTACATTTTACTAGACTCAATAAATGTAAAATAGTACAGACTCTGAAAACGAGTACGCTGCAGGAGAGAGACGACGTCCATCTTGCACTGAGTTCTGTCTTGATGTATCATATTGAATTATGACAAGTATCATATTATCAAGTTGTCAATATTTGGTTGACTGTGATCCAGTTTGGGTCAACAAAAGAGAGTCCTAAGATAGGTATCGTCTGGTAGCACTAGGAGTCAAAATCGAATCTTCAAGCCCAGAACAAATAAGATACGACAAAACCAATAAGATGCGGCTGAGAGGCTTCTGTATCGACCAATATTGCAAACTATGTTTCCAAGATGAGATTTCTCTCCTATGGTTAGTATTTTGATTTAATTTTTAACTTTTGATGTAATGTATAGTTAACAAATTCCATAAATAAACTTGTCTCCATAAAAGGAAGACTTCCCTTCATTGACCTAGTTAACAAAAGTTGAAGTTGACACCAAATTGTTCATTTGACCTATATTTTTCCAGATACAAATCTCTTTAGTCATCACAATTAAGGTTTCTCTAACTTAGGCGATCAAATTAGCATTATGATACATCAATTATGATACATCAACATGGGCGATAAGTTTATTCTTCCTAATAATCCAGCCTGTACAAATGTATAGCACATCCCTTTGTATATCAAAATTAAACCAGCATAGAAACTATACAAAGTTTGTCTGTATGCAGTACACAACAGTGTTGTAGAAGTCGTCCGACATGGCCGATATGTCCACCGACGAGTCGGTTTTGAGGGGAAAACACCAGATGTAGGACCAAAATGTCCTTTACAGCCTTTTGTAAAAATCGACTGATCTTTCACAATGTCTCTGACGTGGGTCAATACCATTATTTAACAGAGTTGACCAATATTTGAAGAATCAGGGTTTTATGTGATTTTGGGTCGGATTTTGTCTTTCAAAACAGGGTAAAGTCATAATTAATAACCTACCGCCAACAAAACCCTAACACATCTCTATCCTCTCTCAATCTTCTGTTGTTGCTCGAATGCAAGCCGACCAAGTTCCACTCCGACCACTCCAAACTCCACTATGACAATTGACAAGGTATACACCATATTAGAATTACTTTTAAATTTGTCGATATTTGTGTTAGAAATTGGACTTAGGTAGGACTTGGGTTATATAATATATAAAATAAAATTTTGCATATTTATTGATATCCAATATTTTAAAATGTCCCCAACATCAGACATCTCACACTGAAAAACACAACATGAACCCAACATAAGACATCTACAACCTTGGTAGACATTTCGACGTAGTTCAAAAGTTTAATTAGATTATAGTCATGATAAACTATGGTAAGCTTTTGAACTTTCCAATACAACTAAGTAACCATGCAGACAGTAGGGCAGTAATGCCATGACACGGATTCTGAGCTTGAAGGAACATGCTCAAATGAATGAATTTACATATAAAAAAGAGCTAAGTGATTGAATTGACGTTTGATGAATCTATGGATGGTTTTGACACATATATCAGTATGACTAATGACTCACCTATGATATTGCTTTTAAAAAAGATAGGTTTGGATAGCCATTTATTCATAAACACGATATTCTAAGAGGGCCAGATCCTATTTAGAGGACATGAATCTAGGGTTTCCCCTTACTAGACAGAAGGTGGTCGGAGTGCTAGCGCTCTTGAATTTCATTTTGCAGTTGCCTGAATATCCTGTGAGTAAAATGTTGATGACTTTATTAAGAAGAGCGTAGTGGTCCCGTGAGAAAAACAACAGTGGCTCTCACCAACACGTCAGCCCCATCATATACGCTTCTTGTTACCATAAGCTTGCAACATGGAGTACATTTCTACCAATCATGTGAACACTGCACAACTGCTACTTAAACAGTCTACTTATCATGCTAGCATCCTGTTTCGAATTCTAAAAGCCGAAAGACAACCTCTTTTTTTTAAACTAGAGAATATAAAAAAGCTTGTTATCATTCTGAAAATATAGGTGCAAGTACGTTAAATTAGTAAAGTAATAGGTTGCATAGACACGGACATGCAATTGGATACGGGCAATGCGGATTTTGAAGACGACATTTTATAAAATATAGGATATGGGTACAGTATGTATACATTTATTTATACACATGAAAGCACATCTACATACATATTTTATACATTTGATCTTAATAATACCAATGTTTATATATTCTTGTATCCTATGTTGTATTGGGCGCTAGGTGAGACGAGGCGACAGGCCACCCTCCTCGCTTAGGCGCCCGTCCAGGATCCATTGCTCTTTAATCAAAAAATTATGCATTTATGTATACAACAAATATGTAGTATAACTAATATGCAATAAACATAAACCAGAAAGCATATAAGTAATATAAGAAGCCAAAAAGATAAAATAATTAATGTTAACATCAAGTCAAGATAGTAAGTATAATTGGGCGGCCCTAGGCGGGTCATTTTTTTCCCTGGACGACCCTAGGCGGGTGCCTAGGCGAGCATCGCCTCACCCATGGGAATTTTTCCCAAGTCAAGGCGAGTCCTCTCCAACCTGCGCGCCTAGGCGTCGCCTGTGACAACATAGCTTGTATCTCAAATATTTTTGGCACGATAACCATGCAAAATCACTTTCAACCATATTTGGGGTCTCTTTGGGGCATAAAAGGACGAGCCATGTCCGACATGAGTGTCATACTGCATACGAGTAAGATATGAATATGGACACGGATAGGGTCCTTCGGAGGAGTATCTATTTAAAAGAATGAAATAGATGGCCCCAGAGACAGAGATATACACATCGTGTAATTCTTCAACAAATATAATGCTTCAGATGTTTATATTTTAGCAAAAAATACCTAAAGAACATTTCCAATATGTATCATTATTCTCCTAAAGAGTTTCCTGGTTTATCCATGATCACCACCTTTTTTCTTTTTATTTGATAATAGATACGCTACTTTTGATCAAAGGTGATTCTTCAATAATATAATAGACCACTAATCGTAGTCTAATTCATGCAAGAATTATGAGGAAAGTACCAGAATATTTAAAAGGTAACTTTTCCAGGAAATGTGTAAAACTCAGACTAGGCATGTAACGAACCGCGTACAAAATGGGGGCCAGTAGCAATGTAGCCAAATCCAGTTGATGGAGAAAAAAAATGCAATCATTAACTTTAACTAGGCAAAGCTACCTATGATATTGATTGAAACAAACCAATTTATGCAAACAAGCAGTTCCAAACTATCAGAACATCAAGACATTCCAAACTAAGCTTCAACTCAAAATCATCACGAGGACATGTGGACTTACATTTGTCAGCCTCAATATTTTCAAGTTATCCATAACAAGTTTATTGGGAGCATATCAGTTGATTTAAGTAAAATCCCACGGAAGGAAATAATATATAGAGTTCCAAAGAGAGATTTCTAATGCATGTCTTGAACTTGGACAGAGTAAAGATACAAAATTGGGTGAACGTACTGGTGCAGGCTATCTATATTTCCACAAAGAACCATGGACTGCTCATACGACTACAAATGGAACCTGCACCCTGCTACAGGTAGTTCAGTGCTTATTCTGAAGGAGATAAGCTGTTAATGAAACTAGAAGCTGTGATCAAAATATGTTTTAGCCCCTTACTATGTAGACATGTGTACTCACTGATTGTTGACATCACAAATTATAATTTATAAGGTATAGAACAGCAATAGTTGATGTATACTAGATAATATATTTTTTTTTTCTCCCGATGAACGACTCGGGCGTGACTAGGGCAGAAGCTCGCGTGAACCTGGCGTCTCCTCCCCGCCCGCCGGACCCACTCACAGAGGGGAGGAGGAGGCCGGTGAGGAAGGGAGGGGGCGGGCGGCCCCCCCGGCAGGCGGTGGCGGCGGCCCCCCGGGCGGGGGGGGGGGGGGGGGGGGGGGGGGGGGGGGGGGGGGGGGGGGGGGGGGGGGGGGGGCCTGGCGGCGGAGACAGGGGGTCCTGCGGACCCCCACACAGGTAGCAGGAGCAGCGGGAGGGGTCGGCGACGGCCGGGGGGGCGGCCGACCCCGTCCAGGCGGCGGCGACGGACAGGGCGGGCGGCAGCGGCGGTCCGGGGACATTCGTCTCCGGCAGTGGCGGGTTCCGGGTCAGATTTTCCTATTTTCGAATTCGGATCGGGATCCGGGTCTAGGGATGGCCGGATTGAGGATGATGGTTGGACGACGGTGGTGAGACGTCGTCCGAGAGGGGGAAGAGGGGCTCAAACTCAGGGTATGAGTCGGACGGGCCCTGGAAGGAGCGGGAGTAGGTCTACCATCGGCCTAGGTATCACACGACGACAGGAAGGAGGTCCGGGATGCACTGCGGCTGGATGACGGCCAAAGGCGACTGCGGCGGAGAAAGGAAAGAGTATTGCTGGAGATGTTGGGAGTCAGAGGCCTCCGTCTGCTACTCCCCGGACGGATACAGACGGGCCTCGTCCCAAATCCTGGAAGGATGTGTGTATGCCGGGTGGGAACAAGAGTCCGCTGTCGATGGAGTATGTGCCACCGATGCAGGTTGGAGGAGGACTTCGTGCATATTTTCCGGCGGAAGAGATAGCGGAGGTCACGGACTTCTGGAAGAAGACGCTGGTGATGTATGTGTTGGGGAGTAAACCGTTCTATGGGCAGATACGGGGTTATGCAGAGAGGGTGTGGCGGCCCAAGGGGAGTATGGAGTTCTTCTCACGAGAGAATGGGTTTTACTATGTAAAATTCGGCTTGGAGGAAGATGTGTCCAGGATTATTCAAGGAGGGTCCTGGTCTTTTAACGGGCGGCTTATTATCCTGAAGGAGTGGACACCGGAGCTGAGATGTGAGAAGGAAGTGTTAAAAGCGATACCCGTCTGGATTCGCTTTCCTGAGTTTTCGGTGAAATACTGGAGCATCCCTTTGCTTATGCGATTAGCTAGCTTGGTCGGTAAGCCGATCAAGGCGGATGAGGCAACGGCTTTCCGTACCAGACTGATGTACGCCAGAGTATTTGTGGAGATAAAGGCCGGGACGGAGCTACCGAATATTCTTGAGTATCAGGTGGCATCCGGGGAGGTGTTGACTCAGGCTGTGGAGTATGATTGGGTCCCCCCAATGTGTTCCTTCTGTGAGTGCTTTGGTCACTCTTCTAGTGCTTGCCGGACTAGAAGGACGGAGACAGCTAGGGCCTCGGTAGCGCAGATGGAGGTGGTGGAGCCAGAGGTGGCACCTAGTCCCATCGCAGGAGTGGCGGAGACAGTCAGGCCGATGGAGGAGGTCTCCCTGATGGAGGGGGCCAGGAGGTCCATGACTAACACCCCGCAGAGACAGGAGGGTACTCAGGGCGCGATAGTCCCGTTCAGGCCCTAGAGGAGTATGGTAACCAGGGGTATGAGTTTCCTGGATAGCAGACAGGATGGGATGGAGACTTCTATGGTGAAAAAGGTCTATAGCAGAAAAAGGCATGCCCCGTCCCCACGGGAAGAGGAGCACCAGCCTGGGGGGCTTGATGATCAGACTGTGGCTAACCCAGATTGGATCTTGACTCCCTCCAGGATTCAGGCCCATCTTGCTCATTCCTCGGGGTCGGGAATGGAGGAGGATATAGATCTGACGGACGGGACACTTCCCTCGGGTGTCAGTCCAGATGGAGTCCAGGGGTCCTCACATTAAGTAATTAATGTCGGTCCTTGCCTGGAACATTCGTGGTGGATGTTCCATTGGGAGATGGAGGGAGATTAGTAGAGTTCTGAAGAGAGAGAAGAGTGACATTACTATTCTTCTCGAGACGAAGATTAGAAGGACGCCTGCGAACTGGGCGCATTTCCACAACCTGGATCTTTGTGATATGGCTAGGATCTTGGTTCGATGGAACAGAGATAGTTGGGAGGAGGAACAGGTTCTGATGACAGAGCAGCTTATTGGCATCTCCTTTGTCAACAAGGGAGGATTCCACTTCATTCTTGGAGCAGTTTATGGGCATAATGATAGGCGGCTTAGGGAGACCTTGTGGGCGGACATCGTGCGAGTAGGTCGTATGGCGGAGCACATGCATCTTCCCCTGCTGCTTATGGGAGACTTCAATGCCATGCTGCATCGACAAGAAAAGGTAGGAGGTCGTCCAGTGTCGGATTCGATCTTATACGACTTCCAGAGGTGTCTCCTCTTGTCTGGGCCGAGGGGACTGGAGAGAGCCGGACACATATGGATCTGGCACAATAAGGCGGTCCACAACAGGTTTGCTTGTCAGCTGGATCGGGCTTTGAAAAAAAGCGAATGGTTTCGCTACTTCCCGAATTCCATGGCGGAAGGCCTAGCGGCATGGACCAGCGATCACTCCCCTATCCGGGTGGGTCTCTCTGAGAGGCCCACTTGGAAGGCTCGGTCATTCCGGTACAACAATGGCTGGTACCTTTCTGCGGGATATGAGGAGGCTGTTATGGGAGGGCTGCGGTATACTCAGGAGGGCACGACTCAGTTTCGTATGGCTCACAAACTCAAACAGGTCAAGAGAGCTATTCGGGATTGGGTGAAGAAGATGCCACGGTCTTCCCTGGAGGACAAGAAGGCTGAGCTTCGTGAGGTTCAGGAAGCTTTGCAGGCTGACATACTGAATGGTGAGTTGGCGGCTAGGGAGCGAGACCTGATTGCGGAGGTCAACATCATGAAGCTTCAGCAGGAGATTAGTGCGGCCCAGAGGGCCAAGTGTTCATGGCTCAAGGATGGGGATCGGTGCACCAAGTTCTTCTATGATGTGATCCGTGCCAGACAGCACCGGAACAGCATCTCCAGGCTGCTTAATGGCGAGGGCAGGCTTGTTGGCGACCCGGTGGAGATTCGGGAGGAGGCAGTCAGGTTCTATTCTGACTTATATCAGCAAACTGATTATCCCACCACGTTCCTCGGTCTTGTCACGAAGAGGCTGGTGACGCACCATGGGAATAGCTTGTTGTTGGTCCCTGTGAGATTGGAGGAGGTGGAGGATATTGTGATGAAAGCAGATCCAAATAAGGCTCCGGGGCCTGACGGCTTCTCTTGTGGGTTCTTTAGACGTCATTGGGGTGAGCTAAAGTTCCCAATTCTGGAGGCGGTGCAGGAGTTTTTCTTGGAAGAAAAGTTGTTGAAGGAGCTGAATCACACTTTCTTGACCTTGGTCCCGAAGAAGGAGGGTGCTACCTCTATCGCCGACTTCAGGCCTATTGCGTGTTGTAATTATCTTTACAAGATAATTACTCACCTCATGTGTCGGCGTATGGAGGAAATTATGCAGGGCTTGGTGTCTCGGAATCAAGCGACTTTCATCAAGGGGCGCTCGATTGCTAAGTACAATCTTCTTGCACATGAGATGATGCGGGATTTCAACAAGCCGGGAGGAATGAAGGCTTGTGTAAAGCTGGATTTGCGGAAAGCCTATGACACGGTCAACAGGGACTTCCTCTGCCACCTTATGCTTGCTATAGGGTTTGATGAGAGATGGGTGGCGAGGGTGAGGGAGTGCATATGTTCCCCCACATTTTCGGTCCTCATTCAGGGTACTCCATATGGATGCTTCTCGAGCAACAGGGGACTGCGGCAGGGGGATCCTCTCTCTCCGTACCTGTTCACTCTGGTGATGGAGTACTTCACTTGTATGATGGACCTGGAGGTGCATAGTAGGAAGATTGTTCCTCTTTTCAGGCAGGTCAAGCCGGCGGTGTCTCACTTGATATATGCTGACGACCTCTTGGTTTTCCTACATCCATCTATAAGGGGGTTGAGGGCGCTTTTAGATATTATGGAGGAGTTTGGACGGTTGTCTGTCCTGCAGCTGAATAGGGAGAAGAGTAGAGTCTATTTCAGCTCTCTGTGTACACTCAAGAAGGAACGGGCCCTTGCTCTAGGAGTGGAGAAAGGAGAGTTACCGGTGAAGTATCTGGAGGTCCCGTTGACAGTCAATTATGCCAGGGATCAGGATTGTCTCAGACTGGTAGATTTTGCCCAAAGGAGAGTGGAAGGCTGGCTGGCAGCTGGTCTGTCCTTTGGTGGCTGTATTGAGCTGGTGAGGTCTGTTATCTCTGGCATCGCTATGTTCTGATTGCAGTCGATTCAGATTCCGGTAGCTACCATAAGGAATGTGGAGTCTATTTGTGCGAATTTCATCTGGAGGGGAGGTATGCATGCGATCGCTTGGGAACAACTCTGCCGGACCCGGAAGGAAGGAGGAGTGGGATTGCGACCTTTTCGGACGGTTAGGGAGGCATCTGGGGTGCGGATGGCGTGGCGGTTCATCAAGGGAGGTTCCCTTTGGACAGAGTGGCTGGCTAGCAGATATGTGCGGCGGATGAATTTCTGGTCTTGTCGGATTGATAATAATTTTTTGGTCTTATTTAAGGCCATTCTTAGGCGCAGACCGATCCTTCAGTCCGCTATATGCAGGATTATGAGAGATGGGGCGAATACTGATCTCTGGCTGGACCCGTGGATGGAAAATGGCTCCCTTCTGGAGATCTTGGGGGCTCAGATGGACAGAGAGGCGAGCAGGGGAGTGAAATGTAGTCGGATTATCAGGGATGGGAGCTGGAGGCCTGAGAAGTATCCATACACGGCTCAGTTTGGAAAGGAGATTCGTCGGATCACTATCGATACTAGCCTGATCGAGGACTCCTGGAGTTGGGTTGATCCTGGTTCGGTTGGAGGGTCTGGGATATTCAGTTTTATAAGTTGCTATAATCTGGTTCGGACCCCACATGACAGGATTGCGGAGTATGACTTTATCTGGGCGAAGGGGATTGCTCGCAAAATGCAGCTTTGTTCATACAGACTCCTTCTTGGCAGGTTGATGACTCGGAACAGACTTACTAGGTTTGGGATGCAGATTCCAGACCCGAAGTGTGTTCTTTGTACGGGTGACGCGGAGTCTATGGGCCATCTATTCTTTGAGTGTCCATGGACTTGGCACATCTGGAAGGAGCAGTGCATGCGATTGTTGGGTGGAGTTGGCAGTGCTAGAGATATCCGGAGGATCCTCAGCTGGATCAGAAACCGCCGAGGTATGGACCCTGGTTGGGCCAAGATGGCTAGAGTTAGACTTGCAGCATCAGTTTGGCATGTCTGGAGGGAGCGCAACAGGTGTATCTTTGAAAGACTGGCTACTCCGCAAGTAGGAATTCTGCATAATATAGAATTCGATGTATCTGTAATGGCCCCTTAACTGGGGAGGGAGATGTGAGATTAGTGTATTGTAATACCGATACCGTGATTTGCGTGGAATAAAATTTACCCTTATTCAAAGAAACTTAACAATCATCAAAATCTAACAAAAGATAAATTTGTTATCAAATACAACAGATAGTTTGTTTATATTGCACATGTGGGTAAGCCTGCACACATGCCGCAAAACGCTTGTGCGAGCACACATCTACAGAGTAAAATGGAAATTACTTTACCGAAATTTAGACTGGTCAAGATTGCTACCGCAAGCTACAAACTCCATCGGTTTGCCAGCCTCGAAATAAGTAGGATGAACATAGTGAATCCTTGGAGCTTTCACCTCCATCTTTATGTTCATCAATGATGCTCCATCTAAACACAAAGGCAAAGAGGTTTCAGATATTATGACAAGGATTAGAGTCATTAGACAAAAAAAGGTGACTCAGACACATTAAGATTCAGATAGAAACAGATAGATTTGAACCTGGAAGTTCCAATTATCATTAGGTTAGGTTTCTGGAATGATAAGAATTACAAGCTTTAGAGAATAGCATTGATAGCTAGTCCAAAATAAAGTTGAACAAATCATGGTACTTGCAGTTGATATCGGCAATTGTTATGAGGCCATAGCAATATTTGGTAGAAGCCTCAACAAAATCTGTAACACAAACAATAATGTGCTATATAGATCATAATGGATCACAAAGTATTAAGGATCTTACGATAAAAAAGTTAATCCCTTTCTCCCAAAAGAAGTTATTTTTCACTAACCTTAGCAACTACACTCCACAATTGTCTAGGCAACCAGTGGGTGCCTAGAATGAAAGGCACAGGCATCTTATAGTGAAGATTACATAACATGAATGGTGACTAAAAATCATAAGTATATCTAAAATACATAACTATTGCAGCAATAGACTAGTGTATCCAAGCTTCTAAGGCGGCGAAACAGAAGGTCTAGGCAGGGGCCTCAAGGAAGGGGGTGGGTGGATTAGGAGTTTATAGTAAGTTAAGACAAGCTTGTGATCTATGACTGTGAGACTTCGTGTTGTGGTCTGGTGCTCTAATCCCATGTAGATCTTGTTAAGCATGTACACATAATTGCAAATGACGTGTTCAAACAAAAAGTAAATAAATAATAGTAAAATACTAGTGCGGATCTTTCTAATCATGATTCATGAACCAATACCAGACACATTATAATTGAAGTTTTAAAAAGAAAAATGGTTACAAAATTTTACATGTGAGAGTTGTCGAGGAAAACACCCACAAAAAGAATAAACGTCAATAAAAATGGGGAGAAAGAGAGATTTGTCGGAGAGATCAACAACCATATGAGTACAAAAGTCAATCATTAGCTTTAGGATTATTGAGCCTTGGCAGAGGATGAAAAATGGAGGGAAAAAAAGAGTCGGTAAGAGAGGAAGACAAACATAGATAAAGAAAAAATTACCTGATGGCACCTCATAGTGCACGTCGGAGTCATAGATAAGATTCAATATGTTAGCACGAACACGGAAGGGAAGGGAATTGGGAGGAGAAACACTTTTGTTCGTTTCCTAATCTTTAGTATTTATATCAGATTATTAATAATATTACCTTTAAGTTTTTGGGCCTGAGCCACAATCCAAATACAAAAATAAATCCCATATTGAATCACATTTAAGTCAAGGCGGGTTGAGGCACTTGAGGCCCTCGCCTCAGTAACATGTCGCCTAAATTTTACTTGTCTATATGTCATAGCATCCAAAACACATAGGCCTAAATATTGAGTGTCCCATTATAGTACCCTGGAATGCCTTGTCTACGTGATGTTAGCCAGACTTTGAAACCTGATGGTTGGTTAACAATATAACCAAGATGGTATGACCCAAGTGCTCGGCTTATATACATTTCTGCTTAGAGGAACCAATTTTTTTTTTTCTTTTGAAGAAAATATTACAAGTTCTATTATTCTACACGTCAGTTTATTTTTTATGCATTTCACTCAGAGTTTTCTTTAGCACTTCTCTAAGATCACTATGACACGCCAAGAAAATATAAAAGATGCTGATCTTACTTACGTAATTTTTAACAATGCCAACATAGAGTGACTTCAGAAAATAGGTAAAGCTTGTTATTGTTTGTCAATATATCTCATAACTATTTTTTGTTTATTGTTCATCCCATTCATTCAAGACTATGCCTTAGTTATATGGCTTAAAGCTTCAATTGGATCCAAAGTTGTGCATCCATAAGGCTATGTGATTTTTTAGTCTAAAGGGCGCATCTTGCACCAAAGATGGGTTATCCATTTGTGTAAGATTTCCATAAGACGGGCTTGGTGACAACAGCTTATTACACAAGTAGGGCCTTAGAGATATGGCTTATTTCTACGTGGACTTGTAGAAGAGTCTCTGTGTATTCCTTTTTGTGTATTTCCCTTTTGTCTTAGGAGTCTCTTGTTTAGTCTCACATTGGATAGCCACCAATGTTGCACAGACGCAGCAAAATAGTGCATGTATCTGTATTGTGTCCATATTTATGCAACATAGGAGACTGCATTGTACCTATTTGAAAATTTTCGTACTTTGCACTCGTATCGTGTCCTTATACATGTCCGAACTTGTGCAACATAGCTAGCCACCAAAGTGGGATATGAATATAGACTTTCTTACATAGATGAGAAATGGGGTATGAATACTTGTGAATAAATCATTAAAAGATAGCATTGTAGCTGTAAAAAGCATAGAAGATAAGGATATTACTAGTTAAGTTAGCATTAGGGAAGGATCTTATTAATGTTATTGGTCCATATGCACCCCAAGTAGAATTATATAAATACTAAAAAAAGATATTGGGAACATATGTATAGTTTCTTTAAAGGACTAGTTGGAGGAGAAAAGTTGTATATTAAAGGAGACTTAAATAGCCATGTTCGAACGAGAATAATGATTATGCTAGCACATATAGAGGCGCTATCGGTATGGAATTGGGAATGCCGTGTGTGATAAAATCTTGATTTGCAATGACATATGACAATACCATAGCAAATACTTGTTTTAGAAAGATAGTAGAATGTAAAATTACTTTTAAGAGCGAATATACCAAGCAAATTATTTCCATACTAAGAAGGCTTTGATAGATTATAATGTAAAGATTGTGAAGTTGTACCATGAGACAACTTAACAACTCGAGGTAGGTTTGTCACGCCCCGCTCCCGTAGGAGCGATCGTCCTCGCTAAGGCGTGATGCCGCACGAGCCTAAATTGCGCTCGTGCAAGGCAGTTTCATAACGGCCGATTACAGCGGCTGCGACGGCGTCGTCGCACAGAAGTCCCAAGCAGAAACATTGAAACATGCAGCGAAAATTTAGAATCAACACACAAGTTATTCAAAAGTGCTCTTTATTGATATTGAACAATTAGATTACAATGGGGAGCAAGGCCATGATTACAAGTCTCTCAAGCTCATTTTTTCTCTCATTTTATAAGTCACTCTGCTCTCTCGCATCTCTCGATACAGTGCTTCAAGGCGACGAGTGGCAGATTCTGCAGGATGACGATGTCCATACATTATGTCCCGTATAAGTCTTGATTCCACGCGGCCGCACGCTTCGAATCGCCAAGGAACTCCGTACCTCGACGCATCCAAGCGAGCTCCGCCCCACGAGCTTCTACCTGTGCCTGCACATGAAAACTATGTGGGTGTCAGTACTCAACTGTACTGGTGGAGTGAGCTCCTCGCCCACCCATACAAAACCGACACGTTCATTTACTTTGTGCAGCTAAAATCCCTTTCGATTGTCTTTCTGGTCTTGTCTTAGGATCAATTTTAGGACAAAGACGTCTTGGCCAATACATGACAACGCAACGACAGGGTCGTGCTATTCTCTATTCGTGACTTCAATGTAACCGAGGCAGTGCCTCGCCGAGCAGAAACCTATGCAACTCGGCCGTACCAAGACCTTCACTTAAATTCATGTGTCTCTAGACCATTCTCGTGCCAACGACGTCAAGGAGACGACTCGTGCTGGTCGTGCCAATACACTTACTCGTGCCTTAAGACCGAGGCTGTGCCTCCCAAGTATTACCCAGACTTAACCAACTTGCCTTACGGCCCATTCCTGACTTAACTCGAGATGACGCCACATTCATACCGAAGCACGTGTCCTTGCTATAGCCAAATCTTAGGCTCCAGAATGGTGATGCATCCGTGCACACCCTAACCCGTACCGATTCAAGGTTAGCGCTTGTTATAAGCGTAACTTGTTAACCCAACTCGTAACTTGCTAGTACTCGACGCAATCCAAAGGCATACACGCGGATAGCCGCTCTTAACGACACATCTATATGAGTGGTCACTAGCAATGTTAAGCTATCCTGGATCTTTTGCATACGGTGACCATTCGCGTGGCGAGGTACGAGCTCCCACCGAATGACCCGCAGCCTATATTGTAAGGTTCACTTCAACAAGTCGTAACGTCGATGAAGGCCGTACAATATCTGCAATTCCTCCTAGGCCGACACGAACCCGACGCCCCGGGATCGCTCGAGGAATTTCGCCCTTGCGCGCAAGTTGTCCAATGACCATGCAAGACTCAACTCGATCTATCAAATCCTTCCTTAACCAAGATCATGCTTTCCATCTTTCTATCGAGACTCCCAAGTAGCGGGACCGATCTCGCGTGATTCCTTATCGAGACTCCTAAGTAGCGGGACCGATCTCGTGAACGAGACTTATCGAGACTCCCAAGTAGCGGGACCGATCTCGTGAACGAGACTTATCGAGACTCCCAAGTAGCGGAACCGATCTCGTGTGATTCCTTATCGAGACTTAGCGAGACTCCCAAGTAGCGGGACTGATCTCGTGAACGAGACTTATCGAGACTCCCAAGTAGCAGGACCGAGCTCTTGTGATTCCTTATCGAGACTCCTAAGTAGCGGGACCGATCTCGGCGACAACCAGTCGCGTGGACTTCCTTCGTCCGTGGCATACTTTTCACTAAATCGACCGTGGCTCGTGACTTAGACAGATCTTGTTCTCTAGGCGACGCTATCGCTCAAGTCATATACTTTATATGACGAGCCTTGTTCTCGAGGGACTACGCGACTTGACAACCGCATATAGAACGGAACAGTGCTAGAAATGGCTTAGATCGACCGACATAACTTTGGCTAACTTATTTGCGCAACAACTTGACGAGCAAAGGCTACGCCAAGCCTCGCATCGAGAGAACGTGCCGTGCACGCGTTCGACTAGAACAACCAAGTCCTCGGGTACCTAGACTTAAGCCACAAGCCGTGCAACACGACTTAAACCACGGGACGGACGAAGGCTATGCCAAGCCTTGGACGACGGGACCGTGCATGCTTTATCAAGCATTCATGCGAGCGACGCCTATGACTTAGGCTAAATCGAGCGTTGTGGCAACTTAGCAACTTAGGCCAACTTCCTTCTCCCAAGCCACGGGACGAATGACCGAGTGTCATTTTGAAACTACGCTGAGCAGACTTCTAAGCAGACCGTGGGACCGTTTTCCATGTTCTAACACATTTCGACCCGTCGAGATTATTCCCTTAGCTATGTGGATGCGTCTCTTTTATTATCAAGCCTAACTTGTACAAGTTGAAAACATGCGAGTTATTATGTGAAGGCTAAGATGAGGCAAGTTCATCGAAACTACCCCACTTGAGCGAGGAGTCGCCTCGACCGAGCGAGTCTTCGAGTATCCATTGCAAGGCTAAGGCCGAACGCCGTCGGCGTTTCGATTCCTCCGATTGACTGAGCGGGACGGGGCACTACATCATACATCACTCAGAAAAAGTTTCGTCCTCGAAACTAACTGAGTACTTACTTTTAGACCACTTTGATTTAAGGACTTTCGTACACACTCCGTCTATGCGTTTTCTCAATCCGAGCCACGCTCGCACTAGTATCAATCCTTCCTTTAACACGATTTCAAAATCCTCGACCCTTTTCCATTCTTCGCGTCTCACTTGAATTCAACGTATCACTTGGTTGGATCGTGCACATATTCCAGACGTCCCCAAAATACATGCATTCCGCCGAGCCGCATGATAGAGAATTCGTCATTCTCACTCGAGTCACATCGTGCACATATTCAGGTGTCCCTGAAATATATGCATGTCAGCCGAATCTCGTGAGGGATATTTTCTATATTCTTGATTCACTCTATCCATCCATACCAATCCTCAAGGTCAATCCTTCGAATGCTAACTCTTGAAACAGGGACGTCTTGCCTAATCGCTAGGTCGTTTCTCAAGGCTAAAGTCAATGTCAGGATTGGAATCATAGTTCTCCAACAATAATGCCAACACTGACCCCAATCCTAGGGTCAAACCAAGGTCGGTAGCACAGGATTTTCTACCCAAGCTCGCGTCACTCAGATTTCTAAACATCGAGCATGATCACCTAATTCGCATTAAGGCATATGTTGCGCAGATTCGAATCCGTTCAATTCACCAATTCTAACCAATTCATGTATTCGATCACGAGGTCGTCGAGCACAACAATTTGTCACGCCCCAATCTCACGCAAGTTCGATTATCTACGTTGGACATGAATCACCATGCCACGTTCTCGCGGGATAATCGTCCTCATTGGAGCGTAACTCTTGCTTGAGTCTAGACTAATTCATTCTCGATACGCGGATTAGACCTACTCAATCCTCAAGTTCAATCGTCAAGCACACTGAGTCAGTCTCGAGTCCACCTTCGCGTCAAACTACAAGTCGAAACAATCAAATTGCCACGCCATGCAAGTTCGATCACCCCCGCTATATGAATCACCATACCAGCGCTCACGCGGAGTGATCGTCCTAATCGACGTGACACATGTGCGAGGCTGGAGTTGCGCTCGTATAAGACAAGAACGTCAACATTGTGGTTATCGTCGAAACAATCCAAATATTTTATTTTCATTCAAGCCAAGATCTCAGTTCGACAGTCCGTTCGACATTCGATCAACTAGAAAATCCTCGAGCCAAGTCTATCTTTTCCTTGACACATTTCAACATCCCGAGTATAGCATCCATCGGAACAATGACATTTTACACGATCATCATTCCTCGATTCAGAGTACCCCCGAGTTATCGCACATCGATCTTTGATATGCCTCAATACCATCGATGATGTACGTAACCTGACGATCTTCCTCTGCAACGAACTCCGAGTCGTACAACTGATGCTATTGTCCGAATTGGATATACCACAATTCCATTCGGTCAAATCCGAAATCACAAGTGCGATCCTCTAGGCTTCCTCGATCAAGACCATTCATTTTTTTATTCATCGTATCTGAATCGTTTTTCTAACTCGCGTTGCCCATTCACAAGTTGTCCGAAGGACATCTCGTTCGGGACATTCGAAGTCACGACCAACTAAGCGTGACGCGTTCTAAGGCTTTGCGCGATCGTATCGCCTCGCCGACATACTCGTTGTTACTTCTAATCCTCGATTTTGCTCGAATAATTTCCAAGACAAACCATACACCACTCAGGATTCGAGCCATCCGATTTAGTCCACAATCACGTTCGTATTATAGGCTAAAACATCTTTCAGATTCGTTCGACGAATCTCTAGCGTAATCGCTCACGCGTCTCGATGTACTAAGTTGTTCGCACTATTCCTCAAAATCTAAACCAATCTTCCGTGTACGCCTAAGCGTTAATTCGATAGCGTTTCTATCGATATACACTCTAAGTGTATCTCCGTTCCCGACCGAGCGATACTTGATATCGCTCGCCATTCGTTTGCACCATAAGGTCTAGGTGCGCGACACGCGGCACAACTTAGCCAAAAGGCCGTGTGCATAGCCATCTCGTACGGACTATACTCCGAGTTTGCACGCTCATTTGCTAATGTCGACGTAGGACTAGTTAGGCACGCACGCGACTTGCTAACTTTAGGACGTGTTAGGCACGCACGCTAACGTATGACTAGTTAGGCACGCACGCACGCGACTTGCTAACTTTAGCACGTGTTTTCTATCAACTCAAGTTTAACACTGTTCGGCACAAAGGCCATCGCATACAGATGCGTTCGATTGAACACTTGTACGAGCTTTTGAAAATATTTAGACTTATTGTATGGACATGCCGTGGGACATTTGAGAGAGAGCGCACACTTCTTTAACAATGACGAGCTTTCAAAACTGAGCTATTCGACTTGAAGTCCAAGGACGTAAAGCCGTGCTCTGATACAATTATGTCACGTCCCGCTCCCGTAGGAGCGATCGTCCTCGCTAAGGCGTGATGCCGCACGAGCCTAGATTGTGCTCGTGCAATGCAGTTTCATAACGGCCGATTACAGCAGCTGCGACGGGATCGTCGCACAGAAGTCCCAAGCAGAAACATTGAAACATGCAGCGAAAATTTAGAAACAACACACAAGTTATTCAAAAGTGCTCTTTATTGATATTGAACAATAAGATTACAATGGACGCAAGGCCATGATTACAAGTCTCTTAAGCTCACTTTTTCTCTCATTTTACAAGTCACTCTGCTCTCTCTCATCTCTCGATACAATGCTTCAAGGCGACGAGTGGCAGATTCTGCAGGATGACGATGTCCATACATTATGTCCCGTATAAGTCTTGATTTCACGCGGTCGCACGCTTCGAATCGCCAAGGAACTCCGTGCCTCGACGCATCCAAGCGAGCTCCGCGCCACGAGCTTCTACCTGTGCTTGCACATAAAAACTATATGGGTGTCAGTACTCAACTGTACTGGTGGAGTGAGCTCCTCGTCCACTCATACAAAACCGACACGTTCATTTACTTTGTGCAGCTAAAATCCCTTTCGATTGTCTTTCTAGTCTTGTCTTAGGATCAATTTTAGGACAAAGACGTCTTGGCCAATACATGGCAACGCAGCGACAGGATCGTGCTATTCTCTATTCGTGATTTCAATGTATCCGAGGCAGTGCCTCGCCGAGCAGAAACCTATGCAACTCGACCGTGCCAAGACCTTCACTTAAATTCATGTGCCTCTAGACCATTCTCGTGCCAACGACGTCAAGGGGACGACTCGTACTGGTCGTGCCAATGCACTTACTCGTGCCTTAAGACCGAGGCCGTGCCTCCCAAGTATTACCCAGACTTAACCAACTTGCCTTACGGCCCATTCCTGACTTAACTCGAGATGACGCCACATTCATACCGAAGCACGTATCCTTGCTATAGCCAAAACTTAGGCTCCAGAATGGTGATGCATCCGTGCACACCCTAATCCGTGCTGATTCAAGGTTAGCGCTTGCTATAAGCGTAACTTGTTAACCCAACTCGTAACTTGCTAGTACTCGACGCAATCCAAAGGCATACACGCGGATAGCCGCTCTTGCCGACACATCTATATGAGTAGTCACTAGCAATGTCAAGCTATCCTGGATCTTTTGCATACGGTGACCATTCGCGTGGCGAGGTACGAGCTCCCACCGAATGACCCGCAGCCTATATTGTAACGGTTCACTTCAACGAGTCGTACCGTCGATGAAGGCCGTACAATATCTGCAATTCCTCCTAGGCCGACACGAACCCAGCGCCCCGGGATCGCTCGAGGAATTTTGCCCTTGCGCGCAAGTTGTCCAATGACCATGCAAGACTCAACTCGATCTATCAAATCCTTCCTTAACCAAGACCATGCTTTCCATCTTTCTATTGAGACTCCCAAGTAGCGGGACCGATCTCGCGTGATTCCTTATCGAGACTCCCAAGTAGCGAGACCGATCTCGTGAACGAGACTTATCGAGACTCCCAAGTAGCGGGACCGATCTCGTGTGCTTCCTTATCGAGACTTATCGAGACTCCCAAGTAGCGGGACTGATCTCGTGAACGAGACTTATCGAGACTCCCAAGTAGCGGGACCGATCTCGTGTGATTCCTTATCGAGACTCCCAAGTAGCGGGACCGATCTCGTGCAATACGACTTAACCCACGGGACGTGCGAAGGCTATGCCAAGCCTTTGACGACGGGATCGTGCATGCTTTATCAAGCATTCATGCGGACGACGCCTATGACTTAGGCTCATTCGAGCATTGAGGCAACTTAGCAACTTAGGCCAACTTCCTTCTCCCAAGCCACGGGATGAAGGACCGAGTGTCATTTTGAAAGCACGCTGAGCCGACTTCTAAGCAGACCGTGGGACCTTTTTCCATGTTCTAACACATTCCGACCCGTTGGGATTATTCCCTTAGCTATGTGGTTGCGTCTCTTTTATTATCAAGCCTAACTTGTGCAAGTTGAAAACATGCGAGTTATTATGTGAAGGCTAAGATGAGGCAAGTTCATCGAAACTACCCCACCTGAGCGAGGAGTCGCCTCGACCGAACGAGTCTTCGAGTAGCCGTTGCAAGGCTAAGGCCGAACACCGTCGGCGTTTCGATTCCTCCGATTGACTGAGTAGGACGGGGCACTACAAGGTTGCAGCTTTAGATTTTGGTATTAGGAAATGGAAAAGAAAGACTAAGAATCGATAACTATAAGGTAGAAGCGAGGTTCGAAATATTGGTATCTGGATTGGTTTCGGCCCCTTCCTATGAGTATAGGTATTGGTGGTTACAGTTGTTTCGACTGTTTTGGATAAGAATATCATGTTATTCGTTTCATAAAGACAATAATAGTAGAAAGTCTTCAAAAAGCTAGAAAAAAATATTTGATACGTTTATACATAATTCTATATATTATATGTTGATTTTCGTTAGTTTTAAATGGAATCATATTGATATGGATTAATGTTGTGAATTTATAGATATACAACTTCTAGAAATGGCAATGGTTATAATTTATCAATAAGAAATCATATCAATATACTATAGCATTGTCATTGTCGGTCAATCATTTTCGACTGTTTTGGACAAGAATATCATGTTATTCGTTTCATAAAGACAATAATAGTAGAAAGTCTTTAAAAAGCTAGAAAAAAATATTTGATACGTTTATACATAATTCTATATATTATATGTTGATTTTCGTTAGTTCTAAATGGAATAATATTGATATAGATTAATGTTGTGAATTTATAGATATACAACTTCTAGAAATGGCAATGGTTATAATTTATCAATAAGAAATCATATCAATATACTATCGCATTGTCATTGTCGGTCAATCATTGCTTTGATACTATTTTTCTATCTTTTTCGTTCAATTTTCTTTGTTGAATTGACGAGGAAAGAGACCTCCAACATCGGTATCGATCAGTATAAATAGCGGTCGATATCATATCAAGATATGTCAAACCGTATCGGTATCAATCTTATCGGTATCGACCAATACTACAAACTATGGGTGGAACTTGAAATGAGAGAATACTATTTAAGAATAAAATGATAAAAGAAGATAGAAGATTGAAGAAGATACTAATCTTATATGGTATAAAATGTCAAATTGTATAAACAAAAGTAGCAAAATATATTTTAGGTGTTTTTAAAGGCAATATTTGTGAAATAACGTGTAGGCAACTCTAGAAGGGGGTGAATAGAGTTTGTATCGATAATCACCAAATAAAAATTAACTCTATATCACCTCCACAAAATAACTATCAAGAAAGTAAATAAATCAGAGAAAAATACGAAAGTAAATAAAGATCAGAAAAGCATACGCAAACACAACAGTTTTAACCTGGTTTCCCTCGTGGAGGACTAGTCCAGGCCTGAGAACTCTAGCTCAGGATTGAAATCCACTATTTGTGAAATAGTGTACATCCACGTGCCTTTACTCAGAAGAGCACGCCAACTTCTTACAGATTCGCAAGTGGCGAAACTTGGAATTGTCCAAGTGACTTTTCTTTTCAACTCTTGCACAAAAACTTCTAGCTGAATCGCACTTGAGCACCTTGGGGCTTAGGAAGTTTTCTGGCTAGTAGATTGGAAGAATAAGACTTACGTAGTATAAGGCTTAGATGATTGAGAGTGAGAGATAGAAAGATGATGAAGAGATAAATGAAAATGGTTGAAATCATGCCCTATAAATACTAGTCTGGAAGGCAGAATTCGGCCAGAATTCTGTCCTCAAAATTCAAAAATATGGCCATTGTACCAGCTAGCAATTGGTAACCCTAAAAATCAGTTCCTGGAAATCAGGGGACAGAGTTCGGCCCGAACTCTGGGTGGGGGCAGAGTTCGGCCCGAACTCTGCCTCCTAGGTGGCAGAATGGCCTTTGGGCTTTTGGGCTTTGTGGAGCTTGGGCTTGGTTCAGGAATTGGTCTGTTTGTATGGTAGAGCTTGGAGAGATATGTCTAGGGGTTGAGATGACTCAGTGCGACTCAACGTACACATTCTCCTAGACTCAATAAATTGAAGATTACATACTTGGAACAAGTAGAAAAACCAAGAGCCCTTTGATGACACCTTTCTTCTGATATTTGAGCAGTCCTGAAGACGTCTTTTTCCTTGACAGCAGTCGTCCAAAGATAAGCAGATCTGGAAATCTGAATACCTTTCGGGGACTTCGCCCCCGAACTCCCGACGGGGGGCGCTGCCCCCTCGACCCCTGTCCGCTGACCGGACAGCGGAACCCCCGATGCGAGGCCCCGGATAGGTCGCTAGGCGGTTCAGAGAAATCTTTTTGTATGACGCCGTCTTTGGTCCATCATTAATTTTTCATTGCCTATGTCCTGGTTTGATCATGTTTGATCATGCTTACTGCATGTCTACAAATACATGTTAGGCCATCAAAATATGTTGCAGTACGATACAAGCATAGCAATATAATATAGGACAATTAGGACAATACTAAGTTTAAGTAGCAACATGATAGTGAGTATATGAATATTAGGGACATCATTATGTTAAACTTAACTGATAAGCCATATTCAAAAACACGATGTAATCATTGGGCCAACAATTTGGACTTCGAAAGAAAGTTCATGGTGGAACAAAGAAGTCCAAAAAGGTAGTTAGGCAAAACGAATTTCCTATAAAAATAGGCAAAAGTTTAGATGAAAATTTTAAGAGATAAAGTAGCAAAAATGAAAAGTAAGAAAACACTTAGTGAAGCTAAATATGAGACCTATATTGATATAGGAGGCTAGAAATTAAGGAAACACTTGTTAAGATTAAGGAAATAGAAGTAGATACCCAGGTAATATTAAATGTTTAAAGAGTGAAGACCAAAAAGGATTAGTAAAAGAAAATAATATTAGAAGGTAGATTTATTTTCACAAGTTATTTAACAAGGGCAAACTAGAAAAGGTTAATTTCGAAACAAACTTAGTTCGAGATTAGTCAAATTGCTTTGAAACATTAGGATATTTGAAGGTAAAAATGATTTAAAGAAAAGGATAAATGAAAAAGCGGTAGGAACTGATGATATTCCAATTAGGTTTGAAAATGTTTAGGTAACAAAGGATTGCTGCGGATTATAATTTGTCCAACCATATCCTAAGGACTCAAAAATGTCCAATGATTGGAGTGGTAAATAGTCATACATGTAAAAATAAGCAAGATATACATAGTTGTACTAACTATCAAGAAATTAAACTTAGGGATTAAACTTGTGAGTCATACCATGAATTCTTGGAGAGGGTTGTTGAGAAAAGATTAAGAAAACAAACTAGAATATCATATAATCAATTTGGTTTTATGTTAGGGAAATATATTATGAAACCCATTCAATTATTGAGAAGATAATGGAAAAAGGGATTTATATCTGGTTTTCATTAACTTAGAGAAAGCTTATAATAGAATTTGTAGAGGATAATGTGGTGGGAATTGGAGAGGAAACAAATCTTAGTAGGTATATTAAGACCAATGTTAAATTGCGCTAGGCAAATAGCACATAGAGGAGCAGCCTTGTGTTTCGCTTTGCACCTAGGCTCCATAGGACTTTTGCCTCTAGGTGCACTTTCTTCACTGACAAGTTGGATCGATTGAGACTATTAAGAATGTGTTGTGGAGTTATGACGACTATACGAACCATTGGAGGAGAATGCAAATAAATCAATGTCAACTTACATCAAGTATTTACCCTTTTTGTCCTAATTACTAATAAAATTACTAGGTATATTCAGGAAGATGCCATGGTGTATGATATTTCTCTATGTTGCATGTATACAGAAATATGTTATCCGTACTCGTATCCAATACGTACTACCTATGGATTCGGCCGAAACACGGGTTGGACACTATGTTGTACTGGGCACTAGGCGAGGCAAGGCGACAAGCAACCCCGCCTAGCCTAGACGCCGCCTAGGCTCCCGTCCAGGATCCGCTGCTCTTTAATCAAAAAATTCTGCAATTATATAGTATAACTAATAAGCAATAAACATTAAACAATAAGCATAAAAGTAATATTAGAAGCAAAAAATATGAAATAACCAATGTTCAATATCAAGTAAATATAGTAAGCATAATTGGGCGGGCGCCTAGGCGAGCATCGTCTCACCCAAGAGAATTTTTTCCATGTCGAGGCGAGTCCTCTCCAACCTGCACGTCTAGGCCGCCTAGGTGTCGCCTGTGACAACATAGGTTGGACACGGTTAAAAAGTCAAGCAGTATCGAATTTGGGCCGAATTCGTCCAAAATCTAGACCGAATTCATCAAAGTAGTTACTTTTTCGGGGGTAGGTTTGGATATAATCCTAAACCCTTGAACCCAAAAAAGCAGACGAGAGAAATAAAGAGTTCGTAGGAGGAGAGAGAGGAAGTACTTACCTCTTGCGAGTGACTTGTTGAACCGCCATCACATTGTTGTTGCCATCACATTGTTGCTAAAACGAAGAGCTAGAAACCCTAATTGGAAAGAAGAAAAGGACACGAACAAAAATGTTTACACGGATTGATTTCTTCCGATGCCTGGATGAGGGTCCACAACAATTTTCTATGCTTGGATGAGGGACCACAACTTGTGTATGGTTTAGTTGCTTTGTATGGTAAAATGAGGGCCCACAACTTCTATGTGTAAATACAATATTGATTTCCTTCTCTCTTTATTTCTCTTATAATAATAGTATTTTGTCATATCCATGTCGTACCCGTGTTTTGAATTTTTTTTTGAAAATACTTGTATCCCGTACACGTATCGTGCCCCTACCCGTATCCGTACTCATGCAACATAGATGTTTGTTAATGATATTGTCTTGATCGAGGGTTGGATGCTAAAATAGAACTGTAGATAGAAACTTTAGAATCTTTTAAAATTAATATGACAAAATCAAGGTATATGGAATACAACTGCAACTATAAGTGGAAGAGAAATAAGTGAGTACATATTGATGGACATGACATACCTAGCAGTAATAGTTTCGATGTTTAGGATCAATAGTTGTTTTCGTGAGAGATTGAGAAGGATGTTGTGTATAGAATTAAAACATAATGGTTGAGATGAAGTAGTGTTTCTCGAGTACTATGTGATTGATGGATACCATTGAACTTGAAAGGAAAAATCTACAAGACTACCATAAGACCACCACACTTTATAGATCAAAGTGTTGGACAACTAAGAAGCATGTCCATAAAATTAGCACAACTGAAATAAGAATGCTAAGATAGATGAATGACAAACTGACAATACAAAAGACATAAGAAATCAGTGTATTCGTGGAATGTTGGAGGTGTCACCACTTGAGGACCAGAGAGAAAATCAGCTTAGCGGGTTTGGACATGTGCAGAGCAGACCAAGACCAATAGATGCACGGGTGCAATGGAGTGATAAGACACTAGTTAAAGGAGTCTCTAGAAATAGGGTTGGGCCTAAAAAATGGATTAGACTTGTAAACGATGATAGGGTCTTTATTATTGTTCTGTTCCAGAGGACGTAGCCCTTGAGAGAGCTGATGGAAGAAAAGGATTCAAACAGCCAACATATGAAGTTAGATATAAAGGCTTTAATGTTGTTTTATATCTAGTGCTCATATCAGAAACCAGTTTGATGTTTGCATCTCCCAAGTTGTTAGGTAATGATAAGTACACCGTGTACAAGACCAATACAGTCACGCAGTAAGATAGTTGCTACATAAAATTCTTCAGTAATTCAAGTTATGAACCATAATTTCTTGATTATACTATTGAAGCTCTGGCCAAATTATGGATCTAAACTTTTTAGGATTTAGAACAGCTACACACAATGAATCACCTATATTAGGTATCCACATTGCCTCAATGCAATTACAAATATAAATATCTGGATGGAAATCATGTTCTTCGGTGTCTCCTAATGAAAACTTCCTCATGAAAAAGCAAAAGAAACAGTATAACAAATACTGCAAATAGAGCATCACAATTTTCACTGCAAGTTTAAAAAATAGCAAAGAAATTATCCATTTAAACAAACAAAAATACTCTTAAAAGCAACCAAAATATCAACTATTATAAGTTTGGGAAACTACCAAAGAAGTTCAGCAATGACACAAACCTTTCAGGAGGTGAATAATCATGTTATTAAGAAAAATGAAGATGTTGCCTCTTCCCAGAAACAAACTTTGAGGTGCATTAACCAAGCCTCTTATGTAAAGAGATGCATCTTGAGATAGCTGTTCACATGCAGTAGAGGGTCAATTTTCATTGAAACTAAAGGTTCAAAAGTATTGTGAACTTAAACATACAAAAAATCTTCTTAAGGGTGAATTGCGACATAAATTTTTAGAGAACAATAAGACAGGTTAATCAAATATAACTAATTCATGCTAGAGACATCAGCAGTTGAACATATACTATAGGTTATAGGTTATGTATATTTCTATATACGCAATGGAGGCAAGATGAGGTTATACCACCATAAATATTTACTTCCATCTGCTCATAAAAACGTGTGCCACATTTTCATCAACTCAGACAATTTGTATTTCATTAGCCATCACACATATGAAGATTTTGTGTATGAAATTTTTTAAAAACTTCCATAGTACATTCTTCATCAACTCAGGCATCTAATGTGAGCTTGATTAATTATGTTAAAACTAACTGCAAGAAGTTACTTAGTGGGCCTTATATTGCCACAAGTATTGATTGAAGAAAACTTCTACCTACTCCGTTGACGTGTACCGTACATCATATTGAAATGAATTTGTGCATGCCGCTGGATACTAATTTTTCCATGTCCCTCTGGCTTCCAACTCTTGTAAAAGATACCCTTGTCAATCATCTAAACTTCATGAAGATTCTTTAGACAAATTTTACAGTTGATGGTTGATATTGCAGCGTAAAAATATGCACTTAAGCAGGGCAAATCAAGTGTATGAATGAAATAACACTCTAAAATATAACTTTATTAAATGTTATGGAGGCACCAACAGTAAAGGACTAGCATGTAAATATTTCCTATAATATTACTCATACCACCTGGAAATGAAAATTTTGGGTCAAGACCTTTTTTCCCTATAAATAAAAGCATATCACTCACCGGATTAGATTGAATTGGGTTGCTTTCAACTAATACCACTTGTGCACCCATTTTGCGACAGGAATTATTTTCTTCACTCACCTTCCCAAGAAATGTATACCAAACAGGGCTAATAGAAACAGGAAGAAAAATATCCTCCTGTTCTCCCACCCAATGATCTGCCATTAAGGAGAAACATAACCGCTCCTAATGCAAGAGCAGTATAGTCCGGGTTCCATATTTGATAATTTGTTTGAGTTAATTTAGAAAACTATTAGCATATATCCTTTTAGGAATTCTAAGTAAGCTTACTATAAATAATTGGATTGAAATAATTCATTATCAATCTCTACATACTTCACTTATTTAGTTTTGTGTTCCTTTAGGAATTTTACATAGGTTTTACTTATTTAGAATTGTATTCCGTTTAGGACATGTTTTCTTGTCTAGAATTGTAACAATTTCAGGAATGTGGTTTTCTTGGACTCCTATATATAAAGGGATGTTATGATTGCGTTGGAAATATATTGGTTCAGTACTTCTTTTCCTTGTTTATTGGAAGAGGAAATCATAGATCTTGAAATTCCTTGTGTGCGATTTATGTTCTCTTGTAACATTCATGCCAGATTTTGAACGATCAAGTAGCTACTTGTTTGACTGTTAATTTTGTTTACTCTTGTGTTCTTAGTGTAAACACATTCTATATCTTTTCTACCTCTTCTACTTGACGATGAATTTTGTTGTGAGCTTAGGGCTAGATTTTGAGCAATCAAGTAGAATGGACATATTCTCAGACTGCCATTATCGATGAATTTTCTAAATGATGCATCTTTTTTTCCTTTTCTTTTAGCAACCAGCGAGTTTATATAATGACCGTCCATTTTCATATTAGGGGAGTTGAATGAAATAAAGAAAAGAATAGGCACGAGTGTCATTGTTCCAGAGAATCTCCTTCCCCTTCCTTTCCTTTTTGTTGAAACCCTAACCTGCTGGCCCTAGGCCTGCACCAAAGTGGTATCAGAGCAAGGTCATATTACAAATTTTTGTGGACGCCGAAGGATCAATGGCCAAACGCCAGTGTTGTAAAAATCCCTCTAGGCGGCCGATTAGTCCCCGACTAGTCGCTAGTCGGCCGCCGCCGACTCGACTAGGGGCTAGTCCCCGACTAGTCACTTGTCGGCCACCGTCGACTCGATTAGGGGCTGGTCCATCCAAAAATTTGCTAAATTGGTACTAGTCTGGGCTGCCATCGACTTCGTCAAGGCAGCCGTCGTCGACTCTTTACTTTGTTGCTGCCTTTTTCTATTTTTGAAAAAAATGACTAGCCTACTCTTTTTTTTATTTTTACTTTTGCTTTGTTATCTCTTTGCTACTGTTGTTGTGGCTCTTTTTTTAATTTTTGCTTGTTACTTTTTTTGCTTTTGCTTGCTACTGCGGCTGTAACTCTCCGTACAAAATAGTAAGTTGTTAACATATTATTTAAATATTTATCGAAATAGAAATTTATGCAAAATAATGAATAAGAAAATGCACTGTAGTCTGCGATAATTAAAAGTTCAACAATTAACATATTATTTTTAAAATATTTTATAACATATTACATATATATATATATATATATATATATATATATATATATTCATTAAAAATTCTAAACCGACTAATCAGACTAGTTCCCGAGTAGTCCGATTAATCCGTAGTCCCCACGAACCGACTAGCGGCCGACTAGCGATTTTTACAACCTTGCCAAACGCAGTCACCAACATGTTCCAGCACCGCTCCTCAAGTGGGATCTCTGTGACACTATAGATAAAAGGACTACCAAATAAGTCAAGAAACTATAACGACTTTGAACGCCGTCTATTTTCGGGACAAGCTAAATATAGTCTTGGTCAAGGATAAAATCCGCTTATAACGTCGTGCTGAGGTAGCCAGATGGTGAGAGACATTTGAACTGCATTGTAACGTTGATTGTTGGCTATCATTTGGAAAGGTAAGAAGGTTGACATCAATATTCTTGAGGAAGATTAATTCAGAGGCCTCTATAGATGGATTATGCATTGTCGAGCGACCTTGAATACAAAAATATGCATGAGGACAGGAAGGTGAAGGCGGTCAGAATCAAAACTGAAGGACCGTTCCTCAATTTGTTTGTAGAACTTAAGCAAGTTTGCCAGGGTCAGGATCTCTACATGCAGAAAATAAAGAAACACCGCAAGAAGTTTCTACTGAATGATTGTGTACAGCACACATCAAATTGCACAGACTTAGGCAAGGAGATCGTTTGATTGAAAAATACACTGAGGAATTCAATTATGTATATGCAATGTGGAGTTAGAAAGGCTGAAAAATAATCAGCAGACACTTGCAGGAGGAAGCTTGCAATACAGGGTGCTTCAACAATTTGTCTCCTACAACGACGTCCATGACTTGACGGTGAAAGTGGAGTGACTCTTGAAAGGGAAGAACCAGGAACAACAAGGTTATCTTTCCCAACCGAGATAGTGATTCTCGACAGAAAACAACATAAGAGAAGAATCATTACAAGAAAAAATCTGATTCCTCTAGTACCACCATACATCGAAGAAGGATTCGCACAGGTGCCAAGCAAAAGGTTCCACAGTTGAGATCGAGTTCAAATGAGTTACCAGTCAGTTTTTGGTCTTTGTTACCTTCTTGAGAGCCCACAGCATGCTTCTCTCTAAGCCCCGTTTCCCCTTTCTATTCAAGTGGTGGTAAGAAGGTGCAACAGTTCAAGTGCCTATGCATGGGCATATACAAGCCAATTATCCCAATCAAAGATCTAACACAATTATTGAGGTGAGCTCATGGATATAAAGACACATGAGAGAACAAAGTGGTACACATGGATGCATGCCATACATTATCGGGTAGGCCGTGGCAATCTAATAGATGGCAATATAAGATAGGTTCAAAATACTTGCACATTTGTCAAAGCATTTAAGCAATTTTGGGCACCAAAGATGGGAGTTAACTCTTAAGTTCCTTAAGGAGGTTAATAGTTTTATTACTCTTTTGGAATGCCTGACTGGATATGAGAGTTTCTGAATGGATGTGTGTGAGAAATCAAGCAAACATGACCTTTGTTTGGAGAATGTTCTAGGAGATGGTGAAGAATCAAAGAAGAAAGATTTGAAGGGAGAGAAGCTTGGTGATCTTGTTGCTATTAATCATTACATTTCAGTACGTGACGAAGATTTTGGGTGCATGAATTTCATTCGGGACGAACATTGTTTGTGGTGTCCTTGCAATTTTCAAGGAAGATAATGCTCCTACCTTGGATGTTCATTTTGATAAAGATATGGAAAACAAACGATTACCTTTCAGTTTGGAAAATGTGCAAATGACACTCAGGATGAAGGGTTCTTGCCAAACTGTTGTGTTGTAGTGTCCATGCACATGCAGTCGACATGACAGACCATAGAGTACAGGTTTGAGGCAACTCATATTCAGCTTCATGTTGCGTCTTCAACAGTCCTATACTACCTTTTGTTTGGGCGATTAGCTGGATCTTAAGAGACATGTTTCCTACACTATACCAAGTCCAAAGAGTTCATGCTAGTATCTGGGTATGTCAGTGATTAAAAAAAAGGTATATGGGTGCGCCAAAGAATAACTTTACTGAATGAGATCCAGAATTTGAAGGCTGTTTATGGAAGTTCCTGCTAAGAAAGAATGGAAGCTTGGCGCAAAGGGGGTCCAATTGTCCGTGTTGGCTACATGTTGACCAGACACGATAGAAGAGTTGAGCATGGCAAGATATTAAAGCACGGACTAGAAGATCCAAATTTGGGGGGAATATGCCATTCTGGTAATCTGGTGATAGAGCATATTTAGTAAAGATCCATATTTAGTAATTCAGTTTCAGTTTATTTAGAAAACTATAATAACAAATTCTTCTAGGAATGCAAGGTATCTTTAATTGTATAGAATTGTACTCCTTTTAGAAATTATACACAGGTTTATTTATTATTTTAATTAGGTTGTTCAAGTATTCCCTTTTAGGAATTCTACATTAAGTTGTTTACAATTGTATTCATTTGAGGAAAAGGTTGTTTAGAATGGTATCCATGCTAGGAATAATTGTATTTTTGGCTCCTATTATGGAGGCCAAAAGGGTCGGACCCTGTGTATTGGATTATTATTGCTTTTGCATAATATTTGGCTTGTTTAACGAAGGAAGCAACCATACCAATTCCAGATTTTATTTGCGGTTAGATCTCAAGCAATTGAGTAGCGTGAGCAATATTCACATATTGTTTTCACCACCAATATTTCATCCCATACCACATTAAGTCAAGTAAGAAGCTCGTACTAGCCAGATTTTATTAAATATTATTGATCGGTTTGCTGGGATGCTAAGGGAAAGGCAGAGACACGAGTAACTAGACCATTTGGCAACTTGTAAGAGTCTCTATTGTCAGCACCAAAAAGCAAAAATGGTACATTTAGTTTTTAACTTTTTAATCATATATCTTAAGGGTTAGGTTACAGCTTCCCTTCTAACATTCCTAGGGTTGTTTTAGAACTCTTGGCATTTTATTTCGCACCCAGGACTCTTTTGAGGCAGAGAACGAGAACTTCAGTATGGTTGGACTGACTGAACTGGATTTGATCAAATGATTAGATTTTTCACAAATCACTCCATTTGCGGAGATCTGCCATCAACAATGTGTGACAGTCAAAATAGTTGTGCAGAATATACGGAATCACGGATATCCTAGAACTCTTTTAATGTTGAGTAGTTTAGTTAGGTAGTTTTCGATTTCTAGTCACACTCACTGTTTTATTTCCTTTCTCAATTGTAAATACTTCTATTGTCCATTTTAAAATTATCAGTATTTTAACGTTATTAAATATTGCTATCTATTTCTAAGAGTTACTTAGTAGGCATCTAGCACTAAGCCCCAGCTAGATGCCTCGAGCCCATTAGTATCCATCACAAGTTTGATCAGAAAAGCTTAAAAGCAAGGTTCACAGTATCGGTATTGGAACCGGTATCGGACTATTCCTATGAGTATTGGTATCGGCGAGATCAGTAGTATCAGCGGTTTCGGATCGGAGTATCGGACTTTTTGGTATCAGAAAACAAATAATCATTAATAAATTATTTACATTTAAAAACATATATTTTATACATTTAGGCATAATTCTAAATATTTTCAGTGTTGTTTCTTAGTAGTTTTGAATTTAAATGAAATATTAGTCACCCTTACCGATTGACTTACATACAATAGATTGATTTTCTTCTTTTACATGCTTTTACAACCTTATTATGCTTTAAACCCTTGCTGATTTGTCCTTTTTGTTTAATTTTCTTTGACGAATTGACCGGAAAAGATACCGTCAATGTCGGTATTGGTCAATATCGGGTATCAGTCGGTATCGGATTGGGACATGCCAAACCGTATCGGTATCAGCCGTATCGGGTCGGAATCAGCCGATACTTGAAACCATGCTTAAAAGCATTGTTCCCTTTCACCCCTCCTAGAAACAAGCTACATGCGGGATACTCCTACATTTGCAATTATAGTTAAGCAACTAATAAAGATCCTCTATATTACCACACATTCAATTAAACATTCTAAGGTCAACTATGCACTTTACTGGCTGCACCTTAATATGCAGTTAGGCCTGTTCATGTACTAAGCTACCCTGTGTTGTTACTAAAATATGTAAATTATCAGAGCAACAAAAAATCACAGCAAACAGTACACAAATCATGGTATGATTATCTATAATATAGTGAATCTCTTGTATGCATCTGAAAAGGTTAATAATACATGTTCCTTTCCACAAGACGAGCATAAAATGCATTCATTATCAAAGGGCAGACTAAGAATAACATATATCTGCCAGTAGCATATATCATTAAGATAACAATCATGTTACCTTCTCCCACATAAACTGAGGCATTGCAATAAAAATGGTCAAGATTGTACATCCAGGGCGGATATAGCCCTCCAACTCAACTGGCATGCTATCCAACCACTGAAAAATCTGCAAGATATAACGAATTAAAAGGCCGCACAATATCTTCCATAGGAAATGGTACTACCTGCAGTAGATGTTAAAATGCACTTTTAAATCTCACAACATACCTGATGGCGCAGCCTTCTCGGGAACTCTGCAGGATTCCAATCATAAAGCTTAAATGATATACGACCTGTTGGACACTAGAGAAAAAGGATCTCATTACTATCCTGATGTGAAGGTATGAGCATGGTAATAGTATGATGGAAGCATTTTCAGACAGAAGATGTTGCTTGTTGAACACAAGGAAAAATGAGGAGACAATTTTCTCCAATTAAAGGAGAGAGAAGAAAACTCACTACAGATGAATAAGTACTCTTGTTATCACGAATTGTAGATGAAATCGCAGATTTAGGATTATCACTTCCTTCATCAATATGAGTTTCACCAGAAACTGCAAAATACACGATGCTGTCGCTCTGCTCATTTTGAGATCTAGGAAGTGAACAAATAGGAGAACCATGTCCATTTTCAGACTCCAATAACATTTTTGTGCCAGTCAATTTATTGCTCAAAACTGTCTCAACTGCCTTAGAGGCTAACTCTTTCTCTGCATAGTTGCACAAACAGAAGAATACAAAGAGAATAATGTCACTATAGTTTCAGTTCCAAAAAAATACAAGATCATCGAAAGAACAATGTGATAATCTAAATACAACACATGGATGTGCCTTACAAAACAAACAAGAGCGTATATCTCAGAAGTGCATGGCATATTGTACAAAAAGTGATAACTTCAGAACACATATTCAAATGACAGCAGTGCATATATCTTAAGTCTCAGGGTTGGGAAACAATCATGACAGAGTGGAAAAGTAAATAAAAGTCTGCAAATTGTATTAAGAATGTATGAGATGGTTAAAAAGCACTAGCTCAATTGGTCAACTCTTAAAGACATAGTGACAAAAGAAACCAGGACAGGGGTTGAATCCTCCTAGGCGCACTATGTGCATAAATGTTAAAGGGGAAGTGAACTGAGATATTCTGGTAGCAGCAGATTGAGAGTTGGATCTGGAAGAGCGGTGCACATGACAAGACCTAAGGGCAACCTAAATGGGCCAAATCTAAACAGTCTAAGCATAATAAAGGATAAAGATTCATGGAAGCACAACGTAACACAAATAATCCTATGCAGGTTCTCAAAGCAACAACTGATATTCAAGATCATAAATTCAAGTTTACCAGAAAATTGTGAGTTGTTCCAAGCTATCAAGACATCCGCATCTCGCTCCACGAAAATGAAGATCCACAATGACGCACCTTACGTCCAAGATCTGAATTCAATTGCGATCCAATAGGAACAACTTGATTTGTATATGGATGTATGGGTTCTTGGGTCGGAACAACTTTATTCATATATGGATGTATGAGTTCTTCGGTTTTGGTTCTGGAAGTAAAGGAAATGGATTTGGGTTTAAGTGGAATTCTAGAATGTTGTTGTGCATGACTTCGGGTTTTAATAATATGGGTCTAACAGGTTAGTTGGGCACTGTGGATTTAAATAGGGATGGTAGGGTTCTGATTAGGTATTTGTGGCTAGGTGTAGAGGTTGTCTTGTCTTTAGACAGCAGCAACAAACCATTAATGGAGGCTTGCTCTCAAGTTGATCGAGGAACGGGAGACTCGAAGAGACTGGTCTTCAGGCAAAATCAGGGTTAGGTGCATTCGTAGTTTAGCAGCCGGGAGGAGGCATAGGCTCTAGCGACAAAATCGAGGTGGGGCGAAAGCAGCCGGAACAGAGGGTTTGGGTTCAGTGCTGATGAAGGTGAAGATGATATGAAATCTACGACGGTGGCGACTCTGAGGCAACAAGAACCAGCAGGAGGCAGGTCAACTTCAGGAGGGATCTCGGTTGATCCAAGACAGCAACAATCAATCGAGAGAATTGGAACTTTAGGCAAATAATTGTTAGATTCAATTTAGGATTTTGATCAAACACCAAAAAGTCGATAAATTAGATTCTCTTATTCTCTTCTCTACCAAACAATCTAGTTATATTTATAGCCACCTAGAGCTTTATTTGAATATAAATCAGAAACAACTCAATCATATCTAACCAAGATACTAATATTTATATTAAACCCATCTAAAAGAATCCAAAATAAAACCTCAAAGTAAACCCAGTCTCGAATCGGACCCCTGTGTCAGGTATGGTCCTCCATCAAGCGGTTTCTACCAGGGAAGAGGGCTGTGGGACTCCAACCAGCCCGAGTGAAGTGTGAGATGGAGATCGACTCGCTGAGCAATAGGATCGAGGAAAGATGAATCATAGGAGAACCAGAAACAGACATAGTCCAGGGAGATTTATGTAATAAAAATCGAAGCTTAAGCCAGGAAGTAGGATGTAGATATTTACCATTTAGGTGTTGTTCATCTCCAAGATGAACCTAGTTCTACTAGTAGATTCAGTGCATATGCTCAAGAATGAAGTAGCAGCATAACAAAATCACACTACGACAATGAATAGTAGATAAATATACATTAAAATGTTCTTATAAGAAACCCATATTTACAGCAGGGTCTTTTTAATGACTATTTACATAACTGCAGTACTTTGATTATGAGTATGCATGCAACATACAGTACATATTGCTACGTTTACAGGGCTGGACACAGAGTATGTGAAAGGCAACTAGACACGATCCCGACATGAGGACACGTTTGCATGCACATACCCACACACCTATATACATATTTTGTAAAACTATTTATATAGAGAATGAATATTTAAATGTTATAGCTCATATTATTTGCTTAAAGGGATAATACTCATCAGGTTGTGAATATAACTCATATAAGTGGACAAGTTTGTATGTGTTTAAACAAGTGTCAGATGAACATGTGTGTCAAGTAGGAGATGGACAGACGTATTTTTAGTAGGGGTATCCTACATATCATAAGTCGTCGTCATTAATATCATAATCATCCAAGCAGACAGGGAGCAAAGAAAGCCCTAAAAAAGAATAAACAAAGTTTTGTCACCAGCTATGAACCTAGCATCCACCCAATAAGATGGTGCCAGTTCCTAGACAAGGTAGCTACTGAGCAAGAGAGTCTTGCCTCCAAACCTAAGAGGTCAGTTAGCAGATAGGTAGACCTACCTTTTCAATTTGTAGAAGTGATGCAACAAAGGAGCATCCCCCAGTATCTCTAAAGTAGAAATTAGTCCAGACCGAATGGTAAGAGCATCTCCAACCCTATTGTGAGTTTAGAAAAAATGGTTGCCACATAGGAATAACAAATTTTCATTCCAAAAATTCTTCTCCAATGCAAATGTAGAATAAAACATGAAGTTGACATGGCAAGGACAATGTGAAGTTGGTTGTCTAGATCTAGACAATGCACTTCACAATGACTTTGTCTCCACATCATCAATTATGAATAGAAATATTTATAAAAAAGTTGAAGAAGTAGAGGAGTTGCCTTGGAAGTTAAAAAAAAATACTTTTTATTGTCTCAATACTTTTGCATTGGAGAGAGTTTTTCTATCTCATTGTCTTTTGAGATATAGTTTTGCCACATAAACAAGACATTGTCTTGTGGCTCATACCACATAGGAACCACCTAAGACTCACAACACTTAACAAGACAATAGGGTTGGAGATGCTCTCAGGGCCGGCCCGGCGGGTTGGGTTGCCTTATCCGGAGCTAATTTTGGTTGCCCTTTACCTATATTGAAAGATATAGGTTTAATTTGGATTTGGGTTGGACGGGTACTAATAAAACCAAATGGCCTAGGGGGTTGCCCTATGGAGGGGGGTTGCCCAAGCCCGAAGTCTTGTCATGCTTACCCCAGGGCCGGCCCTGGATGCTCTAAGATGACATGATACTATGGAGAATCATGTTCATCTCTATGACAAAAGTCAAATGGGGAAAAGAAATAGCAATCCCACATCCTACATATGAAAGATTATTCTGTGTAAATTCATGATTAAGGATTATACAGATGATTATAACAAACACACTGGAAAGAGCATACCAATGATTACCTGCATAAATTAATTCAAAAATGAAGTTATGTTAGTGAATTAGAAACATCAATGATGTAGACATTTTAAAGGTTACATCACAATGACAGTCTACACAACACGGAACAAAAAATACATAATGGCCGGATAACCATGTGCAATTATGATTCAAATCTTAGTTAACTGCTTTCCCAGGCTAGTGAATCATTAACAGTCACATGCCCAGTAAAACATTGTATCATATATTATATTATATACGTTTTACAAGAAAAATATAATATTCAGGCTATACAATTTTCACAGAGACTATTTATCGCATCCAGATTATTCAAGTAAAGACTTACATAAGAATCATACATGAAATGCTCAAATGAACAAGTACCTTTTGTTGATTCCCCATCACGAGTGATATATTCCAAGAGGTCTGTTTGAGGTCCCTTCTCATTTTCCACCAAACTTATGTGGTCTGTAGGTTTTCTCCTTCGCCTCCTGTTGTGCTTCTCTAATTTTCTCCTACAACTACGTTTGTCCTCATCAAAATCTGTCAATAAGTGAAACCTGCAAGAAGAAAAAGAAAGAAGATAATGTAAGGGCAGTAATTACTTGCTTAAAGCTATAATCGGCACATGAAGGGCCAGTAGCAGATCCCAGACTACGTCAGTTTAGGAACTTACAATCCTTAAGTACAAGACTGATTCACTAGAATTACTTAAAACCAGTAGCTGGAACTACTTCTAGGAAATCATTGGCTTCTCATGTAATCTTGATTTTGAAACTTTTAGTAAATTATTGGCTCTCATGTAATCTTGATTTTGAAACTTTTAGTAAATTATTGGCTTCTTATGAAATCTGGGTCTTGATACTATGCATCAAGTCAGAAGAGTATATAAGTGACTTGCAAATTTACAGCTTTATGAGAAGACTATAAAAAAGGAAGCAATGAAGCAAGAAGGATTATGACAACTAGCAGGGCCGTTTTTTAAGGGCCCTGTGCAAATACTAAAAAGGGGTCTTTTTACCCATTCTAAAAAAATATTGTGCTGATAAATTTATTTTTTTAGATGTCGATCTGCTTAAAAGTAAATAAAAAGAACTTAAACCAATAAAGGAAAAAATTAACATCCATTTAATATCTTTGTTTGCCAAAGATTCAACATTTTCCACCTTTGCTATTAAAAATGTCTCTTGAAATTCCAATATTTCTTGTATCTTCAAACACACAAAAAAAAAAAAAAATCCTATGCAAAATCCTTTGCTTTCTGTTACTACAAATGGTGTTCAAAATCAAATAATGATGTCATTTCAATCTACATGGACAAGGGAGAATCTTGTGATTCAGATTAATATGTTCCTCAACATTTGTAAGTTGTAGTATCAATTAATCATGATTTCCTCCATACCAGAAGTACAACCAGAAGAGAAAACCATTTCAAAAAAATGGGAAGAAAAAACATCCATTTCTCAAAAACATATATTCAGACAATCAAATCTAGAGATACCCAGAAGAGAAAATCCCTCCAAGAAAAAACCTAACTTTTAATAAAAAAAATAATCAAATGACAATAACTTAAAGGGATATTTTAGCAAATGCCTCCATTCAAAATATAGAAACTAGCATATGTTCCCATTCTTTTTAAAAATTAGCAAATGCTCTCATTCCTTTGTATGGAACAAATAAAATTTTAAGATATACCCCCCACTATTTAACCAAAATTTTAGCTGATTTACAAAGGAATGGGAACATTTGCTAGTTTTTAAAATAGTGGGGTATATGCTAGTTTCTATATTTTGAATGGGTGCATTTGCTAAAATATCCCTAGTTTAAAATTGAAGATGAGAAGACCAATCAATTACCTCTTAGAGGAGACCCGGAGAAGTCGACAACGTCGAAGAGGTCCAACGGCGACTGCTTCTTCTTCTTGATGAGAACTCAGAAGATATTAGGGATATAGTTGAGAGACTGGTTCTTTCTTTCTTTTTGTTAATTTTATAGGAAAACTGAAGAGACGGAGAGATTTGTTACGTGACTTTTTCTAATAAATAGGGAGGCCTAAATCTTTTTTATATTCGCACTATATAAGGATGTTAACAAATTAGGGTCTATATCTAAAAAGGAAGATTTTATATTAGCAATATATAAGGATGTTAACAAATTTAGGACATAAATCTAAAAAGAAAGATTTTAAATTAGCAATATATAAGAAAGATAAAAAAAAATTAGGTCCTTCCAAAATTTTTTGGCCCTGTGCAATCGCACATGTTGCACTTGCCCAAAAACGGGCCTGACAACTAGCTCAATTAGTCTATTGTCATTTGTGATTAGCAAACAGGACAAAAATGTCACACTTTGGCACAGAAACAGGTCTCACATTACAACTCACCAAAAACCCAGACCAAGGGTTTAGAACTCAGTTTTGCCTGCGGTTTCACTCCCCCACTAGAGGATTTGCTTTCAACCTGTTTTGAAAGTTCCAGAGGTGTCAACCACGGTTTCAGGTTTTGGCATACTTCAAAGGAAAGAAAAGAAAAATTAAAACTCATATATATAGCTCCTTCTTGAATCTCTTGCTATTTTATAATGCCCATTGCTTCTGTATAAGAAATACAATATCCATTACTTCTATTTTCACTTGTTTGAAATAAGGGTAGTAAATTGAAAAGAATCATATAGGCAAGTTAATTAGTTATTGGTCTTCTAAATTGGCCCCAGGACTAATAGGTCTTAGTTTATATGTTGTATATACAGCTACTGTTATAACCTAGGTAGCACGGGCAGCCCAAAAATTTGGGTGTCATGTCGGACACGTATCAGATACTCCACAGATCGTATAGGGCACTCCAAAATACACTTGATACACCAAAATAGGTGTCGTGTCCAAGTCACTGTGTCCTTATCGTGTCGTATCCAATATCCATGTCCGTGCAAAATAGGTACTTATAAGTTATAACCTAGTATAGGTCTAACTTCAGATTGTGTCTGTAACCTTTTGGCTCATGTTATATCATTGGACTCAGTAGTTTAAGCTATGTGTTGGTTGTAATCCGGGGCTTGTCATAGTGCACAACTGAGCAACACCAACGACGGAGAAGTTTCCCTGGCTACTGCTATGGAAGCTTTCTTTTCCAGCTGCAACTAGTTTCTCCTGTGCATGATCGTGACCAGGTGCATCCTCTTACTCTACCCCTTGCTCTCCCTCTCATGAATTCTTCTGTTGTTTCCTTTTCTACATATTTATGTGCTTTTTATTATCATAACTAAGGTTTGCTTCAATTTTGGCCAAAACTAATGAAACTGAACTGACACAAGCTGATATTATACAATCCGGACAAAAATGACCAATTCCCGAGTTAATTAATGTTTTGGACCAATGACACAACACGGAAACACCAACTGCTGAACACCACCGACCCAAGATAACACTCACTAAAATTCCAATTATCAGATACAAAAATCAAAAGAGAAAAGTCTTTATTGATAAAAAAACAATATAATTGAACTTATTCCAACTTTCCACATACAATTTACTTATAATAAAATATAACTTTATCTCTAAGAAACTAGTCCTAGTTAAACTAGAAAAGTAATAAAAGAAACAACTATAAAATATGCTAAAAGATTTGATGAAAAAAATACCCCCAAGTTTGCCCAAATTCGAACCAGACAGCCAAAACTGGAATTCTCGTTCAACTGAATCGAAGTTCTGGTTTTTCCGGAGCACAACAGTGTAAGAAACCAGAATTACGGTCAGCATGATCTTGAATTTCGGATTCGGCATGGGTCGCCTGGTTCGAGCCCAAAAGCATCTGCGTCAGACCCCTTCTATTATAGAGATCTTAACCGAGTAATTTGTGTCGCCGTCTGGATAAAGTGTCATGTCATCAGTGACTGCAAAACTCGTTGAGGCCTCCTCTCCCCAAGTAAACTTCATTTTCTTATGCACTTTAAAGTTTAAACAAACAATTTTCCCCGGTGATACCATCTCGTTCCGGAAGCACACCATAACGTCGCCAACGATATTTAAAACCTTACGCAGTACTAAAAAGGAAACTTTTGTAGCAACTTACAACACCTCGCACTAGCCTTCTACAACCGCTCCCGAACATCTTCCTAATCTTCATAGAAACCTCTCAAGGAAAGAACAATTCAGTCCCGTGCGTTGCTGATATTGCACTCAAGGTCGTGTCACATCCCACATTTGCTGCCAAATTACCACCATGTAGCTCCCTAATAAGCTTCTCAAGGTTGAACAATAGACGCAAAGTCATTCTCCCTTCATCAAGAACTCATTATGGATATTAGAAGTCGTCGACGGCCTATTTTTGACGACGTTGTTTCCATATCTCTGCAATATCTTCATCTTCCGTGTAAAGCTCCTTGATGTACTCCAACCCAACCACTCCATGGCTAAGCGTGACTAGCAATGAAGCTCTCCTTCAAAGTGCATCGGGCAGCCCAAATAGCACAACCAACCGCTTGAACATTCTATCTCATGCCTTAAACAATGTCTTCCACTTCGAAGATCTATCTTGGAGAAGAAATTGTCCCACTCAACTGATCTAGCATGTCATCTGATCGTGATATTGAAAACTTGTAGCCAACCGTAATCTTGTTGATCACACGGCTATCTACGCACATTTGTCAATTGTCATCCTTCTTTGACGTCAACTGTGTTGGAACCGCGAAGGGCTCATACTCTCCCTATTATTCCCCATCTCGTATAGAGAACTCGACCACGAGTTCTGATGCATTAAGTCCTCCACCTTCTTTCGAAGAATCTCGTCCTCCCGTGGAAACATGCAGTATTGTAGCAAATTCAACAAACCCATCGTGGGGACGAGATGAGCGCCAGTATTGTATGTCACGCATAGGTGGTAGCTCTCTGGAAAGTTCCTTCGGAAGGATGTTGAGAACCTCGTCGATTATCGGTCGTATCTCTATTGGATTCCCTCCTTCATTCGTTGACTCTTCGGCCTCTATGCTTTTCTTCGCTACCAACTCATGCACCTTATGGGCCTCTTTGATGTCTGTATTTGCTTTCTTTGTAGAGATCCTCAATAACAGAAAAGCCTTCCCTCCTCTTGTACATATTTGGTTCGGGTACACCTCTGCAAAGATGTAACATCCTTCACTAGTCGGTACGTGTTCTTGCGAGCGACATGTTTTGTGCCAACATCGAAGTGTTACAGTCCGTTGAGCAATATATGACAGATGTCAAGCTCATTCACCTCCCGGCAATGGATCTTGTTTCTATATGCTCCGATAGAGAAAGGAACTATGCAATACTCGATCACCCTGACGATCAGTATTTTGTGAACCCCTCTGATAGATTATGGGTCCAGGTGCTTCTCTAACATCAACTATGCATCTTCGACCAACTGTCAGCTGATGAAGTTTTCTTGGATGTCGTTGTTGATTATGATCCTAAATCTTTTGCCTTTGATGGCACAAAGGGTTCAATACATGTTTTTCTGTTGCTAGGAATCATCAAGCCTTAGAGATAGCATAACCTTTTGTACCCCGTTAATGAACGTCTCTTCCTTATTTGGATTCTTTCCTACGACCGTCACGTTGATAAGCATAGTTGTCATAGAACCGACCTCTAGGGTGCCTATCACAGAGAAAGTCGTTCCTCCATAGTTGTAATAGCAATTGTATTCGCCGACATCGTCTCAACCGTCGTAGTTTCATTGATCAGTCGGCCTGTCATCGTCACGATCATCATCACAACCCCTTCTGACGGGATCATTGTACTTTTAGCTCGTGCTAGACGAATCCACACAAGATAAGCCCTCCCCTTCTGATGGGATCATTGTACTCCTTGCTCGTGCTAGACGGATCCACACAAGATACCCCTCCGTGGACGATTTCCTCGTGTCAATGCTTGATCATCCTCCGATAGGTCACGAGTGTTGCTCACCAGTGACGTCGTTTCTGGATCACGAAGCGGTTGCTTTAACAATTTTTGATAGCCTACCGTCCGCTCAACTCGTTAAATGTATAGAGGGACAGATCCAGCATAGAGATTTCGATGCGACGGGCCGCCGCAAAGAGGCCTTCAACTCATGCCCTTCGGTAGGGAGTTGTTGGTTGTCGTCACAATCGTTGGTTCCAGACATGTCTCGCGACACGTTAAGGCTCTGATACCACATGATACAACATAGAAACGTCGATTGCTAAAAACCAAGGATCTAAGATAACGAGGACTAAAACTCCAATTCTCAAATACAAGAATCAAAACAGAAAACTCTTTATTGATAAACAAAACAATATAATTGAACTTGTTCCAACACTTCCTCGTACAATCTATTTATAATATATACCTAACTTAAGTCCTAAAAACCTAGTCTTAATCAAACTAGACAAGTAATAAAAGAAACACCTACAAAAGAAAAAGAAAAAAGATACAATACAAAATACTCCAAATTTGTCCAAATTACCAACCAGCAAGAATCTGAATTCCAATTTTTCATGAGCATAGCGGCTCAAGAAATCGGGATTCCGGTAATCATGACCCCAAAATCCGAATTTGGTCTGCATCTCCTATTTCGAGCCTAAAAGCGCTAGCGTCAATCGATCCTCTCTACAAGTTGTCTGAAACGGCTAAAATTAAACAAGTTTCGGCTAGAACGTCAAATCATAATCTAAATACGGTTTCGCGGTGTGTGTGTGTGTGTGTTTTTGTGTGTGTGTTTATATATATATATATATATATATATATATATATATATATAGGTTTTGACATGTGCAACGTAGACCAATATATACTCCAGTAAAGAGGAGCAAATCAATATATACTCCAGTAAAGAGGAGCAATAAGATAGTAGTTAAAAGAGCCCGTAGGATTAGAGGTAGGCTTAAATGGACATAGATTTTTAAGTTTTAAACAAGAATATGGTGTTTGTTAGTGTTGCAGAAGACATAACCCTTAACAACTGAATGAAAGAAAAGGATTCAAAGAGCTAACCCCAAAAATGTAGGATAAAGACTTTGTTCTTCTTGTTGTTGTCAACATATATATTGGTTGTGTGATTGTAAAGAACTTAATCAATAATGATGATATATGCCAAATAGGGGCACCTCTTAGCCTTGTTAAATATTATTTACAATCATAATGTGCAGTATCAGCCGATATTGATGCAACACGACTGATATTTATATGGTTTGGCATGTACTGATCCGATACAGACCCCTACTGATATTGACGATACTAACGTTGGGTGTCTCTTTCCCAGTCAATTAAGCAAAAAAAAAAAGCAAAAAGACCAATCAACAAGGGTGCAAAAGCATAGTAAGGGTGTAAAAAATGTAAGTAAAGAGAGTTATTTATCACAAGTAAACCAATCAGCAAGAGTGACTATTATTTCATTTAAACTATTAAGAAGCAACACAAAAAAACTTAAAATTATGCCTAAATGTATAACATATTTTTTCTAAATTTGTAATAACTTATTAATAATTATTTGCCTCCGATACCAAAAAATATAATACTTCGACCCGAAACCGTCGTTAGTGCCCGTACCGTCGATTCTGATACTCATAAGAAGGGTCTGATTACAATACAATAGCACTGAGCTAGTTGGTAAATTAATTGGCTTATAAGAATTTTGAGTTAAACACTCATTAGAGAAATTATCATAGGTTTATAATTACTTTTCTTTTATTTGTAAATTCTACATAATTCCCTCCTTAAATTTTAAGTATAATAATGGGTTTATACTTATTTTTTGATAAATTTGATATATAATGCCACCTTAAATTTTTAGTTTAACCCCTCTCCCACCCCAACCCCCCCCCCCCCCCCCCCCCCCCCCCCCCCCCCCCCTCCAAAAAAGTTTAAGAATCTATTCCATCATTACATCATTCAAAAATGACTTATCTTACATGTTCCAAAAGTGTCATTCTCAAGATTCATCATCTCATAAATAAATTTTACTTCAAAATATTTTATACTATTTCAAAATGGTTTTATAGAGCGCTAGACTTCTAGTATACACTTAAATTCGAGAAAATTGTATTCAGTGAACACCGAACTCACTTGCCGCACTGCTGGCAGTACCGCCTGTCGGCCCCGTCGATCGCCACGGACGAGGCGCTCGCGCACCGGAGGCAGACCCTGTGCCGCCGGTGGTACCCCTTGAGCTCCCTGATGTCGGCCCCGCACCCGGCCACCTGGCACCTGATCTCCGCCGCCGGCGCTGCTGCCGCCTTCTTCGCCCTCTTCCTCCCTCCGTCATCCTCCATGGCCGCTGCCACCGCCTCCTCCTCCTCCTCCTCCAGCATCAGCCTGTCCATCTCCGGGCAGGCGCAGGGGATCCTCCCGGCGAGGTAGTTCCCGCACACCAGCCTCGGGTCCCTCTTCCTCACCCTGGAGTTCGTCGGTGCCGCCTCGGCCGGGGAGTTCGTCGGTGCCGGAGGATCCGGCGGAGGAGGAGGAGAGGGTGGGTCCCACGGGAGGACTAGGGGATCGGTGTCGGAGACATCGAGGAGGGAGTTCCAGTCCCAGTTATCCATCCGGGAAACCCTAACCCTAACCCTATAGATCGATCGGTTTGCTGAATCTCGAAGAAGAGAGGAAATTGGTCGTTGGTTTTGTGATAATTGGAATTATTTAGGAGAGAGAGAGAGATGGCCTTTAGCCGGCGCCAGAAGGCGAAAATATAATATAATATAATAGACCTTCCTGAGGACCGGTAAATACCGGTACCGGACAACACCGGTAATGTCGCTGAAGCTTGGAATCTGCTGACTGCACCATCCGGATCCTCTCGACTATAGTGGACTGAACTTGCATACTGGCCATCAAGGCCATACTGGAAGGGAGAACAACTTCAATATCCATTTTCTGAAGATCTGCTAACAGCTCTGGTTGCGCTGTTAGAAAATAAGCTCCCGCTCTCCTGCTCAATGCATCCGCAACAACATTGGCCTTTCCAGGATGATACTGCAGGTTGACATCATAATCCACAAGTAGCTCCAGCCATCTCCTCTGACGCATGTTAAGATCTTTCTGGGTGAAAACATATTTCAGGCTCTTGTGGTCGGTGAAGATCTCCACCCTATCTCCATACAAATAGTGCCTCCACAACTTGAGTGCAAACACCACTGCTGCCAGCTCCAAGTCATGGGTTGGGTAATTCCTCTCATGATCACGAAGTTGCCGTGATACATAAGCTATTACCTTCCCATGTTGTATCAGAACACATCCTAAACCTCTGCCTGAAGCGTCACAGTATACCGAAAATCCTCCGGTCCCATCAGAAAGCGTGAGAATAGGAGCCGTCATTAAGCCTCGCTTCAACTTCTTAAAAGATTCCTGGCACTCTGCTGTCCAAGCAAACTGTGCATCCTTGCGGGTCAACTGGGTCAGCGGCGCCGAGATCCGAGCGAAGTCCGAAACAAATCGCCGGTAGTAGCCGGCCAATCCAAGAAAACTATGAACCTCTGCAACTGTGCTGGGCACCGGCCATGACTCAATGGCCACGATCTTCTGGGGATCCACTTCTACTCCTCCTCTGGTGATGATATGACCCAAGTACGAAATACGATCGAGCCAGAACTCACATTTACTGAACTTGGCATATAACTGGTGCTCCCTGAGTATCTGAAGAACAACCCTGAGATGCTGCTCATGCTCTGCCTCATTCTTGCTGTAAACCAGAATGTCGTCTAGGAATACGATCACAAACTGATCCAAGTAAGGCATGAAAATGCGATTCATGAGGTCCATGAATACTGCCGGTGCATTGGTTGCTCCAAATGGCATAATAAGGAACTTTCAATGCCCGTATCTCGATCTGAAAGCTGTCTTCGGGATGTCCTGCTCTCTGACTCTGATCTGATGATATCCTGAGCGCAAGTCAATCTTTGAGAATACAGCTGCCCCTTTAAGTTGATCAAACAAGTCATCTATCCTCGGGAGAGGGTATCTGTTCTTGATTGTCACTGAGTTCAAGGTACGATAATCTACACATAATCTGGACGTACCATCCTTCTTTTTCACAAGAAGCATCGGGGCTCCCCAAGGCGATCCACTAGCACGAATGAATCCCTTGGTTCTAAGCTCTTCAATCATCTTGTACAATATCTCTAGCTCTGACGGCGCCATCCTGTAGACTCTCTCTGACACTGGGGCTGTTCCGGGAATCAAGTCGTTGGTAAACTCGATCTCTCGCTCTGGTGGCATCCCTGGAAGCTCTTCTGGGAAAACATCCGGAAACTCTTCGACTATCCGAGGTAACTGCACTGCTGCTACTGCCATCCGCAATAATGGAGGAGAAGGTTCAACTTCGCCTCGGGACAAAGAAAACTCTGGCTCGCCTGGAATGCTAAAAATAACCCTGCCAATGTGGCAGTCTATCCTAGCATACTGGTCCCTCAACCAATCCATCCCTAAGACCACATCATAATCGGCCATCGGAAACTCTATCAATCTAGCGGGGAATTCTCTACCGCTAACTACGACCCGACACGAGGAAAACACTCTATCGACTCCCACAAGTCCGTTACCAGTGAGTATATTGAGCCTTACTGATAACGACTCGGGCTCCAATCCTATCCGTGTCGCGAATCGTGCAGACATAAATAAATGCGATGCACCAGAATCAAATAAAGCTGAAGCTGGAAAGGTGTTGACGAGAATAGTACCTGCCACTACCTCACCTGGTGTTACTCCTTCTTCTCCCATGGTCAAGGCCAGCACTTGACCATGTCCTCTAGGGGCAGGTCCCCTCTGCTGAAAATTTCTCTGCCTGCTCTGGATCAGGGCTTGGGCCTGAGCATACTGCTGCGGTCTCTGCTGCTGGAATGCCTGGGCCTGCGTCAGCAATGGCCTCGGGAGCGGGTACTGTAACTGTTGCTGCTGCTGGACTAGCGCTGGTCCTCTAACTGAAGGACCAGAGAAAGCTGATGAACTCCCCCTGTTCGGGCAGTTCCCAACCCTGTGGTCCGGGGCACCATAAACCAAGCACAATCCCTGTGCTCTGCGACACTCTGACACCACATGCCCTGGCTTCCCGCAGTGTGAACATCCCACTGAGGAAGACTGCTTCTGCTTCTGTTGCTGAGGGTGCGTCGGGGTAGAATGCTGAACCGACGTCACCGAGGCCGCCCGCCTCAGAGTTCCAATAGTTAAACCTCTAGCTGCCGGGACTGGAGCTGATGATTGGTGCATCTGACTGTGGGACCGCTTTCTACCTCCGGTCCTATCCACGATCCGCTGGGAGGTGTACTCATGCCTCCTAGCCGCCCTCAATACTGCATCGAACGTCTGGTGTTCGAACTGCTCAACTGCTAGTAAAATCTCCAAATGCAGCCCCTGCTGGAACCGCTGGGCCCTATCAAACTCGGTTGCCACCAAGGTGGGGGCAAACCTACTAAGCCTGGAGAACTCGACTGCATATCCATCGACCGTCCTACCCATCTGCTTCAGATTGGTGAACCTCGTCTGTAGATCATACCGAGCTACAGCATCAAAATACTTGGTCTGGAATCTCTTCTTGAATACTGCCCATGAAATAGGGGCCACTAATCCATCGGCCTGCGCTGCCCACCAGCTGCGGGCAAGATCTAGTAGCTGCAGGCGCACTACGGCCACCTTCTCATTCTCTGGAGTCCTGGCTGCTTCTAGAATCACCTCTGTGTCCTGAAGCCAAGCATCCGCAGCGATCGCATCTTCACTGCCATCGAAGAAGGGAGGGTTCAAGCGCTTGAAGCTGTTGGCCGCGCTATTACCCTGATGACCTCCTCTGGTCAAAGCATCTGCCACCGCCTGGTGTAAGGCATCTCCGCGACGATCCTGGGAAGCTAATAGGGACCTGATGAGACCCGCCAAAGTGCCATCATCAGGCTCTGCAGGCTGGACGAGCTGAATTGGGGGTTCTCCTTCAGTAGGCATAACTCTGGAGGCTACTCCGGAATGCTGGGCTTGATCTCCAGGTTGCTGCTGGTCCGCGGGAGGTGCTCCGCCTTGCTGGTCAGTAGGACCACGAACAATGTCGCTGAAGAAGACGACATAGGGAACAATAAGGAAGGACCAGGACAGATCAACGATACAAGCATATGATCAGGACAAGAATCCAGGGATTCAGAAGATACGAGCAGAGATCAAGGACGAATACTAATTGAGACATCTATTCGGTAAACCCTCACATATCTTGATTTACAAGACCTGCATGGGCCACCACTAAAACCATGTCACGCCCCAGAACCAGAATACTGGAGAGCGGGGGCAGACATAGCCAGCTACGTATAATAAAATGGAATCCACGTCACTATACGGTCACGGCTGTCTAGATATAAGAGGGTTTAACTACAATCCATCAGTCTCTATGGTCAAGATTAAACCTATTGTCTCAATCACAAGCAAGTAGTAGCAGTCACAAGATATTAGAGCATCAATATACAATAGTAAGGCGTCCCATACATTATATATTGGATGATCATGAAGCTAGTCGTACAAAATGTCAGGACTAGCAAGAGTTTTAGTCAATACATGATCAACCCTAGGATTTGTCAATCATGTTACAGCCCGTAGGCAGACAGTAAATAAAGATGCAATACGAGCTAACACATGCTCGCCGGCTAAATGCCTCAAAAGAATAATTTTTACAAATAAGTGGGAGGACAAAAAGAAACCCACTCGTTGCCAGGGTTCCGTCTAGTGGTCACCATCTGGCTGGAAGATCGGTGGATCCTCTGGAGCTGCTCCGATATCTGGCCACACAAAACCAGCTGGGTCAGACCCCAGAAAGAGCAAGTGCCACAAAGGAGGCTTCACTTAGAAACTAAAACCAGCATATAGTAAGGAACATTAAAGTTAAATTATCGGAAATAACAACAATAATTGAGTACGAGGGAACCATTCAAGTAGCCAGACTACAACCCTTAAACCAAACAAGGACCGGGGTTGCAATCCTTCACCTGAATGGAAATCCGTCTCAAATACTATGGATAAGGTAATAAGACAATAAACGAAGAGAAGACACAGAACTGCTCCGAGAGCCAGGTTACAACCCTTAAACCAAACAAGGACCGGGGTTGTAACCCTTCGCCTGAACAGAACTGGACTCCTGATCTTTATTGTTAAGGCCATTATAGATAATCATGTTGCTGAAGTAAGATAGAATATGACAAGCATGGCACGGGGTACAAATAAGACAATAACCGAAGGGAAGACACAGAACTGCTCCGGGAGCCAGGTTACAACCCTTAAACCAAACAAGGACCGGGGTTGTAATCCTTCGCCTGAACAGAACTGGTCCCCCGATCGTTATTGTTAAGGCAAGCATCAATAATCGTGTCTTGTCACGATCTTGCACAGGATCAGGATAAGACTAAGCTGGAATAACTTCATCCAATCAATCACGGCCAATCAAAAGTACGGCTTGATACTTTAACTAGCTAGGGTTATCACAGGCCTAGTTACTAGCAAGATGCAATGAGATTATTTCAACAGCCACAAGCCCTGCAGACCATCCAAGTTATCCAGGTCGAATGTCCATTTATGAAGGATGCACCACATGACTGTGTGCTGGAAGTGTGCCCTACTCGTCGGTAGGCTACAAGTCCACTTAATGCGCCCAGATAACGGGATTGCCTGTAGCTGGAAATCTCTTCATGTCTACTGAATTATTCTAGTTTATTACTCTTAGTTAATTACAGTAGGTATCCCTGACCGTGGTACTCAGGGATCCCATCCTAGACATGATGCAAGACAATACTGGTTTATTGTGCAAACGCAATCATCCACGGTGTCCAGGTTAGTCATTCTTGTCAGGTCATGTCACGTTAGCCGTCGCAACAGCAATTCGAGATAATCATGTCAGGTATGCTTGTCCTGCCATGCCGTGTTCAATTATTATTAACAAACCTATTAAATAATTTCATGATTATCAAGTTCATGACAAAAGGCGTAAGGATATAAAATGGGCGTAAAATATCTAATAAAATATTAATATACAGGGCTATAGAAGAGCCAAGCTTAAGGAAATAAAACCAAAATGACATGCTGACATAAGACCAAGTTAGCCAAGGCCATACGCTTAGTGCAAAAGTCATACGCTCAGGTCAGGCTACGCTCAAGTCAAGCTACGCTCAGGTAAGCCTACGCTCAGGTAAGCCTACGCTCAGGTAAGCGTATGAGGTCCATACGACCCCTTGTCACACAAGTGAGCGTATGCAAGACATACGCTCCAAAAAGGCAGCGTATGAACTTCATACGACTCATGGCTATCCAAGTGAGCGTATGCAAGTCATACGCCCCAAAAAGGCAGCGTATGGACTCCATACGACTCATGGCTATCCAAGTGAGCGTATGCAAGTCATACGCTCCAAAAAGGCAGCGTATGAACTTCATACGACTCATGGCTATCCAAGTGAGCGTATGCAAGTCATACGCTCCAAAAAGGCAGCGTATGGACTCCATACGACTCATGGCTATCCAAGTGAGCGTATGCAAGTCATACGCTCCAAAAAGGCAGCGTATGGACTCCATACGACTCCTTGTCAAGCAAGCGAGCGTATGCGAGTCATACGCTTCCAAAAGGCAGCATATGGACTCTACTGCGCTGCGCTAAAGAGCGCGCACAGCTTAGTGACGCAAGCTAAAAAGCTCGCGCACTGCTCACTGTCTTCTCCAAACAGCAGGAACTCCATGGTTGAATCCTAAGCTTCTAAAGTCCATAACTTGGTCAAAACAAGTCCAAATCCAACTTTCCAAAGGTCAAAATTGGGTAGAAGGAAATTCTTTACCACATGGAACCATCAAAACTTGAAAACAAGGGAATTTAATAGATCAAAATCATAAAAATCCAAAAATAACTAAATTCTAGATCTACAAAAATCCAAGCTTCAAAATAGAAAATGACAAGTTCTAATGTGGATTAGAAAGTTGCAAAGAAGAGGTTAGAACAATAAAAATGGTGGGTTTCTTCATGAAGCAAGATTGTACTTGCCTAGGCTAGGGTTTTCTTGGTTGGTGGTGGAGAGTAATGAAGAAGAAAGGAAATAATGAGGAGAGAGAATGGGAAGAGGTTAATAAATAAGGTTGGTTGTGGTAGGTAGGGGGTTCACCCTTGGTTCATGATGAACCAAGGCTAATCAAGCCTAGCCGAACCAACCCAAGCCAACCCAAACCAAGATGAACCATGGCCAATACGAGATAAAATATGTACACGTATTCTTAAATACGTAATACGAACAACATGCATTACATCGTTCTTTCCAAGCACAACAACAACACGTTTTTTCTAGTATGCGCTCCTCCGAATGACTACAGTATATCCAATCTAAATACAATTGGACTCGTCGGAGATCACTTTGTTATTCCGCGGTTGATTGGGCACTCTCATATTCCTCTCCATGCGTCACTTTGGTGGAAGCATGCACCGAAAGAATCCCTCGCTTGGGTAACACCCTACGAAGATGCAATAAATGTTTACAAGACAATCACGAACTACGTGAAACCTATACCAAGGCCGAAGGGACACTATGATGTATTAATTGACTGATGTATAGTTGACGAAGCGTAACATTTTGCATAGACTCATGTATAGTTGACAAAGCGTAACATTTTGCATAGACAGCTGTATAGTTGACATTTTGTATCTTACTGAGTATCTATGAGTATTTTGTATCTTACTGATTAGCAGCGTTGCATTTTATTTCTTACTGACAAAGTGTAGCATTTTGTATCTTACTAAGTATCTATGAGTATAGTTGACATACCTGCTGTTTGTATGTGGACTGCCCAGTTCCTGGGCAGTCCATGCTCACAGCAAGTTCTGTGATGGACTGCCCAGTTTTCTGGCAGTCCACATATGTATGTGGACTGCCAGGAAACTGGGCAGTCCATCACAGAACTTGCTGTGAGCATGGACTACCCAGGAACTGGGCAGTCCACATACAAACAGCAAGTTCTAATATGGACTGCCCAGTTTCCTGGCATGTCTACATACATATATGGACTGCCAGGAAACTGGGCAGTCCATCACAGAACTTGCTGTGAGCATGGACTGCCCAGGAACTGGGCAGTCCACATACAAACAGCAAGTTCTAATATGGACTGTCCAGTTTCCTGGCAGTCCACATACATATGTGGACTGCCAGAAAACTGGGCAGTCCATCACAGAACTTGCTGTGAGCATGGACTGCCCAATTTCCTGGCAGTCCACATACAAACAGGACTTGCTGTGAGCAAGGACTGGACAGACCAATATGCAAACCAATTTAATACTAATTCACAGCAAGATAACATTCATATAATACGCAAACTTGCAATCAATATAAAACTAATTCACAGCAAGATACTCAAAATGACATTCATATAATATGCAAACCAATTTAAAACAGTTGACACAGAGATTGTTCAACCAATTAGAAAAGTTTTACAAGTCACTTCCTCGGTCGTTCACCCAACTACCAAATACATTCAACCATATACAAACTACATAGTCATTCAGGATCATGACGCATCTTCGTGCGTCGCTCATCGATAAATGGTAATCAGCTGCGATGTTCTGCATCTGGGTACCAACATCTTTGTAATTCTCCCCCTTGCACTGGATTAGACTTTTCTCCAATTTCTTCACTTTCGAAGCCTGCATGAATACATATCATAATTTTAGGAACCAACAATTTACCACAACATGGGTTAATTAAACAAACTATACTAACCATCTTCTGCAATGCATCATAATTTTAGGAACCAACAATTTACCACTTCCGATTGATATTTCATCCACAGCGTTCAAGTCCCTAAAATTGTTTAGATATTTTGCATGTATCGCTGTCCCGGACTTGTCTGTAATGCCGACGGCTCCTAGGATGAACTGCATGTATCCACGGGCCACGAAGTCGTCATTAGCATTGTTGTCGTCGGCCGGCGTCATCATTGAAAGTATTCCTCAAAAACTTAAAGGAACTCCATAAGACTTCTTAAATTTCGGGATTGTGACGAAAGTCTTGGACTCGACACCGAGACAATTGGCAACCAAATCCACCATCTCATCATACAGGTCGAAGTCGCCCTCGGAATAGTCCATCGACATTTGACGACCATCAACTCTAAGCCCTAAAATATGGTGGACATCATCAAGGGTGATTGTCAACTCTCCGTCTGCGAGATGGAAGCTGTTAGTTTCTGGATGCCAGCGCTCCACAAATGCAGAAATCATTGCGTGGTCCAATATCTGATACGAGTATTTTGCCAAATACTGCAATCCGGTGGGGGTGATTTTTTCCTTCACACTCTCTTTCAACTCATCAAATCCCCACGTACTACACATCTTCGCATGGTTTATTACCCTCAAAAGGTGCGAGCTTTTCTGCAAATAAAAAAAACAAAGATCCAATATTACATATATCTATTATTTCGAATAGTTAATCTATATACAATGTAAGTAACTAACCGGATCCTTCCATATTTCATAAGAAATGTGGTTCTCGATTGGCTTCAAAATAGAGCAACCAATTGGGCCCGCATCTTCCTCTTCCTCTTCCTCGGCTACTTGAGAAGGACCCGATCCAGCGTCATCTCTCATTCGGGCAATGGGTACATCATCATCATCGGAGGAATCATCACGACGAGTCGCCGCCGCTTTCGTCAAACGCCTTGCAACACGTTTCGTTCCACGTGTTCTTGTTTCTGAGGCTGGTTCGGGTTCTCTGATTGATAGCCCTTTCTAGACATTTCTACCAGCTTCACGTGCCTTGCGATCCGATGCGGTAGGACGTTTTCTTTCGGGCCTGGCCTCAACATCCTTCTCCTTTGTCTTCTTTTCATGACTATTATTGAATATTAATTACATATTAAAATGTAAGGCATACCCACAAATGTTGTTGTTCCACTAGTGCAAACATTGGACTGCCCAATATTCTACCAGTCCTCACTGTATAATGGACTGCCAATTTGAATGGGCAGCCCTGGCTCAGGACATGTGTAACTAAAGACTGCCCACATTTCTGGCAGTCCAAGATACAGTTAGGACTGCCAGAAAAGAGGGCAGTCCTAACTCACATCATGTGTAAGAAAGGACTGTCCACTTTTCTGGCAGTCCTAACTCAGTGAAAGACTGCCAGAAAATTGGGCAGTCCATTGTTACACATGTTATGCTAATAGACTGCTCATTTTTTTGGCAGTCCAACATAGAGTCAGGACTGCCAGAAAAGTGGGCAGTCTATTGTTCCACATGTTATGCCAAATGGACTGTTCATTTTTCTGGCAGTCCAACATACAGTCAAGACTGCCAGAAGAATGGACAGTCCTTCGCTACACATGTTATGCCAATGGACTGCTCATTCTTCTGGCAGTCCAACATACAGTCAGGACTGCCAGAAGACTGGGCAGTCCTGGACGACGCCAAATTTTGGCAATCACGTTTGCTACGGTCCGAATATAGTTTCATTCACATTACAATAATTGCAATTGAAATAAAGAATGTAATTGATCCTTCAATTTTCTCAGAGAATTTCTACGATTTTCGAAAGAAATGGAGAAAGATTTCGCACCTTGTTTGCGAGGAAGGTTTCGGGGCCATCGTTCTCCTTGAAAGAGAGAAGAGGACGTGGGGAAGAAGAGGAAGATGATGAAGATGCTCGCCGAGTGGTGGAGAATGGAGTTAGTGTTTAGGGCTTAGGAAGAAGAAAAAGAGGGAAGTTAGGGTTCTTGCGAGACAAATTTTGTGTTCGAGGGGGGGGGGGGAGGGCGGGATTACTTTGGGACAGCCTCTGATCAAATAAATGGGCTGTCCCGAGTAAAATCCAAAAAAAATTGGGCTAGCCCCAATCCGGGCTAGCCCTGATAAAAAAGGACAGTGCCTTCATAATTAGCCTTTTGAAATTGTCAAGGGGCTATATATAGTTATCTTTTGGCAACGTTATATTACTTTGGTGTTTATCAAGTTAATTTCTCGGTAAAGATGCAATATTTCTAAGGTTTTTTCTAAGGGCACTACCAAAATTGCTTGGGGGCATCACTTACTTGGGGGCAGCCCAAGAAGGTGGAGAATTTGCTAGGGGGCACCCAAAATTTGCTAGGGGGCAGCCCAACCCCCCAAACCCTTCATTTCATTTGTCATTCTACACTCTCTCTCCTCAAGAAGAAAAAAAGAGCTCTCTCCCTCTCCCTCTCCTAAAACCCTAATTTCTTCATCTCCACCACTCCACTCCCAATTCCTCCACCAAGATTTCTTCCACAACCTTCGTAGATTCGAAGAGATAACACGCAAGTCAAAGCAACCGGAATCTAGGTACGTTCTTCCCTAATTTCTTCGAGAATTTTGTACATTCTATTCAAAACCCTAGAATATTTTTAATTCTTGAAAAAGTTTTGATAAAATAGGTTTAGAATCTCTTTATGGTTCTCTTCCCTAATTTTCGAACACAAGAAACCCACATTTTATGTTGAAACCCTAACCCTAGAACACAGCAAACTAGCATCTCGTTTTGGCAGTTCGGGTCTCATAACAGTAGGATTGCCAGACATGTGGCAGTCCTAATGTAAATCAGGACTGCCACAGTCCTGGCAGTCCTCTTGTGAAAGAGGACTGCCAGGACTATGGCAGTCCTGATTTACATTAGGACTGCCACATGCCTGGCAGTCCTACTGTAATGACATATGGGGGTGGGTAACTGCATGATGCTCATATGCGGGAGGTAACTGCATGTCCTATTTCTGTTTCTATTATTTAATAACTGTATGTTGTCATACAGTCCACCGGTCGCTAACAAAAGAATACGGCCCACCGCGTCAAAGCGGAAGGAACGTGCGGGACGTCCTCTCGAGCGTCCGATAACAATTTTCGAACCGACGCCCGAAGCTCGGAGAGGTTGCCAAAGTGACACTAGTGTCGCAATCGCCAACAAGCTTGATCGCATCGACGACGTGGTCGACTTCCCCTTCATGAACAATAGGGAGTCTCGTTCAAAGGCCCGGCATGATATATAGTTGGATCTGGATATTTTTCTTGTTTCAAACTTAAGTTGGATGTGGAATAGTTATGTACTTGTTTAAAACTTAATTTGGATGTTGAATCTTTGAAACTTAAGTAGTTATGATGAATTATTGTAATTGTGATGAATTATTGGGATGAATTATTGTAGTTAGATTATTGTGATGAATTATTGTGATGAATCTTAAGTTGGATGTGGAATATTTATGTAGTTGTGATAAATTATTGTTGTTTATGTACTTGTGATGAATTGTTGTTTTTTATGTACAGAGTATCAGTATCAGGACTGCCACTCACTCGGCAGTCCTACACTAAAGTAGGACTGCTAGGGTGCTAGCAGTCCTGACTGAAACTTGCTGCAACAGCAAGTTTGAGTTAGGACTACCAGCACCCTGGCAGTCCTACTTTAGTATAGGACTGCCTGGGGGGTGGCAGTCCTACTTATCAAACTCTGTGAGGAGCTCCTCAACTGAAAACTCTTAATTTAGCACGGAGAATGGCCATTCTCCGTGTAATTTAGTACGGAGAATGGCTATCTGATCCAGTATCAGGACTGCCACCACCCTAGCAGTCCTACATTGAATTAGGACTGCCAGCACCCTGGCAGTCCTACTTAAGTATAGGACTGTCTGGGGGGTAGCAGTCCTACTTATCAAACTCTATGAGGAGCTCCTCAACTGAAAACTCTTAATTTAGCACGGAGAATGACCATTCTCCGTGTAATTTAAGCACGGAGAATGGCCATTCTCCGTGTAATTTAGCACGGAAAATGGCTATCTGATCCAGTATCAGGACTGCCACCACCCTAGCAGTTCAACATTGAATTAGGACTGCCAGTACCCTGGCAGTCCTACTTCAGTATAGGACTGCCAGGGGGTGGCAGTCCTACTTATCAAACTCTGTGAGGAGCTCCTCAACTGAAAACTCTTAATTTAGCACGGAGAATGGACATTCTCCGTGTAATTTAGCACGGAGAATGGCTATCTGATCCAGTATCAGGACTGCCACCCCCCTAGCAGTCCTACATTGAATTAGGACTGCCAGCATCCTGACAGTCCTAATTTAATGTAGGACTGCCAGGGGTGTGGCAGTCCTATTTGTAAGTCTCTGTAATTTAGCACGGAGCACGGAGAATGGTCATTCACCTACGTTTTAACATTGGGAATGGCCATTCTTCGTGTAAATTAAGACGGAGAATGGTCATTCCGGTGCATTTTATGGTCAGTTGAAACTTTGGAGGGCCATAACTTTTGACTGGGAGTTCGAAATGAGGCCCGGTTTGTCGCAAAATGAGCGTATCTTTGAGGAGGCTGAGATTAACCGCTTCACCGTTAGACGGCCTTCCGAAATTTTAGAATCGCAAAAAAATGATGTTTAGACCTCCGTTTTAGCATTTTTTGTCAAAATTTTAGAATCGCAAACAAATATTAATTCAATGACTTACAATGTAGGACTGCCAGGGGGGTGGCAGTCCTAATACTGGATCAGATAGCTCCGTGCTAAATTATACGGAGAATGACAAGTTTCAATTAGGACTGCCAGCACCCTGACAGTCCTCATTTAGTGTAGGACTGCCAGGGGTGTGGCAGTCCTACTTTAGTGTAGGACTGCCAGGGGTGTGGCAGTCCTAATTTAAACTCTCTGTGAGGAGAGTTTGTATTTAAAACTCTCCTAACAGAGAATTTCAATTAGGACTGCCAGCATCCTGGCAGTCCTACACTAATGTAGGACTGCCAGGCTCCTTGCAGTCCTATTTGAAACTGTAGCAGCCGAACGACCACAACGATTTATCGTGTTCTAGGGTTAGGGTTTCAAGAAATATGTGAGAATTATCATGTTCGAAAAATTCATTCATGAACCCTATAATGATTCTAAACCTAATATTTATGTTTTCTGATTTTGAGTATGAGTGGAAACATTTTTTTGGTAGCTGATTGAAATTTGGAAAAAAATTTGTGCCAAACATGATTGAGATAGGAGAATTTTTTTGGGGATAATTCTCGGAAAGAAAAGGAAGAAAAATTTGGGAAATTTTTTTGGGCTAGGGCTTAATTCTATGACCTAGAAATGTTAGGAGAGAAAAAAAAAAGTAGAGGGAGAGAAGAAAATAGTTGAGGGAGTGAGGAAAAGAGTAGGGGGAGGGAGAGAGGAAAAAATTAGAAAAGTTATCTTTTATACCTATTGTTGGGCTGCCCCCAAGTAAAAAAAATTAATGGCAAACTTGTAATATTTACAAAAAAATTTGGGTTGCCCCCAAGTAAACTTGGTAGTGCCCTTAGAAAAAACCTATTTCTAAGTATATATGACTTAACCTTCAAGGTAAATAATATCTAGATGGGATCTGTAGAATCCGTGGGCACTCCTAAAATTTATATGTCGACATCATTTTCTAATATCATCTAAAGCTAAGGGTCTAAGATTGGTCTTTGAAAAGCCGTCACGTTCTTATAAGGACTATACACTGTAGGATAGTTCTCCATAAGAGCATCTCCAATCCTATTGTGAGTTTAGAAAAAATGGTTACCACATAGGAATAACAAGCTTTTATTTCAAAAAAAAAAAATTCCAATGCAAATGTAGAATAAATCATGAAGTTGACATGGCAAGGACAATGTGACGTTGGTTGTCTAGATCTATACAATACACTTCACAAAATGTTTTTGTCTCCGCATCATCAATTATGAATAGAAATATTTATAAAAAAAATGAAGAAGTTGAGGAGTTGTCTTGCAAGTTGGAAAAAATATTTTTTATTGCCTTCTTAATACTTTTGCATTGGAGAACACTTTTTTATCTCATTGTCTTGTGTGAGGAAAGACATTGTATTGTGTCTCATGCCACATAGGAATCACAACACAAAACAAGACAATAGGGGTTGGAGATGCTCTAATCACCATCACTTTATATAAAACAATGAAGCTTAATTTAGGCAAATTATAAGGGCACATAACATTTTGATCGGGACTAGCCAGGATTAGGACTAGCCAGGATTTGAGGAGATTTTACTCGGGCTATCAAAATATTCCACTCATGGGGCTGTCCAAACTCCACACCCCCCCCAACCCCCAAAACACTCTCATTTCTAAATTTCACTCTCTCTTCCAAAACCCTTCTTCTCTTTCTTCTTCTTCTTCTATCCATCTTCTTCTTCTTCTTCTTCTTCTTCTCCACCATTTCCATTCTCACATCTCCATCAAAATCCTAGTTTTCTTCTTATCTTCTTCTTCTCCACCATTTCCATCATCACCATCTCCATCAAAATTCTAGTTTCCTTCTCATTCCCAATTTCGATAGCACCCAAAAAATTAAATAAATCCTAAAATGCATGGAAATAAAGCTTAAATACTTATTTCCTCACAAAGAATGCATGAAAATAAACCCTAAAATGCATATTTCACTCTATTATCAAGATTGAAATAAACCCTAATATATATTTTTTATTCAGAAATTTCGACTTTAGGACTGCCAGAAATTGTTGCAGTCCTAAAAGGAACTTGTTGTACAGCAAGTCCCTTTCAGGACTGTCTCAACTTCTGGCAGTCCTCAATATGTCTAGGACTGCCAAAAATTGTGGCAGTCCTACTGTAGAGCATGTCCCTTTCAGGACTGCCACAATTCCTGACAGTCCTCAGTACTTCTAGGACTGCCAGCAATTGTGGCAGTCATGTTGTACATCGAGTCTATTTCAAGACTGTCACAATTTCTGGCAGTCCTCAATACTTCTAGGACTGTCAAAAATTGTGGCAGTCCTGATATGAACCCAATTCTTCTACAACTAGGGTTTCTTCCATAGTTTTTTTCTACAACTAGGATTTCATGCATAGTTCTTCCATTAATAAAGAAAAATTGGTTAATAGACTAATAGATTAATAGATTTGATAGATTTGATAATCCAATTTCTTCTACAACGAGAACTAGGATTTCTTCCATAGTTTTCTTCTACAACTAGGATTTCATGCATAATTCTTCTATTAATAAAGAAAAATTGGTTAATAGACTAATAGATTAATAGATTTGATAGATTTGATAACCCAATTTCTTCTACAACGAGGGTTTCATCCATAATGTCCAAACAAGAAGAAGAAAAATAAATTAGGATTTGGAGGAAGAGATCTGAGAAATTATAAGAGAGCAAAAAATTAAAATAAACTAGGTTTGAAAAAAATTGATGTTCTTGTTGTTTTTGTTCTTGTTCTTGTTCTTCTTCTTGTTGTTGTTCTTCTTCTTTTCTTCTTCTTGTTCTTCTTCTTCTTGTGAGGAAAAAGAGGAGAGCAAAAAAAAAAAAGTTGACTTATATACTCACATGTTGGCTGGTCCTGAGTAATTTTTTCAATGACAAACTTGTAAATAAATCAAAATTTACTTTTGGCTAGTCATGATCAACTTTGCATGTGCCCTTATAATTTGCCTTAATTTAGTATGGTTGTTTCCAATTTATGCAGCAACTAGTTGCCAGCCTGGACTCTTGATCAATTTACATAAGTGGCTTAGGTTGCGTTTGGTTCATTGTAATGTAATCGTAATGGAATTGAGTTTGTAATGCAATTGAGTTTGTAATGTAATAGAATTACAATTACATTACTATGTTTGGTTGAAACATGTTATCAAACCATGTAATGTAATGTTAATTGCATTCATGTGTTTGGTTTACCATGTAATGTAATTGAATTTTTAATTTAATATTTTTTTTAAAATACAACATAAAATTTAAAAAGTTGACCAATACAAAATTTCAAAAATTTAAAAAGAAAAAAGAAAAAAATTAAAAATAAATAATAAAAAAGGGGGAAAATGGTTTGTTTTCTGCTAAAAAAGACCAAAAAACGAAAAAAAAAAAAGACAAAAAATAAAAAATACCAAAAATGACAAACGAACAAAACAGAAGGAAAAAAAAACCAAAAATGAAAAAGCGATAAAAAAGAAAAACGACCAAAAAAAGGATCAAAAATGTGAAAACCATAAAAAGTGACCAATAATGATAAAAAAATGACTAAAAACAAAAAATTGACAAAAACAACAATAAATGAAAGGGGAAAAAAAGGACGAAAACGACCAAAAACAAAAAAAGAGCAAAAAATGAACAAAAACGACAAAAAAAGAAAAAAAATGACAAAAAACGATTAAAAAGGAACAGAAATGACAAAAAACGAAAATACGAAAAAAGACCAAAAACAAGAGGGAATTAAAACGAGCAAAAAACAACAAAAATATTTAAAAACTTGCAAAAAAAATCCAAAAAACGACAAAAAAGGGAACAAAAACGACAAAAACAACAAACAAAAAGAAAAAAAACGAGCATAAACGACTAAAAAAAGCGAAAAAAGCCCCCAAAAAAAGCAAAAAAGGATAAAAAAAAAAGCGACAAAAAATATGCAAAATCGACCAAAAACGATAGAAGACGATAAAAACGTGAAAAAATGGTCAAAAACGTACAAGATCGACAAAAATCGATAAATAACATGCAGAAATGGCAAAAAATGTGCAAAATCGACAAAAAACGATAAAAAAAGGTAAAAAAATTTGACCAAAAACGATAAAAAAAGGCAAAAAATGAACAAAAACGACAAAAAAGGCAAAAAGAACAAAAAAAGACAAAAACGACAAAAAAAACAAAAACAACTAAAACGAACAAAAATGACAAAAAATGAACAAAAACGACAAAAAAGGACAAAAATAACCAAAAAAACAAACAAAAACAACCAAAAACGAACAAAAATGACAAAAAATAGAAAAAAAACGACAAAAAATGAAAAAAAAGGTCAAAAACGACAAAAAACCGAACAAAAATGACAAAAAAACGAACAAAAATTACAAAAAACGAACAAAAAAAGACCATAAACAACAAAAAGGACAAAAACGACCAAAAAAACAAACAAAAACAACGAAAAACGAACAAAAATGACAAAAAAACGAACAAAAACGACAAAAAACGGACAAAAACGACAAAAAAAACAAAACAACCAAAAAACGAACAAAAATGACAAAAACCGAAAAAAAAAAGGACAAAAAGACAAAAAACCGAACACAAATGAAAAAAAACCCGAACAAAAATTACAAAAAACGAACAAAAACGACAAAAAACGAACAAAAAAGGACCAAAAAACAACAAAAAAAAAAAGACAAAAACGACAAAAAAAATAAACCATAACAACGAAAAACGAACAAAATGACAAAAACGAACAAAAACGACAAAAAAACGGACGAAAATAACAAAAAACGACAAAAAAACCACACAAAAACGAACAAAAATGACAAAAAAACGAACAAAAACGACAAAAAACGGACAAAAAAAACAAAAAAGGACAAAAACGAACAAAAAAAACAAACAAAAACAACCAAAAACGAACAAAAATAACAAAAAACGAACAAAAACGACAAAAAAACGACCAAAACCGACCAAAAACGACAAAAAACAAACAAAAACAACATAAAATGACAAAAAAACGAACAAAAATGACAAAAAACGAACAAAAACGACCAAAACCGAACAAAAATGACCAGAAACAAACAAAAACAACATAAAATGACAAAAAACGAACAAAAATGACAAAAAAACGAACAAAAACGACCAAAATCGAACAAAAATGACCAAAACAAACAAAAACAACAAAAAATGACCAAAAACGAACAAAAAGATCAAATTATAGCATACCAACCTTCCGCTTAAGTTGTAATGTAATTGCGATTACATAGGTTCTATGATGTAATTGAGTTTAGAAGAAACTGATGTAATGTAATCAAACTTGTAATCGCGATTACATTACATCTAATTTTTTTTGTCCAACCAAACACCTGAGTTAGATTGACAACGTAATGCCAATTACATTACGTTGTCCAATCCTGCAAACCAAACGGACCCTTAGTTTTTTAAGCCGTCATGGCTTTGCTTTTCAGTGTAGGATAGTTCTCCATCAGTTAGGCTGGTGGCAAATTAACTAAATATTTTAATTACTATGTGACACTAAAAATATTTAATGATAACCATTTCTTCACATGCTGATAAGGTTGAGCCTTCTATACATTTAAAGGTTTTTGCTATCGTGGCCATAGAAGAGTACATGTTAGCATTGTAATCCACAATCTTATTGAGATTTCAATCTCAATTCCAGTCATAGACATGGAGATCTTGTTGAGATTTGTCTCAATGACACACATCGAGATCCTGTTTTCAGTCTTAATCCCCGGCAGTCACTGCAACCTCTTACACCTCTAATATCATAGATGTACGCAGGGCAGATCCGTTTCTGAGACATGTACAAATTATACGATGGTACAAGACAACATAAAATCGGATACCCAAAAAATTTAACCTTGGAATATGTTACTAATGTGAAACCTCTATTTTTATATTTAGATCTTTCTATTTTTTAGAAATTGAAGTAACCGAACACTTCGAATATTTTTATATTCCTATGAAGTTTGGTATTCATAGGAATCAATTTCTCATTCATTTTCCATGGAAAATTAATTCAACATTCCTATATTCGTGTTCAATGTAGCCCAAAAATTTTAATTTTTTCATTCCCATATTTGGTTCAAATAGAAATATCAATCTTAATTTGTTTAGTTTTACATAAATATCCTTTCATTAATTTTATTATGTTATTATTATTCAAATTCAGCTAGTGTCATTGAGGGTATTATCGTCCAAAAAAAACTACAATTACTGCACCCAACCAACATTTCCCAGGAGAGTAAAAATGTTTCCAAGGGGCACTTGAATTTTACTTTCCTACATATGTGGAGATCTAAAACCCCCATATCCTCTCCAAATTCCCAACTCCACAGTTACCAAGCATGGATAAGAAATTCAAAACTCATTCTCAAACCTCTAAAACTTGAACCAAACAGCAATCTACAGGAAGAAACATCAATCCGGATACCTAACCATACAATCTACAGTACACAGAAATCGTGCATACTAGAACAATTACACAGCCTGAAACCCATGTTTTTCATGTAGCAAAAAAAAAAAAGGCCAAAGTTTTCTGAAATAATTATTTCTACACTAACACAATGTGAGATACAATAATCAAAATTTGAAAGATTGTAAAATCATGAAGTTACATAATCCCCCGAGACATTTGATCAAGTACCTCCCAAGGAATTGTACATATCCGACCAAGAATAATAGACATTAAAATGTACAGAAAAATGGGAGGCAGGGGTTGAGGAAAAAAATGATGTCAACTCTTCGAGCTATATACCGAAGCAACCGATGTACAAGAGAATATGCAAGATATCCCTTGCCATTATCTGGTTCCAGCCAGCAAAATCATGTGCTCTGTTTCGACCATCTGATCTCCCGCTAGCTGACGGATCGTTCGGTCGCGACCTCTGCCACGATCGGTACAATAATTAATTTCAGGTTGTTTCGTTAGATTCTAATCATCTGGATCCATTTCATCATCTTGTTCACTTGGTCGAGTGGCATCAGTTTTCGTCCCCTCGTCAGATTCTTGCCCTTCTGCTTCCGAGTAATCTTCAGGTGGCTCGTTCTCCTCGCCCCCCTCATCTTTCCCGCTTGCAGCAACCTTTGGAAGGACCATCTCGAGACCACGGACCATCCATGCAGGGCATTGCTCCTCTCCCCCAAATAAGGCTTCCCCGTTGATTCCCTTGACAACAGTAGAGATATCCACGGGCTTCGATGCTCTGCATGAACATTCAGGAAGGGGGTGGGAGAGAAATGATCCGGGCTTTGACCTTTGTGCCTCTGCTATGAAGCCATCAATGCCCAGACTTCTGTTGAGATGATCGCGCACCAAAGCCGTCCAATTGCGTTTGGGATGATAGAGGTGCTCCCGAGTCGATTCAAGAAGTTCAGTAAGGCTTTTCCTGGTGAAAGATCACACATGTAGTTGGTCAGGAGACCCTAATGTTTCAAAACTGATAAAGCATGCATCTTCTGAATGTTTGCCAAAGTTCTATTTCAGAAAGGAATGCTCTTTGGCATGCAATGAAGCAGCTTTTTTTTCTTTTTTCTTCCCAAAATATAAATAAAAAAACATCGGGGGTTTTCCTTTTCTTCCCAAAATCTAAAATAAAAAAACATCTGGGTTTGCTGTCTTATGCAAAAAACAACATGATTCCTGATCCTGATCCTCTAAATTCTAAATAATAAAGGAAACATGGTAAATATGTGGTTTGAAAGTCAGGTAGAAACAATTTTTAAAGACTGAAAATATGTTTGATATAGTACAGGCAGGTAAAACATGGCATAAGAAAGCTTAGGACAAGTTCAGAAACAAAAGATTAGATACTTTAGTTAGGCAATGTCACACTCTTAACTATTCAAAACGCGTATGGAAGTATGCTCATGCTTGGGGGTTTTTATGGTGGTTAGACAAAATACCTACGACTCCAGGATGTTTCTTCAACAATAAAAAAAATCCTAACAGTTGCATCTATGCAAATTAGATGACCCACTAACCCCTGCACTTTCAGCAACAAATGTGGAGGTATGCAAGGTCATCCAACCTTCATACCCTCATCGACCTTATCATATAGTACAAGGGGTTTTGATCGTTAGATCAAACTATCCATCTATAGAGAGGCTTGGGGGTCAAGATTATCATGGACGTGACCACTGTCTTGGCCGCAGTCCGAGACAACATTGCTGTGATTAGGTTGCACCATGATCATGCTGAAAGCTCAGATATATCAGATGCGATTAGCATGACCAATAAGAAATCCAATATGATAGGGCCACCGGAGTTCGTGATCCCAACTAGATCTCTGCATGATCAAGGTCACGGCCCTCATCCATGACAGGGAACATAAGATTTACCCTCAAGCTTCTGATCTAGAGCTACAACAAATAGAATAAGCATTTCATTTTTTTTTCCTGTTCTCATTTACCTATCAGGACGATACGTTATCCCAGATGGCATTTGGTACAGCCGGTGTCCCATGACTAAGCTCGAGAAATCAGGCCATCCACTCCCATCATTGTGGAAGCCTGGAAAGAATGCATCAGCTTCGACAGACACATAATAATCAAGAGCATCCCAGAGCAACCTGTGTGCTTGATCCCTCGTGTTCTCAGGTAAAGAGTCTGGCTCTTTATCAGTCTCCGCAACCCACCCATACCAACCTTCCTTCTCATGCTGGTAAAAAGGCCTAGCAGGGGGTGGAGGAAGAGGTCGTGGGCGAGGCCCAGCATTCTTCCACTCTTCAATAAGCTTATCCTCGCTTTTGCCTGGAGAAGGCTGGGGACGATTCAAAGGAAGAGGAGGTTCTGGGCCTAATAAATAGGACAATTCTTTTTTACTGCAGAGAGAAGTACGATCGACTGTATTCGTATACATTGCGCGCAAAGGGATAAGAACCCTTTGCCCACCAAATATTTCCGCACCAGCCAAGTATACTATTGTATTTGGAGGATATCCCATTGCACGAAGGAGAAGACCCACCTGCGCGTTACAAATACACGATGGTTGAACCGAGTCAGCTAAGTAATAACAGAAATTAGTAATATATATACAAAATTCTGAAGTAGTTGACCAGCTGTTAGAGAGTGAAAAAAACAATTTGAATATAACTAAGCAGAAGACACAAGAATGAGAACGCCAAGCATGAATAACATCCACAAGCAACCCCCAAGGGAAGAAAACAACCTGATTAGTCCTTGCAATTGCATTTTTCCCTACTATGTTTTGTTTGTATGACGACACAAATATAAAGTCCAAAATGCTCAAATAGTAGCCTTTTCCATAAGTTGATTTGTGAATCCCAGATACAGATTGCTATTGTTTATTAAATGTAACTTATGTTCAATGTCGCGAAAGACGCCCGCTAAGCAGCTAGGATGGGGCCTAATGACTAGAGGCCTATCCAGCATTGAGCATTATCCAATATCAAATTATAATGACAAATACAACTACCAATCAAGCATCAAAGGGCCAGTTTAAGAAATTTAAACTATAAAAAAATGTAACTAAAAAGTTGAATCAATATTAGTCATCAATCAATCACCTTAAAAAGAGTAAGCACATTACAAGAGGATTGATCATTGGTCACAATGGGCCTACCAACGCGTAAGAGGGGCCCCAGCAAACTAAGGCAGGGTCTAGGTCGGTGCATAGCACCCAAAATGGGTTGGACCACCCGGGATAGATAGACCAGGCTGACACAAAAAGGATATTCACGTAGGAAGGGGTCTTGGCAGGTCCTAGGCAGACGCTTATATGACACTGCTTTGCTTATAAATTACACTAGCTGATTCAATCAGATTGACAACATAAATTACAATATTTAAACTTATAAGACATAAGATAACTTAGTTAATGACTCCAGTAAATAAAAGAGCAAGCTTTATTTAGTTCAGGAAATTAATATTAGCATCAAAAGTTAATCATTGCAAGAAAGCACATTAGCTTCACCTCTTCAGGCATGAGAGGGCATGAGCCATTACGTTTTCGAGCTGCTGAATCAACGTTTAGTTTTTCATGAACAATCCCACGCTTGATCATCAGCTTCCTCTTATACTGTATAAGTTCCGTGTGAACATCCTGGACAAGAACAAGCTAGTGTTAGATAGAAATGTGATGCCTTGATGCATAACAAGCGTACAAGTAGTGCAAGTGCACTCAACAACTTCTCAAAATATTAATGACCATGAGTCTGCCAGAAACATATGATACACAGAAAACTCTGCATTTAGTGAGTCTGCTTAAGAAATAAACCTGAAAAAGCTCTGCACACCCGTGAAATGCCAGTGTCTCTCTCACAAGCCCTGGGTGGAATGCAAGATATGGACGGCCATAAGCCCTTAATCTGCAAAGATTTTAAATTTAGGTTGAAAATATTAATTTGAATTAAAAACAACACTGACACTAGCGACTTCTGTTTTTTTTTTAAATTACTGAAACCAAGACTCTCTAAAATAGATACAAAGTAAAGCAATAAGAAATATTCATGGGAGATGCAGTGATTATGGAAAAGCTGACTTCATATATAAATACTATCTACTACATTTAAAGTTTTATATTCGCAGATGATAACAAAATAAGTAAGATGAACGGTAGTACCTCTCCACCATTTGGTTTCCAAGTGCTTGGATTTCCGGGCGGAATTGAAGAGCATGGAAAGCAACCCTGCATCTAAGTCTCTGATACTCGGCCATGTTTGGTGGAAGAATAGACTATGGATATATGAAAATTAAGTGTCACAAATCTGAGAAAGATGTTTCTTTTACTATCATACCAAAATAGTTATACAAGGCACAAAAATTACAAAGCACCATAAAAACAATATAAATGAACCATCAGTATAATCAATTTGATCGTTAAGTTACGAAAAACAAAGGTGTCATAAGTGACATATACAGATGTTTGGTGCCTACACTATACAATTATTGGGGTTTCTAAGTTTCTCTCACAAAGATTGAAGCCAAAAAAGCAAATGTTTATACTAACTGCTTGTGAATATTTGTCTAATACGTGCTTATGTTTATTTCTATGGGAACAAATTTAGTCGAACTTCATTTTTGCAACGGGTTTTATATTTTTACATAAGCTTTTACAACATCTTCCATGAAGATCATCATCATCCAAGCCTCCTCCCGGCAAAATTGGGGTCGGTTATGAAGCATAAGGCTATCAACCTGCCTTCCACCCTATATTCTGGTGTCGGATTTCTAGGCATGGTAGCTGTGGACATGAGAGGACCTTGCCAAAAAACCTAGAGAACCAGTTGACAGGTAGATTGGCCTACTTTTTGGCTATGCAGTTTAAGCTCACACAACCAAGGAGCAAGTTTGTCCATGAAGATCATAGACAAAAATTCAAATGTTGATATACTTACTAAAGATTTCTTTCTTTGACAAACTACTTACAGAGTATGGTTCTCTTCTATTTAGCCATAATTCGTCAAAATTCGTTTTGGCAAAGGTTCTTATATATTTGCAGACAGCTTCTAGCTTCTACGATATAGAGTCAATTTAGTAAGGACTGGTTCACCTCCAGCATTAGCTGTCAGCAATCAAGTTTATCTCTAATCAACAAATATTGAATTCCTAAAACAAGACCCCCACCCTCATTCAAGTACTCTTAAGATAAACACCAGCACCATTCACTTCCCATCCAATCTCTAGCTCCACTAATTTTGGTCATACCCATGTGCCATCATGCAACACCTCTTATTGTCTTCAATTCCCCACTCCCCAATCTGCAGAATCATGCAAGTTATGAGAGTTAAGTTCTGCAGCAAGGTTGACATGATATACCTTTCAGACAGAACATAGCCAAGATGATTCAAGTCATAAATCTTCTACCAGTGAGAGTTAACTGAATATTGATTCCAATCTTTATTATACCTGTTAGAATTGAGACATTATAAAAATCCTATCATTGTGCACCCTGCATCTACATTTGTTAGTCAAGAACTTTCGAGCATGCCGTCTTGGTTCCAAGAGCTTAAATTACACAATCAATAGTGTGGATTTGCCTATCTTCCATCTGGAACCAAGGTATTATAACCAAGCTTCGCAATATCGGTATCGGTTTCGGACCCTTCCTATGAGAATTGGTACCTACGGTATTGGCAGTTTTGGCTGTTTTGGATCAGAGTATCGGGTTCTTCATTTCATGAAGCCAAAAAAGATAGAAAGTAGTTTAAAAGGCTACAACATATTTGATACCTTTAGGCATAATTTAATATATTATATGTTGTTTCTTCTTAATTTTAAATAAAATAATGTTGCTTGCAATAAATACTGTTATTATTTAATTGCCTTCAAACATAGGCCAAATTACATAGTTTTGAATGGAACAATATTAATATGGATGGATGTTGTGAATTTGTTGATATAAAACTTTGACAAATTGTAATGGTTATAGAATTTCATTATTTATTAATGATTGGATTGGACTATTTTTTTATTTTTCGATTGAATCAAATAAATAGTACTTTATCTATAAGGAATCTTATCGACATAGTGTAACATTGTCAATGTTTGACACAACTGAATCATTTTGTTCGACACTACTTTTCCATTCTTCCATCTTCGTTCTTTCTCTTTTTTTTGCTGAATTGACTAGGAAAGAGACCCCAATTTCAGTATTGGTCGGTTCCGGTAGCGATCAATATCGGATAGGGACATGCCAAAACCAGGACTATCGACCAGTATCGTATCTGTATCTGTATTGGCCGATACCTCGAACTATGATTATAAGATTACCTTTTATGCCCCCATAGTCTCCACAACTAAAACTTAGCAGTTAGCACCAAAATCAAATAGTTGATGTCAGATTTGTAGCCGTTAGGAACAATTTGGTAAGTATTTACACTGAGCGTTCTATATCTTGAGCACCATAGCCGAAGGTCAAGCTTTAATCATCCTACTGAATCACCAGGAATGCCTTAGACTATTTCTTCAATATCTTTATAAAACTTAGCATATATGGAGTAACTTTAAGGACAAAGTAAGATTTATTAATTAGTTGCCACTTGCCACATATATATTAGATAAAGTGTCTTCCTCCAATTATTGTTACGGATTTCAATTTCCAAGGATATCTTAAATATTTCATGTACAACAGATAAAGCCACCATATACGGATTGGTGCGATGATTTCGACCGGTGTAGGCAAAACTGACACATTACTTTTTGTGCATAACCTTGCACTTAAAGCTCCAAAGTGCGAAAAAAAAGGGAACATATAAAAGTTGACTTCAAGGAGATCATGGTTCACCAAAGTAATTATAATGCCTTGTTGACGTGTTCAAATTTTGCGAAAGTATATCCTTTCAGGCCTCAAAATGGCCTAGAAGTGCTAGCTCTATATTTAGTAGTAGGGTTTGAGTAACTTAACATCGCTCATAATCCACCAAGCAACGACCTTGAGTCCACAAGGCAACTTGAATCTTCAAGAATTGGGAGTAGCAATTCTTCAAACTTTCAATGAATTAAGATGATTTCCAAAAGTTAAACAACTTCCCTAATATAGCCTTTAGATGACTCATAAACATAATAGGAAGTAGGAACGCCATTAGTACTCCTGAATAGAATAAACCTCAAATCAAAACTTCACAGAATTATTCAAAACAGAGCACTCAAACTCTCCTACAAAATATGGACCATAACTATCATATAGCCAGTACCAAGGCCTTAAACAATGGAATATCACAAAAATTGACCACTTCACCAAGACATTTCTCCTCGAAGCTTGGTTTCAGATGGTTAAATTTTTAACACAATTTTGAGTTCCTAGACAAAAGTTGAAAAACAGTAACAATGCATCAGTTCTGCCTAGACCGGTCGAACCTATACGTATATGTTAACATCATTTGTTCTCTAGCAGTGGAGCTTCGACTTTGGACTCAATTACAACACAATTAGTCACCTTCAGAGTTCAGACTGACCATCAGATGGCTGTTGTGAACAGGATCTGAAGAATAACTGGAGACTGTCACAAGAAGTGGGATCTTGAGTTGTACTAACTAAAACAAAATTTCCCTATACATGAAGAATAGTTTGACTGGGCAAGCCACTCTTTACAATTTTGTATCATCACCCCCGAAGCATATGTTGGATATGCTTAGCATTGCGAAGATCATTGAAAGAAAAGTATACACCATCCAAGATTAAGGGAATAAGCAAATTGGAGACAAATGCATAATACAAGGCTCCTCCAGCTGACAAGCACATACGAAAGTGGTGTTCCAAGAAGGTGACATAATGATGGTGTCTAGGGAAAGAAAGGTCAATGGTTTCCTATTGGCACTTTCAAGAAGCTGAACAACAAGATAAATGAATCGTACTAGATCCTGCTAAGATTAAATACAATTCTTATGATTTGATCTTCCACATTGTAAGAGTACTTAAGGTCTAGAAGAACCGGCTTACCAAGATTTGAACTTAAGGTCTAAGTTCCTTCCAAGGAGGGAAGACTAATGTAGAACAATTCATGCGGGCATATATGGATAGTACGACGAGACTAGGCAAAAGTGATACCTTTTGTGTTTAGTGCAATTTCGAGTAAAGATCTCTATTACTAAAGTGGCCCAAAAGTTACTCATAAGAATCTTTTGGTTAGGATGTTAACCTTAAGTTCGAACCTCAAGTGGCCAAAAGTTTTGAATCAATATTTAGTAATAGAGTCCAATAACTAATAAGTAAGCTTTGAATAATTTGTTAGGATTTAGTTTGATTTGTATAGTTCTAATCTATTCTGGATCTTTACTTTCATTTTTAATGCTTCCCTAGAAGGATTAGGTATCATATAGAGGCTCTATAAGGAAAGGTTTGTAACTTGTGTATTTTCATGAGTAAAATTTTCTAAGTATTTACTTGCAAAGTTGCAATGTTTACGGATTCCAGTTCATTGTGGATTAAATGCTATACCTCAGTAGATATTGGGTGATGTTAGACGGGTTCCAATTAGCTACCTCCCTAGATTTGTTTTTCAAATCTTTTTGACTGAAATTTCTAATCATATTTATATTTGCATCAATCTTCTTTGTTCTGATAATACTAAGGAGTACTTGAGCATGGAGTTTCAACCATTATGTTAGACTTATAGTATACTTCATAAGACTTTGTCTTCATATACTTATATGCAAAATGGTATTGTTGAACGTAAGAACATACAATTTCTTGAGGGAGCCCGCTCTCTCATTATTCAAATGAATGCTTCCAAGAAATTATAAAAATTTGTGATCTTAACTTCTTGTTTTTACATAAACTGCACGTCCTGTCATGTCCTTGAGAACAAACCACATTTTTATTCTCTTTCAGCAGGGTAAACCCTTTCACGTCGCTCCAAAGTTTTTTGGTTGTTTTTTGTTATACTCATAATCTTATACCTCAAGTGGATAAACTTGATCCGCAAACTACTCGTACGATATTTGTTGGTTATTATCAGACATAAAAAGGGTATGTTTGTTTTGATCTACTTCGAAGGTGGTAGTCCCTTGTGATATTAATTTTCCTAACGATCGGGCTTATTTCGCTTCCAATACACTATCTATATCTCCATTCTTCATGATTGTTCCTCTTATTCCTTACATCTGAACTTGATACACCTACTTCTTCTCTCTCCTAGATTTGGATCTTTAGATCCCTCTCTCTAGGTATCACTGATGATTCTTCTGTAGGTACCACAGTGCAGCCTCCTGTTCCTACTCCACCTCCGTTGACTTCACATAAAGTTTAATCTCTTCTATTGCTCTTTGCAACGGTAAGCACACTCGTACTACTCCCTATGATATTTCATCTTTGATTCTTATCACCATTTGACTCCATATGGTCGTACATTTGTTTCTTCTTTGGATGTCATCACTCTTCCTTCCTCTGTTCAGGATGCACTTCATATGGTCGTATATTTGTTTCTTCTTTGGATGTCATCACTTTTCCTTCCTCCGTTCAAGAAGCACTTCAATATCCAGGTTGGCATGCCGCTATGGTGGAAAAACTTGATGCCCTATACTCTAATTAGACTTGGACTTTGATACCCTTGCCCTCAGGTAAAAAGGTAGTCAAATGTAAATGGATATTTACTGCTAAACAAAATCTAGATGGCTTGATTAATCGGCTCAAAGTTCGTTTAGCCACGCTAAGGGCTTTATCCAACAGTATGGGCTGGATTATGTTAAGACTTTTTCACATGTTGTTAAGTTGACTTATGTTCGAGTCCTTCTACCTTTGGTAGCTTCCAGAAAATTGCCTCTTCATCAATTAGACGTAAAGAATGCTGACGATCTTTCGTAGACTATTTTTATGCAGTAGTCTTCATGCTTTGAGCGACTAGGGGAGTCTATGGTTTGTCTCCTAGAGAAGTCGTTGTAGGGTATCAAGTATACGTGCATGTTTTGAGAAATTTAGCTTTATGTTGCAACATATTGGATTTACTCGCAATAGTTCAGATAAGTCCTTATTTACACCTCAAAGTCTAAGGACACTCTCTTAGGGGGCGTTTGGATAAAGGTTTTGTATTCCTAGGAATCAACTTCTCATTCTTTTCTCACAGGGAAGGAATTCAACATTCTTATACCCATGTTTGGTTAGGTTGAGAATATGTAGCCCGAAAAATTCAAGTTTTTCATTCTTATGTTTGGTTCAGAGAGGAATAGAAATCTTGATTTGTTTAGTTTTCCATAAATATTATTTCATTAATTTTATTATGTTATTATTACCTAAATTCAATTGGTGTCATTGAGGGTAAAAAAAACTGTAATTAATGCACCCAACCAACATTTTCAGGAAAGCAAAAATATTTCCAAGGGAGACTTAGGTTTTACTTTCCTACATATGTACGAATCTAAAGGCCCCCATATGCTCTCCCAATTCACAATCCCACACTTACCAAACATGAGTAAGAAATCCAAAATACATTCCCGGGCCTCTAAAACTTGAACCAAATAGCCCCTTGTTTATGTGGATGACATAATCATCATCAGAGATGATTCTGCTAGCATTTCCAAGATGAAAGAACACTTAGCCTCTCATTTGCATATAAAGGACCTTAGGCCATTGAGATACTTTCTTGGTATTGAGATATTGTGAAGTTCCAGACGATTGCAGCTTTCTTAGTACAAATATATGTTGGATCTTTTATCTAAGACAAGATTCCAAGGTTGCAGACCAGCAGACACACCTATGGATTCACACGGTCAAACTATCCAGATTGAGCTCTTCACAGTATGATGCTCTATCTGACCCAGGATGTTATAGACCACTTGTTAGGAAGAGATACAGACGATTGCAGCTTTCTTAGTGCAAATACATATTGGACTTTATGTCTAAGACATGATTCCTAGGTTGTATACCAGCAGAAGCACCTATGGATTCCACAGTCAAACTATCCAAATTGAGCTCTTCATCAGATTCTCCTTTATCTGACCCATGACGTTATAGACCATTGGTTGGCAAGTTAATTTATCTTGCTGTCACTCCTCAAAAATTGCCTACGTTGTGAGTGTGGTGAGCCAATATATGCAGAATTATTTGACCTAACATTTTTTGGTTCTTGAAAGGATTCTAAGCTACATAAAAGGAACTGAACATGACCTTCTCTATTGGTAGGTGAGGCACAAGACACCCTTAATGCCAAAGGCGCATGGCACAAGATGCGCCTTGTTGAAACGAGGCTCAAGTTTTATATTTTTATAGTAATTTAGAAAAACTAACTCTCTCTCTCTCTCTCTCTCTCTCTCTCTCTCTCTCTCTCTCTCTATATATATATATATATATATATATATATATATATATCACATAGTCTTGTGTAAGCACTCTAAAGGATGTAGAGAAATATACATTACTAACAACAAATAATACCAGTAAAAATAATGTAGCGAGCAATATATAGACTACAAAACATATATAAACGACAATACTACTTAAAAGAAATCACATATCAAAGCAGGATATTTAATGCATGAAAGAAACAACAATTCAAAGCATGAGTTGTAGTCTATTATCTAAACAACAAAATGACATAAACCGATAAAATAAAAACAAGTTATTAATGTCTTATGACTCTCGTCACAAAGTTTGTCAAACCACCAAAATATCAGTCACTAACTACCAAATTACAACATTAGTAAGTAGTACCTAGACTAGTACTCATCATCATGAAACCGAATTTCTTAATTATCATCACCAACAGAAGAAAGAAGAGAGGAAGGGAGATGGTTGTGATCCTTTAAAAAAAAGTAGATAGCTTACATCTGACTATTAGGGTGATTTGTAATCATGTGTTACTTATGGGCCTAGATTGTCGATCTACTTTAATTAAAAAAATATATATAAAGCGTGTCATTTCTCTCGTCATGCACCATGGCGCATGCTCAACTGAGCGCCACGAGTGGTGGTGACGCACAGGGTTGCACCATACAACGCCTTATGCCAATGGTGCACGTCCCAATGTGCCACTGACAACATTGTTCTCTACAAACCTTCTACATTGTCGCTCACGGCCTTTGTAGATAATAACTTTGCTGAATCATTTGATAATCGTCGCTTTATTAGTGGTTAACTTGTCTTTATTGGAGACAATTTGGTTACATGGAAGAATAAGAATTATAATTCAGTTGTATGTTCTTCTATTAAGGCCGAATATAGAGCCATCGCACATAGTGTCTCTGAGTTAATTTAGCTCAACTAACTCCTTACAGTTTGGAGTCACCACCTTTTCTCGAATTGTTCTCTAATGTGACAATAAGGTTGCGATCAATATTGTTGAGAATCTAGTCTTTCATGAGAGAACTAAGTACATCGATATAGACTCACTTTATTCGAGAAAAAATGACAAGAAAAAGAAAAGTTGCCCTACAACACGTGTCTTCCTACAACACGTGTCTTCTTCAGCTTAGCTGGCAGATATCCTCACCAAACCACTGCCTTGGTCTTTGCTTGCTCGACTGTTATCCAAGCTGAGAGTGTTTGATATCTATGCTCCAACTTACAACGGAGTGTCACGTAACTATTATTGTACACCTCACTTTAGTCCCAAATCGCCTGGGCTAAAGGAGGATGTCATGACTTGCTCCTACAAATGTAAGCTTCTCATGTTTTATTCACATCAATAAACTAAAAGTTCTCATTTCGTATGTGTTAATACTTTATGTAGCAATGAGTTAGAAGGATCCATTAGGAAGAGCCTTGTTGCAATACAAAAATGTTTTCAGATTCGTGTAGAAGAAATAGAAGTTCCTTGTAATTCCACAGTTCTATACAGATTGTTTTCGTATTCTGAAGTATGCTTCAACAAGAAGTCAACAGTGGAGCTATCTGATACCTATTAAGGATAAAAGGATAAACACTTCAAGAATGAATTAGCAGATGTAAAGTAAAAGTTTTATAGAGAAGAAACCTCAAGGCAGCCGCCATTAGCAATCACAAAACCGACAACCTTCGATTTTTGCAGTTTCGGTAACACTTCCCTGATATAGAAACTACTGGAGGCTGACTGTCTAAGTGAAAATATAGGGAACTTGTTCTTCTTTCTATCTTCCTTCAAATCATTTGGCAAACTCTTCACAACAACAATGTCATTTGAAAGTGCTGCTATGAACTGTTCCTCATTGTAAATATATGAGAAACTCTTGAATTTGTAACTGCACGCAAATAAATAAGCATGAAAATCTCCTGATTAGTTTACAATCCACTATATGACTGAAAATGAATAGAACATTTTTAAGGTCTAACCTGATCCCTTTTGAGCGAAGACTATCTTGTATCTCAGGAATGACAAGAGTAGCATTCAAAAGCCTGGAAACGGCCACAACATCACAGATCTAGACAATGAAGAAACGTGTTATAATCTATTGATAAGAACAATAAGTGCAAAACACTTTGGAACAGAAGGAACCTACTGAAGATCTGATCTTATCAAAGCCGCCATAAATCTTTACGTAGATGAAACCATTCTGCTTGTTTGGTACTGTAACAGAAAAAAGACAAGAATGAAATTACGTCAAAGATAGATATTTCAAGAGAAGAGAATCCGCAAAGAGCAGTATATTTACTATCTAGTTTAGGCCCATTGAAAACATAGTTTATATTCATCTAAGAAATAAGATATTATCACCTCATGTTTAAAGTTGACCTTTTATACAAGCCTATCTTTTATAAGCTTTAGGACTAAGCAGTTTAGATGTTGACTAGAGATTATTAAGCAAGGTTCACAGTATTTCCGGAATAAGACCCTTCTTGTGAGTACCGGTATCAGCAATATCAACATTTTTGAATTGACGTATCAGATATTTGGTTTCGAAAGCTAAAGAACAATCATAATTAGAAGGGAAAAAAGTATTTGTTACATTTAAGCATAACTTTATGAATTTATTTTGTTGTTTCTCATTAATTCAAGTGGAATTTGGTTGAACATTGTTGAATCATGCGACCACAATAGATACTATTGTTTATCTACTCCTTCTTGACAATACATTGTTATTGTTTATTGAACAACTTATTTTAACATCTAGTCTTTGATTCAATGTTGTACATGTTCTCTTCCAAGTATGGTTGAAGTATCCCACAATACCAACACGTCATGACCGTAACGCCCTATGGGCCAATCCGAAACAGCGCCTAAAATATCTCTTTCGGCTCATCTAGTATCGATCAAAAAGTCTGGGTGTCAGCTGATATTGGATATATCAGCCAGTATCAACTTCTCTGGTGTATGGAAAATATAAAGACTTCAGTGACATGAAACTGCTTTCAAAGAATCCCAACACAATATCTAGAAAGCCAAATAATCCTCTATCTGTAAAATGTGTTAATAAGATACCTTACCAACACACTGAAAAATTTCTCTTTAGTGAGGATAAGATTTCTTAAGAAACAAATTCACACCCCTTTCAAACCGATTCAGAAATCAAAATTACAGCACAAAGGACTAAGAGAAACAAAAGAGGGCAGAAAAGACATGCATAATACGAAAGAGTTATCGTGCCACTTAAGGAAGCGAGAGGCCAGAGTCCGGACACTTTAACATTAGCCACAGGTAAGCATCCAAACTTCTTCAATGTACAAGTAGAAAGTCAAAACATTTTGATCCATATGAAGCCTCATGAAAAAAAAAGTGTCAACCGCCCTACCTAACTGAGGAAGCTCATGGTGCTGCCAGAACATAGTGGAGATGGGGATAAGGGGTGGTGGCCATGGCCCATGCCGCCATGGTTGCCAACGAGAAGAAGAAGAAGATAGAGGGTCATAGTTAAGGTTTGGTTAGGAGGGATCTACTAGTGGTCCGGAAGATGACAACCGGTAGAGGGGTATGGTGGGGCAAAATAAGTGGAGAAGGGTCTGATGGAGCAAATAAGTGGAAAAGGAAGGAGAGGAGGGTTTAATTATGAAGTTATGGTTAGGTTAAAGTGAAGCGTTAGGGTTATGAGGGATCTGGCCATGGTGACACTTGCCGGTCACGGGTTGTGGACGGAGTGGGTGGGGCCGAAGAAGAGGGAAAGGCAAATGGAAGGAGAGGAGTGGATAAGCGGAGGGCACAATCAGTGGAGGGGCTGTCATTAATTACTATGTTAATTATGCTTTTAGCTACTTTGTTAAATTTTCTTGAGAACATTTTAAATTATTGTGGGCTTAAGTTGGATTTGAATATATTTCTCAATTCTGGTAATAACTTAGAAATTTGTGGTTGGTTTTGATAAATAGTTGATTTAGTTTTTTCTAATGAGCACTAAATTCAAAGAAGATCGCAATAGCATAAAGAGTGGCATTCCATAGCCGAAGGACATTGGATAGTTGCATTGCACAGCCGAGGATCCAAATAATAAAAGAAAATTAACATGCAATTATTGTAAAAGGGTCATCAATAATGGGTTATTCGCCTCAAACAACATCTAGGGCACATCCACGGTTCAGTAGCACCTTTTATTGAGGTATCAAGAGAAATAACAGAAGTAATGATATTGTGTTGTGTACATAAAAGATAGGTAATTAGGTTAGCAAAAAAAAAGTAAAGAATTGACAAAAAAAAGTTATCATAAGCTACTAAACAAGCAGACTTAGATTCAAAAGAGAATGACGAGAACAATGATCATAGGGACCCCTGAAGGAGATTGATAGAAAGTAGGATAGAACAATTTGAAGATGAGAATAGGTGTTGCGGAGTTTGATAGAGAAACAAAGTCCAACATGGACGTGATGTTAAGAGTCTGATCTAGATCGGTGACATACTGTGACTACTGTCCAGAGTTTGGAAGAAGAACTATTAGTGATATAGTCTGACAATGTATGTTGTATTTATCTGCTTCTTCTTAGAAAAAAAAAGGAAAATCCGCCTAAAATCAAGGATGCATTGGAGAGAATGAAGGCTCTCAAGAAAGCCATCAGTAGAGTTATTCCAAATTTTATATACAACCATATATTATATAATTTGCATAATCCCTGCTACCGACCAATCATAGATACAATAGAAGAATCTGGAGGTGGGAGTGGAAATTCAACATCGCATGAGATTTTTGTTGGAATTTATTTGAATTTGGTCATTAGTGGTCATTAGTGACCCGGTCCCACCATTCCATGTTAGGGCAAACCTCAAGTGTGTATATTTCAATATTTGAGCTACCATTTATTGTCTTGTACACATAAGGTGTGTTAGTTCAAGTGGTTAGTATGGTGAGAGTTTTTCTGATGGGCAAGGTTCACATCACCCAACCTTTGTTAGTAATTCGGCAAACAAAATAAATTCGGGACGGCAAAAGTACGAGTATAATCGGTCCAATGCAAATAAAATACGTTCAAAAATTCGGTCAAATATTCGAAAAATAAAAATATTGAGGTTAGAAACTTCACAATCTTAAATATGTTGTCAAATTTGGTTAATTAAACAGGTTCACACCACGTTTTTTTGTGCCAAATTTTTCAATAATTTATATGGAACACGTTTAAAACTTCGCATGCTTAAAATTTACGTACTGATTTGAATCTGTCAAAAGTACGCAAGTATTATACGTTTTTGAAAGATACGAAAAAATTCGCGTATAATACGAGTTTTATTCGGGTGATTGCTAACAAGGCCCCAAACTAGTATTTGTTTCGTCACCTATTTCATAAAGAGATCATTTTGGAGTTGGGCCTCAAAGGGGATGGCACAATTTGCACTTTGTACAGGCGCAGAGATGGCATGCTCTTGCGCGTCGGCGCATCGGATACGGAGCCAAAGCTGGAGCAAAAAAGGGTGCGAAACAACGTGACAGCCGTGTAGCGGATCTGCAGGACACCGCAAAGGTGCAGTTTTGCGGTTCTGCAAAGTTGGTGTTGCAGTTCCGCGAGCCTTCACTGATGCGTATCCGCAAGGTTCCAATGATGCATTCTGCGAGGCTTCAGTGATACAGTTCGACGTAGCTAATTAGGTAGCGTCGTGAACTGTTGCTATATCTCAACGTCACGGTTTTGTTGCAACTGGAGTTGTTTAGTTTTGTAACAGTTCTTTTTATAAGAAGCTATTGCTTGTAACAACCCTACTCAATAGGGAGTTACTTCCTGGTCTTCCCCCCACGTCTTTAGTAGAGAATGGTTACCACTTTCAGGGAATTGCTCTCCTATTTAAGTAGCTGCTCTAGCACTGTGTGTAGTGAGGAGACAGATTCCAAGAGAAAAGATGTTTTCATCTTAGAAGCCGAGTATTTGTTCCAAGTGTCATTGTGCACGTCGGCGTTCTATTCGACAATGTTATAGATTTCGCTAGGCGGAGTCGGTGCGTTGAGGGCCCGACTAGCGCCTAGGGCGCCTAGGCGCCGCCTAGGCGCCGATTTGATTTTTTTTTATTTTTCCTAAGTGAATTAGTATATATATAAATAGTTTGTATGTGATCTGTGGACACATAAACTATTGGGCCTTTGTGGCTAGTACAGCCATACTAAAGTCTTCTATTGTTGTGGTTATGGGTTCGATCCTCCAAACCAATTTTTTTTCTTTCAAATTTTTTTTTTTTTTTTAACCCTAGAAAAAAAAAAAAGTATATATGAGGGGGAGGAGAGGAGAGAGAGTGTGCAGACTTCTCCTCCTCCCCCTCCGCTCCCCCTCCGCTCCCCTCTCTCCTCCTCCCCTCCGCTCCCCCTCCGCTCCCCTCTCTCCTCCTCCCCTCCGCTCCCCCTCCGCTCCCCTCTCTCCTCCTCCCCTCCGCTCCCCTCTCTCCTCCTCCCCTCCGCTCCCCTCTCTCCTCCTCCCCTCCGCTCCCCTCTCCACTCTCCTCCTCCCCTCCGCTCCCCTCTCTCCTCCTCCTCCCCTCGACGTCGACGACAGCAAAAACAACAACAGCAGCAGCAGCAGCAACAGAAGTCGGCGGCGGTGGCGTCAACGACGGCGACGACGGTGGCAAACGGCGTCGACGACGGCGACGACGGTGGCAAACGGCGGCGACGACGGCGGCAAACGGCGGCGACAGGTAAGTAATTTATTTTGTCATTTTTTTTTTTTTTTTTGAAAAAATTTCAAAAAAATTTGCCCTAAACCGGCCGGCTAGGTCCGACTAGGGCCGGCTAGGCCCGACTAGGGCCGCCTAGGCCCGCCTAGCCCCGCCCAGCGCGTAGGCCGGCCGCCTAGGGCCTTTTCGGTTCGGCCGGCGGCCGCCTAGCGCCTAGGCGCCGCCTAGGCGGCCGCCTAGGCCGATTTTTAGAACACTGCTATTCGAGAGAAGGGTGATGACTTGCAACGAGCGTTCCAGAAGTTCTTCCGAACTTGATAGTTTCTGGGAGTGGACCGACGAAGCCAATCGAATCCCGCTTTGAACAACGGTGGTTCTGACCACCCCCAGCAAGTTGTTCCATCTTTCTAGAGATTTGCACTATCTTCGGAAACTTTGTTGCTAGCTTTCAAGCAGTTTCGCCTGGTAGCTTCTTAAGAGGATTATTCTGCTAGCAGCTATGCTGCACTTTACTAGCTATTTTAATCGCTTTCTATTTCTCTTAATGAGCTTGACTTGCATTCAGGAGTTTAGTCTTCTTTGACTTGAACGATTTTTTCTGCAAACGACAACAATTTGTCCGCCATATTTAGACACGAAAACGGAAGACACATAACATACTACATGTCATCATAGTTGGGTGAATTTGGTTGCACTATCATGTGTGATGGATGAACTACTGTAGAATCGTACAACTCGGTACAAAAAATAGATCAAACATCAAGGCAACCAACCCTACTGGATTAAAGCTGATGCAAGTTAGACTATCCATTATGTTCCTTCTATCCATTGTAGTTCGTCTGTCACATGGAAGTGTAACTATATTGATCCAAAGTATGATGAAATGTTTCAAGATAATCCTCTATATATTTAATTTCTATCTCAATATACATGGTAGAAATCTTGTAAGTGTTTGGACCTTTCACTGTGCGTTCGTACTCTGTTAGTGCATGTCTCATTAGCTATTAGTAGGAACTATCGCAGCCTTTATATTGTTATACGGTAAAAATTTAAAAATGGTTTGACCAACGACATACTTGACAACCTTCATCCTGCCACCTTGATTTTGGGTTGTTTTCCCCTTGTTTTCTAAGGAGAAACCAACCTATATGGCTATATCAACATCATGTCTAACATTCTCTCTATCCCACCACTCTGACTCCTATTTTCATCCCACCACTTTGACGATTATCATCATCTTTAAATGGTTGTTTAATACATTTTTCTTAATTTTCTTTTGAGATCACTATATTCATTGTTCTAATCATTATCTTCATGAATCTGCTTGATAAGCTACTTGTGTTAAGTGTTAACTAGTTCCTTCTTTGTTTTCTTTGAAATTGTTATCTTTTTCTACTTATAACATGCAAAGTCTTTTATTTTCTTACTTTACTCATACATTGGTACAAGGTGCTACTGAACTGTAGATGCCCCTAAATATTACTTGAGGTGAGTGGTTCCACCACTGATAATCTTTTTATGATAAATGCATATTAATTTTCTTTTGTTATCTAGACTTCAGACATGCAATGCAACCATCCAATATCGAACAACTTTGAAACCACACTTTTTGACATTACGGTCTTCTTTGAATTTACTGCTTGTCAAAAAAATTAATACCAAAAAACTAAATCAACTATTCATTAATACTAATAAGAAATTGCTAAATTATTATAGAATGAAGAAAAAATTCAAATCCAATCCAAGCCCATAAGAATAATTAATAAAAAAGACTAACAAAATATTAAATGTGTAATTGTACTTTTATTTACAATACATTTCACACACACACACAAAAATATAATTGATTAACCTTTTTCAAAAAAAATGTATAAAATTGATTAATGGGCCTGGACCTGGTTTTAAGAGAGATTAATCTCTACCCTTCACTCCTCTTATTTTCATGCGGTGGCCTTGGTTTCACTTCAGGACGTAGTTTCCTTTCTGAAGAAACCAAACCCCCTTCCTTGGTTTGGGGAATCACAAGCTAACTTTGAGGTTTCTTCGTCACTGCGGAGAGACAAGCAGTCCAAAAAGAATTTGTTCTCCTCATGAATTCTCTTCATCAACTGCCCTCTCCACGGCCCCACTCCTCTCCTTCACATACCTTTCCCCTTATTATTCTCTTTAAGCAAAAGAATTTTTTTAAAGAATCATCCAAAGGACCACACTCACAGACATGAATCGGAGATTTTACTTGATCATGTAAGAGATCAGCCAAACCCTTCAGAATCGATAAGTTACATTATATATCCTGAATTTCCTCCTCTCCTTCCAAGCTTTTAGCAGAACCAAATGGGGTAAGTGAAAACTGCATCAATCAGTTTTAAAATGTGCAGTCTGAAGATAAAAGTTTTTAGGTGTGGGAACTGGGAACAGGAACGGGAAGATTTCAGAGACGAAGGTAACAACATTGACCCTGAAATAGAAGGCCGAGTGTGAATAATGTCGACATAAATCCAAACACCAACCGTGCATGAATGATGGACAGATCAAGCTCCCAATTTTAATTACAGACTTAGCGAACATTGCTGCACAGGTAGATGCTCGATGTTTGTTTCCCGAAATCCTAATCCCACGTCATGAAGTATCCTGCAAATAAGCATGCATTCACCGCACTAAGTTTTCTTTTTTATTTGGCAAACCCAGCCTCTCCATATCTTGCGGTAAGATTGCGTACATCTTGACCCTCCCCACCCTTGACCATGCATTAGTGGGAGCCTTGTGGCACTGCGGCGCCCTTCTTTTATTCATCACACGCAGTTACCAAACTCACTATTGCAGTCCTTCTCAAATGTGAATTTTTATGCATTCCTAACAAGGTAATAAAGGACGCTAGGCGCTAGTCGGACGGGCACCAAGCGTCTAGACGGCCACCTAGGCGGACGCGGTTCAAAAAAATTAAAATAAAAAAAAAAAAACCAAAAAACTACTGAAATTTGCCCCAAAAAAAACCCATAAAACCCAAAACATACATAGTCGGAGGTCGGGGGGCCTAGGTGAGCGCCTAAGAGGACATCGGGTGGGCACCAGGCATCTCGTGGCTAGGCGCCCGCCTATGCCGACTTTTAGAACAGTGATTCCTAATAATATTGTGTCAACAAAAACAAATATATAAAGATACAAAATGCACAAAATCAGGAGCATAAATGTACCTGGATAGGTGCTTCTAGGGTTAGCATACGGCTGCAAGGTCCCTAAGTAACTCACGGAACTCCATAACTTCCTGTACCGTCGAATCTGTAAAATCATTAAAACAAACATCATACGGCATTGTACTCATCAAGCGGCGCTACCTAGCACGCACGGACACTGACACGCAGCACGCTGCAAACTACACTAGGGCACTCCAAAAACCGGTGTCGTGTCGGTGTCAACATAAGATCTCCTTATTCATTTCTCACACACACACAAAAACGTAAGAATCTATCCACACCTTGTCGACGGGATAGAAGTCGTCGACCCGCAGCTTGTACGGGACGTAGTCCCCGGTCGAGTAGTTCGCGATGAGCAAATGCAACAGCAGAGACAGCACGCAGACGGCGATCCCGACCAGCGCGCACGTCTTCAGCTTGCTCTTCTGCACCATCTTCAAATCACTCCCTCTCCCCCTCGCACCTCATCGACTGCACACGACGGATTCAGAGTCAACGCCCGCTAAAAATTCGAGAGATCTACTCCCAATTGTGGCGATCTAATCATAACTATCATCGGCGAGTCCAGAAATTTTGCAAAAAACTTCCCTAAATTTGAAGATCCAGTAACAATATCTTTCTAAAAGGAGAGTATTAGATCAGTAGTCGTACCTTCTTCTTTTCTTCAGATCTCGAGGAAGAACCAAAAAGAAAACCCTAGAAAATGGAGGAGGGGGGAGAAGGGAACGAAGATCTGGAGGAGAGTACTTCGGAAAGATTTTGGATCCAGAAATGGAAATTCTGAGGAAGTGGAGGGACGGAGTAGTAGTATTTTCTTTACTGACTTTCTTTTATTAATAGTATTTTGTTGTTATTGAGTTTTTTTGTGGGAAGATGGTTCAGAGTTCAGAGCTCAGTTTCACAAGTGGGGCCACCACCAGCAGGCGCTGGGCAGTGACCAGTGAGTGAGTAATGGACCTGTGGTCGGGAACCGAACCTGTCACCGGACCCGCCCAGTCTTATCCTAACCAGGATCGAACTCGAGGTTGTACATTATCTCTACTAATGCATAATTCAAAGAAATATTACTATCTTTTGTGTAAGATTTTCTGGTCTAATAATATAATTATTTAGAAATATATAAAAAAAATTAGGACTATGGAGAGTGAAAAATATATCACCAAGAATCCAGGTATTTATTTGGAGACTTCTTCAGAATTCACTTCCTCTGCTCACTGCCATAAACAAGCGCATCCCTACCTCGAACAAGAGTTGTCCGTTATGTCTAACACAAGAAGGGGAAGCAAACCATATATTCTTACACTGCAGAGTGTTAGTCCCTTGGCGAACAATCGATGGAAAAACACGATTTCAGAAACTATTGTAAAGACAATGTTTCCAGCAACAACACCCTAAAGAAGGTGATGTTGAATTACGAGAATCTAAAAAGATTATTTCGTAATATTTCTCGAAGGCAACAGAACCGTATAACTTCTAAAGAGAAGCGACGGTATTCTCGAAGGCAACAAAGGAAGAAGAAAGCCTGCTGGGGTAAAAGATCACCGGCGCTCAAAGCTATATCCGCCTTACGGACAAGCCTCCAGGAACCAGCAAGTTCGAAGAGAACTTTAGAACGCTGGCCAAAAATGTCGACGACTCCTCGGAATAGCAGCAGCACTTCTCTCTCTCTCTGTAAATTCTCTGATTATTTTTTGTAACCCTGGAGAGAGGAGATGCTGCTGATATTATAGGCACGAGGTGGGCTATTCAAATTCTGAACGCACGCCCTGGATTAATGCCAGATCCGGATTTTCTGGATCTGAGCCATTTCCGGATCTGAGCCCACAAGACCCGCGGACGTTACATAATTTGAACGGCCCACTCGACCCGCTCGACCCGCTCGACCCGCTCGACCCGTACGTCCCGTACGTCCCGTACGCCTCGCACGCCTCGCAGGGCCGCGCAGAGGCTCGCGCACGAGCGCACAATGCGCCTTGCGACGAGATGTCGTGCTAAGTGCAAAGTGCCATCAAAAAGCCACAATAAGCCTCAAAAGCCCATTAGCCCAAGCCCAAGCCCGAGTCCGAGCCCGAGCCCGAGTTCGAGTTCGAGTCCGAGTCCGAGTCGCTAAGCCCCTTCGGGGTTTAGCTCCAATAGATTTAAATCTATTTTCATTTGGCCAAAAGTTGGTTTCTTATTCTCACCTCTATGTAAAATCCTCCCACATGGCACCCTCCATTGGGCCTCAACCCATGTGCATCTCTCTATTCCTTCATAAGTAATATATAGAGATACATATTGGTGTGATTTTCCGATGTGGGACTATCTTTTAACAATAGAGTGTTGTGAACACACAACTCATAGAATAAAACACCAACAATCCCCCACATATCTCTATATATATGAGTTAAGCGTTCCACATAATAACTGTCCATAATGCATTAGGATAGATGTCGCTGACGACTTGAATCTTCCCGCATGGGTTGAACAACAGTATGATACAAGAATGGACTACGCCTTGAATTCTGTACCACAGCTGTAATTTTTCCCACTCACATAATGTAGTTATCTGTGCTTCTGGCTGCACATTAAAGGCCTTGTGTGTCATGCCCCAGAACCAGAATACTGGAGAGCGGGGGCAGACATAGCCAGCTACGTATAACGGAATGGAATCCACACCGCTATATGGTCACGGCTGTCTAGATATGTGAGGGTTTCACTACAATCCATCAGTCTCTTAAGGTCATAAAATAGCCTATTGTCTCAATCTCAACCAACTAATAATAATCACAAGATATCAGATCACCAAATATACAATTGTAAGGCATTCCAAACATTACATATCCAGATGATCATGAAGCTAGTCGTTACAAAATGTGAGGACTAGCAAGAGTTTAGTCATACATGATCAACCCCCGGGGCTTGTCAATCATGTTACAGCCCGTAGGCAGACAGTAAGTAAGTACAATCGAGCTAACACTTGCTCGTCGGCTAAACGCCTCAAAAGAATAATTTACAATATTACAGTGGGAGAACAAAAGAAACCCACTCGATGCCCTGGTTACGCCTGGTGACCACCATCGGGCTGGAAGACCGGTAGATCCTTTGCTGCTGCTCCGGTATCTGGCCATACAAAACCAGCTGGGTCAGACCCCAGGAAGAGCAAGTGCCACAAAGGAGGCCACAAAATAAGAACCAAAGCCAGCAATTAGCACAATAATATAATTACATAATAAGAGACAGTAATTTAAGAAAAGCATGATGAGTAATTATAAAAGACAATCTTGTATAAAATCACTAAAAGACAGGACATATGGAAAAGTATGACAGGATGATATACGATGAGATAACCATGAGACTATTCAGATAGCTAGGTTACAACCCGTAAACCAAACAAGGACCGGGGTTGTAACCCTTCGTCTGAACGGAACTTGGTTTCTCTCACCATTTATCGGCAAGATAAATAAAAGAAATTAGGTCAAATAACAATCTGGAGTGACAATCATTATAGTGACAATCTGGAGTGACAATCATTATAGTGACAATCTGGAGTGACAATCCTTCAATCATTCTGGTACAATCTTACAATCAATCAATTCTAGACAATACTATACTGGACTAGACTCCATCCAAGCAATCACGGCCAATCATTGCCTAGGGCTTTCTACATTAACTAACTAGGGTTATCACAATCCTAGTTACTAGCAAGATGCAATGAGATGCTCCAAGTAGTCACAGGCCCTGCAGCTATCCAGGTTATCCAGGTAATCATTATAGTGACAATCTGGAGAGTTCAATGCATTAGAGTGACAATAGAGTTCAATCATTAAAGTAACAATCAAGAGTGCCCCACATAACAGTGGGCTGGAAATGTGCCTTACTCGTCGGCAGGCTACAAGTCCAATCATTTGCGACCGGAATAACGGGATCGCCTGTAACTGGGAAACATCTCTTCATGACTAGTGAATTATACTAATTATTAACCTTAGTCCAATTTCGTAGGTACTCCTGACCGTGGTACTCAGGAGTCCCCTCCTAGACATGATGTAAGACATGACTGGATTATTTGTACAAGCACAATCGCCCACGGTGTCAGGATTTATTATACAGGTCATGTCATGTCAGGTAGCCGTCGCAACAGCTATTCAAGATGTATCAGGTCAGGTTATCATATCAAGTGTACTAGTCAGGAGTGCGCCACGACGGGCCACTTATCAGGTCATGCTCAACTATCAATTTCCAAACATATCCAGTAAATTCGTGATCATCAAGTTCAAGACAAAAGGCGTAAGGATATAAAATGGACGTAAAATATCTAATAAAATATCAATATACAGGACAATAGAAGAGCCAAGCTTAAAGAAATAAGACCAAACTCCAAGAGCCTGGGTTAAGCAAAGGGGTCAGGGGAGCAGCGTACGAAAAGTCACGCACACTGAGAGAGCAGCGTAGGCGAAAGTCACGCACGCTACAGGGAGCAGATGCGTGAAAGTCACGCACGCTCAAGGAAGCAGCTGCGTGAAAAAGTCACGCACGCTACAGGGAAGCAGCTGCGTGAAAAGTCACGCACGCTATAGGGAAGCAGCTGCGTGAAAAGTCACGCACGCTCAAGGAAGCAGCTGCGTGAAAAGTCACGCACGCTCAAGGAAGCAGCTGCGTGAAAAGTCACGCACGCTGAAGGAAGCAGCTGCGTGAAAAGTCACGCACGCTCAAGGAAGCAGCTGCGTGAAAAGTCACGCACGCTCAAGTCTGCGTACGCACAAAAGCACGCACGCAGGAGACACCTTCCAACAGGAAGCGTATCCAAGGCTCAGTGGCGTAAGCTAAGAAGCTCTGCACACTGCTCACTGTCTTCTCCAAACAGCAAGAACACCATGGTGAACCCAAAGCTACACAGCATCATAACTTAGCCATCCGAACTCCAAATCCGGATTTCCAAGGTTCCAACTGGAGTGAAACTGAAAGCTCTTCCACATAGAAGCATCAAAAACCCATAAAATCCAACTAAAGTAGATCAAACCATGCAAAATCCAAAAATAGGAAAACTTGGATCTAGAGCAATGGAGACACCAAATCGCAAAAAGCCAAGAACTAATGTTGATCACCATGTCCTAATCTAGCTAATGGACCAAGAAAATAGGGTTCTCATGTAGTGGCAAGATGCACTTGCCTAGGGTTGGGAGAGTTGTGTAGAGGAAGGAGAAGAAGAAGAAGAAAATAAATGGTGGTGGTAATGAAGAGAGAGAGTGGTAGGTAGGGATATAAAGAGGGGGAGTTGTGGTGGGGATGAGGGGTAGCATAGGTTAAGGTGATCCAACTCACATAAAACCGAACCTGTGAAACCCATAATTTTAGTTTACAATTTTATATATATAATTGCTAGATTTAAATTTAATTTTTTGAAAAAAAATGCTAGAATAATATTATGTAAAAAAAAAAGTATATTCTTTCAAAATAATTAAACAAGGATTTTTGTATGTCAAACCAGACCCGAACCCAATTAAAGGTACCTTATTGATGGTTGAAATTTTAAAATATTAAAAAGAAAAAAAAAATTATTTTAATAGATTATATTTTTAGCCCAGAAATTATTTGGCCCAAACTATTTAAGACCTTAGCCCACTTATACATTTTAAGAGCCAACTCTTTATTTTACTTATAAATCCAATTAGCCATCTATTAAATAATTTTTCATTCTCCTGAAGCCCACTAGATGGACTAAGTCCATAAACCATATCATAGGTTACTTTGGCCATGGGTTACTTTATGAGTTCTCAGAAGAATTTTCATTCTTCTGAATGTTGTAACCGAAGAAAGGCTTCGGTTTGGGTGGCTCTTCGTGGCCGACCCTTTGCCTCCCCAAACCGTCGGCGACCGTCGGAGTTCCCGCCATAAACGGCCGTCCGTTCGCCTCCTATTCCGGTAACCCCTATTATTCATCCTTATAAAAACCCCTTTCATCCATCATTCTCCACCATCATCAGTCCTTCTCCCTAAATTTTTCCACCATCACCATTTTCGGCGAGATTCCGGCGAGCCGGAGTCCGATCCACCTCCTGAGGTTGCAACCCACCGGCGCCCTTCCCGCAGCTGTTCCGAGGACCGTTCGCCACCATCTCGGGCCGCCCTACTCCGGCGCACCCTCCTCGGCGCCAACCCGAGCCCGACCCCGCGCCCTTTCCAGCCGAGCGCCGCCGACCGGCCCCCTCGCCCTCCGTGCTTTGTTCGGGTCTCCGTCCCCGATCTGTTCCGTGGTTGTGCAGCCGTACCCCGGCGAGGCATTGCCCGAATCCGAGGCATCCCTTCGGATTCCGTTGTTTGGGTAATTTCTGGATCCCGTAGATTACTTTTTTATAGTCTATGATGAAATCTGGTCCCTGAATCCTTCGGGATTTCGGTTTTCGACAACGTAATATTTACGTTGCTATTTTCGGTTCTTCCGAAAATTATCGGAACTATGCTGTGGTTTGATTTTGCTGGTTATTTCTGACAGAACCTAGTTCTGAAGTTTTCTCGGATTTTCCGAGAGTTTGCGGGACAATTTTGTTATATTTGTTTTCTGAAGTTTTCTCGGAATAAAGGTTCTGTTAGAGTTATTATTGTTATACTTGTGATGGAAATATTTTCTACTGGATAGTTGGTTCTCTGTTGGTTATGTTAAAAATGGTGGGATGATTTTTGATTAGTTCTGTTGGGGTTTTGGGTTAAAAATTGAGAATGGTTTGTTGGCAAAGTATGGTTCTTTCCAATATTATCTGGTTTCCCGAATTGATTTCGGGAAGTATGGAAAATACTGTATTGGCTTTGAAAATATTTATATTCTCTGAATTTCGGATTTGGGAGTTATTTTGCAGGTAAATGGAGCATTTTTCAGTTTTTGGGTTGACCGAAAATAGAGGAAATGCTGCCGAAATTTTCGGGAAAATTAATAAAATGGTTTTAAAATAATTTTGGTATTTTTGGGCGACAACCATAATTGGTTACTGGGCCCCAACGAAATGCAAACGCACCGGTTCGACCGGACGTTGAGGCAGAATAGTTGAAAATGAAGTTTGGACCAGAGTCTGAGACTTATAATTTTCTTAAAATAATATTTTGGTAATTTATTAGTTTTTGTAGGTAATTTTCGGACTAACCAGTTTCTTTTCTTATTTCAATTTATTGTAATTGTAAGGGCATAAGTCCAGGCCTGTATTAAGTAAGAAGTAATTTTTATTTTATTTTCTGGGTTTGTGGAAAGCGTAGGAAAAATCAAAGATATTATAAACTCATGATTTTCTCATTTTTTTTAAGTAAAAGAAAATTTATTCTTTATATTTTTAAGTTAAAGTTTTCAAATAAACATATACCAAGTATTTACGTAATTTGATAAAAGCAAGCTTTACCCAAAAACCAAAGTAAATTGAATTTCTTAAACTTCAACAAACTGGTAAACGCTGTGATGTTGTGTTAGTTAGTTAACAATTAAAACTGACTAGGAAAGACAAATAGAGATTGCAACTAGACAACTTGTAAATGTTTCTGAAACAAGTTCCCGGAAATGTAGGATTTCAAGGAAGAGCGTGACTTACCAAATACCGAAGTACCAACTCTTCAAACCCGGAAATTAAGGCAAGTACATTTTGTGTAGATTTACAATTTTCTTAGCAATCTTTTCATTGCATGTTTTAACCACTGTTCAAACACGAAACTCCTTCGGGAGTACTGATTATACTGTTGGGGACTGGGGGAGTAGAGTAGTGGATATGACCAAATCCAAACTTAGGATAATGAATGTATTAGCTTTTCCCTCTTCACACGGGGACAAGCCATACCGTATCGCTAGGATACTATTGTAATCCAAACCGGTCATATTCATTACCTATTCACATCACTATATTGTATTATTTCAAAACTGTTCATCTTAAAATTGTTTAAAAGTGCATGTCATAAATTGTTATTTTAATTGTTAAAGTTTGCATGAATTGTACTTTGCTCCCTCCTGACTGGAGACAACATTTTAGGTATTTCTGATGACCTGGAGATGCTAATCAATAGCTACTACGATCCTGACTTGTACCCGGCGGTACTTCCAGCTGATGAGGATGATGTGGCGTCAACTTAGATGCTACTTAGAAATTAAGAATTTTTAGTTGCTCTTTTAATTCCAGTTTATGAGCCTTGTATTCAGAACAAGTTTTTTTTTAAATTATCGCTAAATAAAAGTTGTGGCAATTATCAGTTTCAATCTTGTTGTTGATTTACCTGCAAATGGGATTACAGCTTACTGCCGCCGTCTCATCAACGGTGCAGGCTGGGCATGATCCGATTCGACCCAAGTATTTGGGGACCGGGTCGTGACATGTTTTTAGTGGTGGCCCATGCAGGTCGATCAATCAACAACTTAGGAAAACCTATCTAGAAACAACTAGAACACTAGAACATCAATTTGTCACGACATAGGACCAAAATATTTTATTATTAAATATTTTTGATTGATATAGACTGGTAGGCTACCTTGCTTATGTATTGCAACCTATACTTTCCAGAATATGACCAAGGGAACGACCACCCCTGCTGGTGATGCGGTGCCATCTCCCGATCGCACCCCATCTTCTCCAGTACGACCAGAACCCCCATCCTTGCAGTTGACCGATCGGCCCCATGAACCACCAGCACCTGGCGCCACTTCTGGAACTGCAGATCAAGCGGCGGACCCTACCTATTCTCGGGCTGAGGTGCAGGTCACTGCAGCAGTAGCTGCTCAAGCTGTGGCCTCAGTGCCCGATAACTCCTCTGACATCGCAAGCCTGCTGCGAGGTGTACTTGAAGGTCAGAAGGCCCAAGCCGAGGCCCAGCAGAAACTGATAGATATTACGAGGGATGTTATGAATAATGTCAATGACGTAGCCTTAGCTATCTTAAACCGAGTTAGTACGGAACCTCACCCTAGAAGGTATACTCCTGAATCTAGAAGATATTTGGGTCCCATCAAGTACCCTATTTTTCGGCAGTCTTGTCGTAAGAGGCTATTGGCTTGTGACTACTGCAAGAGGTCTGGTCATCAGGCCGTTAGTTGCCGCAATAGATTGGGACAATGTTTGGCATGTGGATCCACTGAACATCGGGTAAAGAACTGCCTCTTATCTGTCCATTATACCAGAGCACCTATTCCAGCAACACCTGCTACGCTACAACCTAGGGACTCTCTTCCTATCGAGCAAGCCTTGCCTCCTACACTCACTGCAGGAAGGCATGATGCAGACTCGAGGATCATAGAAGAAGATGAGGCAATTGGAGACTGCTCATACAAGAGCCAGAGCCATGAGGACTAGTACCTAGAACTGCCATTACCTATTGTTATAAGAAGTTGTAACTGAATGTCCTTAGAATAATCATGAGAGTCTTGTTGAAATTCTCCTTTATGAATAAAATTTTTGTTTACACCCTTATGGTAGAAATCTTTTCCAAAGTCTCTCTCCTACGATACAATTGCTGAAATTGTAAATGAGGAGGAATGAAAGGCGATATTTATCAGGGATATGTTGGTGATGAAGAATTGGAAGGGTAGAATTTGGATTACCCAAACATTAGTTGGTACCTATAACAATTAGAATTGATGATGGCATAAGGAGTGATTTGGACCCTGACTAGTTTAGGCCGACTGTATGATAGTATATGTTTTTCCTAGATTTTGTACCTCTTAGTATCCCGTGATTTTAGGGATTATCTCCTTCCCATATCTTTAACAAACTTTTAGCATCCCTTAGGATCTATACTTTTGCTAATTATGGACCATTACTAGAACTCCTTAATCTCTTTCGTCAGCAGACCTTTTAACTTCTCCACTAGTGATCAATCTTTTCTATCTTTAACGGGAATCCAGACTCATTCTCTATCTAGAGTTCTAAACTCTAATAACTCTTGTCTACCGGAGAAACTTTTATGATTTGTGTACCCAAACTTGATCTAAATTCTAAATTGACTTCCTTGGAGCGAATCCTGAACCAAATCGTTCTGGAACCATAAACCTCAAGAATTGGTTCAGCCTAGTTAGTTCATGATTCCCCTAGAGAAGATATTTTCAAAATAACCTCAAATCTTGATTGTTATCTCCTAGGTTATTCCAAATATTTTTGTTGATTTTCCCCACTCAACTTGAAACCCTACACTCTCTATGCAACTTCTTGATCAATCCAAAGCTTAGGCAGTATTTTAACTCAATGCTTGAGTACCGTGAAGTACGAACGGTCAGAGAATTGATTCTATCTTATTAGAAAAATCTTCTTTTAAAATTGTTGAGTCATTTTCCTGTTGGCTCTACTAAATCATTTTAACCAGATTTCCCGAAATTCATAAAGACATACTTCTTTTACGTCAACCCTACTCCCTATCACATTCTCAAAACTTTCCTTGGATAAGAAATTATTTCTTCAAATAATTTTGGTAAACGTCTGTATCCTTTAAGTGATTTATCGGGAATGTTCTCATTGACTTCTTCAACTCAACCCAAAATTCTGATTTTTCTACCTTATCCTGCGTCCAACTCAATTGGCCATACTCAAGCTTGATCAATTTCCTCAAAAATCAAATCTCTTAATTCTCAAGAGTTACTGGAACACATATTTATCCTGATAAATTTTCTTGAAACCAGTAGAACATACATCAATACTTTTTTTTCTATCATAAATAGAACTTTAGAACTCGTTTGAATTTTAGGAAATTTCTTTTAAATTTTCATGGACACAGCTGAGAAAATATCCAATAACCTAATACAACTTCGCACATGTGCGTTGTAGTGATTTGCCTGAATTATGAAAACTGCGAGTTTACTGCAGCCGGTTGCGCACTGGCGAGGCAAAAAGACTCTAAAGTTGAAGTGATTTCGGGTGATCATAGATTTCTGGATATTATCGTGACTATGTTCTAAATACACCATGTTGATCATCTTTGTTGCTTAGTCATGGAATGGATAAAGTTAAAAGAGTACTCGGTCACCTAAAATTATTCAAGTTATTGGGTCAAATTCACTGCAGTCAGGTGCACTCTGGCGAGGCATGGATTTGGGACAAAGTGACTTCAAATATATTTGGTTCCCGAATACTATTCAGACTACATTCATATCATGGTTACCTTTTGCACTATCAAATCATTCTGACTTTCGCCTGATTAGAGGATTTACATTTTTAGCAGTTGTCTTCATTTCCAGAAATCTTTTGTCACAATCAGAGATAACAGATTTCCTACAAAATTCTACTTGGTCGTCCTAAAAATTTATTAGGATCAAATCAAGCTCGACTACCTCGACCTCTTTTCTGTTCAACCTTGGTACGCTGCATACGTATATATTCCTATACCTTATGTATTTTCATCATCTAGTTACAGATTTAATTTGGAAGCTATAGGTAGTTATCTTGTAGGTATTTTTCCCGCATATCCTATCTTCTGACCGTTGAGCGATGAAACAACATACTTTCCATCCTCGTTGATCATCACTCGGTCCTCATTGGAAATATTTCACTCGATTACATTCATTATCATTCTAATCATCTTTAGTATCCTACTATCGTACAACTTTTCAATTCTTCCTGAGCCACAAATCTTTGTACCCTATTTCAATTTGATGGGACATTTAGGTTTCTCATCTTAGAAGATTCCATCATCTTCTGCCTTTTTAAAAATAAAATGTCGACCTCCACTCTTTTCTTGTTTTCTCTCGTAACCTCTTTTAGTTCTCGCCTATTCTATGATCCTGGAGGTACCTAGGTTCTTTCTCGTGCCTAAAATGATTTGAATACTCCAAACTTTTCCGTCCCATTTCAGATCATATTTTGATAATTCCGATCGTGCCTGCTAGTTTAAAGTTCATTTTGTTTAAAGCTAAGTGTTGATTGTATCCCGGCCCTGATCCTTGAAATTTCGAGGACGAAATTTTCTAAGGAGGGAAGGTTGTGAAACCCATAATTTTAGTTTACAATTTTATATATATAATTGCTAGATTTAAATTTAATTTTTTGAAAAAAAAATGCTAGAATAATATTATGTAAAAAAAAAAAGTATATTCTTTCAAAATAATTAAACAAGGATTTTTGTATGTCAAACCAGACCCGAACCCAATTAAAGGTACCTTATTGATGGTTGAAATTTTAAAATATTAAAAAGAAAAAAAAAATTTATTTTAATAGATTATATTTTTAGCCCAGAAATTATTTGGCCCAAACTATTTAAGACCTTAGCCCACTTATACATTTTAAGAGCCAACTCTTTATTTTACTTATAAATCCAATTAGCCATCTATTAAATAATTTTTCATTCTCCTGAAGCCCACTAGATGGACTAAGTCCATAAACCATATCATAGGTTACTTTGGCCATGGGTTACTTTATGAGTTCTCAGAAGAATTTTCATTCTTCTGAATGTTGTAACCGAAGAAAGGCTTCGGTTTGGGTGGCTCTTCGTGGCCGACCCTTTGCCTCCCCAAACCGTCGGCGACCGTCGGAGTTCCCGCCATAAACGGCCGTCCGTTCGCCTCCTATTCCGGTAACCCCTATTATTCATCCCTATAAAAACCCCTTTCATCCATCATTCTCCACCATCATCAGTCCTTCTCCCTAAATTTTTCCACCATCACCATTTCCGGCGAGATTCCGGCGAGCCGGAGTCCGATCCACCTCCTGAGGTTGCAACCCACCGGCGCCCTTCCCGCAGCTGTTCCGAGGACCGTTCGCCACCATCTCGGGCCGCCCTACTCCGGCGCACCCTCCTCGGCGCCAACCCGAGCCCGACCCCGCGCCCTTTCCAGCCGAGTGCCGCCGACCGGCCCCCTCGCCCTCCGCGCTTTGTTCGGGTCTCCGTCCCCGATCTGTTCCGTGGTTGTGCAGCCGTACCCCGGCGAGGCATTGCCCGAATCCGAGGCATCCCTTCGGATTCCGTCGTTTGGGTAATTTCTGGATCCCGTAGATTACTTTTTTATAGTCTATGATGAAATCTGGTCCCTGAATCCTTCGGGATTTCGGTTTTCGACAACGTAATATTTACGTTGCTATTTTCGGTTCTTCCGAAAATTATCGGAACTATGCTGTGGTTTGATTTTGCTGGTTATTTCTGACAGAACCTAGTTCTGAAGTTTTCTCGGATTTTCCGAGAGTTTGCGGGACAATTTTGTTATATTTGTTTTCTGAAGTTTTCTCGGAATAAAGGTTCTGTTAGAGTTATTATTGTTATACTTGTGATGGAAATATTTTCTACTGGATAGTTGGTTCTCTGTTGGTTATGTTAAAAATGGTGGGATGATTTTTGATTAGTTCTGTTGGGGTTTTGGGTTAAAAATTGAGAATGGTTTGTTGGCAAAGTATGGTTCTTTCCAATATTATCTGGTTTCCCGAATTGATTTCGGGAAGTATGGAAAATACTGTATTGGCTTTGAAAATATTTATATTCTCTGAATTTCGGATTTGGGAGTTATTTTGCAGGTAAATGGAGCATTTCCCAGTTTTTGGGTTGACCGAAAATAGAGGGAATGCTGCCGAAATTTTCGGGAAAATTAATAAAATGGTTTTAAAATGATTTTGGTATTTTTGGGCGACAACCATAATTGGTTACTGGGCCCCAACGAAATGCAAACGCACCGGTTCGACCGGACGTTGAGGCAGAATAGTTGAAAATGAAGTTTGGACCAGAGTCTGAGACTTATAATTTTCTTAAAATAATATTTTGGTAATTTATTAGTTTTTGTAGGTAATTTTCGGACTAACCAGTTTCTTTTCTTATTTCAATTTATTGTAATTGTAAGGGCATAAGTCCAGGCCTGTATTAAGTAAGAAGTAATTTTTATTTTATTTTCTGGGTTTGTGGAAAGCGTAGGAAAAATCAAAGATATTATAAACTCATGATTTTCTCATTTTTTTTAAGTAAAAGAAAATTTATTCTTTATATTTTTAAGTCAAAGTTTTCAAATAAACATATACCAAGTATTTACGTAATTTGATAAAAGCAAGCTTTACCCAAAAACCAAAGTAAATTGAATTTCTTAAACTTCAACAAACTGGTAAACGCTGTGATGTTGTGTTAGTTAGTTAACAATTAAAACTGACTAGGAAAGACAAATAGAGATTGCAACTAGACAACTTGTAAATGTTTCTGAAACAAGTTCCCGGAAATGTAGGATTTCAAGGAAGAGCGTGACTTACCAAATACCGAAGTACCAACTCTTCAAACCCGAAAATTAAGGCAAGTACATTTTGTGTAGATTTACAATTTTCTTAGCAATCTTTTCATTGCATATTTTAACCACTGTTCAAACACGAAACTCCTTCGGGAGTACTGATTATACTGTTGGGGACTGGGGGAGTAGAGTAGTGGATATGACCAAATCCAAACTTAGGATAATGAATGTATTAGCTTTCCCCTCTTCACACGGGGACAAGCCATACCGTATCGCTAGGATACTATTGTAACCCAAACCGGTCATATTCATTACCTATTCACATCACTATATTGTATTATTTCAAAACTGTTCATCTTAAAATTGTTTAAAAGTGCATGTCATAAATTGTTATTTTAATTGTTAAAGTTTGCATGAATTGTACTTTGCTCCCTCCTGACTGGAGACAACATTTTAGATATTTCTGATGACCTAGAGATGCTAATCAATAGCTACTACGATCCTGACTTGTACCCGGCGGTACTTCCAGCTGATGAGGATGATGTGGCGTCAACTTAGATGCTACTTAGAAATTAAGAATTTTTAGTTGCTCTTTTAATTCCAGTTTATGAGCCTTGTATTCAGAACAAGTTTTTTTTTAAATTATCGCTAAATAAAAGTTGTGGCAATTATCAGTTTCAATCTTGTTGTTGATTTACCTGCAAATGGGATTACAGCTTACTGCCGCCGTCTCATCAACGGTGCAGGCTGGGCATGATCCGATTCGACCCAAGTATTTGGGGACCGGGTCGTGACAGAACCAAACCAAACCATCTCCAATAAAACCGAGCCATGCCAAAACCAAAATACGAGAAATACCAAAATTCCACAAGTCGAGAAAAAATAAAAATACCTGCCAAAAATTCAGATACGAGTAAAAATACGAAATACGGGAAATGAAGGTGACAACTCTACCCACCTTAAAAGAATTTCGTCCTCGGAATTTAATCAAGGAGCTAGAGATTGTCACGACAAGCTATACTAAGCACCAACAACTACACTAAGCAATTCAATCATACAATCATACAATGCAAGCAAGGAAGGAAAAACGTAAGGCATAAGGAAGATATTATACCTCACGAGTCAAACAAGTAGGGATAACGTGATCGAATATCATCCTCACACTTCCACGTTTGACTCTCCCAAGGAGCGATGAACGCAAGCAACATGAACAAAACTGATAGTCTTGCGCTTGAGGTCTCTCCCCTTGGTCAAACAGGGACACGGGCCTATCCTCATACGAGAAGGTTGGTACCAATAACCAGTTTCGAATGACCTAGGATATGGCTCGGGTCCGGGATGTACTGTTGTAATTAGGATACATGAAATACGTCATGCACCCCGCATAATGACGGTAGAAAAGCAAGATGAGAGGACACATATACCTCTCGGTCGATTCTGAACCTGAGCCTGGGCTAGGCAAACTACCGCGGGTTCTGCTGCTGGAAAGTCTGGGCCTGAGTCGGCAATGGCCCCGGGAACGGGAACTGCTGTTGCTGGTGAACTGGAGCTGGTACTGGTGCTGGTGCTGGTCCCCTAACCGAGGGACTAGATACTGTCGATGCTGAATCAACTCTGAAAGGGCAGGACCCTACCCTATGATCCGGTGCTCCACACAATAAACACAATCCCAACGCCTTGCAACACTCCGCTACCACGTGTCCAGGCTTCCCACAATAAGAACAGCCTACGGCGGAAGACTGTGCTTGTTTCTGTTTCTGCTGAGGGTACGTCGGGGTTGAGTGCTGAACCGACGTAACTGAGGTTGCTTGCCTCGGAGTTCCAATAGTCAAAGCCCTAGCTGCCGGGGCTGGTGCTGAAGATTGATTCATCTGACTATGGGACCGCTTCCGACCTCCAGTCATGTCCACTATTCTCTGGGAGGTATACTCGTGCCTCCTTGCTGCTCGCAACACCGCATCATAGGTCTGATGCTCGAACTGTTCTACTGCCAATATAATCTCTAGGTGAAGTCCCTGCTGGAACCTCTGTGCTCTGTCAAACTCGGTTGCCACCAAGGTGGGAGCAAACCGACTGAGTCTAGAAAACTCGGCCGCATATCCGTCGACCGTCCTTCCCATCTGCTTAAGATTACTGAACCTGGTCTGCAAGTCATACCGAGCCACTGCATCATAATACTTGGTCTGGAACTTTTCGCTGAACACTGCCCAGGGGACAGGTATTGTCAATCCCACTGCTTGTGCGGCCCACCAACTGCGGGCTAGATCCAATAACTGTAGGCGCACCACAGCCACCTTCTCTTCCTCTGGAGTCTTCGCGGCTTCGAGAATCACCTCTATATCTTGTAGCCAAGCATCGGCAGCAATGGCATCCTCGCTGCCATCGAAGAATGGAGGGTTCAGGCGCTTAAAACTGTTGACCGCACTGTTTCCTCGGGGTCTACTTCTATTCAGAGCATCTTCCACTGCCTGGTGCAAGGCATCGCCTCTACGATCCTGGGAAGCTAACAATGATCTGATGAGACCGACCAAAGTGCCATCATCAGGATCTGCAGGCTAGACTGACTGAACTGGCGGCTCTCCTCCAGTAGGTACGACTCGGGAGGCTGCTCCTGAGTGCTGGGCCTGATCTTCTGGTTGCTGCTGGTCCACGGGAGGTGATCCGCCTTGCTGGTCGGTAGGGTCAGGTGCAGTGCCGCTGAGGAAGACGACACAGGGAAACAATAAGGAAGGACCAGGACAGATCAACGATACAAGCATGTAATCAGGGCAAGAATTTCAGGAATTTGAAAATACGGGCGGAGATCAAGGGCGAATACTGATTGAGACATCTATTCGGTAAACCCTCACATTTCTTGATTGACAAGACCTGCATGGGCCACCACTTAAACCATGTCACACCCCAGAACCAGAATACTGGAGAGCGGGGGCAGACATAGCCAGCTACGTATAACGGAATGGAATCCACACCGCTATACGGTCACGGCTGTCTAGATATGTGAGGGTTTCACTACAATCCATCAGTCTCTTAAGGTCATAAAATAGCCTATTGTCTCAATCTCAACCAACTAATAATAATCACAAGATATCAGATCACCAAATATACAATTGTAAGGCGTCCCAAACATTACATATCCAGATGATCATGAAGCTAGTCGTTACAAAATGTGAGGACTAGCAAGAGTTTAGTCATACATGATCAACCCCCGGGGCTTGTCAATCATGTTACAGCCCGTAGGCAGACAGTAAGTAAGTACAATCGAGCTAACACTTGCTCGTCGGCTAAACGCCTCAAAAGAATAATTTACAATATTACAGTGGGAGAACAAAAGAAACCCACTCGATGCCCTGGTTACGCCTGGTGACCACCATCGGGCTGGAAGACCGGTAGATCCTTTGCTGCTGCTCCGGTATCTGGCCATACAAAACCAGCTGGGTCAGACCCCAGGAAGAGCAAGTGCTACAAAGGAGGCCACAAAATAAGAACCAAAGCCAGCAATTAGCACAATAATATAATTACATAATAAGAGACAGTAATTTAAGAAAAGCATAATGAGTAATTATAAAAGACAATCTTGTATAAAATCACTAAAAGACAGGACATATGGAAAAGCATGACAGGATGATATACGATGAGATAACCATGGGACTATTCAGATAGCTAGGTTACAACCCGTAAACCAAACAAGGACCGGGGTTGTAACCCTTCGTCTGAACGGAACTTGGTTTCTCTCACCATTTATCGGCAAGATAATAAAATAAATTAGGTCAAATAATAATATGGAGTGACAATCATTATAGTGACAATCTGGAGTGACAATCATTATAGTGACAATCTGGAGTGACAATCCTTCAATCATTCTGGTACAATCTTACAATCAATCAATTCTAGACAATACTATACTGGACTAGACTCCATCCAAGCAATCACGGCCAATCATTGCCTACGGCTTTCTACATTAACTAACTAGGGTTATCACAATCCTAGTTACTAGCAAGATGCAATGAGATGCTCCAAGTAGTCACAGGCCCTGCAGCTATCCAGGTTATCCAGGTAATTATTATAGTGACAATCTGGAGAGTTCAATGCATTAGAGTGACAATAGAGTTCAATCATTAAAGTGACAATCAAGAGTGCCCCACATAACAGTGGGCTGGAAATGTGTCCTACTCGTCGGCAGGCTACAAGTCCAATCATTTGCGACCGGGATAACGGGATCGCCTGTAACTGGGGAACATCTCTTCATGACTAGTGAATTATACTAATTATTAACCTTAGTCCAATTTTGTAGGTACTCCTGACCGTGGTACTCAAGAGTCCCCTCCTAGACATGATGCAAGACATGACTGGATTATTTGTACAAGCACAATCGCCCACGGTGTCAGGATTTATTATACAGGTCATGTCATGTCAGGTAGCCGTCGCAACAGCTATTCAAGATGTATCAGGTCAGGTTATCATATCAAGTGTACTAGTCAGGAGTACGCCACGACGGGCCACTTATCAGGTCATGCTCAACTATCAATTTCCAAACATATCCAGTAAATTCGTGATCATCAAGTTCAGGACAAAAGGCGTAAGGATATAAAATGGACGTAAAATATCTAATAAAATATCAATATACAGGACAATAGAAGAGCCAAGCTTAAAGAAATAAGACCAAACTCCAAGAGCCTGGGTTAAGCAAAGGGGTCAGGGGAGCAGCGTACGAAAAGTCACGCACACTGAGAGAGCAGCGTAGGCGAAAGTCACGCACGCTACAGGGAGCAGATGCGTGAAAGTCACGCACGCTCAAGGAAGCAGCTGCGTGAAAAAGTCACGCACGCTACAGGGAAGCAGCTGCGTGAAAAGTCACGCATGCTACAGGGAAGCAGCTGCATGAAAAGTCACGCACGCTCAAGGAAGCAGCTGCGTGAAAAGTCACGCACGCTGAAGGAAGCAGCTGCGTGAAAAGTCACGCACGCTCAAGGAAGCAGCTGCGTGAAAAGTCACGCACGCTCAAGTCTGCGTACGCACAAAAGCACGCACGCAGGAGACACGCTTCCAACAGGAAGCGTATCCAAGGCTCAGTGGCGTAAGCTAAGAAGCTCTGCACACTGCTCACTGTCTTCTCCAAACAGCAAGAACACCATGGTGAACCCAAAGCTACACAGCATCATAACTTAGGCATCCGAACTCCAAATCCGGATTTCCAAGGTTCCAACTGGAGTGAAACTGAAAGCTCTTCCACATAGAAGCATCAAAAACCCATAAAATCCAACTAAAGTAGATCAAACCATGCAAAATCCAAAAATAGGAAAACTTGGATCTAGAGCAATGGAGACACCAAATCGCAAAAAGCCAAGAACTAATGTTGATCACCATGTCCTAATCTAGCTAATGGACCAAGAAAATAGGGTTCTCATGTAGTGGCAAGATGCACTTGCCTAGGGTTGGGAGAGTTGTGTAGAGGAAGGAGAAGAAGAAGAAGAAGAAAATAAATGGTGGTGGTAATGAAGAGAGAGAGTGGTAGGTAGGGATATAAAGAGGGGGAGTTGTGGTGGGGATGAGGGGTAGCATAGGTTAAGGTGATCCAACTCACATAAAACCGAACCAAACCAAACCATCCCCAATAAAACCGAGCCATGCCAAAACCAAAATACGAGAAATACCAAAATTCCACAAGTTGAGAAAAAATAAAAATACCTGCCAAAAATTCAGATACGAGTATAAATACGAAATACGGGAAATGAGGGTGACATTGTGCCAGCCTGGATCTCAATGTATGTATTTTGGGCGTCTACAAATTTACCCTCATGAGACGGCCTATTTCTCTTTCCATACATTATAGGTGAGTTCTTTATAAAGAGTCATGGCATGAAGCATTGCGCTCCTTTGCGGTGCTACGCCGCTATGACATGGCTCAACGCCGAGGCTTTACCCCACCTGGGTACCTCATCGTAGTGTCATACTACTGTAGCATGAGGTCACAATCCTCTTTGTAGTGCCAAACTACTCAGCATGAAGCCTTGCGCTTCCGTGCGGTATTACGCCGTTATGACATGGCTTGCAAAGCCGAGGATTTACCCTTCCTGGTACCTCTTCGTGGTGTCATGCCACTGTAACATGAGGATACTGTCCTCTTTGTAGTGCTGTCTACACCTCTTTATGATTATGCAACATTAGGCTACCTGTCTATATGCGGTGCTACGCCGCCTGTGACTTGGCTAACAAAGCCGAGGCATTACCCCTACCTGGGAACCTCATGGTGGAGTCACCCCACTGTAGAATGGAGTTGTAACACTCCTTTGTGGTTGTTGCGCCACCATGCTTCCTGTAAAGCATAACAGACCTTCACTCAGTCTGAGAACTCATTAAGGCATTATGCCATCCTTCCCACAGGATCAATTTTCCGTAAAAAATTCATAGTAGACAACAGTGGTTCTGGGTCCGAAACCCTTACATGTTCCGCAGAACAAGTACCCACTGTTAACTAATATTTTTCCAGTCAATAGTCCTTCCTTGAATCAAAAAATTAGATATCTGGTAGATTTCTCTTTGAACCAATAACATAAAATTTATTGATAGGATTATAATGACACAATATTAGAATGCCTTCAAATCCATCTTCCTTGCTGTGTCCTCGACCAGCTGTCGTTTGAGGCCTTTCGTGAACGGATCCGCCAGGTTCTCCTGACTCCGAACATCGATCACTGCAATGACGCCTCGTTTGATGAGATCGTTCACTGCTCTGTGCTTTAACCGCACAGTCCTCTTCTTTCCGTTAAAGAGTTCATTTGATGCTACTGCTGCTGCCGCCTGGTTGTCACAGTATATCGGGATTGCCGGTATCTGAGCTCCAACCACTGGAAGATCATACATGAGCTCCCGAAGCCACTCTGCTTCATCTGCAGCAGCATCCAATGCAAAGAATTCAGATTCCATGGAGGAGCGAGATAATATTGTCTGCTTCTTCGATTTCCACGATATAGCAGCTCCGTCCAAAGCGAATATGAATCCACCTGTCGAATACTCGCTCTCCACCTCTGAACACCAGCTAGCATCACTGAAGCCTTCCACTACTGACGGATCTCCGCTGTAGTATAGTACAAATGTCTGAGTCTTTTTTAGATATCTCATAACACGCTTCACAGCGTTCCAGTGTTCAACGCCTGGGTTGCTAGTGAACCGACTCAGCATTCCCACCGCAAAAGCTATGTCAGGCCTTGTGGCAGTAGTAGCGTACATCAAGCTTCCGATGACGCTAGCGTACTCCAACTGCCTGACACTTTCCCTCGAATTTGGCTCCAGCTTCTGATCACTCCGGTACGGTGTATCAATTATAGGAAGATCTTGATACCCGTAGCGAGTGAGCATCTTCTCAATATAATAAGATTGTGACAGCGCTATTCCAGTACCTGTCCGAATGATCTTGAGCCCCAAGATTACGTCGGCATCCCCCAAGTCCTTCATACTGAACTTGGTCGAGAGGAATTTCTTTGTCTCTATGACGCAGTCTAAATCCGTACCTAGGATTAGCATGTCGTCCACGTAAAGACAAATAATTACTCCTCTTCCGTCAGCAAACTTCGTATAGACACACTTGTCTGTTTCACTGACCCTGTAGCCATTTGACCTTATCACTTTGTCAAACTTCTCATGCCATATTTTGGGAGCTTGTTTCAAACCATACAGAGACTTCATCAACTTGCAGACTTTGTCTTCCAGACCTCTGACGACAAAACCTTCTGGTTGTTGCATGTAGATCTCTTCGGTCAGCTCGCCATTAAGGAATGCCGTTTTCACATCCATCTGATGTATCACCAGCTTGTGTATTGCTGCTAGAGCAATTAACAATCTGATGGTTGTCATCCGAGCTACTGGAGCATAAGTGTCAAAGTAGTCGATCCCCTGCTTCTGAGCAAACCCCTTGGCCACTAGCCTGGCCTTGAACTTGTCAATGGTTCCATCTGCTTTCATCTTCTTCTTGAAGATCCATTTGCATCCGATGGGTCTTGCTCCTTCTGGCAGGTCAACTAACACCCATGTGTTGTTGGAGGTGATTGAGTCAATCTCGTTGTCTATCGCCTCCTTCCAGAATACAGCATCTCTGGTCTTCATCGCCTCATCATAGGTAAGCGGATCTGCTTCCACATGATAGGTGACGAAGTCATCTCCGAAGTCTTTCGGCCTCCTTACTCGCTTAGTTGACGGCTCAACGAGTTCTGGTTCAACTGGTGTCTCTTCGACAATAGCTTCTTCTTGGACTACTGGTTCGATATGAACTTCTGTCTGCTTTGCACTCTCATCATTCTCCGAAAGATCCGTGAGAACAATATTTTTGTGCCTTGCAAACTTGTCTTCAAAATATTCAGCATCGCGAGATTCAATGATATGTTTGATTCTATATCAAGGAATCTCCGAGCGTCACTCTTCTCGGCATAACCCAAGAAGATAGCCTTAGTAGTCCTAGTCCCCAGCTTCTGAATCTTCAGATCTGGGAGCTTCACATAAGCCAGACACCCCCACACTCGAATGACATTCAAGTTAGGTCTGACTTTGAACCAGAGTTCATGAGGGGTTATATCCGAAGTTGCATACGGTACTCTATTGAGAATGAAAGTAGCCGTTAATGCAGCTTCTCCCCAGAAGCTCTTTGGAAGACCCGCAGTCAACAGCATAGAGTTCATCATCTCTGTCAACGTTCTGTTCTTCCTTTCTGCTACTCCGTTGGATTGAGGAGAGTACGGAGCCGTCATCTCATTTATGATTCCATGTTCTTTACAGAATGATGAGAAATCATGAGACCGATACTCCCCGCCTCGATCACTCCTTAGCCTTTTGAGTTGTTGTCCAGTTTGCCGTTCAGCCTCGGCCCTGAACTCCTTGAACTTCTCGAATGCTTCGTCTTTAGACTTGAGCAAGTAGACAAAAGCATACTTTGAGAAGTCGTCGATGAAAGTAATAAAATACTTCATCCCGGCTTTTGTAGAGAATTGCTTGAAATCACAGATATCTGAGTGAACCAACTCCAGAAGATCTGTGCTTCGATGGACCCTGTGAAAGGGTTTCCTTGTGATCTTCGTCTGAGCACACACTTCACATTTCTCTACCTTACCCCCACACTTGAAGATAAGTCCTAGGCTAGACATTTTGTTAATTCTTTTACAATGAACATGTCCTAGCCTATTATGCCACAACTCAAAAGAATAGTTCAAAGTAGAAATAGCATTAATATCATTTTTTTGGGTTACAACAAGCTGAATTTTGTACATTCCTTCAGTCTGAAAAGCTTTTCCGAAGAATGTACCCTTCTTGGACATCACCATCTGGCCAGCATTGATGTCCATCCTCAAGCTTGCGTTACAAAGCAGGCTCCCAGAGATCAGGTTCTTAGCAATTGCAGGAACATGCTTCACTCCTTGAAGCGTCAGAGTGTTCCCCGATGTGAGTTTCAGCTCCACCGTCCCGATCCCCAGTACTTCAGCTTGTGCCTGGTTTGCCATTAAGACTTTCTCGGAAGTTGGCTCATATGACTCGAACCATTCCTTGTCTGAGCAGACATGACATGTCGTACCAGTGTCTATCCACCAGTTCGAGTCAACTCCCGCATTTGTAACCTGTGCTATCATTGCAACCAGATTAGTAACCAAAGAAACCTTACTAGGCTCACCTTTTTCTGGTTCCTTGCAGTCACTTTTGTAGTGGCCCTTCTTGCCACATTTGAAACAAGTCACATGGGACTTGGATTTCTGATTCTTGAATGAAGGACTCTTCACTTTCAGATTAGTGAAGTCCTTTTTCTTCTTATGAGGAGAAGCCGCCTGCTTCCCCTTGTACTCTCTGGTTTGGACCAGATTTGCTTTCGCCAGTTGTTTGGACAGAGAATCCATCTTCTGTTGAGAGCGCATCTCGTCCTCAACATGGATCTCTTGCAGGAGATCTTCTATACATATGTCCAGCTTCTTGCGGTGCATCCTTGCATAGAAGTTGCTCCACCCCGCAGGAAGTTTAGAGACGATTCCTCCAACGACAAACTTGTCGACAAGAGGCATCTTCTCGTCATCTAATTTTTGGCGCAGCTTCAGAAACTCCTTTACTTGGGGCAGCATAGCCTTCTCATCTTTGAAGGTCCACTTGTGGTATCTTTCAACCAAGAAGATCTTGGACCGATTCTCGTCATCTTCGTACAATTTCCCCAAGGAGTCCCAAATCTCTTTGGCAGAATTCTTCTTGGAATAAGACTCTGCCAGAGAGTCTTCCATGCTATTAAGAATCAACAGTTTACAGATATTGTTTTCTCTAATCCATTTTGCCTGCTTGGACTTAGCAGCGGCAATAACTTCTGCGGTTCCGGTTGTTGGAACGACCGGTTCTTCCTCATTCAGCACGTGATCAACTTCCACGAGTTGAATGTTTAATGTTACTTTCCGTTTCCAGATTTGGAAATGTTCGCCGTCAAATTTCTCCAACTTGTTAAAGTCGGTATTGACGAGCGATGCACGTGAGTTATCCATCTTTTCGATATAGCTTTGAGATTGTTAGTCCCTTGGCGAACAATCGATAGAAAAACACGATTTCAGAAACTATTGTAAAGACAATGTTTCCAGCAATAACACCCTAAAGAAGGTGATGTTGAATTACGAGAATCTAAAAAGATTATTTCGTAATATTTCTCGAAGGCAACAGAACCGTATAACTTCTAAAGAGAAGCGACGGTATTCTCGAAGGCAACAAAGGAAGAAGAAAGCCTGCTGGGGTGAAAGATCATCGGCGCTCAAAGCTATATCCGCCTTACGGACAAGCCTCCAGGAACCAGCAAGTTCGAAGAGAACTTTAGAACGCTGGCCAAAAATGTCGACGACTCCTCGGAATAGCAGCAGCACTTCTCTCTCTCTCTCTGTAAATTCTCTGATTATTTTTTGTAACCCTGGAGAGAGGAGATGCTGCTAATATTATAGGCACGCGGTAGGCTATTCAAATTCTGAACGCACGCCCTGGATTAATGCTAGATCCGAATTTTCTGGATCTGAGCCATTTCCGGATCTGAGCCCACAAGACCCGCGGACGTTATATAATTTGAACGGCCCACTCGACCCGCTCGACCCGTACGACCCGTACGCTCCGTACGCTCCGTACGCCTCGCACGCCACGCAGGGCCGCGCAGAGGCTCGCGCACGAGCGCAACTAAAGCGCACAATACGCCTTGCGACGAGCTGTCGTGCTAAGTGCAAAGTGCCATCAAAAAGCCACAATAAGCCTCAAAAGCCCATTAGCCCAAGCCCAAGCCCGAGTCCTAGCCCGAGTTCGAGTCCGAGTCCGAGTCCGAGTCCGAGTCCGAGTCCGAGTCCGAGTCCGAGTCCGAGTCGCTAAGCCCCTTCGGGGCTTAGCTCCAATAGATTTAAATCTATTTTTATTTGGCCAAAAGTTGGTTTCTTATTCTCACCTCTATGTAAAATCCTCCCACATGGCACCCTCCATTGGGCCTCAACCCATGTGCATCTCTCTATTCCTTCATAAGTAATATATAGAGATACATATTGGTGTGATTTTCCGATGTGGGACTATCTTTTAACAATAGAGTGTTGTGAACACACAACTCATAGAATAAAACACCAACACAGAGTGGCAAAAATGGTGTGGTTTGCTAGCAGTTTAGAACTGTAATTGGATAGTAATGCGGAGATCATATAGAGACATGGTTAGAAGATCCTTGAGCCGAAGATGCATTCCGAATGGGAGCGGCACTGCTATGGGTCCTATGGAAGACACGATGCAATTGTGTTTTCAATCATGAAGGCCCTCATGTCCACAAGATAGTGCAACAGGCTAATAATTTATACAACGCTTACGCTGAGTGTGATTACGACAATCTTGAGGGCATCCAAGAGATGAGAAGTATGCTTGACAGTGTCACGCCTGGTCCCATAGGACATGATCGTCATCGCTAAGGCATGATGCCGCGTGAGCCTAAATTTCGCTCACGCAAGGCGGGTTCCATAACGGCCAATTTCAGGCTAAGCGACGAGATCGTCGCACAGAAATCCTAAAGCAAAAATATTGAATAAGCTAGCGAAAACTTGAAACAAAATACAAGTCATGCAAATAGCTCTTTATTGATATTGAAACAAAGATTACATAGGTGGACACGAGGCCAAGATTACAATCACTCAAGCTCACTCTTCTCACAATACAAGTCACTCTACTCTCTCTTATTTCTCAAAACAAAGCTTGACGAGCCATCGGATGCTTCAGATAGGCGATGTCCATATATTATGCATGTCTCGTATAAGTCCAGACTCCATGCGGTCGCATGCCTCAAAACGCCAAGGAACTCCGTGCCTCGACGCATCCAAGCGAGCTTCGCGCCAATGAGCTTCTACATGTGCCTGCACATAAACACTGTGTGGGTGTCAGTACTCAACTGTACTGGTGGAGTGAGCTCCTCGTCCACCCATACGAAACTAACACGTTCATTTACTTTGTACAACATAATCCCTTTATTATTCTTTCTATTATTGCCTTAGGATCAATTTTAGGACATAAACTCTTGGCCTATTTTGTGTCTCTAGACCATCATCGTACCTTGCACCAACAACTTACTTATACCTTGCCTCTAGACCCTTCTCGTGCCAACGACGTCAACTTATCGACTCGTGCTTACCTATCGACCCATATTTGGAACGCAGCAACTTGGTCATGCCATAAACTCTATTCATGCTTCAATATACTTGAGACAGTGCTTCCCCACTTAGTCTTGCCTATATTTGTACCGTGACAGCGTGGCCGTGCATGAACATATCAAGGTTGTGCCTTGCAACTCAACATTACTTAATCAAACACTACCAGAATCTGTCAGATTAGCGACGTTTGTAAACGTCGCTAATGCCGACCAAAACGTCGCTAATTTAAGTTAGCGACGTTTCTAGCATCATTTTGGAAACGACGAAAAAAAGCATGTCGTTAATCGGTAAAATTTCGCAAAACGTCGCTACGACGACGTTAATTAGCAACATTACAAACGTCGCTAAGTAGCGACGTTATTTGCGACATTCGTTTGTGGTCGCCGTTTAGCGATATTTTAGCGATGTTTTGGCGACGATGTGGTGAGAAAAGATTCTTTGCCACGTCAGCAATTTAGTGACGTTATTAGCGACGTTCATAAACGTTGCTACGTAATAGCGACGCTAAGAACGTCGCTAAGAATGGCGCTAAATTAAAAATTAAAAAAAATACATAATCCAGAATACAAATGGATCTGGAGCTGGAGCTGGAGCTGGAGATACAATCCAGAGATTGACACAGTACTAATTCATATATGTTTTGCTTCGCCAAAAAAGAAACAAACTAGTAGATAGTCCAATACAAAATATATCCATAAAGCAAGTACAGCTGGTAATAAGTACTAATAGTCCAATACAAAATATATCCATAAAACTACACTACACCAAATTCATATTAAGGATGAGCTAAAAAAAGGCTTCTAATGACGACCATGCAGCTCACGTAAACGCTCAGTGATACGATAACGCAACCACTTCGAAAAAGTGGGATCGACGGCGCCAGGAAAGATGCAGTCCACTGTAGGTGCTGGATGAATGGAACTCCCGGTCTCACTAGCTACCGGTGCCACTTCCTCCTTAACAGTAGGAGGACCCACCTCAGCATTCAGTGTTTCCCTCAAACAACGTACCGCTGCTCGAATCATGGGTGCCATCTGGTAAGATCGATATTTACAAAGAATATAATTGTAACATAAGCAAGCTAACTAAAGGAACCATAATCTCGTTTGAGTACATTTTCGAAAGCAGATAAAAATGTTATATTCGATTTTTTGCCAAGTGTGAGAACGGATGGCTCGGAACATAACCCAAAATTCATTCTAGCATACATTAGTGTGAATCATCTATGTTTTGTACATATGGTGTAGTATATGTTCTTATCAAATCTAGTATCTGAAGGATATAACAGAATCAAGACGAACCCACATAATGTAATACTAAGACATCATCTACTACTAAAAGATATAGTAATAGGTTGTCGTATCATCATTGCCGAGGGATGGGGGTCGGAGGACAGTCAACTTTATCTACGGCTACATAGTTACTGCCTCGCCAGTCGAATGGCTGCAGGGACTATGTCCTGATCACCATGTCGTACCGTAGATTAATACAAATTCCTTATAGAAGCTGAACTAAAAATCAAGGCCAATGGCTAACCGCATCAGTTTTGATTATGAGAAGCTGTCGATACCGATACCGATACCGATTCCGATACCGATTTTGATACTCATCCGAATTTCTAGATTCTATATTTAGAATGTAGGAGCTCATTTTGTAGAATAGTAAGACCCATAGGTTAGAAATTATAAAATGTAGGAGATTCATAACTCTCCATATATGTTCAAGATAGAACATTCATTTCCATAGAAACTTTCATAGATAGTATAATATATCCCAATTTTCAAAGATTCTGTAAAGCCAATCAGAATCACAACATATAGGTATGGGAATCGGTATCGGACTATTCCTATGAGTATTAGTATCGGCGATATCGGAAAACAAATAATTATTAATAAATTATTTACATTTAAAAACATATATTTTATACATAATAGAATGATTTTTATTTTTAGTATTTTTGAAATTAAATGAAATAGTAGTCATTATTACCCGATTGGTTTACATACAATAGAATGATTTTTTTACATGATTTTACAATCTTAGTACGCTTTAAACCCTTGTGATTTGTCTTTTTAGTTTAATTTTCTTTGTCGAATTAATCGGAAAAGAGAAACCCAACGTCGGTATCGGTCAGTATCGGGTATCGGTCGTTATCGGATCAGGACATGCCAAACTGATATAATACTATGAAGGTATAATATATCATATAAGGTCCATCTTTCTAATACTGATACAATACTATAAAGGTATAATATATCATATGACTAATATATAGTAATGTTCTTCAACGATATATTTCACATGCTTAATTGCTAAGTGTGGGGACGGATGGCTCAGAACACAACCCAAAATTTATTCTAGCATACATTAGTGTGAATCGTCTATGTTCTGTACATATGGTGTAGTATATGTTCTTATCGTATCTAGTATCGGAAGAATATAATAGAATCAAGATGAAATCACATAATATAATAATAAGACATCATCTACTACTATATAAGATATAGTGATAGGTTGTCACATCATCATTGATAAGGGATGAGGGTCGGAGGACAGTCAACTTTATCTACGGCTACATAGTTTCTTTCTCGCCAGTCGAATAGCTGCAGGGACTATGTCCTGATCACCATGTCGTACCGTAGATTAATACAAATAGAGCTGGAGCTGGAGCCAAAATACATAATCTAAAATACAAAATACAGAATCCAAAATACAAAATACATAATCCAATCCCTGGGTTCGCCGAAAATACAAAAACAAAGATTGACACACAGTACTAATTCATATCTGTTTTAAGTGTGAGAACGGATGGCTCAGAACACAACCCAAAATTTATTCTAGCATACATTAGTGTGAATCATCTATGTTCTGTACGTATGGTGTAGTATATGTTCTTATCGAATCTAGTATCTGAATGATATAACAGAATCAAGATGAACCCACATAATGTAATACTACGACATCATCTACTACTAAAAGATATAGTGATAGGTTGTCATATCATCATTGTCGAGGAAAATGGGTTGGATTGCCGTATCTAGAATAATACTAATCCAACCCATTTCATGAATAAAATGTTACCAATTAATCAACCAACAAAACTACTTGTTACAAATATCGGCACTATCGGTGCTTTCGAATCGGAGTATCAGATTTTTCGGTGTCGAAAAACAAATAATTATTACTAAATTATCAGATTTTTTGGCACTATCGGTGTCCCTGACCAAGCGCCCCCCCCCCGTACCCCGCACCCCACTACACCACCCCTAACCCGAACCCTATCCCTAACCCCTCCCCCACCATCCCCCCTCCCCTCCCCATCCCCCCCTCACCCCCCTGCTCCCCTCCCCTACCAACCACCCCTAACCCTAACCCAATCCTAACCCTAACCCAAACCCTCCCCTCCCCCCAGCCCCCCTCCTCACCCCCAGCCGCCCTCACCCCCCCCGCCTCCCCCCTACATACACCCACCCCTAACCTGAACCCCAACCCTTCCCTCCCCCACCCCCTCCTCACCCCCAACCGCCCTCACCCCCTGCCCCACCCCCAGTCACCCCCCACTCACCACCCAACCACCTGCATTCCCCCCTGCCCCTCACCCCCCATCGGACCATTTCTCACCCCAACCACCCGCACCCCGCTGCCCCTCCCCCCGAGCCACCCGCACCCCCCAACCACCAACAACCAAAATAGAAAGAGAGGGGGAGTCATGTACCGGAGAGAAAGGAGAGTCGCCGGAGAGAGTGAGAGTCGTCGAAGAGAGTGAGAGCGCCGGAGAGAGTGAGAGCGCCGGAGGGGAGGAATGAGAGAGAGTGAGAGAGTAAAATAGAAGGAAATGAATCGTTGGGGGGAATTTAATTAGAATTTAGCGACGTTCATTTTAACGTCGCTAAATTAGTCGCTATTAGAGACGTCATAGCGACGTTTCGCGACACTAGCTCATGTAACTAATATACGTCGTTGTCACGTCGCTATTTTTGTCGCTAGTAGCGACTATTAGCGATGTTTCACTTAAACGTCGCTAATATACAAAATTTAGCAACGTTATACGAACGTCGCTAATAGAGCAGATTTTAGTAGTGAAACTCGCCTTACGACCCTTCTTGACTTAACTCTTAATGACTCAAATCCGACTTATGCAACTCTGTACGAACAACTTAATATTTAATGCCACGACTCGTGCCGAAGCACGTATCTTTGCTATAGCCAAATCTTAAGCTTCATACTAGTGTTGTGACCATCCTTACCTTTCCTTGACTCAGTTTGTGACGTTTTTACACTTCCTTTGATTCGACCGATACCGTACATGCGGATAGCCGCTCAGCACGCCAACTTATTTATATGAAAGGTCACTGGCATTAACTAGCCATCGTGGACATAGCTAGGAATAGGATGGGTCGGTCAATGCAGGTAGCTAGCCCCAATCACAGCCCACCGAATCCCTGGTTGCCTACCCAGCATCAGCTATACCGTATTTCCTCTATGGCCGGATCGGTCTCCTGGGCCCAGGTTGCCGTCCGAAGAAATATCGTCCTTGTCGACAAGTTGTCCATGACCACGCACCTACGAGACTTCATCTAGACTCACGTAAATGTATGGCCTAATTTGTGCTACGACTCAAACCCTTTGTATTTCGTGCATTGAAACCATACTTGAGCAAAACGTGCTCAGAACCATGAGACTCCCAAATGAGGGACCACCTCGGCGACAAACCATCGCTTGAACTTTCCATTCTTTGAAATCCAGGAAATGGCTATTGCATAGCTTTCTCGCTTAACTTGAACAAAACGTATTATTTAGGTGCCATAGACCGTGGCTAACTTTTTACTAAACCAACCGTGACTCGTGCCTTAAACCAACTTACATTATATACGATGCTACCGCTCAAGTCATACTCTATATGATAAGCCTTAAGATCATGGGACTATGTGGCTATGACAACCTGTAACACCCACTTTTCTAAAATGAGGATAATTTTGAACCTTTGTAAAAGTTTATTATTTAATAATAGGATTTATGATTTATGGGAATTTTTAATTAATTTAATACTATTTAAAATTGGTGAATTATAATTTTGATGTGTTAGCTAGTGAACCCTAGAACTGTTGAGCCTAGAGACTAACCATGACTATGGGGACCTAACCATGTGATTAGAATGACTATTTACAATTTTTTAGGCTAAGGGTATTTTGGTCATTTTTTGACTTTTGAATTATTTAGGATTTTGATCAATTGGTGAATTTTAGATTATTTTAATAATATTTAAATTGATGTATTATAATTTTGGTTATTTTTATATTTTAATATTTTGGGATTTTTTATATTTTAATATTGATTTTACGGAATTTGTTTAGTCGGGTTTGAGTTTCGTTTCGTTCCGACTTGTGTTAGTGACCCGGGTAGCTTAGACTCTAGACGGGACCCCAAGATTAGTTAGTCATGGCCCACAAACCCTACTAATTAAGTTAGTAAGTTTAGACTAATCCTACTTGTTATATTGGTTAAGTTAGAGGCTTAAATTTAACCATTTTGATCCCAAACTTGAACATAACTTAAAATTAACCAAGAGGATTAGTTGAGGCCTTATTGGGCTTTCTCCCAAGGCCCAAATAAGGTTTAATGGCAGCCACTATATGTAGGTTAGCCTCCCTTTCTTTCATTTTATTCTATCTTGCCTTTTTTCCTTCACAAAGTGTTCTTCCCCAAATTGAGAGCTTCACTCTTTGAGTTGATCTCCAAATCCTTATATCCCTCCACCAAAACTTCCATCCAACCTTCTCATACTACTAAAGGAGGGTGCTAGCAAATATTTGGAGCAAAGTGCAAGGAGGAGTGTCTTTTTTGGAAGATCTTTGTGTCGGAGCCGTGTCATTGAGAGTATCATTGGGATTTCACTCCCAATAGGTAAAACCAACCCTCTAAATTGATTTTCTATACATATTAGTTAGTTTTGAATCCATAGGATCCACCTCCATGCATGTACCCCCTTTAGATTCAAGTTTGAGGACATTTGGAGCTTCTTGAGAATTTTAGATATGTGTTTTGTGTCCTACTTGATAGATCCTAAATTAGGACACCCCATGTGTTTGGTTTATTGTCTAATAGAATTAATTGTGTTTTAAATTCAGTTTTAGAATGGTTAGAGAGTGGATTGATCTTAGTTAGGATGGTTAGAATGAGTTTCATTTGGATACCTATGTTGGTATCCAAGTATCTTGGCCTACATGTGTTTCTTTTGTCCAAAACAACCCAAATTCGTCATAATATTCATCCACGTTTTTAGTAACCATAACAACCTAGAAATGCCATAACTTTTAGGTCAGAACTCCGATTAATCTTCCGTTTTTTTTAAAAGAATCATATCGAAGTTAGCTTTCCAAATATATATTTTAATAAGCCAAAATCATTCTGAAACTTTCTGTAAAACTATTTGAGTGTCAGCTGTCCGAAAGACAAATACGTTTCGGTGTTTTCGCGATTCCGGGAGCTTCCGGACACGAAAATGCGATCCGTTTGAAGTTTCGAAAAGCTAACACGAAGGACTACGGCATACTTTAATCCTAGAATTTAGTGAATGTCTAATTTGTACAGTATTGATTTTAAGTAGAAGACTATACGATATAGGTATTTTGTGTAACCTATGTAGTGCCCCGTCCCGCTCAGTCAATCGGAGGAATCGAAATGTCGACGGTGTTCGGACTTAGCCTTGCAACGGCTACTCGGAGACATCGCTAGGTCGAGACGACCGCTCGCTCAGGTGGGGTAGTTTCGGTGAACTTGCCTCATCTTAGCCTTCACATAATAAATCGCATGTTTTCAACTTGCACAAGTAGGCTTGATAATAAAAGTGACGAATCCACATAGCTAAAGGGAATAATCTCGACGGTCGAATTGAGTTAGAATATGGAAAGGTCCAATGGTCGGCTTAGAGTTGGTGCACGGCGTACTTTGAAAATGACACTCGGTCCTTCGTCCCGTGGCTTGGGAGAAGGAAAGTTGGTCTTCGACACAATCTGTGAATTAGCCTAAGTCATAGGCGTCGCCCGCGTAAATGCTCGATAAAGCATGCACGTTTCCATAATACAAGGCTTGGCATAGTCTTTGCTCGTCCATTGGGTTAAGTTGTAGGCTTGATTAAGTTAGGCAAAGTGATGGTGGTCGACCTATGTCATTCCAAGCACGGTCCTACGAGTTCTACGACTGGGTATGACAACTTAGTCTTACGGTTTCAAGCCCGTCACATAGAGTATGTCTTGGACAGTGGTGTCGCGTAGAGTTCAAGTTGGTTTAAGGCACAATGTCACGGACTTAGTGTTTTCAGGCACGGGCCACGGTTGATTCATTGAGTTTGAAAAGTGTTGCAAATAGTTGTTCTTGAGTTGAGTAAAATGATAGGGCAAGAAAGAAGAATGCTCGCGACTACGGGTCGTCGAGGCAAGATCTCAGATGTGAGAAGTATTGAATTTAGCCCTGAAAGATATGGTAACACTGGAGGTACAATGACTGTGTGAGACGTCAGTTTGAGTCGAGTCTTGCATGGTCATGGACAACTTGTCAACAAGGTAAAGTTTTCCCGCACGGCAACCTGTGGCGCCACGGGACCGATGCGGCCTAAGGAAACAACTATGGCTCTGGGAGCCTAAATAGCTGCGCCTGGGGCAAAGTATTCGGTGGACGCGGATTAGGGCTAGCTACCCAAACCGGTCCATCCTATACTCAGCTAAAAAGGAGTCCACCATGGCTCTGGAAGTCAGTGACCAAATCATATAGATGAGTCGGCATGGCAGCAAATCTGCGTGAGTGCCTTTGGATTGAGTTGAGTTGTTGAATGTGTATACAAGTTAGATTACAAATGTTTGGGCTTAAGAATGGCTACAACATAGACAACGTGCTTCGGCACGAGATGTGGCGTCGAGTCTTGAGTTGTCGGCATATAAGTTGCATAAGTTGGTTGATTTGTGTGAGTTTAAGTCGGGAAACCGCCACAAGGCAAAGTTGGTTGAGTGACACTAAGATTCACAAGTCTTGATTGGGTCGATCGGTGATCAAAGTAGCACGGGCCGCGAAGCGGCGATATGGTTAAGTCATAGTGAGATACGAGGTACGGCCTCAATATGAGTTTTGTAGCACGGTCACACGGGAATGGAGCCTCATCGCGTAGTTGCGTCTCTGATTTTGGCCGAAAGGCAAGCACGACTTGATAGGTTAACGTTGTTTGAGTCGACATTTTTGTTGGAAGCACGGGATGGTCTAGTGACACAGAATAGGCCAAGGCGTCGGTCCTAAAACTGATCTTAAGGCAAGAGTAGAAAGACAATCAAAAAGGGGACTATGTTGCACAAAGTAAAGTAAACGTGTTGGATTTGTATGGGTGGGCGAGGAGCTCATTCCACCAGTACAGTTGAGTACTGACACCCACATAATTTTACATGTGCAGGCACAGGTAGAAGCTCATGGCGCGGAGCTCGCTTGGATGCGTCAAGGCACGGAGTTCCTTGGCGATTCGAAGCGTGCGGCCGCATGGAGAAAAGACTTATACGGGACATAATGTATGGACATCGCCTTCTGAATCTTCCACTGGTTCAAGCACTTGTATTTGAGAGATGAGAGAGAGAGAGCTGAGTGACTTGTAATGTGAGATGAGTGAGCTTGAGAGACTTGTAATCTTGGCCTTGCGCTCCAAATGTAACCGTTGTTTCAATATCAATAAAAGAGTATTTTGCAATAACTTGTGTTTTGTTCTAAATTCTGCTGCTGTTATTCAATATCTATGTTGGGACTTCTGTGCGACGACCCCGTTGCAGCCGCTGAAATTGGCCGTTATGGAACCCGCCTTGCACGGACGCAATCTAGGCTCGTGCAGCATCACGCCTTAGCGAGGACGATCGCTCCTACGGGAGCGAGGCATGACAACCTATGAGCCTATATAGTATGGATATTAAATGAATGTAGGTATCATAGGTTCTCGAGTATATGTATGATATAGTACACACACACACACACACACACACACACACACACACACACATATATATATATATATATATATATATATATATATATATATATATATATATATATATATTATTGTTAGGTAATATATGTTAGTATGTTTGTTAGATGTTGGTTAGTAGAGGGTTAAATATGTTAGAGTTGTTATATGTTAGTGTTAGTTATATATGTTAGTATGTTTGTTAGATGTTGGTTAGTAGAGGGTTAGATATATTAGAGTTTGTTATATGTTAATGTAAGTTATATTTGTTAGTATGAATGTTAGTTAGATAGTAGAGGTTAGTATTTTGTTAGATATTTGATATGTTGTTAGATAGTTTGATGTTAGATATCTAGTATATTAGATATTGATATGTTAGTAGGTTATGTTAGTTCTAGATATTGGTATGTTAGCAAGTTAGTCTCTATAGGTCATATGTTAGATATTAGTTAAGATGTTATGTTAGTACATTAGATAGTTAATTAGATATTTGAGGGGTATCTTGGTATCTCATGATGCCAAGTTAGTATCTTAAGGTAAATATGAATTACTTTTACCTTCAAGGTAAATGATTAGTTTACCTTATGAGCAAGATATTGGTTTTGGGATGCCAATATGAACAAGGTTGATATGGTATTCTAGTGTTAGTGGGTTAGTGTCTAAGTGTTTGAGTTTGAGTAGGTGATGTTAGATTGTAGAAGGGTTATATAGATATGTATATATATTTTTTGGTTATATAGTATCTATATAGATTATGAGAGTATATAAATATAGGTTATGGTTCATAGTGAGGATATGTATATACTTGATATATGATATCTATATGTATGTGTTAGGGTGGTACTATATGGGTAAGGATATATGTGATGTATATGTAATGTATATTATATAACTAAGTTTGTGTGCCTTGTTAGCTATGTGGTTTAGCTATATGCCTTGATTTAGGCTATGTGTTAGATAGCAATGGTACTAGTATACTTGATTGTTTAGGCCATAGACTTGTTTAGACCTAGAATTGACTAACCTAGACTAGTTTGACCATTGTTGACCAAACCTTAGCTCGTTTGACCACATTAGACTAGTTGTCCTAGTTTGACTATACTAGTTGACCGGAGTTGACCAAGAGTTGACTTTGACCTAGATTGACTTAGACTCATGTAGATTATATTATAATTTCAATTACTATATAAATTGAACTCTTTATAACATGTGTTGCTCTAACTAGGACTATGTGGCTCTAGTTGGCCATCTTTTCATATCAGCTGTTCAGGGTATCAGGCGAGTATATTCTCTGATCATTTCATACTTGTTAGGATTTATATTCTTGCTCTAGATTACTTTACTTGATGCTGTCACGTTGTTAACACAGATTGGTACTATATGGATCTTTTCATTGAGATATTATTCCTTCAGGAGCATCGGGTATATCATGTCATGTGCGTTTCACTTTCATCATGTACTCCTGTGCTTTCATTATTAATGTATACTCCTGTGATTCATGTACTCTCATGTTCATAGAGCCCTCATGTATAACTTCATGTGCACCCATTTATGGGCCCTCATATAAAATATTGTATAATAACATAACTTGTCTGGATCCTTGTATATTGATTGGGGTACGGGAAAATATAAATGGTCATGTGAACAATTCCAAAGTAGTGTAATCATGTGCAAACTCTTAGTGTAATCATGTACAAATTCAAGTCGTTCACATGTCTATCTTATACTCTACATCACTAGTCACTGATAGTTTTCTACTTATATTAGCTATTTACATTACAATTCTCTCTCTTTTACTGCATGTACTTTTTTAGCATTTTATGTATTTTACTCTATTACATGCTTTATATTCCTGTCTTGATATGAACTGTTGAGATTTTATGCCCGTTTTTGTCCTGACTGGATATGTTAAAAATATTACAGGTAACCTGGAGATTCATAGCTAGCCTAGAGGACCAGTAGAGCTTGGAGTAGATTACTAGTTTATGGTTTAGTTTCTCTTTTAGAACTTGTTTTGTAATAAGTGGTGTTTTGAGATTGTTGAGATTTTGGGAGTTTATTTAAGTTGTTGTTGTTTTGAGTTTTATATATAGTTTTTAGACTCCTGTGTTATCTTATCGTGCTTAGATTGTGATTGAGTATTATCATATCTTATACCTGTCCTCCATTCGGAGTTGAGATTGTGACAGGTACATTATATAATTGTATGAGTTGTTGACTATATAGTAACCTAGAATAGTATTTACCGTCGATACTGCGACGTAGGCTGGACATACCCACTTCTCGTACCCCTACACTGGGTGCGGGTCGTGACACAAATGCAGAAATCGTAGGACGGTGCTAGAATGACTTAGTTAGCCCGCCATAACTTATTGCCTAACTCAATCGTGCAACAACTTGACGAGCAAAGGCTGCGTCAAGCCTTGCATCATGGGAACGTGCCGTGCATGCATTCGACTTTGAACAACTAAGTTCTTTGGGTGCCTAGACTTATGCCACAAGCCGTACGATGCAACTTAACCCGTGGGGCGAGCAAAGGCTATGCCAAGCCTTAGACGCTGGAACCGTGCATGCTTTATCAAGCATTTATGCGAGCGACGCCTATGACTTAGGCTAATTCATAGCTTTGTGGCGAAGACCAACTTTCCTTCTCCCAAGTCACAGAACAAAGGACCGAGTGTTATTTTGAAAGCTATTGTGCAACACTTCTAAGCCGACCGTGAGACCTTTTTTCATGTTCTAACTCAGTTTGACCCAAGTTGGGATTATTTCCTTAGCTATGTGGATTTATCTCTTTTATTATCAAGCCTACTCGTGCATTTGAAAACTTTCATTTTATTAGTGCGAAGGCCAAGCTGAGGCAAGTACATCGAAGCCACCTGTCACGCCCCGCTCCCGTAGGAGCGATCGTCCTTGCTAAGGCGTGATGCCGCACGAGCCTAGATTACGCTCGTGCAAGGCGGGTTCTATAACGACCGATTACAGCGGCGGCGACGAGGTCATCGCACAGAAGTCCCAAGCAGAAACATTGAACATGCAGCAAAAATTTAAAGACAAAACACAAGTTATTCAAAAGAGATCTTTATTGATATTGAACAATAAAATTACAATAGGCGCAAGGCCATGATTACAAGTCTCTCGTGCTCACTTTTCTCTCATTTTACAAGTCACTCTGCTCTCTCTCATCTCTCGAAACAATGCTTGAGCCAGCGGAAGCTTCGGAAGGCGATGTCCATATATTATGTCCTGTATAAGTCTTGAGTTCACACGGCCGCATGCTTCGAATCGCCAAGGAACTCCATGCCTTAACGCGTCCAAGCGAGCTCCGCGCCACGAGCTTCTACCTGTGCCTGCATATAGAAACTGTGTGGGTGTCAGTACTCAACTGTACTGGTGGAGTGAGCTCCTCGTCCACCCATACAAAACTGACACGTTCATTTACTTTGTGCAATACAAGTCCTTTTACGATTGTCTTTCTAGTCTTGCCTTAGGATCAGTTTTAAGATTACGATGCCTGACCAAACCGATGAACAACGACATGGTCGTACTATAATGCCAACGTGTAATTCGATCGAGGCAGTGCCTCATCGCCTAGGTACTTGACCAAACTTCAACTCGGGACGGCAGGGCCGTGCCATACTCTATTCGTGCCTTCAACATATTCAAGACAGTGCTTCGTCGAGGAGCAACTTATGAGAACTCGGCCGTGCCAAGACCTTCACTTAAACCCAAGTGCCTCTAGACCAATTCTCGTGCCAACGACGTCAAGGGGGAACGACTCGTGCAGGTCGTGCCTCTAGACCTTGCTTAGACTTGTTCGTGCTTCAAGATTGAGGTCGTGCCTCGCAACTTATCAAGACTTAATCATATCGCCGCCTCGCGGCCCTTTGCTACTAAATCATCAACTAACCCAATCAAGATCTGTGAGTTAAGTGTCACTCGACCGACTTTGCCTTGCGGCCTTTCTTGACTTAGACTCAAGACAACTCACATCCAAACTATGCAACTTATATGCCGACAACATAAGACTCGATGCCACATCTCGTGCCGAAGAACGTCACCTACGTTGCAACCAAATCTTAGTCCCAATATTTTGTGTTCCAACTATACTCACACATTTAACTCGACTTCCTTGATATACTACCCTCAATACTCGACTCAATCCAAAGGCATTTACGCGGATCGCCGCTCATGCCGACTCATCTATATGAACTAGTCACTAGCGTCCAGCACTATAATGGACTTGGTTCAGGGGATTCGGTCCGCCCTTCCACGGGTAGCTAGCCCCGAAAGCGCCGAATCTCCCATGCGGTTATCCAGCATCCTTCTTTTGAGCCAACTCGCTTCCCCCGGGCCGACATGATCCCGGCGCCCCGGCGATCATTCGAGAAGACTTCCACCTTGTACAAGTTGTCCAATGACCATATAAGACTCGACTCGAACTGACGTCTCACACAGTCAATCTACTTCTAGTGTTACCATCTTTTTCAGGGCTGAGTTCAACACTTCTCACATTTGAGACCATGCCTCGACGACCCAGTCGCGAGCATTCTTCATCCTTGCCTCGACGACCCAGTCGCGAGCATTCTTCTTTCTTGCCCTATCATTTCACTCACTCAAGAACAACTATTGAGACACTTTCCAAAACTCAATAAATCAACCGTGGCCCGTGCCTTAGACAGACCTTGTTCTCTAGACGACGCTATCGCTCAAGTCATATACTTTATACGACGAGCCTTGTTCTCAAGGGACTACGCGACTTGATAACCGCAGATAGAGCGGGACAGTACTAGAATTGGCTTAGATCGACCGGCATAACTTTGCCTAACTTATTTGTGCAGCGACTTAACGAGCAAAGGTTACGCCAAGCTTTGCATCGAGGGAAAGTGCCGTGCACGTGATCGACTTGAACGACTAAGTTCTCGGGTGCCTAGACTTAAGCCAACAGACGTGCAAGACGACTTAACTCACGGGACGTGCGAAGGCTATGCCAAGCCTTGGACAACGGGACCGTGCATACATTTTCAAGCATTCACGCGGACGACGCCTATGACTTTGGCTAATTCGAGTGTCGTAGCAACTTAGCAACTTAAGCCAACTTCCTTCTCCCAAGCCACGGGAACGAAGGATCGAGTGTCATTTGAAAGCACGCTGAGCCAACTTCTAAGCAGACCGTAGGACCATTTTCCATGTTCTAAGACATTTCGACCCATCGGGATTATTCTCTTAGCTATGTAGATGCGTCTCTTTTATTATTAAGCCTAACTTGTGCAAGTTGAAAACATACGAGTTATTAAGTGAAGGCTAAGATGAGACAAGTTCACCGAAACTACCCCACATGTGCGAGGAGTCACCTCGACCGAACGAGCCTTCGAACAGCCGTTGCAAGGCTAAGACCGAACGCCGTCGGCGTTTCGATTCCTCCGATTGACTTTGCGGGACGTGGCACTACAACATACACCACTCAGAACAAGTCTCGTCCTCGAGACTTTTCTGAAGGCAAGCCATCCTATCATTTCTATGGCCAAGACTTAATCGAGCCTAGACACGAAACTTATAACAGTCGTGCAAGGTACGCTATAATTTATCGTATACACTCCGCCTACGCGTTTCTTCGATTCCGAGCCACGCTCGTACTACTATCATTCTTTTCTTTTAACACGATCTCAAATCCTTGACCATTTCCATTCTTCAAGTCTCGTTTGAACTCAACGTATCACTTGGCTGGATCGTGCACGCATTCCAGGCGTCCCCAAAATACATGCATTCAGCCAAACCGTATGATAGAGAATTTGTCATTCTCACTCGAGTTACATCGTGCACATATTCAGGCGTCCCTGAAATATATGCATGTCAGCCGAATCTCGTGAGCAGGGTTTTCTATTCTTGAATCATTCAATCCATCCATACCAATCCACAAGATCAATCCTTCCCATACCAATTCTTGAAACAGGGGCGTCTCGCCCAACCGCTAGGCCATTTCTCAAGGCTAAGTCAATGTCAGGATTGGAATCATAGTTCCCCAACAATAATGCCAACACTGACCCCAATCCTAGGGCCAAACCAAGTCGGTAGTGCAGGGATTTTCTTCACAAGCTCGCGTTACTCGAATTTCTAAACATCGAGCACGATCACCTAATTCACTTCAAGGCGCTAGTTGTGCAATTCGAACCCGTTCAATCACCAATTCTAACCAATTCATGTATTTGATCACGAAGTCGTCTAGCTCGACAATACGTTGTGCCCCAATCTCACGCGAGTCCGATTATCCATGGTGGTTCATGAATCACCATACAACGCTCCCGCAGAATAATCATTCTCATCGGGGCGTAACTCTTGTTTGAGTCCAGACTCATTCATTCTCGATACGCGGATTAGACCTACTCAATCCTCAAGTTCAATCGTCAAGCACACTGAGTCATTCTTGATTTCACCTTTGCGTCAAACCACAAGTCGAAGCAATCAAATTACCACGTCATGCAAGTTTGATCACCTCCGCTGTATGAATCACCATACCAGCGCTCACGCAGAATGATCGCCCTAATCGGCGTGACGTATGTGCGAGGCTAGAGTTGCGCTCGCATAAGACAAGAACGTCAACTTTGTGGTTATCGTCGAAGCAATTCCAACATTTCATTTTCATCCAATCCAAGTTCGATAGTCTGATCGTCATTCGTTCAACTAGAAAAATCTTCGAGCCAAGACTATCTTTTCCTCGACACATTTTAATATCCCGAGTATAGCATCCATCGGAACAATGACATTAGCACGATCGTCATTCGCCGAGTTAGAGTACCCCCGAGTTATCGCACATCGATCTTTAATACACCTCAATACCATCGATGATGTACGTAACCTGATATTCTTCCTTTGCAACGAACTTCGAGTCGTGCAACTGATGCCATTGTCCGAACTAGATATACCACAATTCCATTCGATCAATTTTGAAATCACCAGTACGATTCTCTAGCTTCCTCGATCAAGACATACATTTTGATTCATCGTTCCGAATCGTTTTCTAACTCGCGTTGCTCATTCACAAGTTATCCGAACGACATCTCGTACGGGACATTTTAAGTCACGACCAACTAAACGTGACGCGTTCTAAGGCTTTGCGCGATCGCATCGCCACGCCGACGTACTCGTCGTTACTCGAAATCCTCAATTTTGCTCGAATGATTTCCAAGAAAATCCATACACCACTCAGGATTCGAGCCATCCGATCTAGTCCAAATTGCGTTCGTGCTATTCCCTAAAATATGTTTCAGATTCGTCCGACGAATCTCTAGCGTAATCGCTCACGTCGTCTCGACGTAATAAGTCGTTCGTACTATTCCTTAAAATCCAAGCCAATCTTCCGTGTACGCCTAAGCGTTAGTGCTGATAGTGTTTCTATTGATAGACACTTTAAGTGTAGTTTCGTTCCCGATCGAGCGATACTTGATATTGCTCGCACTCGTTTGCACCAAAAGTCGAGGTGCGTGACACGCAGCATAACTTAGCCAAAAGGCCGTGTGCATAGCCATCCCGTGCAGACTATATTCGAGTTTACACGCTCATTTGCTAATGTCGACGTAGGACTATTTGGGCACTTACGCGAGTTGCTAACTTTTAGTACGAGTTTCCTTATCAAGTCAAGTTGACACCGTTCGGCACAAAGGCCTATCGATGCGTTCAGCTAAACGCTTGTACGAGCTTTTGAAAATATTTAGACTTATTGTATGGACATGCCGAGGGACATTTGAAAGAGAGCGCACACTTCTTTTTCAATGACGAGCTTTCAAAACTGATAGATCGACATGAAGTCCAAGGACATAAACCGTGCTCTGATACCATTATGTCACGCCCCGCTCCCGTAGGAGCGATCGTCCTCGCTAAGGCGTGATACCGCACGAGCCTAGATTGTGCTCGTGCAAGACGGGCTCTATAACGGCCGATTACAGCGACGGCGACGAGGTCGTCGTACAGAAGTCCCAAACAGAAACATTGAACATGCAGCAAAAATTTAAAGGCAAAATACAAGTTATTCAAAAGAGATCTTTATTGATATTGAACAATAAAATTACAATAGGCGCAAGGCCATGGTTACAAGTCTCTCGTGCTCACTTTTCTCTCATTTTACAAGTCACTCTGTTCTCTCTCATCTCTCGCTACAATGCTTGAGCCAGCGGAAGCTTCGGAAGGCGATGTCCATACATTATGTCTTGTATAAGTCTTGAGTTCACGCGGCCGCACGCTTCGAATCGCTAAGAAACTCTGTGCCTCGACGCGTCCAAGCGAGCTCCACGCTACGAGCTTCTACATGTGCCTGCACATGGAAACTGTGTGGGTGTCAGTACTCAACAGTACTGATGGAGTGAGCTCCTCGCCCACCTATATAAAACTGACACGTTCATTTACTTTGTGCAATACAAGTCCCTTTACGATTGCCTTTATAGTCTTACCTTAGGATCAGTTTAAAGATTACGATGCCTGACCAAACCGATGAACAACGACATGGTCGTACTATAATGCCAACGTGTAATTCGATCGAGGCAGTGCCTCATCGCCTAGGTACTTAACCAAACTTCAACTCGAGACGGCAGGGTCATGCCGTACTCTATTCGTGCCTTCAACATATTCAAGACAGTGCTTCGCCGAGGAGCAACTAATGCGAACTCGGCCGTGCCAAGACCTTCACTTAAACCCAAGTGCCTCTAGACCAATTTTCGTGCCAACGACGTCAAGGGGGAACGACTCGTGCAGGTCGTACCTCTAGACCTTGCTTAGACTTGTTCGTGCTTCAAGATTGAGGTCGTGCCTCGCAACTTATCAAGACTCAATCATATTGCCGCCTCGCGGCCCTTTGCTACTAAATCATCAACTAACCCAATCAAGATTTGTGAGTTAAGTGTCACTCGACCGACTTTGCCTTACGGCCTTTCCTGACTTAGACTCAAGACAACTCACATCCAAACTATGCAACTTATATATCGACAACATAAGACTCGACGCCACATCTCGTGCCGGTCACCTACGTTGCAACCAAATCTTAGGCCCAACATTTTGTGTTCCAACTATACTCACACATTCAACTCGACTTCCTTGATATACTACACTCGATACTCGACTCAATCCAAAGGCATTTACGTGGATCGCCGCTCATGCCGACTCATCTCTATGAACTAGTCACTAGCGCCCAACGCTATAATGGACTTGGCTCAGGGGATTCGGTCCGCCCTTCCACGGGTAGCTAGCCCCGGAAGCGTCGAATCTCCCACGCGGTTATCCAGCATCCTTCTTTTGAGCCAACTCGTTTCCCCCGGGCCGACATGATCCCGGCGCCCCGGCGATCACTCGAGAAGACTTCTACCTTGTACAAGTTGTCAAATGACCATGCAAGACTCGACTCGAACTGATGTCTCACACAGTCAATCTACTTCTAGTGTTACCATCTCTTTCAGGACTGAGTTCAATACTTCTCACATTTGAGACCATGCCTCGACGACCCAGTCACGAGCATTCTTCTTTCTTGCCCTATCATTTCACTCACTCAAGAACAACTATTGAAACACTTTCCAAAACTTAATAAATCAATCGTAGCCCGTGCCTTAGACAGACCTTGTTCTCTAGACGACACTATCGCTCAAGTCATATACTTTATACGACGAGCCTTGTTCTCAAGGGACTACGCGACTTGACAACCGCAGATAGAGCAAAACAGTGCTAGAAATGGCTTAAATCGACCGGCATAACTTTGTCTAACTTATTTGTGCAGCGACTTGACGAGCAAAGGCTACGCCAAGCTTTGCATCGAGGGAAAGTGTCGTGCACACGATCGACTTGAACGACTAAGTTCTCGGGTGCCTAGACTTAAGCCAACAGCCGTGCAAGACGACTTAACTCACGGGACGTGCGAAGGCTATGTCAAGCCTTGGACGACGGGACCGTGCATGCATTTTCAAGCATTCACGCGGGCGACGCCTATGACTTTGGCTAATTCGAGTGTCGTGGCAACTTAGCAACTTAAGCCAACTTCCTTCTCCCTAGCCACGGGAATGAAGGATCAAGTGTCATTTGAAAGCACACTGAGCCGAATTCTAAGCAGACCGTGGGACCATTTTCCATGTTCTAAGACATTCTGACCCGTCGGGATTATTCTCTTAGCTATGTTGGTGCGTCTCTTTTATTATTAAGCCTAACTTGTGCAAGTTGAAAACATACGAGTTATTAAGTGAAGGCTAAGATGAGGCAAGTTCACCGAAACTACCCCACCTGTGCGAGGAGTCGTCTCGACCGAGCGAGCCTTCGAGCAGCCGTTGCAAGGCTAAGACCGAACGTCGTCGACATTTCGATTCCTCCGATTGACTTTGCGGGACGGGGCACTACACCACCCACCTTAGCGAGGAGTCGTCTCGACCGAGCGAGACTTCGAACAAGCCGTTGCATGGCTAAGTCTGAACGTCGTTGGCGTTTTGATTCCTCTGATTGACTGAACGGGACGGGACACTACAGACAGCGCAATATGGAAGCCTCCCCCCTCAGACTTTCTTAAAATCAACGTTGATGGGACAGTTTCCCATACATCCATTAGTACGACAGCTGTAGTGCCCCGCTCCGCGAAGGTACTAGATAAATAGAGAGATCAGATTTTTGACTCTGCAACAGAAAACGATTGATCTGGGTGAGTGGACAAAGTCTCATTTTATCATTCGCTTACGCCTAATAAGAATCTGAGTTTTTGATTTAATGTTATTGCTAATAACAATATAGTAATCATTGAGTATACTTATAACAGAATCCACATGTTGCTATGCTAAGAACAAGAAAAGAGATAACCTGTATGCTAAGAAGCTAATTGTTGCCTGCTAATAAGAAACGAACTGATGCATGTATGCTAAAAAAATATTATTGTCTGATAAAAAGAAATGAACGTTTGCTATGTTAAATCAAATGAGATGATGCATTACTAATATATATCTTTATTCTGAATATGACTCATTGTCATGCTTGATAAGAAAAGAGAGAAGATGTTGGCTATGTGATCCTAAAAGAAGAAAGGTACGAAATGAACGTGTCGTATATCTGCTAAGGCACGAAATGAACGTGTCGTATATCTGCTAAGGCACGAAATAAACATGTCGTATATCTGAAAGATCTGATCAAAATATATTTCATCTGATAGAAATGATAGAGCATACATTAGTCTCGGACAACTTGTGCAAAAGTAAAATTTGTCTCTCGGGTGGTATCTGGGGGCGCCTGAAACCACTCGGTCTAGGAGAGATTATGGCCTCCATGTGAAAATCGGATTCGATATCTGAGTCCTTAGCGACGAGCTGAACCAAAGAGTCACAGCAGCTAATCATGGGATTTCCCATGGACCATCATATAGATAAGTGTTGATTGGTGCAGAGCTGAACCGTAGAGTCACAGCTGCCAATCGAGTCTGCATGTGTCGATAACGATTTTGTTAAGAGCTAACGATACAGAGACGGACAAGAAATAAGAATGTGGGTTATGTTATGTTTATGCTAATCCTTGTCTTATGCAGGGATGGACCGTCAGCTATGGTAAGAATCAGTGAAAAAAGTGATACATTCGTTTCTAAGTTTCCTGAACATGAGTTAGTTAAAGAATAAATTGTTGCCAAGAATTGCTATGTTCCGTTCAAAGAAGTTATGATAATCATGCTTGTAATCTGCTTGAGAATGTCTTGAATAAGAGAAAAGAATGTTAATGATGTTATCCCTAATGAAATGATATAGTTCATGAAACACGCTGACACTGCATATGAAATGAATAGTCATCGTAATTGAAATGAATAGTCCCCTTGTATGCTTGAAATGAAATGAAATGAATTGTAGATTTTCAAAGATATTTTCAAAAGAGATGTAAACTGACTCTGTATGCATGAAATGAACATAGGTAAAAGTAGCAATATCACATCAAGAAATATTTTCTCAATAAATGAACAGTGATCGTTTCAGACAAATGTAGCTCTTTGTTCACAATCACTAGTATGCTGATATACTGACCCACCATTAGTCTGCATGCAGGTGCAAGACGCATCGAGAAGGATAGTCCGAAGCGATAGCCCGAGTCTCATCCTCAGGAGCCAGAAATCAGAAGAGATGCCAAGAGAAGGACATATGTTGCCAAGAGTTGGTTTTGTATATAAAGGGATGTAATGTATGGGAACGGGATCATTGTAATATGTAAAGTTCAGAGAGAATTGAGAGCTTGTAATCTGTTCAAATAAAATCAATAAAGAGAATTGTTTTCTGTTACCATTGTGTTCCATTCATATATTCTGCTAATTGTCCGCTGTTGTTTCAATTACCTGCAGTATGTTCTACTGCGTATTGTTAACCTTGTCTATCTTGTCTTGTTAAAGGTCTTAGCCTTGTGCAAGCGCAACTTAGGCTTGTACGGCATCACGTCCAAGCGAGGACGAAGGGTCTCACAGAGTCCGAAGCAAGGACGAAAAGACTCTGCGGGACCGGGGCGTGACAGAATGGTATCAGAGCAACACGATCCTCTGGCCAATTGTTGAACTCATAGATGTTCTCTTGATCAAAATTTTCTTGCCTGCTTGATATCATCAATGAGATGAACGTTCCATACAATAAATCCGTAAATATTTTTACGATGCCAGCATATATTTTTATTGACTTGATTGATTGAGATTGATGCTTTATTGAACAAGAGTTTTAATATGATCTGAATTGAGAATTATACCGATTGATGATGGCGAAGGATGAGGACTATCGCTTCTATGGATATCATAAGTTTCTTCTTAAGTTTTGAGGATGAAACTGTTTCTCAGTGGGTAATTATGTAGTGCCCCATTCCGCAAAGGCACTAGATAAACAGAGAGATCGAATTTTTGACTCTGCAACATAAGACGATTGATCTGGTGAGTGGACAAAGTCTTATTTTATGATTCGCTTACGCCTAATAATAATCTGAGTGTTTAATTTAATGTTATTGCTAATAACAAGATAGTAATCATTGAGTATGCTTATAAGAGAATCCATATGTTGCTATGCTAAAAACAAGAAAAAGATAACTTGTATGCTAAGAAGAATTGTTGCCTGCTAATAAAAAACGAACTGATGCATGTATGCTAAAGAAAGATTATTGCCTGATAAAAAGAAATGAACGTTTGCTATGTTAAATTAAATGAGATGATGCCTTGCTAATATAGATCTTTGTTCTGAATATGACTCATTTTCATGCTTGATAAGAAAAGAGAGAAGTTATTGGCTATGTGATCCTAAAAGAAGAAAGGCACGAAATGAACGTGTCGTATATATGCTAATGCACGAAATGAACGTGTCATATATCTGCTAAGGCACGAAATGAACGTGTCGTATATCTGAAAGATCTGATCAAAATCTGTTTCATCTGATAGAAATGATAGAGCATGCATTGGTCTCGGACAACTTGTGCACAAGTAAAATTTGTCTCTCGGGTGGTATATGGGGGCGCTTGGAACCACTCGGCCTAGGAGAGATTAGGACCTCCATGTGAAAATGAGAGTTGATATCTAAGTCCTTAGCGACGAACTGAACCAAAGTGTCACAGCGACTAATCATAGGATTTCCCATGGACCATCATATAGATAAGTGTTGATTGGTGCAGAGCTGAACCGTAGTCACAACTGCCAATCGAGTCTGCATGTGTCGATAACGATTTTGCTAAGAGCTAACGATACAAAGACGAACAAGAAATAAGAATATGGATTATGTTATGTTTATGCTAATCCTTGTCTTATGTAGGGATGGACCGTCGGCTATGGTAAGAATCAGTGAAGAAGTGATACATTCGTTGTTAAGTTTCCTGAACACGAGTTGCTTAAAGAATAAATTGTTACCAAGAATTGCTATGTTCCGTCCAAAGAAGTTATGATATTCATTCTTTCAATTTGCCTGAGAATGTCTTGAATAAGAGAAAAGAATGCTAATGATGTTGTCCCTAATGAAATGATATGGTTCATGAAACACGCTGCGCACTACATATGAAATGAATAGTCATCGTGCTTGAAATGAATAGTCCCCTTAGATGCTTGAAATAAAATGAAATGAATTATGGATTTTCAAAGATGTTTTCAAAATAGATGTAAACTGACTATGTATACATGAAATGAACATAGGTAAAAGTAGCAAGATCACATCAAGAAATGTTTTTTCACTAAATAAAAAGTAATCGTTTCAGACAAATGTGGCTCTTTGTTCACAATCACCAGTATGCTGATATACTGACCCACCATCAGTCTGCATACAGGTACAAGACGCATCGAGAAGGATAGTCCGAAGTGATAGCTCGAGCCTCATCCTCAGGAGCCATAAATCAGAAGAGATGCCAAGAGAAGGATATCTGTTGCCAAGAGTTAGTTTTGTATATAAAGGGATGTAATGTATGGGAACGGGATCATCGTAACCTGTAAAGTTCAGAGAGAATTGAGAGATTGTAATATGTTCAAATGAAATCAATAAATAGAATTATTTTCTGTTACCATTGTGTTCCATTCATATATTCTGCTAATTGTCCGCTATTGTTTCAATTATCTGCAATATGTTCCGCTGCGTATTGCCAATCTTGTCAATCTTGTCTTGTTACAGGTCTTAGCCTTGTGCATTAGGCTTACACGACATTATGTCCAAGCGAGGACGAACGGTCTCACAGAGTCCGAATCGAGGACGAAAAGACTCTACGGGATCGGAACGTAACAGAATGGTATCAGAGCAACACGATCCTCTGGCCAATTATTGAACTCATAGATGTTCTCTTGATCAAAATTTCCTTGCCTGCTTGATATCATCAATGAGATGAACATTCCATACAATAAGTCCGTAAATATTTTTATGATGCCGGCATATGTTTTTATCGATTTGATTGATGCTTTATTGAACAAGAGTTTTAATATGATATAAATTAAGAATTGTACCGATTGATGATGGCGAAGGATGAGGACTATCGCTGCTATGGATATCATAAGTTTCTCCTTAAGTTTCGAGGACGAAACTTTTTCTCGGTGGGTAATTATGTAGTGCCCCGCTCCGCGAAGGCACTAGATAAACAGAGAGATCGAATTTTTGACTCCGCAACATAAGACGATTGATCTGGGTGGGTGGGCAAAGTCTCATTTTATGATTCGCTTATGCCTAATAAGAATCTGAGTTTTTGATTTAATGTTATTGCTAATAACAAGATAGTAATTATTGAGTATGCTTATAAGAGAATCCACTTGTTCCTATGCTAAGAATAAGAAAAGAGATAACCTATATGCTAAGAAGAATTGTTGCCTGCTAATAAGAAACGAACGGATGCGTGTATGCTAAAGAAAGATTATTGCCTGATAAAAAGAAATGAACGCTTGCTATGTTAAATTAAATGAGATGATGCCTTGCTAATATAGATCTTTGTTCTGAATATGACTCATTGTCATGCTTGATAAGAAAAGAGAGAAGCTGTTGGCTATGTGATCCGAAAAGAAGAAAGGCACGAAATGAACGTGTCGTATATTTGCTAAGGCACGAAATGAACGTGTCGTATATCTAAAAGATCTGATCAAAATCTATTTCATCTGATAGAAATGATAGAGCATGTATTGGTCTCGGACAACTTGTGCACAAGTAAAATTTGTCTCTCTGGTGGTATCTGGGGACGTCTGGAACCACTCGGCCTAGGAGAGATTAGGGCCTCCATGTAAAAATGGGAGTCGATATCTGAGTCCTTAGCGATGAGCTGAACCAAAGAGTCACAACAAATAATCATGGGATTTCCCATTGACCATCATATAGATAAGTGTTGATTGGTGCAGAGCTGAACCTTAGAGTCACAACTGCCAATCGAGTCTACATGTGTCGATAACGATTTTGTTAAGAGCTAACGATACAGAGACGAACAAGAAATAAGAATATGGGTTATGTTATGTTTATGCTAATCCTTGTCTTATGCAGGGATAGACTGTCGGCTATGGTAAGAATCAGTAAAAAAGTGATACATTCATTGTTAAGTTTCCTGAACATGAGTTGCTTAAAGAATAAATTGTTGCCAAGAATTGCTATGTTCCGTCCAAAGAAGTTATGATAATCATGCTTGTAATCTGCCTGAGAATGTCTTGAATAAGAGAAAAGAATGCTAATGATGTTGTCCCTAATAAAATGATATGGTTCATGAAACACGCTGCACACTGAAGATGAAATGAATAGTCATCGTGCTTGAAATGAATAGTCCCCTTGTATGCTTGAAATGAAATGAAATGAATTGTGGCTTTTTAAAGATGTTTTCAAACGAGATGTAAACTGACTCTATATGCATGAAATAAACATAGGTAAAAGCAGTAAGATCACATCAAGAAATATTTTCTCACTAAATGAACAGTGATCATTTCAGATAAATGTAGCTCTTTGTTCACAATCACGAGTATGCTGATATACTGACCCACCATCAGTCTGCATACAGGTGACGCATCAAAAAGGATAGTCCGAAGCGATAGCCTGAGCCTCATCCTCAGGAGCCAGAAATCAGAAAAGATGCCAAGAGAAGGACATTTGTTGCCAAGAGTTGATTTTGTATATAAAAGGATGTAATGTATGGGAACGAGATCATTATAATTTATAAAGTTCAGAGAAAATTGAGAGCTTATAATCTGTTCAAATGAAATCAATAAAGAGAATTGTTTCCTGTTACCATTGTGTTCCATTCATATATTCTGCTAATTGTTCGTTGCTGTTTCAATTATCTGCAATATGTTCCGCTGCGTATTGTCAACCTTGTCTATCTTGTCTTGTTATAGGTCTTAACCTTATGCAAGCGCAACTTAGGCTTGCACGGTATCATGCCCAAGCGAGGACGAACGGTCTCATAGAGTCCGAAGCGAGGACGAAAAGACTTTACGGGATCGGGACATGACAACAGCGGTCGCCAGAGACGACTTAAGAAGATTTTGGCAGCTAAATCATGCTCCATCGATACCTCTCGAACCGTTGAAGAGGAGATGAGCCTTCTCGCCGAGATGCAAGCCATTCTCCAGGGAGCTCTATTAGCCAAATGTCTCAGAGCCGAGAACATCATCAACGAAGGGGACTCACTCACTGTCAATAGAATTCTCAAGGGTGAGGTCAATCTCAACCTTAGAGATTATATGACCTGTTCCAAATCATCCAGGAAGAAGTTCGTCTGTCGGGGAAGCATATCAAATTCACATTCATTCATAGAGACGATAATATGGCAGCCCATCTCATGGCAAAACACTCTTTGATCAGCTCCTATAGTTGTGATGTATATCACATACCCTGTCACGACCCGCACCCGCCATAAGGGCACGTGTACGTGACAACGCCCAGCCCTCACCGTAAAAACGGCATGGAACGCTGTAGGTTTTCTACTCTAACAACATTTTATATATATATCAAAAACCTATCGAGAATATGGTCAACTCCGAACGGAGGACAAGCAATGAATATATATGAGTGCTCAATCACAGGTCTAAGATGATAAAGTAAAGACTGAAAGATAAAGACAACAAGACGATAAAATATAACCTGTCAAGTCCAACACAAAGAATATACAAGTCCAAGTCCCAGTCTCTAATACAATCCAAAATATAACAGTCTTAAAAGTAACTGGAGATAAGGTCCAGTACAAATAACTCTAACTAAGCAATAGGTAAAGTCTCGTCAGACGGAGCTAAGCCCTGCTGGACCAAAGTCTCCAAGTCTAAGCCCACTACGTCATCCGGACCGTAGTAGGTACTGTAATCCCCCTCATCTGCATCTGTAATATTTTGTCAACATATCCAGTCAGGATGAAACGAGTACAATCAACTAACAACAGTTCACAAGATATGACAAAAGCTATAAGACTGTAAATAGAGAGTATATACAAGAAAATCATGGAATGTACATGTGAGTATCATGACAAGGTAAGCTGTAAATCTAGAGCTAGAACAAGGCAAGTAAACTGATCATGGCATGTACAAGAATCAAAAATTATATATCTAGGTGTGTGAGTACTAGTTTCAACATGTGGCCGGCTTGGGTCTGCACAAGGTCTACTGGCCTGGTTAATCATACGTGGAGTGTATGATTAACACTCACAAGGTCTACAAGAATAACAAGGTGGATAATGACCACATGTCTACACTAGTGCTCCCCGTCTCCGACTGGTAGGGTGGATCCAAACAAGACACGTCACGACGCGGAATTCTACGAGAAGGGAGCAAGTCTCCTCGAGAATCAGCGTCCATGTACTGCACAAGAACTACAAGGGGCTTGCACAAGACATACCAAGATAACGAGGAATAACATCTCATGTCGGGATCCATGAATACCAATCCGTGTGACCAATGTGTCGAGAACAAGCATATCTACACTAATTACATGAATTATAACAATCATCGTAAATTGGAAAAGTGTCAGAGAATGTACTCGCCTGTAATATGATAAGATATGTCAACGGGATCCAAAGCAGCGTCTCGAGGACCAATAGAGAACAAGACGTATCAATACTATGTTTAGGAAGTAAAGTCAAATCAAATTAAACCCTATTAAGTCATTCTAGGTCAAGACACGACAAACTAAGTCAATCTAGGTCAAACAAGGTCAAACTAGATTGTACATGGTCGATCTAAGTCATTTTAGGCCTAACTAGGTCAAACTGGGTCAATGCAAGTCAAACGGAATTAATCTAGGTCGATTTAAGTCAACGGTTGACTTACAGTTGACTTTTGGTCAACTGGTCAACTCTGGTCAACTCTAGGTCAACCCTAGGTCAATGGTGACTAACAGTTGACTTTTGGTCAACCGTTAAAGTCTAATAAAATTTGGGACTAAATTGGATAAAGTGTTGACCCATAGTTGACTTTTGGTCTAAAAAGTCAATTGTGGTCAACCAAGGTCAAGACTAGGTCTAGACGACTATTTCTAATCATTACCAACCCTTACAACCCATATCCAAGTCTATCTTGGACTTCTAAACCCGTATCTTGGCCGTAGGCCAATATCCTAATTTACCCTTTATATAGGTAAAATTCTAGCCTAGGCAATTACCAAGTTAGCCTACCTACGCTTGGTATTTCAACCCGTGCTCCCTAGGGTAGTAGGATACTAGCATATACGTTCATTACCTACCAAGATTCCTAGGTAGAGTGGACGTCTTGTCCATCTTACGGCCCATTGCCGATATCTTGAATATCTCAAGATACGCAATGGTACGGCGCGATACCGTCGTCCTAAAATCCCGATTTCAACTCGGGAGCCTACCCGCAAAATCTAATTCACGTATTCTAGGTCTCCTCCAAGTTTCATCTCATTCCGACACTCGGAGCTCCGTTTCACCCTCTAACTCAAAATCCTCTAAATTGTATTCCTACACTTCTACTTCTCATCCTCCTTCTAAATCCTATTCTTCTAATTCTCCTTCCCTAATTCCTATTCTCCTAATCCTTCTTCTTCTAACTCTTCCTCTCATTCCAATCTCATTTCTCTCATACTTTCCTATTCTAATTCTCTTCCCAACTTCTTCTTATTCTTTCCTTCTAATTTCTTCTTCCTATTCTTCTTCTAACGTCTTCTTTCTATTCTTCTTCTAACTTCTTCTTCCTATTTCATCCTCTCTCTCTCTCTCTCTCTCTCTATATATATATATATATATATATATATATATATATATATATATATATATATATATATATATATATATATATATATATATATATACATAGTGGGAGTTTATAGGGGTTATTGGGGGCTTAAAGAGGGGGGGCTCCATGCTACAGCTGCTGCTACTGCGCATTGCTGCTGCTGCTGCGCATTGCTGCTGCTGCAGCTACGCATGCTGCTGCTACTGCTACCAGCTGCTGCTGCAGCTGGTAATGCTGCTGCTACTGCTGTTCTTCTTATTCTTCTTCATCTTCTCTACTTCTCTACTCCTCTTCTCCTCCTTCCTATCTCTCTATATATATATCTATATATATCTATCCATGTATCTAACTATCTACATATATATTTATATATATATACACACAAACACACTCATATATATATATATATATATATATATATATATATATATATATATATATATATATAAATTCATACCCACACACATATAAATACATATATAGACACACACACACACACACACATATCTATATATATATATATATATATATATATATATATATATATATATATATATATATATATATATATACATACACACACACATATAAATATATATATAAACACATACACACACACACTCTCACACACACACACAAACACACTCTCACACCACCACTCTCATGACACCACCACCACCACCATTCCTCTACACATACACAAATACATATATAATATATATATATATATATATATATATATATATATATATATATATATATATATATATATATATATATATATATAATTTAGAAAATCCCAATAAATCTCTAACCTAGATTTCTAGGGAAACCTACAAATTCTAGGGGCAAAATGTAGAGAATTATCTTCTCTACATTTATTGTGAAGGGAAATAAAGCAAAAGAGAAATTAATGAAGGATTAAAAGCTTACCTAAAGTTGGTGATCCTTTGAAGAAGAAAGGGCTTGGAAAGAAATGAAATTAAGAGAGAGAGAGAGAGAGAGATTGCTTTGTGAAGAAGCAAGGGGGGGTGCTCCCTACATGGCCGGCCAAAGGGGGGTTTATTGGGTTTGGGTGGTGATCCAATAAACCCCCAAACCCAATAGACTTGGTTTGGTTTGAATTGAATTCAGTTTGGTTCGGTTTGTTTCGGTTTAACCCTAATTAACTAATTAAGCCATGGAAGTAGGGTTTATGGTTTCTAGCCTAATTAGGATGGTATGTGGGCCAAGCCCAGCTAGTATGTGGGTCCCACTAGTGTCCAGGCTACCCGGGTCTCCAACTTAAGTCCAAATTGGATAAAATCTAAACCAAATCAAACAAATCCCTAAAATCATATAAAATCAAATAAAATTCCTAAAAATTATAGAACTTGAAAAATGACAAAAATACCCCTAATTCGAAAACTGGGGGTGACAAATCTACCCTCCTAAAAAAAATTTCGTCCTCGAAATTGAATGAGAACTAACACAGCAATCATGAATTGAACAAGGAAAAAAAGAAAAAAAATTTACCTCAAGGCTCGAAGAGATATGGGAATCGCTCCCGCATGTCGTCCTCCCTCTCCCAGGTAGACTCACCTGGAGAGTGGTGTCTCCATGCAACGCGAACCAAGGGAATGACCTGGTTCCGGAGCACCTTCTCTCTTCGGTCCAAGATCTCAACCGGCTTCTCTGGATAGCTGAGTGTCGGTCCCACCTCGATTTCGGAGTGGTCTAAGACGTGACTGGGATCTGCCACGTACCGTCTCAGCTGCGACACGTGGAACACGCAGTGCACTCCCTCTAGTGAGGGCGGTAACTCCAGTCGGTAAGCCACTGCACCGACCCTGCCCAAGATACGGAATGGTCCGATGTATCGTGGACTAAGCTTCCTGCCGCCACCAAAACGAATCGTGCCACGCGTCGGAAAAATCCGCAGAAACACAAGATCACCAACCTAGAACAAAAATACAAGACTTAAAGCTTGATCTAAAACAATCACAATCAGACTCAAATACTATAAAAATCTAACTATACCTCAAACTATAGATGATAGTTGACATCTTCTTTGAAACTGTAATCATATCAACTTATAGATGATAGTTGACATCTTCTTTGAAACTATAGATGATAGTTGACATCTTTTTTTTATCTACGTACATATGTTCTTCTTTCATTTGAAATGATACACGCAGCCCTAGCTCTAGTAAAAACTGTAATCATATCAACTTATAGATGATAGTTGACATCTTCTTTGAAGTCTTCGCGGACGAAGCATGTAACTTATTATTTAAAAGGACAATCGTGTAGTAGAGTACATATATACTAGTGTCATGGGACACAGAAAACGTGTGCAAAGCGCATTTTACAAATATTGATACCATTTGATGTAGCAAATATAAGATAAAATTAAACTTATTTTAAAAATTATTATATCCCAATAGGATATTTTTTAATGTTAGAAATATTGATACCATCTTATATGAGAAAGAAAACATTCAACTAAACTTAGTGAACAAAAAAAATCCACTTTCACTATAGGAAATAACTTAGTTGGCCAAAATATTATTAGTCAGTAAGTTGAATTTCTTAATTTACAATGTAAAAATATATTAATAAGAAAGAAGAATGAAAAATCATTAATTTTAGAGCAAATTACCAATATGATTGTTCTTTTCTTGCAATAAGCAATACAATACAGTGGGTAATATCAGCAAAACGTTAAAAAAAATCCTAAATTTTACAATCAAACACAATAATAAAGAAGAAAAAGTAGCAAAAGTTGTTCCGATGATATACTATTTTGGACAATATTGAAGAGAGAAATAGATGAAATAACAATGCTCAAGCTCCTAACTAATGCATGCCAAATGTGTTTGTCCACGTTCTTGATTTCCAGAGAAGCAAATGAATTGCAAGCACTATCATCCTACCTATTCCTATTAGAAATAAGTGATTTGGCTGAGTTCTGACAGTGAATAAAATATTTAAAAAATCATTATGAGCAAGATTCCATTTTCTCCTGCAAGAGTCCATTCTCCAGCATCAACATAAGATACTGTATGCATAACTTTGTCATTATTTTTAACTCCGAATGTCTGTCCAAGAAGATCTAAAAAGATGGTGCTTAAATCAATATGCATTATGAAAAGTTTAGTTATAGTTAAACACAAATTTGAAAAGATTCAATGGTTATGTCATATTTGAAACATTTTATAACAAAACCAAAAGAAATATTGAGTCATTTCATTCAAAACTGCCACTAAATCTTCAGAATCTTACAACTGGAGGCAGTTACTGATAGAATAACTTAACCGTTTGCACTCTAATCAAACAATCAATAACAAAAAAAATTCTATAATCTGACAAATAAAACAATGGGCTCTTCTCCAAATTAGGTATACAATTGGGATAAGCCTACAAATGGCAGAAATTCTAGTGGTCAAGCTCCAATCAAGCAGCAGAGAACCCACAAAAGTAACATATACTGAATGATTGATCGCTGGATCATCCAAAACCTAAAGTTTGATTGGTGCATGGGTTCATCGAAAAATAAGATGTTTCGGATGAATCTAAAGGGAAAAAAAATAATTGAGAAAATTTTGACGAAAGCAAGAAAGGGGAAGAAGTAGTCTCTCACCTCTGTTGACTACCTCCTAAAAGGGTCAAAAGAATTGAGTCCATGTCCCAGTATCATGTCCAAATTAGAAAGTGCCTTGCCATTAAATTTTAGACGTGGGAAGAGAGAGAAAGATAAGGATGCATCGAGGAAAGAATGTTATTTTTAGTCAGTTTTAGGTTTTAGATAATGGATGTGGAAATGACAATATTATCCATACATAATTAATATTTTAGATAAGGAAGTATATCACTAAATTAATTCATCATACCCCTACTATTTGAGTTATATATATATATATATATATATATATATATATGAAATAATTTTAAAAAAATACAATGACGCAATCGTAATCCCTTGGAATAGATGGCTATGCCCTATCGACCATGGCTCGAATCCACAACCACCAGGGAGCTAGGATGCCTCACACCTTAACCACTTGAGCTAGAGGTGATTGTATATATATATATATATATATATATATATATATATATATATATATATATATATATATTTGAAGCAATGGGTACTTGTGGCGAACTCGCCTCCACTGAGGCTCGAACTCCCGACCACTTGGGCCGCATGCATCACTCTTAACCACTAGGCTAGAGGTCATTTGCAAATTGTATATATATATATATATATATATATATATATATATATATATAGCCAATGGCACGCGGTCTAACAGTAAGACCGTTGGCATGTTGGAGGGAGGTCTCAGGATCGAGCCCCAACGAGGGCGAATGGGTGGGCATTTGTCCACGGTCCCCAGGCCAACGACTGGGTGTCTTTAGTCCACGGACTTTGATTTTGTTTATGTATATAGCCAATGGCACGCGGTCTAACGGTAAGACCGTTGACATGTTGGAGGGAGGTGTCAGGATCGAGCCCCAACGGGAACGACTGGGTGGCGTTTGTCCACGGTTCCCAAGCCAACGACTGGGTGGCTTTAGTCCACGATCAAATATTCTCAAAACAAATTTAGATGGAAGAACGAACATAATTTAGAGATCTATTTGCAAATAAATTTGCTCTCTATTATGATATAGTAACTTTCAGACGCAGAGATTCACTTGCAAATAAATTTGTTCTTTGTTCTGACTTTTTAGGATTTCGGCGAATACTTGCAAAATAAATTTGCTCTCCTAATTTTCTTAGCCCACTCAGAGAAGAAGAAGAAGAAAGAAAGAGGAGATTTCAACAGTCCTATTGGGGTGATGAAAATCACCGTTGCTCAAAGTAAGATTCGCCTTTATGCGATCCGCTTCCAGGAACCAGCAAGTTCTCAAAGAACTTTTGGAATGCTTGTTAGTCAACTTTTTGTGATTCGAACGGGCTCCCTGAACTCAACGGGCTCTCTTTCCTTTCTACTTGGTGCATCTTACAAAGGAGGTCAGGGGACTCTATTTATAAAGTGGAGTGAGATTTTACCTTTTTCCCTATCCGATGTGGGACTAAAATAACAATACTCAAAAATAGAGTTTGATATTTTAGATCATCCCACAATCAGCATAGTCGTGTGCCAGTCCACGCTTACTCTCGAGCATGCAGAGGCATCCTGGAGTCCGTGTTCGAGTCCGAGTCCGAACGACAAAAAATAACTTGCTTCCTTATTGGAATTAATCATTTTTTCTTCTAGAAAAATACTCCCACATGACACCCAGTTGTGCCGTGCCACACCTCATGTACATACCTCAATACAAACAAAACATTATATTGAGATACTCACCATTTGGTGTAGCCGATGTGGGACTATTTTTCCTAGTCTAAAGGCAAAATTACTCAACGTCTCGCTTTGTCCACGACGTCGAAGACGCTCCCGACGTCTTCATGACGCCTACGACAGCCAATGCCGTCCAGCCATCCGTTCTATGCGCACGACGATTATCAAGCATGTCTATTAGGATCCATTAATGCATGTGAAGCAAAATTCTCGTATATAAAGCTTAATTTGAAGCATGTATATTCTTCTATATTGATAAACTCTTTTTTCTTTTACGTTAAATTTGATTAGTCATCTTGAAGTTCGAAATGAGTTACAGCTTGAAGTTCGAAATTGCATATAATATGAGTTTTATTCGGATAATTGCTAACAAGGCTTCCGACCAAAAACTTTGGCCTCGTTTGGTTTGCGGAATCTCCGGGTTAGGAAAGAAAAATGATTACTTTCCTATGTTTGGCCTGTCCAAGGAATTGAGGAGGAAAGGAAAGTGATTCCCAATGGAAGGAAAATTATGGGGGAAAGTGATTCCATCCATCCAAGCAAGGAATCACTTTTCCACATTAAAGTATTTATTTTTCTTTCCAAATTTCTTGGCATTGCCAAACATCGAAAAGAAAAATTAATAGAAATTAAAATTTTTCAAAGAAAAAAAAAATGACGAGGAATTGATTTCCTTTCCTTTCCCTTCCGCGAACCAAATGAGGCCTTTATGTGACCGGAGCCCTCCATTGATTACCTGGGCTGCGACATCAAACTAAATACAATTGAGGTCATCCCACTTGGACTGACTGTTATAAATGTTGATGGATCCTCCAAAATTGATGGGCTTGTATAATTACTTGTCATTCTAAGCTATTAATTGCACGAATATGCCGAATACGAATGACCTCGTTTGGTTCAGGGATAGGGGTGTAAACGGGTCGGACGGACACGGACAATCCATTGTCCGTGTTCGGTCCGAAAATAAAAATGAGTTCGGACGGACGGACACGGATAGTCCACTGTTCGAATTCGGACCGTACGGACACGGACAACCACTGTTCGTTAATTCAATCGGACGGTCCACGGACAAATTAAATATATTATCAAAAGCTATTATTTTATCAAGATTACTTGATAGTTGCTAAAAAAATCAAGTTGAAAAAAAATATAATGGAAGGTTATAGAATACAACAAACAATGGTAAAAGGTTAATGAAAATCGAGACCGGACAACAACAAATTGATGCAAAACCAAAATGATATGACATAATTGATGCAAAACCGAAAGGAGTTTCCACTATCGGACGGTCCGCGGACAAATTCGGACCGAACATGGATATGACCGTGTCCGTGTCCGATTTTTAAACGGACCAAAAAATATGTCCAAGTTTTGTTCGTTAATCAATCGGACGGCCCGCGGTCGAACCATTTATCGAGCCGGACACGTACGGACAACGGACTACTCTGTCCATTTTACACCCCTATTCAGGGAATGAAAGGGATTTTTTTTTTAAAAAAAATTTGGCATTCTTTTTTCTTTGAGAAATTATAATTTTTATTTGATTTATGTTTAAAAATACTAAGAAATTTGGAAATAAAAATAAATATTTTAATGTGAAAAAATGATTCCTTACTTTGATGAATGGAATCACTTTCCTTCCATTGGAAATCACTTTCCTTCGATTCCTTTGACACCCAAACGTAGTAAAGTAATCACTTTTATTTTTCAATCCGATGATTGCGCGAACCAAACAAGGCTTATAGTCAATCGTCACGAAAAACATAAAAAAAATCTGATTAGGTAACAGAAAATCAGTTAATCGAGTCACGAAAGTGTATTATTTTTTTAGTAATGGTGAAATTTGGAGGATAGTAGACCCAAAAGGTATATAACGCAGTGTGTACGAAAAATTCGAGCAATACACTGAACATTGTAAAAAAAAGACCAATATAAGTGAATTTTGTTAACATATTACCTAAGAGCACATGTTAAGGATAACTAAAACTTAATCGTTTACTCTGAAATTTGTGATCAACATTCAATAAATATTAAGAAAATTGCGTTGATCAAGACCTGATACAAAAATAAATTGCATTGAAAATTAATTTAAATTTTTGATAACATATTCCAATAAAAATATATTTCTAATCTTTATTAAATGTCAGTTATAATTTAGAAAAATAGATATTTATTATCATTAATATGTGCCTTAGGTTACAGGTTAATAAAATTCAAATCGAGTAACAAACAAAGTTATCAGTTGCCGATGTCTCCAACCAATGACCGGCATCAATGCATAGATGTCCTCGGAACTCGGCACATTGATTCATTTTCAGGGGCTTCTCCAACAGCTAGAAGATGTATCGGTGATCTTGGGTTGGCAATATTTTTTGGATTCTCATGGGAGTTTCTATCTTTCTAGAAATTTATTTTAGAAAAAAATGAAATTTACTTTTGAAGACTTTTATTATGTATAATTTTTTTTTGAGATTTTTTTTCTTTCCGATTTAGCAAATGTCAAGGAGATTCGAATTTGTGCCTTCATTGACGGGCTCCCATTGCTACCACTAGTTCACAACCACGGACTTCTATATTTACAAATTTTTATAAAAAACTACTTCCTCCGATCCAGACGGAGATCCGACTTTTTTTTTTCAACGAAAACGGACTTGGGAATTTTAAACAGGGATGAGAACGTGAATACGGACTAAAAAAAAAATCCAATCGTATTCGGGACCGGGTATGGATATTATACTCCCGTACCGATAAATCTCCGACCCGATTACTTATACTCATATGTGCAACACATTTGTATGAGTTCATGATCTATTTATATACATATTTTTTATTAAATCAGTGTTTTTAAACTTGTCTTGTAATTTTTTTTGAATGAAAATTTGTTTTAATAAATTGTAAAAAAATATTAACGAAATGACATATGGGGACGAAAAAAATCTGGTTCTGAAAGTGTTAATGGGATGGTACGGGGACGGAAAGATCAAAGTTCCAAGTTGTATTAGCCATAATTGAATCTCTCTCATCATGGTCTCTTTCGAATAGAGCTGTCAAGTGGATCGGGCCGGCACAAAATTTCGGTGGATCGGACCGGCCCGGGCCTATTGGGCCCATAAACTATAGCAGGCCGGGCCGGGCCAAGGGTTGAAAATCTCAGTCCAATCCGACACATGACCCACGACACGATAGACTTCGGGTCTGGCCGGATCGGGCCGAATCTTGATTGGCACGTGACAAATTTGGACATTTATGTAGAATGCTTGAACATGAATATGCTAGCATTAATATGACCAAGGCGTCTTGGAGTTGAAACTCCTGGAAGAACTGTCACTGAGTTGCTTATCATCTTCCTCCTCGCGCAAGTTACTACTCTGTACCAACTGTGGTCAAGAATCAAGATTGAAGTTTTTTGAATTAGAGAAAGTAGATGCAGATTTCATCATAAATCTCAAAAAGTTTACTTATTATTATCGAATTAAATGTGCTACAAATTAGTAGAAAAAAATGTACAGATTTGCACAAGTCATGTTGGCAGTTCATAATTAGAAAGCAATGGTGAACTCCATGCATAACCAAACCAAGCAACAGATGAAGATTTTGAACATACATGAGAAGACATAAGCAAGTCCACGTTTGGTTCGCGCAGAATAAGTTTTTCGGACCGGGCCTATCTTTGGGTCGATATATGTGATCCGACACGACCCAATATATACGGCCGGACCGGTCCGGACCCACGATTAACTGGACCGGACCGGCACATGGGCCAATATTCAGACCTGACTCGTGCCAGACTGGGCCGGCCTGGCCCAATTGACAGGTTACTTTCGAAAACAAGGAATATCAACCGAAGCTATATAACACTTTGAAAAATGGTAGGTGTTAGAAAATATTGCTCTTCTCCTCCAATAATCTGCAAACAAAATAAACAAAAATTAAAGTTACCGGCCTCCGGGGAAGTCGCGCACGAAGCACTGCCCTAAGAGTTAATCCGGGTCTATGTGCAAACTTTTTCGGATGCTCTTAGTGGTAAAACCTCCCGCTCTACCGGTATCCCGTCGTCGCACACAACTCGGAGAGATTGACCCTGACTTAGCTCTGCCCAGAGCGAGGATATGAAGAACGGAAAGAATTTTCGTAAGACAAGAATTTCGGAGAGATTTTTCTTAGAGAATTTTGTGTGTTGTGAGAGGAAAAGAAAATAGCATAGTGTAATTCTCTTTTTGTTTTTTTCTTTCTTGTCTTGGACTAGCAACCAATGGAAATATATAGAGAGAGCTAAACATAACCCAAGGATTAAAGGAGTATAATGAAAATTGATGAAGAATAATGAGCTGGATATTAATTGACCGTTGGAATAATTTCTAACATTCAAGAATTAAGAAAGGAAAACGGTCGGACATTGAAGAGGGAGTTGGTTTTTGCGTTAACCAACAACAGCTGTATCCAACACCCCCCCCCCCCCCCCCCCCCCCCCCAAAAAAAAAATCAAGTTCCGAAAAATAATAAAAAAAATCGAAGTAATAGAAGAAAAAGAGTAAAGAAGAATCTGGACAGTTATATACTATGCATAGATGAGATGGACTACAGCCTTGAATCTCACGTAGTGACTATTGTCTTTGTCTGAAGAAGAGCTTGATATGGACTACGCCTTGAATCAGTCTTCTTAAACCATATTCAGACAATAGCACACATAGTATGCTAAAAGTACTTGGATCTATCGGGTGGCACGTTTGATTGACCATGCGCACTTTTCCATATTCATGAGAGTTGTCTAGGATCGCCCTGTCCTGTAGTCGCGGCCTTCATGACCTCTCATATAGGTAAGTCCTCAAGGGTTGGTGATATGAATCAACCCTACATATCATGCTTGGAGTTATTAAGAGTTTAAACTCACCCTATCCATATCACACAAGAAACACTGTCACCATAGGGATGGGGTATCAATGTACACATGCACAGCCACTTGGGCTTTTTATTTTAAGAGAATTTAATCTCAGAGTCAGTGTTCCATAATAGTCACCTAGTCCAGCTTGTTTCTACCAATTGAGCCGGCTTCTTGGGATCTCTAGTCAGACTCGGTTGGGTTGCCACTGCTGGTGACTAAACTATGGACTTAACCCCATCCCCTTCGATGATTCTAGAATCAATTTTCTAGACAAACTCTTCGTCAAGAGTAAACAGACTCTTTGTCAAGAGATCTGGAATGTTCTTTTTATGACTTTATAGTCAAGAACCTCCATTTTGCCTTTTAAGCTCTTTAATGTCTTGAAACGCAGCTGCATGTACCTGTTCATCTTAGAATTCACAAGATCATGCTTTTAGCATAATTTTAAATCAAATGACAGGTACAAAAATGTGTAAATCATGTAAAGTATAAAATGTCTGAGTCATATAGTTTCAGTACACGATGTGACCGAAGATAAAATTTCAGAGTATAATATTCTTAGATATGATAGGTTTGTTACATAAACCTCAAGATATGCCAACTCCTCATAGAGTAAAAAATATATCCATAGATGGATTAGATGCCATATGAGTCAGTTACCCAGTTTGTATTTAAATGACAATATCTGACTTAAGAGTATCTAATATGATACAATTTACTGTAGGTCCTAAAAAATCAAGTTGCATCAATCAACAATGTCAAAGAATCAATATATACATCATTTTGATGAATTGTGCATGCAACAGATTGTGCAGCAATCTGATTGCGCACACTGGTTTGCGCACACTTCCAATTGCGCAGGCTGACGTGGCAGAAGTCATCATTACCTGAATCAAATCAAATCTTTCTGACAACTGACAGCACGGATAACGAGGAGACTGTTCGTTTTTGGCGCTGCACAGTGCTCGAAGGAGGCTGACAGATGGCAGCGCAATCCAGGATTGCGCAAACCAATCTTGCGCAAACTGAGTCTGCGCAAACCATTACTGCACAGTCTGAGTCTGTACAAACCAAACTCTGCGCAGTTCAGGTTGCGCATTCCACCAACATAACTGACAAAGTACATGTGGCATTCATGCCATCAATTGCTCATTACGTGGCAACTGTCTATGCACGATCATGCGCATTTCAATCAAATGATGCCATATGTCCCAGATAATTGGCCCACGATCCAGTAACTGCCTGCGCAGTCCAATGCTGCGCAAACCAGTTGTTGTGCAAATCATCTTGCGCAGTCCAGAATAACTGAAAGTTAGTTATTTTCAGAACTCTATAAATAGAGTTTCAAGTCTTCATTTCAGGGGGGATCAAGATCAGAGATCAAATATTCAGAGATCAGAGAGTCCAGGAGTTCTTGCTCAAGTGCTGCTGCATTCTTCCGAGGCTTTTGCCTTCAACTTTCGAGGCTTTTGCCTTCAACTTCCGAGACTTTTGCCTTCAGTTTCCAGAGTTGTTTTCAACTTCAAAGGCTCCGTCTTCAAAGTTCACATCGTCCAAGGGATAAAGCAATCGTCATCTAGATTGGATTCCTATAGTTGTAATTTTTTCAGAATTCTTGTAATCTTTATTACACAGTTTGTATCAATAAAGTTTTATACTTTTGTTTTTGCAAACAAAATGGCGACTCTGCTGGGGACAACTTTCTCCTCCGACGAGGAAGTAGCAACTCAATGTGACGTAGCGTCTATCGGGAAGACACAGAAGACGCTGGTTGTTAAGGTCAACCAGACAGCCTGCGAGGCGATGCTCAACTCCAAGACCACTCCCCGTACTGCAGCCACTTCTGCCAAGAGCAAAGTGCGCTCAGTATGGATCTCCAAGACTGCTGCACAATCTGGCAGTTTTGCCACCAAAGATGCTGTACACTCTGTTGCATAATCTGCTAGTCAGAATGCTGCACAATCTGCTGTACCAACTGCTGTACAGTCTATCTCAACAACTGCTGCACAATCTGTTGCAGTCAATGCTGCACAATCTGTTGCAACTGTTGCACAGGCTACTTCATATGCTGCCTTGTCAAAACACAAGACTCCTATGACTCTGGCGCAATTGGCAGTGGCTTTTCCTGCGCAAACTAATACTCCAGCCAGCAAAGTACATTTTAAGCACTCTAAAGCAAGGACTCCTGATGCGCAAACCATAGCTTCTGTGGTTAAAACCAATGCACTTTCTGCTAAAGCTTCTAATGCACAAGTGGCCAGTGCGCAATCCACCCATGCGCAAACCAAGCATGCGCAATCCAAGAGTAACAGCCCTTTGGCTAAACTCTCCTCTTCTAATAACAAAAGGGAAACTTTTGTTCCTCTCCTTAAACACTCTGCTGTTCCTGCACAATCTACTGGGGGTAGTCCTTTGGCTATTCCTCTTCCTCCTCAAAATAAAGGAAAAGGCCCGTTGGTCTTTTCTCAGACTTCCTTGTCTCATGACTTGGAAGACAACAGAGGAAAACGCTCTTTAGCTAACCATTCTTCTCAAAATAAAGGAAAAGGCCCTTTGGTCTTTTCTCAGTCTTCCTCGGTCTTTACCGAAGAAGATCAAATTGAACGTGTTTCGGCACCTATCAATACAAGAACTCCTACAAACAAGGATTCTTCTTTCCTTCATGACAAGGGAACTTGTACTGATCAAAGAGGTATTCTGCCTACCCCAGTAGCAGATATCCAAGACCTTCCGACATTCAAAATATCCCGTTCCAAACAGGGAAAACTGTTGGTATCTCAAACAGAAACCCCTGGGGGTGAATTTGCAGATCTAAGAACATATCTTAACAGGCCAACTTCAGCAAAACGTAAACAACCTATGCCGAAGGTCAAGCCTCAAAGACAAACCTCCAGGAACAAGCCTCAAAGACAAACCTCCAGGAACAAAAATCCTGATACCTATGCCAATGAGGTGAGCACTTCCTTGTACACACAGGGGACAAAATATTTGAAGAATCGGAACCATGTTCTGAATGTTGTTAAAGAACATATTCCTCGAACCTTTCCTCGTCCTGGCATGGTTTCTGATCTCCGAGAACATCTCAAGCAAAAACGAGATAGTGCTTCAATTCCTTTAGTTCAATCATCTGATCATCATTGCAATCATAAAGTCATCATCCAATGTTGTTGTCAAACAACAAAACGATCTGTCTTCGATCGTTTGACTTTTGCTAAAACTGAACCAATGTCAGAGGATGAAGATGAAGTCCTATATGCTTCTGTTAACATGACTTCTCGAGACACTGGGGGTAGAAGATGCTCTAAGCAGGGCAAACCTCGTAAACCAAGTCAACGGTATCTGGATTTACTTCAAGAATCTTCTGAGGGAGTATTTCAACATACCCGTTCCCGAAGCCGAGATACAATCGGTCAAAGGAATCTTCCTCAAGATCCTTCTGGTCATTTTCCTCTTTCTCAGTCAGGAGATGACTCTTTCTCCGACTATGATGCATACAGCGAAAGTTCTGAACAGACAGTGTCTTCTACTGTACCAAGAGAAGTGACATCTTATGTTGTCACTGATGATCAAGATGCTTCAACGTCTGCAAATCAAGAACAGCGAATCGCTGCACTTGAAGACAAGCTAAAGACCATGGCTAAAATGGTCGCTAGTATGCATTCTATCATTGTGGCCCAACATGCCACACCACCAAGTATACCTACTGCAAGTCCGAAGATCATAGCATCTTCAGTACCTGTCAATGCTGGGTTGGGAATAATGCCTTCTCAAATACCTCCTGTACAAGTGCAAGTTCAAACTACACCTAGTCAGTCCGCTGGGGGTAGTGCTTACAATGCTGTTCCTCCTCCTACTACTCTGACTCCGCCGGCTCCTTCTTCATCATCTGAAGACACCAATGAAGCTGTTAAACTCTTGCGAACTCAGTTCGAAGCCTTCAAAGCGAAGGATAATTTGCAAAGGTTGGGAATCAAGCAGCCATACCCAGTTGAATGGAAGGAAGTTCCATTTTCTCCCAAATACAAGATTCCAACGATCTCTCTTTTCGACGGCAGTACCTCACCAAGCCAGTTCATCAATCACTTCGAGGTAATGACTGTTCAACTCCAACCAAATGACGCTCTTCTTACCAGGGTGTTCGTCGGTTGTTTAGCCGACGTAGCATACGACTGGTACAGAAGTTTGCCCGATGGTTGTATTACTTCTTTTTCAGGACTTAAGCAGATCTTTCTGGAAAGATTCTATGAGGGATTCAATGACATGACTATGTCTGCCCTCAATAAAATCAAACAGAAACATAATGAAACTGCTGAGAGTTTCATCGAACGTTTCCGTCGAGAAGCCTTGAAGATGCCTCCGGGGACTCCTGCTGCTGTTACCATAGACACTTGCAAGGCAAATCTTTTGCCTATCATCAGTATGTGGACAGGCTCAACTCAGTTCCAAGACTGGCCATCCTTTATTGTCAATGCCAAAGCAGCTGAAGTGAGTGCTGAGAAATTCAAACAGCTGGGGGTACAGATGTCTAGCCCTGATCGGGATGAACATCAATCATCAGGTGGCGGTAATCGTCAGAACAACCGCAAGAACAAGGAAACTCTGAACATTAACCTGAAAAGCAAAGAATCCTTGGCTGTCAATGTAGCTCCGCCTACATCTACTTCTACTCCTGCTGCACCTCAACCGAGGGAACCTCGCCCTATGGTAGAGTATTCGTTTGATGAAAATGACACAGCAAGCATCTTTGAGTGTTTACTCAAAAGCAATAAGATCCAGCTTCCAGACCCAAAGAAGCCTGATGAAGTCGGTAAGACCGATCATCCTAAGTATTGTGTCTACCACCGATTCATTGGACATCCTACTCGAGCATGTTATGTGCTCAAGGGTAAGATTCAAGAGCTTATCAATGATGGAGTTGTTACTCTGCAACAAGATGAGAAGACTGTTACTGCCAATATGGTTTCAGTCCAGTTTGGTGACTTTCCCCTGCAGATGATACAGCATGGTGTCATTCCTATTCCGAAGGCTACTCTCGAGATTGAAAATCTTCCTTCTCCACCAAATGAAGGTCTCGTTCCTTTGTCTCTTGATAATGGCGAGGTTATGTGGATCCATCCCGATCTTACTTCAGAGTTCGAAGATTTTTCTTCCAAGAAGAAAGGTCGCTCTAAAGGCAAGATAAAGATTTGCAACATGGTGTCTTTTGACCCCATAGTTGATGAAGAAATTCTGTTGGGCACCAGATCAGGGAAAACTTATCTGAAAGATTACTCTGAATCTCAAGAGAATCATGCCTCTTCTTCTGAACCTGTCCTAGCATAACCTGTTGCTATTGAAGAAATTCCTTCTACGTCTTCACCAGTTGTGGTTCCTATTCCTCCCAAACCAGTGGCTACTGATAAAGGCAAACAACAAGTCCGCTTTGATAAACCCTTGAAGAAATCATCCTCTACAGGGCTTGAGAAGCCTTACAACTTTGATATATTGGCTCAACTAGCTAATACTCCAGCAATGCTATCTATCTTTGAGCTCTTGCGTCTTTCCAGAGAGACGCGAGAAACTTTAAGTGAAGCTCTTATGCAAGCTGAGACTTGTTTAGCCTTTCTCAAGAAGCCAGAAGCAGAACCAGTCTCTTGTCTACATTGTCATAGTGTTATGGAGTTGATTCCGAATATTACTTTCACACAAGATGACATGCTGATGGAGGACAATAGGCATGATCGTCCTCTCTACTATACAGGATATGTTGATTCGATGAAAGTCGATCGTATCCTGATAGATCCAGGATCTGCTCTCAGCATCATGCCGAAAATAATGCTCGATGCTCTGAAAATTCCTGTACATAGTCTCTCCACCACAATCACCACTATCCTTGGATTCAATCAGGGAAAGAGTGAACCTTTGGGCAAGATTCGCTTAAAACTCCAAATAGGCAATCTTCGTACAAAAGTTACCTTCTATATCATTGACAATCATGGTTGTTCTTATAATGCTCTATTGGGGAGACCATTCTTACATGAGCATAATATTGTTCCATCAACCCTTCATCAATGTTTCAAATATGTTGATGATAAGGGAGAGGTCCATAAGGAAGTTGCAGATCTTTATCCCTTCAAAGGCGTTGAAGCATACTGCAACGACGCTCGGATGTACAAGGATGAATTCATGAAGATTGTGTTAGCCTTAGACACTGAAGAAGAACAAGAAACAGTGCCTAAAGACACTCTTATTATACCTGTCAAAGGACGAGTTTCACATCCTCAGTCTTCTAAACCACTGGCTATTCACTTGCCAATTCAAAAGAAATCAGTTGATGCTGATCAAGATCAAAGGGAGCTCACCTCTTCTGAGCCACTTGTTATCGACCTACGTCGTAACAAGGACAAAAAGGAGCTCACCTCTTCTGAGCCACTTGTTATCGACCTACGTCGTGACAAGGACAAAAAGTAGCTCACTCCTTCTGAGCCACTTGTTGTTGATCTCACTCGCAACAAGGAAAAAAGGGAGCTCACCTCCTCTGAACCACTTGTTATTGACCTTCGTCGTAGCAAGCCTCCTCCACGTTCTTCTTCTCCCCCTCTTGTAATTAATCTGACCAAGCCTACTAAGGCTAAAGGTCCTGTTGTAAATATTGATGTACAAATGAATGAAAAAGCACCTACTTTCCAGTATACTGATGTTATTTATTATACTAAATGCTATTTGGATATGTTGGATAGCTTCCAATCAATTACAATGGGAGTTGTACAATCTCTTCAGACAGAAGTCTCACTTGAAGATCCAGATGATTCTTACCGTATTCATCCTTCTCTAAAGAAAGGTGAAAGTCCAAAACTTTTTAGTAAAGGACCAGAAAAACAATTCAGTTATACGGATGATAGCAAACTTAACAATACGGGACGTCTTCAATTCCATTGTTATAGTCAACAATCAAAAGACATCATCCGGAAAATGGGCTATGACTTCAAAAGTGGCCTCAATTACGGTAAAGGTAGACGAACTCCTATCCGCACGACTGTTCCGGAAGGAAAGTCGAAAATGTACTACAACAGGACTAAGAAAGGTCTCGGATATACTTCTCCTCCACTGTTATCCCCAGCAGTCTCTGACTCAGGCAGTGAAGAACGCTCTAATTCATCTGATTCTAGATCTTGGGATTCTGATACTAGCATTGGTGAAGTTCACAGGCTGATCGTATCATCTAATATGGTCTCCGCTGAACTACCAGAAGGCTATGATGAAGATGTTAAAGAAAATCCTGAAACAGATCCTTGGGCTCAACATATGGATAACCAATGGGTACTTCGCTTTGAACAACGTGAACCTCCTACTGAAGATCAATTAGTTCAAGTTGATGTAGGGGAAAGCGAGTTGCCTCGTCCAATCTTCATCAGCAAGAATCTTCCAGAAGCAGACAAACAGGAGTTAATTCTTCTTATTAAAGAATACATCGACGTCTTTGCCTGGAGTTATGAAGACATGCCAGGTTTAGATCCCAAGATTGCTACACATAAACTGAACATTTTGCCTAATACAAAACCAGTTAAGCAGCAACAACGGCATTTTAAACCAGAAATGATGGACACAATCGATGATGAAGTCAAGAAGCTCATTGCTTGTGGTTTTATTTGAGAAGAACAACATCCTGACTGGGTGGCCAATGTCGTTCCAGTTCTAAAGAAAACCGGCAAAGTTCGAGTCTGCATCGACTTCCGGGATCTTAACGAAGCATGTCCTAAAGATGAGTTTCCTCTACCTATCACGGATGTCATGATCGACAACACCTGTGGGTTTGAGCGAATATCCTTCATGGATGGATTCTCTGGATATAATCAGATCAAGATGAATCCTGAAGATAAAAAGCATACCTCTTTCCGCACTCCTCGTGGTGTCTATTGCTACACGGTGATGCCATTTGGTCTCAAGAACGCTGGTGCAACTTACCAACGAGCTATGAGTACTATCTTCAAAGACCATCTTCGCAAAACTGTAGAATGCTATGTTGACAATATTGCTGTCAAAAGTCGTCTAAAAGAAGATCACATCCAAGATTTGAAAACAATCTTCAATCTCATGCGCCAACACCAACTCAAGATGAATCCCACCAAGTCATTCTTGGGTGTCTCTAGTGGCAAGTTTCTCGGCTTCGTCATTACCTCTAAGGGTATACACGTGGATCCCGAGAAGATCAAAGCCATTCAAGAGATGAGTCCTCCACGCAACCTAAAAGAGCTACGAGGATTTCAAGGCCGACTTGCGTACATCAGGCGATTCATTTCGAACTTGTTTGGACGCTGCAGACCATTCACTCAACTAATAAAGAAGGGTGTATCTTTCGTTTGGACTGAAGAGTGTCAACGAGCATTCGATGATATAAAGCGATATCTCATGAACCCACCAGTTTTGGAGCCACCTATCTCTGGCATTCCATTCTTAATGTACGTTCGTGCTATGGACCATTCATTGGGTGCTTTACTTGCCCAAAAGAATAAAGAAGGTCATGAACAGGCCATCTATTATCTTAGTCGTACTATGATTGGTGCTGAACACCGTTATAGTCCGGTCGAAAAAGAATGCCTGGCTCTCATGTTTGCTGTACAAAAGACAAGGCATTACATCATTGGCCAAACTATTCATGTCATATCCCGAGTTAATCCTCTTCGAGTACTCATGAAGAAGCCCAGCACACTCAATTTTCGGCTGGCTACGTGGGCAATCCTGCTAGCTCAGTATGACATGGTGTATGTTCCATAAAAGTCTGTTAAAGGTCAAGCACTGGCGGACTTCTTAGCAGCTCATCCTGTGCCAGAAACATCTAAGCTCTATGATGAAATTCCAGACGAGACATTGGAAGCCAATATGATCTCTGAAGAATTTCCAACCTGGCGTTTATTCTTTGATGGTGCATCGAGAATTGGACCTAATGGTGCTATTGTAGCAGGAGTTGGAGTGGTCCTCGTTTCTCCAGACGGATCAACTATCCAAAGAGCCTACTCTTTAGATGAACCTTGCTCCAACAATGTAGAGGAGTATAATGCTCTACTCATCGGTCTTCAGTTAGCCAAATAACTGAATGTTGAATATCTCGAAGTCTACGGTGATTCTAAGCTGGTTGTTAATCAGGTTAGAGGAACTTATGAAGTTCGTCATCAAGACCTAATACCTTATCACGAAGCAGCAATTAACATAGCTACATCATTCAAAGCTTTCTTCATCGACTATGTTCGACGAGCTTGTAACACAGAAGCAGATGCTTTGGCCAATCTTGCAACTGTCTTAGCCATCCCTATCAAAAGACAGCAGGTCATGGTTATCTCCAACCGAGAACTGTTCTGTATCGAAAATAATCGTAATATTGAATTCAGTAATTTTGCTGAAGTTAATGTTATCGATGACGACTGAAGAACTCCTTTCATTGACTTCGTGGTTCATGACATACTCCCCGAAGATCCTAAGGAGGCTACAAGCGTTCGTCGACGATCTCTTCGATTCTATTTCAATCAAACTACCAAGACCCTCTATCGACGAACTTATGACGGTCTTTTCCTACGCTGTCTCGCTGGTAATGAAGCCAAACAAGTTTTGCGTGAAGCTCACGATGGTGTTTGTGGAGCACATCAACCTGGTCCTAAACTACAGGACCGCATTAGACGCATGGGTTATTACTGGCCCTCTATGGTGTCAGATGCCATTGAGTATGCAAGGAAATGTCGTGCTTGTCAAATCCATGCAGACTTCATTCATCAACCATCAGAATTCCTACACTCGACTGCAGCTTCCTGGCCTTTCGAAGCCTGGGGTATGGACATCATAGGTCCTATCAACCCTCCTTCTTCTAGAGGACATCGGTTCATATTAGCGATAACCGACTACTTCTCCAAGTGGGCTGAAGCTATACCTCTAGCTGAAGTCAAGACTAGCAGTGTCATCAACTTTGTTAAACACCACGTCATCTATAGATTTGGTGTACCTCGAAGAATCATCCATGACAATGGACCTCAATTCATCATCCAGAAGTTTACCAGATTCTGCGATGATCATCGGATTGACAATGTCGCTTCGACAACATACAATCCTGCTGCTAATGGTTTAGCTGAAGCTTTTAATAAAACCATCATTAAACTCCTCAAGAAGTTTGTATCCACTAACAAACGGAACTGGAGCGAGAAACTTGGCGAATGTCTTTGGGCCTACCGAACTACGGTCCGCAATCCTACTGGCTTTACACCCTTCTCTTTGGTGTATGACTGTGAAGCTGTTCTTCCTTTGGAACTGTAAATTTCTTCTTTAAGGATTGCCATTGCTAACGAGCTTACTACAGAGAACAACGATCTTCTTCGACTTCAAGAGTTGGAGGCACTTGATGAGAAGCAATTAATGGCTCAGCAACATATTGAATTATACCAAGCCCGTATCTCGAAGACTTTTAACCGCAAAGTTAAAGTCAGAACATTTCAGCAAGAAGAACTTGTTCTAACGGTCAGACGTCCTATGACTATGACTCATATGAGCAAAGGAAAATTCGATGCTAAATGGGAAGGTCCCTATGTTATAAGCAAAGTCTTCTCAAATGGAGCTTATCAGCTCTCAGAACTTGATGGTCGAGTTGCTATGATGCCTATCAATGGCAAGTTCCTTAAGAAGTATTATGTATAAATGTAAATGCTTGTAAATCATCAGACAGAATCAAGTTCATAAATAAAATTCAAATTTTATTTCATTATATGATAGTACATGATATTAAAGGTCACTATCATCTTTCTCTACATTGGGACGCGGGCCACTGCCGTCCTTCTCGAAAACGTGATCAGCAAAAGAACCGAGAACCTCCTTGCTGGAACCCACGAGGAACTTGCAGGCGGCCATCCTCATGGCTTCTTCTTCTTCAGTCCTTCCCGGTTCGAGCAGGAAGTCCAGAATATCCCGTGGTGGCTGGGGTGCAGACGGACTTTCGCCTGCTTCTGTCTCTTTCGGCTGAACTGAATCGGCAGGGCGTTCTTCAGTGCCCTTTTCAACCTGCGAGACGATCTCAGCCTTCTTAGATGCTTCGCCGGACGACATTTTTATGTTAAAAGAGCAGAAGTGTTCGTTCCTGTCAGATTTCTGCTATATTTATAGGCAGAAATTCCTTAATTAACGAAGCGACACATTCATCCGACGGTTCATCCGTTCATTAACTCCTGACGGTTCATCCGTTCATTTATTTACATTCATTCGACGGTTCATCCGTTCATTAACTCCTGACGGTTCATCCGTTCATTTATTACATTCATCCTGACGGTTCACCCGTTCGTTCATTCACCACTAGACGGTTCACCCGTTCGTTCACCATCATTTGACGGTTCATCCGTTTACTCATCATCACTTGACGGTCTACCCGTTCATCCATTGACGATTCATCATTGTTCATTATTCACATCAGCAACTTGTCGTTTTCGACTAAGTTGTCAAATCGAAATAATAGTATTCAATATATTCTGCCACGTCCATATTACCTCTGAGCAGATATAATGAATATAATTATTTTTCTACAAGAAATATATCATGTCTTGCACCTCTGAATATATTTTCTATCTCTATTATTTATATCTGAATAAGATATGCAATAAATAATTGAGCCACAACAAAATGTCTTTTATTTATCCAAATATGAGGCATTACAGAAATGCATCAATAATGACAAACACAAAAATACAAAAAGTCCTAATCAAGAAGGAGGGACAATCAGATTGTCAATTTGCTGCTTCAGTGTCTGCAGCTCTTCTTCATAGGTTGATGCTACTATCTTTCTCGCTTCCTCTATCCCGCTTTCTTCATCAAAAAATGGGCATATCCACTATCCGGCGGGTGATTTCTGCACCATGGATTGTCTCATACTCATTCCTCTCTTTAATTAAAGCATTGAATTGTTCAATCACCAGTTGGTGATTAACAGTTTCTTCTTCAAACTCTTGTTGGAGGCGAGTAATTTCTGCTTTCAGCTCAGCAAGTCGCCGTCCTTTGCTTTCAGCCATTAAAGTAACTGATTCTATTTTAGAATTGTATTCAGCTGATTTTGCAGAATGAGCCTCTAACAGATTTTGAAGGGTTAACCTTTCCATATCAGCAGCTTGAGCCAGTCGCTCAAATTCAGCCTGTACTAAAGAATCTATATCCTTCTTCTTGAGCTCCTTGTACTTCTTGATGGAGACTTCTATTTCGTTCAAAATGTGTTCAAGGAGAGTGGCCTGAGCTTCATCTCCTTGGTCACTTATGGCTCTTATTAAGGAAGAAGTTGGCTTCCTAACCATAATGAAGTCAGCCCCTTCTTTTTCTATCATTTTGTGGACAAGAGATCCCAACGACTCGAAGAAGCATCTGGTAAAAGACTGGACAACTTGTTGATTGATGGCCAAAGTTCCAGGAGTCGCTGCTACACCTATTGAGGATGGGATAGCAGGTTGCTCGATTCTTTGTGGTTGGACAACAGGCTCTTTAAATAAAGGAGCCAGAGTAGAACTGGTCGCTCCTCCTGTTTGATCCTCTGCAATAGTAAAATTGTTATTTTACTAATTGTTTGCTGATGAACAAGAAGATCAAAAAAGAACAAATCTTACCTTGGTTTGGTCTAACAACAAGTGCATCCCTTGCTGGAATGGACTCTCTTTGAACAGAAGTAGCCTCAGCTGCAACAGCCTGGCTACTGCCCGCTTCCGAACTGCAAGATAAGTAATGACTACTACTGACCACCACAGTTGGTATGGGCACCATAGCTAGGTCCGTTGGAGGTGTTGGCAGAATCTCAAGATCTGCAAGAATGAAGATATTAGTTATCAGTTCATTTTAAAAGAGAAGATTGCTAGATCTCATTTTATACCTTGAGGGTCGGTGGCAGGATTTTCTTTCAGCACGCCTTCATCGGCTGCTTCTTCATGAGATATTTCTATCTCAACATTTTCAACAGGATTTTCAGCAACATTTTCTACAGATGCCTCCACTTCAATATCCTTTTTAGGATCTGAAATATCATCGGCAGTATCAAGAGATATATGTTCTTCGTTATCCTTTTCAGGATCTTGTATATACTCATCAACATTTTCAGTCGAAGAACTCTCTTCGTCTTTTTCTTCTTCTGCTGCTGCATTCCCACTATTAGTGGCGGTCTGATCTTCCTGCAGGCTATAACTGCAATCCTCCAATGCTGCAATCATTTCATGGTCTTCTTCTTCACGAAGAGTCCTGGGAGTAAGAGGAGGTTGAGTAGTCTCCACGACAGGTGAATGAGGTTGTACAATATTTTGTCCTTCCTCTAAGATATTTTCTTCAGGCTTTTCAACCTCAGTTCTTGGGATAAGATCTCCCCTCTGTTCATTCTCTTCAAGAGTTTTGCTCCCAGATTCAGAAACAGGTGTGGGAGATGCCATTAGAATTCCTGCTGCAGCATCTACTGAAGTCAAGAGTTGTCTAGAAGAAGATTCTTCCAAAACTCTTCTGGTGACTACTCTCTTCTTTCTGTGTAGAGGTCTGACAGGACTCTCTACATTTATTGGCTCTGCTTGTTTCTGTACAGAAGTTGGTGTAGTGGCAGCTTCTTGATGTGTTTCGGCCAATTGACGAGATTGGGATCTTGTAGTGACCTTTTCGGAAGAAAGATCTAGTATCAATTTCTTCTTTGCTGCGGGAGCATGAGGCTCCTCTCTTCTCCTTTTCTTCGCTGGAGATCTACCCACTCTCAGAGAAATACGCATTGCTGCGTTTACTTCTTGAGGGAACATCATATCCCTCGAAACTTCCAAAGGAGCATCGACCGGCTCGTGCACCTCCTCATTTACAGGGATCGATGGAGCAATCCTCCCTCTCCTCAATCTTGTTGCAGTAGCAAAACTATCTGCGAGATTAAAATTCTCGGCAAAAGTATTCGCGGATATGTAAAATACAGAATATGTGAAGAGCATCCGAGGACCCTGGGGAGTACTCCTTGCTGGCATTGAAAATGTGGCTTTTATATCACGGGCATTGTAATAAGCCCAAGCTCTAGCCCCGTCTATCAAATAACCTTTGCCTTGGAGGCAGGTAATTGCGTTCCCTATATGGAACTGATCATACCCAAACTGCCGAGCAAATCGGCTGGGAAGATATGGTTCTAAATAGCATCTTCTTCAAACCGATAAACCAGATGTGATGGTCGAATCGTCTTCAACCATTCAAAGGCTGTACGGGTCAGAGGCTGTATCTTCGAATCTATCATATTTGTGGGCATCTGATCGTACCCAGCAGGGAAAGGAGCACAACAGAAGTTCCATCCTCTATTCAAATTCAAAACGAATCTACACTCACTCAAAGAAGTGTATTTCCATTTTCCTTCAGAATATCTTCGGAGAAAACTGCCATCAACTGGTCCCATGCCGGGGTCCATTAAGGTTGGATAGTGAAGAAGCAACCATCCAAATAAATATGTATATGGCAATTCCAAGCGAGGGAACTCTTTCTTTTCCTTCGCCTTCAGCATCAAGTCGACGTATAAACGAAGACTGGCGTTTAGCTTGCAGGTCATTGCTGATAACAAGTCCATCTTATAACCGAAGACTAACTTGACAGCAGCAAACAGAACACCGCGGTGAAAACGATCCACGGCACTGGATCCTGGAACCACAAACCTCCAAAGCCAGTATGTTAGGAATCCTGCCAGTTGTGCTTCTTCAGACATGGGTCTATAGCCCATTCTTAAATAACTCTCCAAATTGTCCCCTCTCTTCAAAGGAGGATACTCATGATCATCTTTCACTTCTTTATCAAAGTGACCACTCTGTTCCATCAGTTTTATAACCTCTGCACTGCTCAAAGGTTTAAAGAAGGTAGGGTAGCATTTGTCATTCTCCTTGGTCTTCTTCTCTTCTATATGATTGAGAAACAGATATGGTAACCACTTTGAAGAGTAACAAGTGTTGGCGGTGGCACTCTTATAAAATAGAGAGCAGATTTTGTAATGGCATAATAGTTCTTCGAACACTGTCACCATCGCTGCATTCTCTTTTCTAATCTTGTTCAGCTCATCATTTGTCGGTACAAACTCCTCATACGGAGCATCTGCCATGGGAAGGTACGAGATATACTTCATCTCGTGGAGTGCAAACCCCATCTCTCCACCTGGGGTCATGAAGGTTCCCGTCCTATAGTTGTACCTCTCAGCTAAGGCTAAAAACATATGAGGATTGGGAGCAAATCCGTATACAGTGGCATGCACTGCTTGATATGGATCAATCTGTTGGAGTCTATCTTGGAATGTTGTCAGAATCCAATTCGCAATATAGCTCCATCGTTTGTAGTATGGATTCACCAATCCAGTCATTCTGATGTCTTGTTCGGGATATTTTCCTTCAGCCTTCGCAAATTCATTTGCGAATATTGGTATTCTAACAGGCATCAGTATAGAAGAGTTCTCTGGTGGAATGCATCCAGGTCTCAAGCATCTCAAAAGGACGCTATATCTGTCAGAGGAGCTATAAAACATATCCTTATGTTTTGGCCCCTTCTTTACGAAGATTTTCCCTGTGCGGGCATCCTGAAACAGAGTGATGTTCCACTCCATCTTCCTTGGGTAGCTCGCATGAGCGTACCGCGACAAAGGCAGGCAACGAGCAATGTCTGGTATGAAGAATGATCTATCTTTCTGGTGAACTATTCTATCCTCCATTCTTGGCCTAGGCTGAGAGACTTTCTCAAAGGCATCCCCAAACAGGAACAAGGGTTTCTTATGAATTACAACATCAGCTGATTCTAGAGGCTGTCCATTCATCAAACACATTAAAGTTTCATTATCCTGAGAAATCAGTATAGCCTGACGGGAAGCCGGCAGATCGTACTGAGGATAGTGAACATGAGACAGATCTTCTTTATATTCAGACTCTGAGAGGGTTCCCACAAAATGTTCATAATATGTGTCTTCATTGACCTCAACTGCATCAACAGACAGATAAAGATTAGTACAAAGTCAAAATCTCTGTTTTAAAACATAAAACATTAGAGTGCGCAACCTCAGATTGCGTTGACATGACTTACGCAACAACAGATTGCGCATCACAGAAGGATGCGCAAAGTGATAGTTTGTGCTGACAACTTGCGCAAAGCAATCGATTGTGCTGAATTCCTGTCAGCACAGTTCAACAAGTTGCGCAGGAATACAGCCTTCATAAAAATGAGGACTGACAGATTGATGCAACCAAAAACCCTAAAAAGGGTGGCGCAATATGAACTCATCTCTAAAAAGAGATAAGTTTCGAAGATCAAAGGAAGTCGAAACACCCTAAAAAGGAGGGTTTTCGATCGGTTCAACTACCTCTCAGAGCGGGGTGCGCGGATTCGTGTCGAGATGCCCGCCGTGCAACTCTGTCAGATGACTCGGCCGGAGCTTTTCCTTTCGCGGCGGCGGTGGCAGCAACATTGGATCGTCGTGGTGCCATGACAATCGTCGTCGGAGGAGAACAGTAAGGGTTGGGAGATTTTCTTCTCAAGAGCTCGAAAGATTGTAAAGTAAAGAAATGAAAACGAAAAGATGGGTATTTATAGTTTTCGAAATACAAAACGGATGCCTCGGATTGCGCCTAAAATTGTGGTCTTTTCGCTTTGCGCAGACAGCTCAGCATCATGCGCAAAGTGATTCAACATTCAAAAATTCAAAGTATTTCGAAATTTTGAATAAAATCAACTTTCGAAAACTTTGAAGGGGGTCTTGTAGGTCCTAAAAAATCGAGTTGCATCAATCAACAATGTCAAAGAATCAATATATACATTATTTTGATGAATTGTGCAGGCAACAGATTGCACAGCAATCCGATTGCACACACTGGTTTGCGCACACTTCCAATTGCGCAGGCTGACGTGGCAGAAGTCATCATTACCTGAATCAAATCAAATCTTTCTGACAACTGACAGCACGGATAACAAGGAGACTGTTCATTTTTGGCGCCGTACAGTGCTCGAAGGAGGCTGACAGATGGCAGCGCAATCCAGGATTACGCAAACCAATCTTGCGCAAACTGAGTCTGCGCAAACCATTACTGCGCAGTCTGAGTCTGCGCAAACCAAACTCTGCGCAGTTCAGGTTGCGCATTCCACCAACATAACTGATAAAGTACATGTGGCATTCATGCCATCAATTGCTCATTACGTGACAACTGTCTATGCACGATCATGCGCATTTCAATCAAATAATGCCATATGTCCCAGATAATTGGCCCACGATCCAGTAACTGCCTGCGCAGTCCAATGCTGCGCAAACCAGTTGCTGCGCAAATCATCTTGCGCAGTCCAGAATAACTGAAAGTTAGTTATTTTCAGAACTCTTTAAATAGAGTTTCAAGTCTTCATTTCAGGGGGGATCAAGATCAGAGATCAAATATTCAGAGATCAGAGAGTCCAGGAGTTCTTGCTCAAGTGCTGCTGCATTCTTCCGAGGCTTTTGCCTTCAACTTCCGAGGCTTTTGCCTTCAACTTCCGAGGCTTTTGCCTTCAGTTTCCAGAGTTGTTTTCAACTTCAAAGGCTCCGTCTTCAAAGTTCACATCGTCCAAGGGATAAAGCAATCGTCATCTAGATTGGATTCCTATAGTTGTAATTTTTCCAGAATTCTTGTAATCTTTATTACACAGTTTGTATCAATAAAGTTTTATACTTTTGTTTTTGCAAACATTTACAGCCTAGAATATCCTTAAAATATTCTTTCTATTACTATATAGAATAGAATAACTGGTTTGACTAGTTTAGAAATCAGACTTAGTGACATCAGACTCATGTGATTTCACTAATTACTGATGTAAGTCCTAGAATAGTGAGCCAAAACTCATCTAACTCTGTCACCTCTTAAAGTAAGATACAGTAACTTTCAACCTTGGCTCTAAAGATTTATTTTTACTAGTCATATTCGCAAAAAATGACAGTCTAGAATAATAGTTTAAGTGAGTTTGCTAATTAACGTTATCAAATCTTTAGTTTCTCAAGTTTTGATCAACTTGGGTTAGCTGTAGGGGCCGGTTTCCAGCTAGCGGAGGTCCACAGGGGGACGATTAAATACCGTGCCGCTTAGAGCTATTTACGTCCGATTGACAGAAGGCCCATTTCGGCTTGTACCCCAAATAATCTCAACTTTTTAAAACTTTAGATTTAAATAGGAATTTACAATATCACTAAACTATTTTCTTTTGACTAAATTGTTTGAATGTGTCAAAAGAATTATAAAGTCACGGATTATATGCAAACCAATGTTTGTCTAACATATTCTAAGTACAGTGACAGAACAATGTTGTGATTTCTTTGTCTGATTAGAAATTCTAATATCATGATAATATAATCAATAATATTCAAACATGCAAAACTAGCATGCGAAAAATATCACTTTAGTACAACAATATATAGAACCATATATATAAACCAATAACATTGGCTCATATTTTAACAATATATTTCTCCAATTAAATTTAGGAATAAAGAATGATTACAAAATGTAGGTTGTACATATAAAAATTACCTTTTCAATTGATCGGAGCACGTTGTCTTCTTGATTTTTGTCTTAATAATAACACTTCAAACGAAACGTTATTTTGTATATCATTTTAAGTAGTTCCATTATTCTCACTAAATAATCATTAGTATCCAAGACTTTAGAAAATAAGATTTACAAAACAACACATTCAGAAAGATAGAGCAAAAAACTTTTATTTTATGTACCTTCACCCTTAGCATGTTTGCTCTTTTTCTAATCAGTCACAATCTCTAATGCTTCTGGCTTAAAGAGATATTATAAATATCATGTTAAGAGTAAAAGTACAAAAATAATTTGTATTATTGTCACTGTTAACATGTCTCTTATTTCCTAAATATTTGAAATATTTTAATGATTACGTCTTCAAAAATTGAAGTAAGTTTGTATATAAATGAAACAGTGCACAACTAGTTTATTCTGATTAAAGCTCCACAAATATACTTGTGGAGTAAATATCAATATGAAAAAAAAATTGACTAGTGTCCAATCGAGTGAGCATAATTCATGTAACACACGACAAAGACTAATTAACGAAAAAAATACTTGAATGGTGTTCAATGATTCAATGACATTAGTTAATGGGAAGCAATGGTTGATCATGTTAAGCAAGGACGAAACTATCCTAAGACCAAAGGGGGCCATGGCCCCCTTAGATATTTGAATTTTTTTTATTACATAATTTGATAAGAAATCAAAAAAGATTATACTTAATAAAACATTATCAACATAAGATGTGGTCAAGTAGGCTAAGCCATTGCTTCAGACCCATTCAATTTTTCATAGACCTCGTTCAATTTGGTCATTGACTCGTAAAAAAAAAACATCAAATTTAGATATGGCCTGAATTTGGTGTGAAGTTAGTTAGGCCATCTACAATGACATTTCTATCTCCCTATTTCTATGGTAGAAACACATTTAAGAAGAGAGAAAAAAATCTTCCATTGGTTTCCATTCCAATTTTCATCCTATTTGGTGCTGATGTAGGATGAAAAAATTTGCATGAGAATTTCTACATGTAGAAACTCTTATAGAAATTATTCATCTTAATATTTGCCGTACTTTCAAACTAAATCATAAATTTCTTCATTTATATATTCTCCTATCTTAATAAGGTCGCGCTATGTAAGATATAAATTGAGAAACATTGGAGAATATATAATATTTATTTTTCAACTTTTGAAAAATACTCTTTTGTGACATGATTTTTTTGTTTGCTTGGATGTTTGGCCCCTGTCTAATACGAGTCCTGGCTCTATCCCTGATGTTAAGGTCCTTTACAACAACTGAAACTATATGAGCTAGCATATACAATTATGTAAAGTTTCTGTAGACTAAAATAAGTTTATCAAATAATTATCTAAAGAGAAAATTATTAGTTTTAGGCAAGTAAAAACATAACAAAGCATACGTCTGAGTCTATGACAAAAGCAATGATCTATAAATATTTACGTACGATCCGTATGCTACACCTTTGATGCGAGGATGAAAGATGTAAATGCTAAGGAAGACAATATTTTATGAAATAATTTAACACAAAATTTAGATCTTGTATATTTGTTTCTTTAAACGGGACATAAATGTAAAATTATGAAATTATCATGAGTTGTTGGTATCCTTGAAAATGTATTAGAAGTGTCATATCCAAGATTATGTGGGTCTTACAACAAAAGAGACTATATTATTGTTATTCAGACAAAAAGATGAATTCATGGTTATTAAATTTAAACCATTGAATGCTCAAATAAATAGAGAATTCAATTGAAAACGTTACGTCTGTTTAAAGAATCCAAAGAATTCAAGAGATAAAAGTTGACTAACGTACATTATATGGACACGACATTGAAGTGCTTTAAAGACTATAAATACTTGAGCTGCTATAGAATTATAATGAATCAAATATCATGACTAACATTGTTTTTCTCAAAAAATAAATATTTTATTAGTTATCTCGGTTGATTTTTTTTAAAAAAAATTACATCAACAGTATTGAAAAACAAAATAAGCAGAGCTTACAAGACGACATGGTAAATGATTTACTATGAAATGAACAATTTCGATCTTAATATTCTTTAACTACTAATACAATTTGGAACAACATAATTGTGTCGTGTAGTGCGCATTTCTATTTGGACATATATGTTTCCAATAGAAAACACATCTTTCATCCATGCATAATAGTAATATATATATAATATGCCAACAAACTATATTATGCAATATTGTATTTGATGAGTACCCATTGGAGAAAGAGAACAAAAAAGAGATGAACTATAAAGGTCCTATTTTTCAACTACGCACTACAATGTTGTTGTATGTAATAAATATGTTGTCTAATAAAACATCTCATTGATTTCAGTTACCAAATCTTTTAAGTTTAAATACGAATCATGTCTAGGAATAGATAATGACTTATTGTCTTACAATAAAAGATCATAAGAGGCGGGCTCAATTGCTTTGGTGGTACTCCAAGTTACACCCAATTAACAATAAAGTACCTAATCTATTATTCCTTACTTAAAAGTAACACACGTTCTAATTAAGGTGTATTACAGTCTCTGTAGCCAATTTCTGTCAAGTGGCTAACAGAAATGCCGACGTGGCATGCCAACTCGTTAACTGAGTGTATACGTGTGCAGTCCATGTGTACACTCAACTTAGTATAACCTTATTTGACCTTCATCTGTCTCTCACTCTCTATTCGATCGACATACTCCAACGAGAAGACGAGGCCACCGAGAGACGCGGACGTCGAGGAGACGAGCGGTGCAGCTGAAGGCGAAGATACCGGAGCATTCGCAGATGGGTACCTCTCTCCCTTGCTCTCTTCTTCTTCTTCATCATCATTTTCGAATCTCACGTTGTTTCTCTTTATTACCGAAACCCTAAAATTTGAAAAACCTCGAAGTAGAGTAAATATTAGAGGAAAACCCTAACCAGTAGTTATTATTATGGAAACCCTAAAGTAATTTATTGTGTAAGGCATACAATAATTTATTGTGGAAACCCTAAAATAAAAGAAGAGCCGATCTGAAAATGTTTATGCTGACAAAATTGCAGCAAACGAAGCAAGTGAAATAGAATGGGATCTTGCGAAGATCCCATGTTATTGCGAAGGAACTTCTCTGTGCAAATTATTCACTGCAAATACACATTGGAATCGTGGGCGCCAATTTTTAAAATGTGCAAAGGAGGTAGGATGTAATTTTTGGTGTTGGACTGATGAACTTCGGTTATGTCGTTGCGAAGCCGGATTTTGCAAAATACGAACATCAAAGGTGCCTAGGAGCTTAGGTCAAAAATTCTACTGTTGTCCATTATCTACTAGTATAAGTGAAACATACTTTTCTTTGTACATTAATATAAATTAATTATTATTTCTTGCTAGTAATGTGTAACTTACAATTGTAATTTCTTTTTCAATACGTGTAGAGGGAAAATCCCGGTTGTGAATACATTGAATGGATGCAACAAGCTACGGCCTCAAAGACAAAGAAGAAAATGGTGGATGATGGAGCTACTACTTCTTCGGGACAAGGCAAGGATATCATGAAGGAGATCATATTAGAAGTTGAAATTGAACACCGTGTAGCACAACGACAACTTGAAATGTATGGGTCTATTTTGAAGAAATTTAGAAGATTTAAGATGGAGTAATTGTAAACTCGTATTTGTCTTGTAATGACTAAAAGTTGAAGTTGTAATGACTAGAAAACTTGTAGTTTATGGATCGAAGTTGTAATGGCTTTGCAGCTGTAAACAAGCTCTGGATTTTATCCTCTGGAATTGTGGCCCTTTTTGATGTTGTATTGAATGATGTATTGAATGGTGTATTGAATGGTTCTGGATTTTCATCTCGCTGAGATTCAAGTTTATTGTAATGGTTCTCTTTTGAATGATGAAGTCATATTTTGAGTCATGTTTTTGTTATCAAACACTACATGATGCTGAAGTCATCAAATTATGTATCATTAGCGGCAAATATATATACATCCATTCAAATTATATATACATCTATTCAAATTATGTATCATTACCTGCTACATATATTTTAGCTTTCACATTCAACTAATGTTGCAGCAGCATTTCACACAAAGTAGAACCAGTGACCTGCATTTCACACAAATACTGATACATAAAAGACTACCACTGCATTTAAAAAACTGCATTACATATGAGCCTTCATGTATATGAGCCACATAAAAGACTGCATTTAAAAGACTGCATTACATATTAGCCACATAAAAGATTACAAATACATAAAAGACTACAACCACTGAGCTGCATTTAAAAGACTACAACCACATAAAAGACTACAACTGCATTTAGAAGAATGCATTTAAAAGACTGTCCAGGTGATAGAAGCACACAAAGTACAACTGCATTTAGAAGACTGCATTTAAAAGACTGTCCAGGTGATAGAAACACACAAAGTACAACTGCATTTAGAGGACTACAAACTGTATTTAGAACGTAATAGACTAAAAGTAGAACTACACAAATCCAGTTTGACATCTCATTACCACACAAAGTAGGACTACAACTGCATTTAAAAGGCTGTCCAGTTTGACATCTCATTACCACACAAATCCAGTTGCCAACCACACAATTGTCCTGGTGATAAAAACACAAAATAATTGACCACTTGTCCAGTACATATTAGGCCTTCTTCTATATGGACACACAATTGTCCAGAAACATAAATCCAGTACATATTAGGCCTTCTTCTAAATGGCCACACAATTATCCAGGTGATAGAAACACGGCTCAAAATAATTACATCAAATGTCATTACATGCTTTTTGGTTCACCTATGAAAGAAATAGGACTAAAACAAAATCTTTCAGTTGTGAACCACAAAATTAGTTGTCCAAATTAGTCTAGACACTTGTAATTCAGTTTTTGGTTTTCTTAGATGGTAGATTGTATCTTGCTGGTACCACTCTGTCCTTTGCTTTCTTTCCCTGACCATTCTTTGGCAATGTTGAAGTTGGATGAGTTAGGGCTGCTGCTGTGCTCCTTTGGCTTACTGAGATATCTTGGTTGGAAGCTCCCACACCTAAGCCTCCATTAATAGAGCCAAGGCCTAAATATTGATATTGGTTGGAAGCTCCCACACTGCTTAGGCCTGTATTATTGACCACTTGACTTGTACCCTGATAAAAAAGTAGAACAACAAGAAATTCCAATCACTGACAGTAGAACAAAGTAGAACAAAGTCAAGTAGAACAAAGTAGAACAAAGTAGACCATATTAATGAACTGATCACTGAATTTTATGCACTTACATCCATCATCCACCTAAGTGTGGTTGGTGCACTACTAACATCCACATTCAAATCACTGACAGTTTGCCTTGAAGATCAAGCCTGAAATGTAGGTACATATACAAGATTAGAAATTCAGTAGCCTAAAACAGTCACTGAGCAGAAACATTAAGTCAAAACATTCACTGATCAATAATACAGGCCTAAGCAATAATACAGGCCTAAGCAGTAAAGGATATTAAGTCAAAACATTCATGCAATTAAACAATTCACTGATCAATAATACAGGCCTAAGCAGTGATCAAAATATTAAGTCAAAACATTCATACAAGTTGCAATAAAACAGTCACTGATGAATAATACAGGCCTAATATTCAGTCAATATTCCTACTGTAAAGGATACTTACAGTTGGGAATTCTCCTCTTTCACTTGTATGTTGTTCATTTCCAGTAGTGTATTCTGTACTTACATTGCCTCTGCTTCCTCCAGCCTACAAAATTAGTAAAATTAAGCATTACATATACAACAATCTCGACCTAGAATATAAGTACAGATCGACATACTTACATTCACCCCATGGAACCTCTTGTTATGGGCATGTGACCCACAAACACTGCATGTTACTTTACACAGGCCTTTCTTACTGAGCTTGGCCATAGGTTTTGTTACTTGTCTTCTGCTTCTGCTTTCCTTTGTCTTCCAACTCAATTGGGTCCTTTCTTCTAGCCATTGTCTTCCTGCCACTCCTTTTCTTCACTGGTGTAGGTGGTAACAGAATACCCTGAGGAAATGGATGTTTTTTCCATAATGCAGGGCTATTTAAAGGGTGAATGACATGATTGTACACCAGTCTGTAAGTTGATATTTTGTAGCAGTCATCAACATAGTTTTCAGGCCTTTCATTATTTCTAAATATGCAAGCACAAGCATGCTGACATGGTATTGCAGAAAGTTCCCATTTTTTGCATGTACAAGTTTTCATAACCATGTCAACAACAAATTGACCACCTGGCCCACTAACTTGGACCTTAGGACCTCCAGAATACTCTGTTGTCCACATATAGGATTCTTCTTGTGCTTCTCCAGCTTCTTTTGAATTTTAGGACAAAGTCTGCCCCTCCACTTCTTTCCCAATTTGGCCTTTGTATCTATCCTTTTCATGAGCATGATCCTGATCATCTCAAATATTGTGATGACTGGTTTCTCTCTAGCTTCAAGGATGTACTTGTTAAATGTCTCACTGTAGTTGTTGAGCAATACATCACACTTGCAAGTATCCTTGAAGAATGCCCTGCTCCAATGGACTGCTGGTCTAGCATCCATCCATTGCTTAGCTTCAATACTCTTCTCTTCCATTTCCTTCTCATACTTCTTGAACTCAGCTAGGTTTGTGGATCTTCCAACTTTCTTGAGTATCTCCACCAACCCAATATCTCTAAATTTCTTTCTCATATTCTGCTCCAAATGTCTGAGACAAAGCCTGTGTTCTGAATTTGGGAAATGTCTTTCAATTGCATTGATAAGCCCCTACATATAAAAATGAAAGATGTAAGATGGTAGTGTTAAGAAACTGTAATGTTTGTTATGACAGGTTGAGAGATGACAGTGTTATAATACTTACTTTTTGCCTATCACTCATGAAGACCTAATGGTGAGAGTTGTGCATACTAAAATCTTCTTTTAGCAACTCCATAAACCAGTCCCAATTCTCAGTATTCTCAACTGTCACAATTGCAAATGCAAGTGGGTACATGCAATCATTTGGGTCAATTCCTGTGGCAACCAACAATTGCCCACCATAGGTACACTTCAAGAAGCATCCATCCAGACAAACAATTGGCCTGCAGTGTTTGAAACCCTCTTTGATACCTGCCAAGCACATGTACATGCCACGAAATTTCCCTCTAGGCTTTTTAAACTCAAATGTAGAACCAGGATTTGTCCTCATAACTTCCTATTTGTAATCCCATAACCTAGCATATTGCAAGTCTTCATCACCCTCAATCTTCTTTATTGCATAGTTCCTTGCCCTCCTAGCCTTCATGTGGTCAATGGTGAGAGCCAAATCCTTCTTCACTCTTTTAACAATTTGACTAATTTTCCACCCTGGGTCATCTCTAAACTCATTCATGTACATTTCTGCAATCACCTTATAACTCAGATGAAAGCTGGTGTTAACCTTGCCACAAGTGTGCTCCAAGTTGTAGCTCTTGACAAGGAAAGTCTTATTTTCTTTGTCATTCATGTCCAACTTGCTTGCAAAAATGAAAAATTTGCTATCTTTTGTATAGCACTTGCACCTAACCCTATTGTGATCATTGGTTGGAAACCAAACTTGCCATCTCTGATTTATGCCCCACTGCCTGCAAGCCATCTTGAACTCATCTTTATCTTTAAATTGTAGCCCCAATTCCCATTTAGGGTCATCTATGTTCCTGTTGGCATTAAATCTTGGAAACTTTATCTTTGGATGTTCACTAACAAAATCAGAGTCAGAGCTGCTTTCAGTACTAACAATCTCATCTGATGGAGGACCATAATCACTGCTCTCCCCCTCACATGCTGTAAATCTAATTGAAGCTTCTAAACCACTGTCATCTACTGTTTTGGGCTTCATTTTGGGTCTGCCTGTACTGCTTTTTCTTATTTTTCCAGCTTCAACATCCTGCAATACCCCATCATCATTAACTTGGCCAGTCTCTATTAAGACTTCCTGCAGGTCCTCATCCCCCTCCATTTCATCATATTCTGAATCAAATAGATGACCATCAGGAACATAGATTTTGATACCTTCTTCAAATCCCTCATCTACAACATCAACTTCCTCTTCTTCAGGGTCAACTTCTTCATGAAAGAATGTGGCAGCTACATCAGCTGCATCTCCTGCATGTGAGTATGTCATGTCTTCAGCTCCATGTGGGTATGTGGCAGCAACATCCCTCCTCTTCATCTCTGGATTTCCAGAACCCATATCAGGGTCAGAACTATTTCCACCAACATCAAGATCAACAACTGCCACTTCTTCAGGTTGGTGGTGTGCTGTCGTAGGCACCCAAAAATAAAACCTTTACTCTTAAAAATGTAGTAGTGTGAGTAAGGATCGTTTCCACAGAGAGTAATTAGTTTAGATTTGTACTATGTGAATAATAAAAGGGGGGATGAATAAAATAAAAGAAAATGAAAAAGAGAAAATAGAATATGAAAATAAATCAAAATAACAAATGTTGATCTAAGTCTACATCTACCATCGGAATCTTGAAACTGATCATAGATGCAAATATATATTGATTTGTATTATGAATATTCATCGTTGGAATTATTTCCTATCTCCTTTAGCCACAATTAATTAGAAACAAGCGACCTAATTAACCTTAACTACTAAACAACCTCAGACAAGCGCTAAAGGTTTAATTTAGTAGCGTATTAAACTTAATGAGATCGATAAAACAAAATAACACAAGCACAAGCGGTTGCATTTAATTTTGTCGAATGGTTTCTTCCTAAGATTTAATAATACAAAGCAGTAATTTACTAAATCTTGGTTGCTTCACAAATTAGAGGGATCGAACAATTTCGGATTCGATATCTAATTTAGCAGTAGAATATCAAGAGTAATAAACTAGTATGCATCCTAGTAATTAAACAAGATAGTCATGAAATATGCATAAGAAAATATTTGATACTCAAATTACAAATCAAACAAATAAACATAAATTATATCTCACAAGTTTTTATTGATTCCGAGGCTTCCGTACACTTCGACCAACAAGACTTCTAGCCGCACATGTTCTTCAAAACTTGAAAAGAAAAGTTGGAGAAAGAGAAGAATTGTGTTGTGTGTTCCCTCTTCTCATGATTTCTACCCCTTTTATACACCATAAATTAGTTTTTTCAAGCCCATAATATCTCCCACATATCCTCTAAAGGTTACAACTTCTCAAACCAAAAAAGACTAAGTCATAAAGCAAGTACAAAAATGGTTATTTTGGCTCCTAATTCTGTTCACAGCATCTTTGATCTGACTTCATGCCTGATTTTGTCCATGATGCAGCCAGAATCTCGAAAATCACAAAATATGAAAGTTGTAGCCCTCTGTCTTAGCTTTCCGAATCATTTTGAAGGACCTCAATTTCTATTCGGATGAGGAAGTTATGCTCATTTTGGTGAAAGGTGTCAAAACTGTCCATAATTGCATTTTACCTCTATTTTGCACATAGTGTCTCCAAATGCATCCTAGAGCAAAATATAAATAGAATGAGTACCTTTAGTCATAAAATGATCATAAAATGGTGAACGTTAAGGGATAAAAATATAATATTTTATGTTCTCATCAAATACCCCCACACTTAACTTTTGTTCGTCCTCGGACAAAACTCTAATTTATTTATTTTCCAAAACAAAATCAAAGTTGTGTAATGCCATAAATCAAGAATAAAATAGTTTTTCAAAACTCATAACATAACATGAAATTATATTCTTAGACAACTTCTAATTCCTTAGTAAGTGTTTTCACTTGAAGATAGAGCAAACTAAATTGGTAGACCCTCACGGGAATAAATACTCAACTCTTATCTGTTTGAAGGGTATGTGTTTCACTCAAATTCATTCCAAAAGAAATGATCTACCATAAGCTTGCATATTTTCTCATTCTCCACCACTTAGATCACATGCATAACATAAATCATAAGGACTTTTCATGGGTTGTAATGGGGCTTAGGATTAAGGTAGGATATATTTGGGAGTGTAGCTAAAAAAAACCATCAAAACTAGTGGAGCAAAAATGATGTAACTCTAGCTCGAATATATAAAACATGTAAAACCAATCACTCCATTGAGCAGCTTCTTCAATTTGAATTCAAAGTATTCAACATACCCCTTTATTGGAATTGGAGGAGAAATAATAAAAATGAATATCAAAAGTAATTTCCTCCATCACTTTTTTTTCTTTTTATTTTTTCATTTTTTCTGTCTTTTTTTTTCTTTCTTTCTTTTCTCTCTTTTCATTTTTATTTTTACAATAATGGAAATCCATAATTTGAGAATGAAAATATGTAGCCAAACTTGAAATTCAGATACCCCCACACTTATTTTTTTGTACACCCATACGTATCATAATGCTCCACTAGCTTTCCGGCTTGGGTAGGCATTTTTTTTCAGGTTAAAGCTTGTAATGTGGGTTCACAAAAATAAAAGCAATAAGGCTCAAAGGGGTTCAACCAAAGGAAAAATAATTTCAGGATAGGCTATTTGGCTTAAGTAGCGTAAAAAAATGGCCTTAATCATGTTCATGTATGCATGTGTCGATGTGACCTTGAAGAGAATCTAAGCAAGTTCTAGAGAAACAAATATATGGAAGAATATCTCTCATCAAAAAAATAGTGAGACTGAAGTGTCAGTCTAAAGGCTCAAAATCTCACCGGCTTTTGTCTACCAAATTTAGTTACAACCATCCTTAAGGAAAATAACTATACTAATTAATTCTAAGTTGAAAAGAGTACTTATTCAATCATGTTATAAAAAATTTCAAACTTAGTTGAATCTTGTTTATGGCATACACAACAAGAATTATTGAAAACCACAAAAACAAATCTCTTTTTTTTAAGAAAATAAACCGAGAACAAAAAAAAATATATATATATATATTTTCTTTAAATTTTATTTTTAAATTTATTTATTTAAAAAAAAACTATGCATCTAAAAAATAACTAAACATAAATATCCTTACCTACAATTAAAACTGACATTGTCACTAATGAAAGTCTAAATGAAAATAACCGACAAAAATAAAAAAAATAATAAAAAAATGCAAGAATATAAAAAAACTCCCCTTGGGTTGCCTCCCAAGCAGCGCCTTTGTTTAATACGTCGTTGGCTCGACTCTATGCACACTTGAGACAACTACGCAAAGATTTTACATCTTGAATGGAGGCCTGCAAAATAGAGGGTAAAAACATCTTGTCAAAAATTGACAATGACATATAAGGAAAGTTACCTGACTGTTGCATTTCTGTAAAATTATTGAATGCTGCTACAGTTTCCTGCATATTAGAACTCAACGATAACTCCTCATCCACTTTTTCAAGATGCTCACTGATGGCAACATCCAATCCTTCTTTGCCATCAAGTTCAAAAACTTCCTCTAGATTAGGTACTACGTCGTCATTTGGAATGTTCGTGTCTACAACGTTGTTGATATCTTCTTCTTGTTTTGACGATGTAGGTGATTCTTCTACTAGAATGTCCACCTCTTTACCATTTCTCAAAATAATTGTACCTGCAATGTCTTTTGAATTTATTATTTGAGATAATAATTTTTCTGAACTTTGTGCCTCCAATTTATTAATTATTGTAGCCATTTGGCTCATTTGATTGTTCAGACTTTGGATGCTGGCCCTTGTCTCCTGAATACTGGCCCTTGTCTCCTGAATTCTGGCCCTTGTCTCCTGTTGAAATTGCAAATTATTAGTGGCAAGAGACTTAACAATATCTTCTAAAGACATACATGAGTTAGAAGTTTGGCCCGATTGTTTTTCATGGGGATATGGTTGCTTGTACTGTTGGTAACTTAGGCAATTTTGAGTTACAATGGGCTCGTCTTGAAGTATTGGACACATATCAGTTGGATGTCCTTCTTGTAAACAAATCTCACAAGCCATTGTTGCTTGCATGTTACCTACAACCATTTTATGAACAATAGAAGTTAAACTAGCAATTTGTTGTTGAAGAGAAGAAACATTTATCTCGTTAGCGTACCTAGATGGAAGATCCAGCCAAGTGCCAATTTGTTGACAATTGGTCGCCATGTCCTATTAAATCTTTTTTTAATAAACAGAAAATTATTTCATGAGAATAAAAAGCACAAACTTCAACTAGAATTACTCTCCGGCAACGGCGCCAAAATTTGGTGTGCTGTCGTAGGCACCCAAAAATAAAACCTTTACTCTTAAAAATGTAGTAGTGTGAGTAAGGATCGTTTCCACAGAGAGTAATTAGTTTAGATTTGTACTATGTGAATAATAAAAGGGGGGATGAATAAAATGAAAGAAAATGAAAAAGAGAAAATAGAATATGAAAATAAATCAAAATAACAAATGTTGATCTAAGTCTACATCTACCATCGGAATCTTGAAACTGATCATAGATGCAAATATATATTGATTTGTATTATGAATATTCATCGTTGAAATTATTTCCTATCTCCTTTAGCCACAATTAATTAGAAACAAGCGACCTAATTAACCTTAACTACTAAACAACCTCAGACAAGCGCTAAAGGTTTAATTTAGTAGCGTATTAAACTTAATGAGATCGATAAAACAAAATAACACAAGCACAAGCGGTTGCATTTAATTTTGTCGAATGGTTTCTTCCTAAGATTTAATAATACAAAGCAGTAATTTACTAAATCTTGGTTGCTTCACAAATTAGAGGGATCGAACAATTCTGGATTCGATATCTAATTTAGCAGTAGAATATCAAGAGTAATAAACTAGTATGCATCCTAGTAATTAAACAAGATAGTCATGAAATATGCATAAGAAAACATTTGATACTCAAATTACAAATCAAACAAATAAACATAAATTAGATCTCACAAGTTTTTATTGATTCCGAGGCTTCCGTACACTTCGACCAACAAGACTTCTAGCCGCACATGTTCTTCAAAACTTGAAAAGAAAAGTTGGAGAAAGAGAAGAAGAGTTGTGTTGTGTGTTCCCTCTTCTCATGGTTTCTACCCCTTTTATACACCATAAATTAGTTTTTTCAAGCCCATAATATCTCCCACATATCCTCTAAAGGTTACAACTTCTCAAACCAAAAAAGACTAAGTCATAAAGCAAGTACAAAAATGGTTATTTTGGCTCCTAATTCTGTTCACAGCATCTTTGATCTGACTTCATGCCTGATTTTGTCCATGATGCAGCCAGAATCTCGAAAATCACAAAATATGAAAGTTGTAGCCCTCTGTCTTAGCTTTCCGAATCATTTTGAAGGACCTCAATTTCTATTCGGATGAGGAAGTTATGCTCATTTTGGTGAAAGGTGTCAAAACTGTCCAGAATTGCATTTTACCTCTATTTTGCACATAGTGTCTCCAAATGCATCCTAGAGCAAAATATAAATAGAATGAGTACCTTTAGTCATAAAATGATCATAAAATGGTGAACGTTAAGGTATAAAATATAATATTTTATGTTCTCATCAGTTGGTCTGTGGCACCAAAATCAACATCATGTAGGTCTTCATCACTGTCATCATGCACCTCAACTGTCTCATGCTCTGAGTCTGCAAGGTACTCAGTTTCTTTCTCACATTCTTCATCTCCCATATGCATAACATAGACATCTACCTCCCCACTCCTATGTTCAATAGCATTATGAGCCATTTCAAGGACACTTGCATCATTGTCAAGTCGTTGTAGACCAGAATTAACTTCCTTACCTGCCTCCTTCCAGTAATACATCATCTTTCCTCTATATAAGAACTTAACCCACATATGAATCATCTTGAATGACACAGTATCAACCTCAAACCACTTTGAAACTACTTCCCCATCAAAATATTACAGATTAATTTTAAAACTACCTGTTAGTACAGAATCATATAATCATGTCTATATATAATCATATATTCATGTCTATATATAATCATATATTCATGTCTATATAAAATCATAAAATCATGTAGATCAATTACATTCTATATAATAGAAGGCTATATATTCATCTCTAGATAAAACCATGTCACATACATTCAGGTCTATATAATTATGTCTATATAAAATCATGTGTATATAAAATCATATATTCATGTCTATAAAATCAAAACTACCTGTTAGCACAGAATCATATAATCATGTCTACATATAGTCATATATTCATGTCTATATATAATCATATATTCATGTCTATATAAAATCATAAAATCATGTAGATCAATTACATTCTATATAATAGAAGACTATATATTCATGTCTATATAAAATCATAAAATCATGTAGATCAATTACATTCTATATAATAGAAGACTATATAATCATATATTCATGTCTAGATAAAACCATGTCACATATATTCATGTCTATATAATTATGTCTATATAAAATCATGTGTATATAAAATCATATATTCATGTCTATAAAATCAAAACTACCTGTTAGCACAGAATCATATAATCATGTCTACATATAATCATATATTCATGTCTATATATAATCATATATTCATGTCTATATAAAATCATAAAATCATGTAGATCAATTACATTCTATATAATAGAAGACTATATATTCATGTCTATATAAAATCATAAAATCATGTAGATCAATTACATTCTATATAATAGAAGACTATATAATCATATATTCATGTCTAGATAAAACCATGTCACATATATTCATGTCTATATAATTATGTCTATATAAAATCATGTGTATATAAAATCATATATTCATGTCTATAAAATCAAAACTACCTGTTAGCACATAATCATATAATCATGTCTACATATAATCATATATTCATGTCTATATATAATCATATATTCATGTCTATATAAAATCATAAAATCATGTAGATTAATTACATTCTATATAATAGAAGACTATATATTCATGTCTATATAAAATCATATATGCACATTGGTGTATGTAAGCATATATGGATAGGTAGATATTCAGGGTGTGTGTGTATATATTACAGGGTGTGTGTGTACCAGTTAACAAGATCAATTACTGTCTATAAAATCAAGTCACATATATTCATGTCTATATACATGTAGATCAATTACTGTCTATATAGATAAATATGTGTATATATTACAGGGTGTGTGTGTACCAATTAACTAGAGGGTGGATAGACACATAGGTAGAAGGCCATGAGGGTGAGATATGTGATACACAGATGCACATTGGTGTATGTAAGCATGTATGGACAGGTAGGTAGATGTCTTCATAGATGTAGATTAAAAAAGGAACTTTGCCCTGCAGTGTAGATGAACCTTGTGCACATGTGTTCAGGATGTGTGAGGCAACAAGTAGCTGCTGTTAGGTGTGTACATGTGCAGTGTGCATTAAAAAGGAGAGAAAGTATGTTGCACAACAGCAGTAGGACAGGGATGCACAATTGTACTTGCCCACAAGTAGTTTTTGTGACTTGGTCAGTTAGCATGTGCTTTGGTGGCATCAAGTAAGGAAATTACTGGTGTTAGCAGTGAGTAGGTGACACCACAACAGGTGTTTGTCCTGCAGTATAGGAAGGTAAGGGGGAGCCTGCCTTAGGCCAGTGCACAATTATACACTTAGCACAGGTGCCTGTACAGGCAGGGTATAACCCTAATTTTAACAAAAGAAACCTAATTCTAACAAAAGAACCCTAATTTTAACAAAAGAACCCTAATTTCGTCCAGGTGCCTGTATAGTTGAACAGGAAGAACCCTAATTTTAACAAAAGAACCCTAATTTCGTAATGGAAATAAAAGTTTCAAAGCCTAAATTGAAGAATCGAAGAAGATGATCCCTAAACACACTTCGTGCAAATAATTTTGGTGCATGCAGAACCCTAAATTCAGTTCGTGCTCTTCATTTAGGGTTTTCAGAATGAAATGAAAAGAATAAAACCCTAACGAAGTGTGTTTCGGTGCATGCAGAACCCTAAATTCAGTTCGTGCTCTTCATTTAGGGTTTTCAGAATGAAATAAAAAGAATAAAACCCTAAACTTATTATTCGACAAAAAATAAGAAGAAGAAGAAGATAGATAGGGTGGGAAGAGAGGTACCCATCTGCGATTCGCCGATCGTCGCCTCTCCTCGTCTTCAGCCGATCGTCGTCGTCTCTCCTCGTCTTCAGCAGATCGTCGTCGCCCCTTCTAGCACGTTCGTCGGTCCTTAGAAGAGGAAGAGATACAGAGAGAGAGAGAGAGTTGGAGAGGGCGAGAATTGAGCCATTTCCCCGGCCCCACCCCTAATTTGTTGAGTGTACACGTGGACTGCACACGTGTACACTCAGTTAACGAGTTGGCATGCCACGCCGGCATTTCTGTTAGCCACTTGACGAAAATTGGCTACAGGGACTGTAATACACCTTAATTAGAATGTGTGTTACTTTTAAGTAAGGAATAATAGATTAGATACTTTATTGTTAATTGGGTGTAACTTGGAGTACCACCAAAGCAATTGAGCCTAAGAGGCGTGATCTATAGTGAACTAGGTCATAGATCATTGGCCATTTTAGTATCATACTAATGTTCTATAATAAGATAATAACATTAGTATTGTACTAACGTCCATATAGGTTTATCCAAATTCACTAGAGTACAACTATTTTGTAAAATTATCTAATGTCATGTTAAAAAAAATACAACAATTCCTTCTCAGAGACAATTGTCCTCTAGAATATATATAAACACATTTAATAATGAAATTATTGGTATAAGAATAACTGATTTTAACACATATAATATACCTTTTAACAAATAATACAATTTTGCTATGGATTTTAACAGTAAAATCATTTAACAACATTTTCACGAATATTTTCATAATAAAAAATAAAACAATAAGGCAACTACAACTCTACTCAGTCCGTATGTTGCAAGGACACATCAAAATGAGTTAAATATCAGTATTGTTTCTGTACCCGTGTCCATATCCATACTCACGAAAGAATACATTTGTTGACATAGGTACTATTGGGAGGAAATTAGTATCCAGAGAAAAAATAATGTATACCAAGTTGATCTTATTGCCAAAAAAAAAAAATCTTTCCGGAACTACGATTCTTGTCTTTAAGTTTTATATATTCACACCTCACTTTGATTCAGAGATTCTATCAACATAATTGGGATAGTAGCAGACACAAGTTTCATGTGCTATATCCTGACACCAACTATATATTGCATACTTCAATAATCGTTGATCCAAAATTAAAGTCAAAGATAAATAACGATAATGATCATGTCATAAAAATGCAGTAAAATTCTAGAACAAACAATCATACTAGAACTCTATATTTTAGCATAACTGATCTGATACAATCATGAAGTCAACCATCAAATCTATTGAAGTAGCATTCTAAATCTATATTCCAATTCATAGAGGCTACAATAAAACTCTAGAATGATGATGCTGGTTAAGAGATCAAATCATTAATATATATCTCAAAATTGTATAATATATCCAAGTGTTTTGGAGGATGAAGATGTAAAACTATGCAAAGAGAAAAACTAGTAGCATAACTTAGACTATAGAGAAGATGCCATCTTTGCAATATTAGCAAAAAAAAAATGGTCGAAGTGAAGTTTTACATGAACTTGCAATATTATACAAGGAAAGATGGCATAGATTCTTGCATTAAGCTATTTTAACCAATTTGATAAAAATAATAGCAAAAAGACGAACAACAATTATATGCCAGATAGAGAGCACTAATTTTTTTAAAAAGTAGTAGTTAGAAAAATTATTTTAAAGATTTTACATAATTCTAAAACACATACTATAAGGCCAGAATATTTAAAAATAATCACATGGGATTAACTCTTAGATTGTTAGAAAATATTGCTCTTCTCCTCCAATAATCTGCAAACAAAATAAACAAAAATTAAAGTTACCGGCCTCCGGGGAAGTCGCGCACGAAGCACTGCCCTAAGAGTTAATCCGGGTCTATGTGCAGACTTTTTCGGATGCTCCTAGTGGTAAAACTTCCGCTCTACCGGTATCCCGTCGTCGCACACAACTCGGATGGATTGACCCTGACTTAGCTCTGCCCAGAACGAGGATACGAAGAACGAAAAGAATTTTCGTAAGACAAGAATTTCTGAGAGATTTTTCTTAGAGAATTTTGTGTGTTTTGAGAGGAGAAGAAAATAGCATAGTATAATTCTCTTTTTGTTTTTTCTTTCTTGTCTTGGACTAGCAACCAATGGAAATATATATAAAAAGTTAAACATAACCTAAGGATTAAAGGAGTATAATGAAAATTGATGAAGAATAATGGGCTGGATATTAATTGACCGTTGGAATAATTTCTAACATTCAAGAATTGAGAAAGAAAAACGGTCGGACATTGAAGAGGGAGTTGATTTTTTGCGTTAACCAGCAGCAGCTGTATCCTATAGTAGGGTTCTCTACAAGATAAATGAAAAGACCTTCTACGTAAGTTGTCTTGTTTCATAGTCCCCTTGCTCCTTCTAGGTTCTAGCTATTTGGATGACCTTAGTGTAGAAGCCTGGAATTTCAGGCGCATCTAGAGGTCAGAATTCCTATGCGCCTAACATTACATGCGCCAGGGAACATCAAACGAAGTACTTGGCACAGCAAGACAGCAAAAGTATAGACATCAAAAAGATTTTTTATTTCATATAAAAGTCTATTACATGTCTAAAAAAAGGCTTTACAAAGGACAATTTCTACAAAAAGAAAGAATCCTAAGACTACAGCCAGGCAAAGCAAACTGCCATGCGCCTTCTGCCCGGCACATCATCAGTCAGGCACATCATTTCAGCGTCTCAGTTAGGCACATGTCTTCAGCGTCTCAGTTAGGAGCATCTCTTCAGCGTCTCAGTTATGCGCATCATGAAGTCTCAGCATATGCGCTCTACTTCGACCCGATCAAGTGTTTCGACTAATGAAGTATTTATTGAGCAGAATTAGGGTGGGTGATAAACCCCACTCTAGCTGGAGGAAGAGCTCTCCAAAGCCCAAGGAAGAGGAGAGCACCGCAACCCGATCTGCGGCTAAAGGAGCAGCTTTCAACACAACCAGAGTGGGCAACACCCCACTCTTGCAGGAGGATGAGCTCTCCAAAGACCAAGGAAGATGGGAGCACCACAATTCTGATCTGCGGCTCTTCCAGCATAACAGAGACGGGGCTCGAGCATCCCGATCTTTGGATGTAACATGCACTTTTTGCCTGCCTCAGAAGCCCTCGATTCTGACTTTTGGATGTAACAGTCACCTTCAAGTGCATGAATGAAGACAATTCGTCGCATCTTCACCCTCGGGAGTATCTTGTCAACAGAAAGTGCTCGAAAAAATAAGTTAATTCGGGAAGACATGAGAGAACGAGAAGCAAACTCTCTCCTTGCTGCTATTTATAGGCCGGGCAAATCAAACCCATGCACCAAGTGGCAGGCTCTCCGAATCCCGTGCAATGAATTTGCATTTATGGTGATGAACCCGATGCTTCGAATTCGGCCAAATCAAAATGGCTATTTAAAGCACTCGAGGAACGCAACAGTCGGACCAATAAGGACGCATCATGCAAATGGATGTGCCGGTCAGATACCGCACATCCTACAGACGCGCCAGTCGCTACCAAGTGCCATGTATGGATGCGTCCAACTAAGCACAGATCCATGCGTCCTAATCAACATGGACACATGCGCCCAGTGGAACACAGATCAATGCGCCCACTCAACAGCCCATCATCCGTTAAAGAATATTAAAAGCTGAAGTTCTGACACGACAGCAGCCATGCCTCGATGACAGAGCAGCAATAGCTTTTACAGAAAACGAAGCGCCGCTGACGTCAGTGTCATCATTAATCCCCTCTGGCGGTTACAAGCCACGTGGCCACCCAGCCATTCGTATGCGCCTCTGCGGCCATGCATCCAAACCTCTGCATGTGCTTCAAGAGCCATGCGCCTTTGACCTTCCTCTGATCCCTAAAGACAGAAGTCAGGTCGCTACTGAAGCCTCGCATGCACCTCAAAAGCCATGCGCCCAGACTGGTTCGTAACTCCTGAAGGTTGCGAGCCAAAGTCTTCTCATGCGCCCATTTCCAGGCACATCCTATCAGATTACCCTCCACCAAATCCGTGATCTTTGAGCTACGGACACGCGCCATGTGTCCGTTGACTCAATTCAGCCTATGAAGGGGTGCTAATCACCCAAGATCTCAGCAACAGAAAGATTCTCTCCCCTGCTACGTGCCAGCCCACAAAAGCAGCATGAATAATTCAACCCACAAGTGATGGTGCATCGTCCATGCACCTCCCGTTGCTTCAACCACGTGGCATTCCCACGTACAGGCGTATCCTATATATGCGCGCATGAGCAGCCAACCTGCTGCTTATCAATAGAGGGATTATTTCCTTCTTCCAGACACAGACCTACGGACAGAGACCTTCATACACACAGTGAGAGAGGCAGATATAGATACTCAACGTCTTCTTCCTCTCCGCAAGCTCCAACACCCAGAGCAACTCAGACCTTCAAAGAACCGAGAACCGTCGTCAGATCGTCAACGGAGTCAACGTATTACCACTCGCTCCATCGACACAGGAACCCAGATAAACAAAAGTGTACTCCTAGGACTACATCTAAGTCCTACATTGTAATACTGTTCTGTTTGTAATTGAATTGCATCAAAAGATTTTAATGGCAAACAAGCTGGCGACTCTGCTGGGGACCTCTTTCTCCTCCGCCGAGAAAGCTGTGTCGCAATCTGACGACGTGAAGTTCGGCTCCTCCCACAAGACGTTGGTCGTACGCCTCAATCAACAGGCGTATGAGGAGTTCATCTCTGAAGGCAGTACAAGTCCTTCGAAGCCGCTGCCGAAGCCGAAGAAGACTCGCCAAGCCTGGGTGCGCAAGGTCGACGCTTCTGGCACCACCACCGAAGGGGATGCACCGATGCAGCCTATCCTTCCCGCTGACGTCCTCAGCAGCCAAGATGCGCCCACCGGTACAGCACATCTCTCGAGGAAACGTAGGGCTGACCACATTCTCCAACCATCTCCCTCTCAGACGAGAAAGATGCATCGACGGAGCAAGGGCGCAGCCAACGCCCTGCGTATTACCTCTGATGTGCCACAGAAGGTATCAGTCTTTGACAGACTCACTCGTTGTCATGGAGAGAAGAATTTGGACTCTGAGTACTATGCGCCCCAGCGGGCTGGTACGAAGAAGTCCAAGACAGTACGGGCCATGTGCCTCGAACGTGCTATGCCAGCAGTGAGCCAGAGGCATACGCTCACAATCATGTGCGCTGCCAATGGTAAACTGTACAAGGTTGACTCGGGTGCTTCTATTCCGCGAACGAGCCGACCTTCAAAGTCCTTGTCACACTTGGGCGCATCTACTGCGTTCGCAACCAAGTCGTGCAAGGCAAACTCAGTGGTCTTGAACCCTCGTGCCTACATTGGTTGTACGTCTGAGGTTGGTTCAAGTCACTTTAAATGTTGTTCCCCCACTGTTGATCTGGACGCATCTTTTACGTCGGATCAGGGGGTGCAGCATTCACTTGACCACCCCGGCGCTTGGCCTTGCCATGCGCCTGATAGGGGTATGAAGGTGGCACTCTCCTCCAACGATCTGCGTAACGTGATCACTCACAAACGCCGATCAGGAGAGTCGACTGACAAGCACAATACGCCCCTCACAGGACACACCTGTGCATGTAGTTACTATCAACTGTTGTTGCAAGACAACAGTCCCACCAAGGCAGTCTGTGTTCCAGCGGCTGCAGTCATCAACACCACTCCAACGTCGTCTCGGAAAGAAGGTGTCAACTGAAGAGGAGCCAGAACTGAAGGTTGCTTCTTGTAACGTAGTTTCTAACTCCTCATCAATTCGGAAGGCGGCTGGCAGCTCCTCGACCTTGTCCTCATTCAAGAGCCAGCCGAGGAAGACCAAGACGACTGTCCCGTCCTTAGGAGTGTTGAGGGCACCCGGGGGAGAAAGAAGATCTCATAAGAAGTTGGGGGTAGTCAAGCCCCTGTGGATCTTCATCCTGGAGACGAAGTCAGCCTCCCGGACATAGCTGGGTGCAGTCAAGCCCCTGTGGATATTCATCCTGGAGACGAAGTCAGCCTCCCGGACATAGCTGGGGGTAGTCAAGCCCCTGTGGATCTTTATCCCGAAGACGAAGCTAGCCTCCCGAACATAGCTGGGGGTAATCAAGCCCCTGTTGATCTTCATCCCGAAGACGAAGACACCCTCCAGAGCATAGCTGGGGGTAGCCAAGACGAAGCTCCGGGGGAAGTTCCTCTTCTACAAGAGAGCAAGGCTAAAAGCGAAGCCTCAACCGAACCATCCATTTCCAGTCACGTTATGACGGTGTACATGACTGGAGCTGGTGATGCGGAGTCAGATGCGCCGCCAGCAGATCTCGTCCAGCGCATGGATACCTTGGAGGGAGGACTCAAAACCCTCTCTACCTCCATGCAGACACTGACTCAAGCAGTGTTCAAGATACGGTCAGCCTTGGCCAGAGCACCTTCCAATAATCTTGACCAGGAGTCAACGGAGAATCAAGTGTGCCCCTCCAACGGGCATCCTTGAACACCGATTGCCACGAAGTACCGCATGTGTCGGAACCTTCGAATGTACAACTCCAAACTGTACCACCTTCTCCAACTCCCAGCTACACAGAAGACGTGGCGGAAATGATCAGGGACTTGCGTGAGCGCTTCGAGTCGAAGAACAGACAGAAGGAGCTCCAAAAAATTGGGATCCCGCAACCATACCCCCTCGAATGGAACAAAGTAGTTTATCCCCCCAAGTATAAACCACAAACATTGATGCCATATGACGGAAAGGACTCTCCACGTCGTTATCTGACGTACTTCCAGTCTCAAACGGGACATCTTTCGAAGGAAGACGCGCTACTCACCAGCTTGTTCGTCGGGGCACTGAAAGGAGTGGCTTACGATTGGTACTGCAGTCTCCCTGACAACTCCATATCTTCCTTTGACGACTTGACACGTCTCTTCCTTGATCGTTTCTACGACGGAGGGAAAGACATGACAATGGCATCCCTGATAGAGGTGCGTCAGAAGGATAATGAGACGGTTCGAACATTCATCGAACGCTTCCGACAAGCCTGCTTCAGACTATCCCTGGGCATGTCAGAACATGCACTCCTCTCCTCCTGCAGTATGAACATGCTTCCTTCGATCAAGCTTTGGCTCAACTCCACTCCTCCTCCCGACTGGAGCTCATTGATTATTGAGGCTGAAGCAGCTGAAAAGAAGGCATCCAATGCTCGCCTTCTGGGAGGCAGTTTCCCTACTTTTGAAGACAAGGGAAAATGACCTGCTGCCAACAACCCTGGACGTGAGACGAAGGGAAAGCAAGCGTTGACTGTCAATGCCACCAAAGGTGCACAAGCACCTACTCAAAAGCCTCCACTTGCGCCAAGGCCAAAGGAGGTCTATTCTTTCAATGACGAAGACACCTTACAACTCTTCGAGATGCTGAAGCAGGGTGATAAGATCAAATTGCCGGACCCGAAGCGTCCCGACAAGGTTGGGAGAGTGGACAATCCGAGGTACCGTCACTACCATCGGTTTGTCGGACATCCATCTCAGGACTGCTACGTCCTCAAGAACTACATCCAGCACATGATCAATGCAAACGTCATCTTCGTCGACTATGAGGAGAAGACAGTCTCGGCTAACCTGGTGTCGCTCCAATTCGGCACCTTGCCGCCAACCACAACACTAGATGGTGTCGTCCCCATCCCAAAGGCGACAATGGATGTGGTCAACCTACCACCTACTCGTGACAATGTGAGTGGACTCATCCCACTCACCACATCTCGGGGTGAGATTTTATGGGTTCACCCCGATCTCGTCTCCGAGGTTACTCAATTGAGGGTACGCTCTACCTCTAAAGCTAAGGGCAAGAAGATCAAGTCTTGCCGCATGGTCTCTTCCTCTGCGGAAGAGGATCTTCCTGTACAAATCCGTTCGCAGCTGAACGCCCAATCCGACGAAGCTGCAGTTGAGGTGGTGCCTCCCTGCACTGTCCCTGCTGCCGAAGAAGGAGGTCCATCCAAACCTCCAGCAGTCAATAAACAGAAGCATGTAAAGGCCCGTTTCGACAAGCCTTTGTGAAAGGAGAATGCTTCGGGGCTGGCCAAGCCCCACAACTTCGACATACTGGCATAACTTGTCGGTACTCTCGCCCGTTTGTCACTGTTCGAGCTTCTCCGTCTTTCTAAAGACACCCGTGGAGCTCTCTGTGAGGCCTTGAAGGATGCTGAGTCCTTCATCAGTCAGGTCAAGCAGCCTGAGGATCTCTCGACCACATGTACGTACTGCCATTGTGCGGATGAGGTCATCCCCAACATAACCTTCACCCAACAGGACATGCTGCTCAAGCACAACCGGCACAACAGGCCACTGTATTACACATGGTATGTTGGTTCCGTCAAGGTGAAGCGAATTCAGATTGATCCAGGGTCTTCCCTCAGCATCATCCCTAGGACTCTGCTGTCAACACTGGGGATCCCGATGTACCGGCTGGCGCCCTCCAACACAACAATCAGCGGTTTCAATGCTAGCAAAAGTGAACCATTGGGCAAAATATGGCTGAAATGTCATATCGATAACCTCCGAACCGAGGTGACTTGCTATGTCGTGGATGCCGACGTCAACTATAACCTCCTGTTGGATCGCCCGTGGCTGCATGAGTACATGGTGGTGCCATCTACACTCTAACAATGTATGAAGTGCGTGTCCACCAATGACATCATCCGGACAGAATTTGCGAACATTGACCCTTTTAAGGGAGTCGAAGCCTACTTCACTGATGCTACCCTATACAAGTCGCTCGACGAAAGGGAAGCCAACGATGCTGATGACGAAGCTGAGACATCGGCAGAGCCGGACATGGAGCCGAAGATGATTCCCGACGCTCCTTTGATGATTCGACTCAAAGGAAAACTGCCTCAGATGTTGCCTCCCATGACCATCAAGCTACCGACTTCTCTAGGTAGATCACCTATTGAAGCTCCTTTGAAGATACAGCTCAAGGGAAAACCTCCTCAAACATCGGCTTCCCTTGTGGCAAAACTACAAGGGAAGGCACCTGTCATCGAAGGCATAGTCGAGGCACCCCTGAAGGTGCGTCTCAAAGGCAAGCCTCCGCAATCATCCAAGCTGTAAGAGAAGGCCCACACAGCCCTCTCGGATCTCAAGATCAAATCGGCGATGAACTCTCCCGAACCGGCCCCGGTGCTCACAGATGAAAAGTTAGGAGAGTACATCTCTGCTGATATAGATGCACCTTCTCTTGATAATGTAATCCCGCGGGACAAAATCTCGTATTTTATCAATAATAGAGTGTCTTTCAATTATTCTAGTCTTTCACATTGGAATGCCATGTATACACTAGATAATGCTCTACGGTCGTTACAAACACAAATAACGACCGTCAATCAGGTAAATCGAGTAGTCCCGTCCCAAGGAGTCTGTTTTATAGTCCCACCACGGAATCGAGATGAAGAACCCATCATCTTCGACAAAGTCGAGCGTCATCAAAACCTTCCGCCACTCGAGACAGAACTAGATACCGGCAGAATACAAGTCTATCGGTACACGGACAAGACAAAGTACCTCATCCAAAAGATGGATTACGATCTGAAGAGCAATAAAGGCCTGAACTACGAAAAAGGCCGGCGTCTTCCCCTTCGGCTCCCAACACCTAAAGGAAAGCCGCAGGACTGCTATCATCGTACTCGACGGGGGGTGGGCTATGTCACGCCGCCGGCAACTCCAGGGAGTTCGGAAGCAGAAGAAGTGGAACACTCTCATTCATCCGAAGCATCAACTTGGGATTCCGATACAAGTATCGGCTCAGTCCTCATGAAGGTGCTAACAGTCAACATGGCATCTGTACAAACTCAAGAGGATGAGGGTGATGACCAAATGTCAGAATTCTTTGAGAAAGAACCCTGGGCTCATGAGCACAGTGGGAGTCTCGTTTTGAATTACGCGAACCCCCTGCCGAAGACGAGGTCGAACAAGTTGACCTTGGGATGGATCTCCTTCCAAACCCATCTTCATCAACAAAAGTCTGAAGGGAGAAGACCGGAAGTCTTTGGTCCAATTGGCCAAGGAATATATCTATGTCTTCGCCTGGAGCTACGAAGATATGTCGGGACTTGATCCCCAAATTATAATGCATAGACTTAACATCTTGCCTGATGCTAAGCCTGTAAAGCAACAACAACGACGCTTTCGTCCTGACATCATGAACGCTATCGATCAGGAGGTGGACAAACTCCTGAGCAGCGGGTTCATCCGTGAAGAGCAACATCCAGATTGGGTGGCCAATGTCGTCCATGTCACTAAGAAGAATGGAAAGATACGAGTCTGTATCGACTTCAGGGATCTCAATACGGCTTGCCCGAAGGACGAATTTCCGCTTTCAATCACTGACATGATGATCGACAATACATGTGGCTTCGAACGCATGTCTTTCATGGATGGGTACTCGGGCTACAATCAGATCAAAATGTTTTCCGATGACTTAAAACACACGTCATTCAGGACTCCGAAGGGAGTTTTCTGCTACACAGTGATGCCCTTCGGCCTGAAGAATGCTGGTGCTACATACCAACGAGCTATGAGTACCATTTTCTGTCAACATCTTCGCAAGACAGTTGAATGCTATGTTGATGATATTGCCGTCAAGATCCGTCTCAAAGGTGATCACCTACAAGACCTAAAGACAGTCTTCGATCTCATTCGAGCGCATCAACTCAAGATGAACCCCGCTAAATCCTTCCTTGGGGTTTCTAGAGGAAAGTTCTTGGGCTTCATTATCACAGCGAAAGGCATTCATGTCGATCCCGAGAAGACCAAAGCCATCCTTGACATGGACCCTCCGAAGAACCTCCGAGAACATCGAGGCCTGCAGGAGCGTCTGGCATACATCCGAAGGTTTATAGCAAACCTTTCCGAAAAATGTCAACCCTTCACCCAGCTCATGAAGAAGGGAGTTTCCTACGTCTGGACAGAAGAATGCCAGAAAGCTTTCGATGATATCAAAGCTTACTTGACGAGCCTGCCAGTTCTGGTGGCACCCGTCTCAGGCAAACCATTTCTCCTCTACGTCCGTGCCATGGATCATTCCATGGGCGCTTTGTTGGCTCAGAACAACGATACGGGCTACGAACAAGCTATCTACTACCTTAGTAGAACGATGATCGGGGCCGAACACCGGTATAACCCTGCTAAAAATGAGTGTTTGGCTTTGGTGTTCGCCATCCAGAAGACCCGCTATTATGTTTCAGGCCAGACAATTTATGTCATCTCCCGAGTCAATCCACTCAGGGTTCTCATGACGAAGTCGGGATCATTGAACTCCCGACTTGCTACATGGGCAATCCTGTTGACACCAGATAATATGGTCTTCGTCCCTCAAAAAGCCGTCAAGGGCCAAGCTCTAGCCGACTTTTTAACTGCACACCCCATCCCAGAGTCCTCCAGACTCTATGAAGACATTCCGGATGAGGTCCAAGAATCAAACGTCACCGAAGAAAACGCCGTCTGGCGGGTGTTTTTCGATGGCGCTTCGAGAACAGGCCCCAAAGGCCAAATCATCACAGGAGTGGAGGTGGTCCTAGTCTCCCCCGATCAGCGGGTCATCCAGCGTGCTTACTCCCTTTCGAAGCCGTGCTCCAACAATGTTGCCGAGTACAACGCTCTCATCATGGGACTCCAGCTGGCGCAACAGCTGGGGGTAGATCATCTGGAAGCTTACGACGACTCAAAACTCGTCGTTAATCAAATTCGAGGGCAGTACGAAGTTCGCCATGAAGATCTGGTTCCTTACCATGAAGCTGCATTGAATATTATTTCAACCTTCACCAAGTTCTTCATAGAACATGTACCTCAGTTATAAAACCTGGAGGCTGACGCTCTGGCCGGCCTCGCAGCTTTATTAGCGGCACCCCTCGGAACTCAACACTACGTCACAGTAGTTGGTCGAGACTTGGTCTGTCCCAAAAACAACCTATGCTCACAAATGTCCCATGCCATGATGACAAGCGCCGGTATTGATATTCGAGACTGGAGGTTCCCATTCATCGACTTTGTTGTCTATGGAATTCTCCCAGAAGATCCGGAGGAAACCGTCTCAGTTAGAAGACGTTCCCGCCGATTCTATTATGATACAGCTACTAAAACGATGTACCGACGTTCCTTCGATGGACTTCTCCTTTGATGTCTATCCAACGAAGAAGCAGCCGAAGCCCTTCGGGAAGCTCATGACGGGACTTGTGGGGCTCATCAACCTGGCCCTAAGTTGCAAGATCGATTGTGACACATGGATTACTACTGGCCAACCATGGCAGCCGACGCTATCGACTATGCTAAAAAGTGCCATACGTGCCAACTTCACGCCGACTTTATCCATACACCGTCGGAACCACTACATCCTACGGTCGCCTCCTGGCCCTTCGAAGCTTGGGGCATGAACATTGTAGGACCGATCACCCCTCCATCAAATGGACAGAAGCAGTTCCACTGACGGAAGTGAAAAGCTCCAGGGTGATCAGCTTCATCAAGCACCATGTCATCTACCGTTTCGGGGTACCTCAAAATATTATCCACGATAACGGTCCACAGTTCATCAGCCATATTTTCAGCAGATTCTGTGACAAGAATCGAATTCAGAATGTGACGTCAACCGCCTACAATCTGGCAGCAAACGGATTGGCCAAGACATTTAACAAGACTATCGTTAAGCTACTCAAAAAGGTCATGTCATCTAATAAACGCGACTGGGATGAAAAGCTCGACGAATGTCTTTGAGCCTACCGTACAACGGTACGGACCCCGACGGGCAACACCCCGTTCTCCTTAGTCTACGGGAGCGAAGCGATACTGCCTCTCGAGATTCAGATACCCTCACTCCGTGTGGCGCTCACAAACCAATTAACAGAAGAAGACAACCAGCGTCGTCGTCTGCGAGAATTGGAGGCACTTGACGAAAAGCGTCTCCTAGCTCAGCAGCGCATTGAACTTTATCAAGCCCGTATATCACAGGCTTTCAACAAAAAGGTCAAGCAGAGGACTTTCCAAGTAGGCGACCTGGTCCTGGCAGTCAGGAGGCCGATGGTGTTGACTCACAAAATAACAAAAAAGTTCGAGCCCAAGTGGGAGGGACCTTTCATCATAGAGACGGTATACTCAAATGGTGCTTACCGTCTCACCCGACCAAACGTGGACTTGTTCATGATGCCCATCAACGGCAAGTTCCTAAAGAAGTACTACTCATGACATCTTTCAGACATGTACTTCTATCTCTACCAAACAAGGAAGTCAGTGGACCTGATCATCAGATCTCACATACATCTTCCCTTCACAAAAAAATCCTATGCTTTCGGAACCCAGTTGTTCCGCAACATTCTATCCCCAGAAGAAGAACAACCACGTCCACATTACCTCTGAGTTGCTCTTCTACGCCCGGCAAAGCATAATCTTACACCACGTAGGATTGCGCTGTTCATCATGTTTACCACGTCCATATTACCTCTGAGTAAACATCCCGTACAAACAACCCCTGCGTTACCGTACATCAATCGCAGAACTTCCATGTCCATATTACCTCTGAGTAGTTCCGCGTATCCCTCCAGAGTCTCTCCTACCACGTCCATAACACCTCTGAATAGGAAGACTTCATCATCCGAATCCCATATTTGCCACGTCCACATTACCTCTGAGCAAACATGTCGGTTCTCTCAAACTTATTATCTGTACCTAAAACCAAGGTGCACAAAAGATACTAGGTCCACATAAATTATCAGTTCATGACAGCAAAAAATGAACACACCACAAAATTCTTTATCTTTTATTTTAAAAGTAAAGGATTACATCCCCAGCAGAAGTTGCAAACTATAAAAAAGAGAGAGACTACAATCCCTAAGTATCACTGGGATTGGCAGAAAGCTCTTCAATCCGATGCTTCAAGTCTTTCGCCCGAGTCTCTGCGGTTGCCAAGATCCGGCGTTCGGCTTCTTGACGCATCACCTCTACAACTTTGGGGGCAGTATCAGTCTCATACTTCTCGTCTAGATGTTACCGCTGGTGGGTCAGGAAAAGAACCTGGCGAGTAAAAGCTGCTTCATCCTCCTTAGATGCTACATGTTTAGCTTGGACTCGCTCAACATCTAACAAGAGTTGGGCTCGCTGGTCTTCAAGAAGGCGAATCTTGGCAGTGACCTTCGCTATGCTAGCCTCCAACGAGGCCCGCAACTCTACCTTCTCCTGCGTGGATTGAGATAGCCTCTCCACCGCAGCTTCAGCTTCGGCCACCTCACGGTCCCAGACAGCCACCGTGGCGTGATACGACGACTCGACTTCAGCTACCAATTTCTCCTTTTCTGCTTCTATCAGAGCAGAAAAGTCATTTCGTTGGATACTCTGAAGCTCGAAAAGAAGTTGGTCAAGCTCGGCTACCGATGCCTCCAGAATCTCGGCCATATGATCGTGGCCCTGGTGCGAACATATCAAACCAATGGAAGGGAGTGCCATGGCTTTTGCCGTCGCAAAACTCCCGTTCGCATTCAGCACTGTTGATACGCCTTTCTGCAGCATCTTGTACACTGCTTCAACAATAAACTGTACATACACGTCTGCATCTGCCAACACCTGAGGCGTCATAGCAGGAGTTGGAGGAGCTACTCTGGACAGCGGACCTGAAGAAGACCCACCGACCTCAATCTGCGAGGCCGCAACCTCAACCTCAACCTCAACAGACCCTCTCTCGTCTGGGACTTGCACTTCGTCACCAGCCCGAGGGGCCAAGTGGACGGGAGGAGCCAGATGGGGCATCGTTATCGTTCCCCAAGTGGAAGGAGCAACAGAGGGTTCAACCAGCAAACCCTTGCCCTTTTCGATTTCGGAGGGACCACCGACATCCAGGGCTGTCTCCTCTGTCTCTAAAACACTATCAGCAGGCCGCGCAGGACCCTCCTCCTCTGGCGAAACAGCAAGATCAACACCTACTTCCTGACTCGACTCCCCTGGAGCCAGGCTTGGAAGACGAGTCTCGTCTTCCTCATCGAATCCTCCTACGAGAATAGAATCTGCCGGTACCTCCCGATCGGCAGCCAGCTCGGCATAAGCTGCTGGGTTCGGGGTAGGGCTCGGCAATGGTGTAGCCGACCTCCCTTCATCCTGACGAGGAGGGGAATCAGCCCTCTCCTCTGTTACAACCGTGCCTGTTGCTCCTACAGGCTCAGGGACCTCTGGAGGAACGTCGTCCGAAGAAGATGAACTCCATTCCTCTTCCTCATCTGGAAGAACAGCTTCTGCTGATACCTCGATACCAGAAGCCCTCACGACAGCTGGTATCTCCACAGAAGTCACATCATCCGGGTTCTCCTCCACGGGAGACAATACAATCGGCAGAATGCGCTCATCGGATGGGTCCGCCAACCACTCTGGTCTGCTAACACCCGATCTCGGAGTTCGGGGTTTCCTTTTCAAGGGCTCCTACAAAAAAAAAGCATAGGCCACAAAAATGGTAGAACTAACCAGACTATGTGGGACGTCCTTATCTCCATAGGAGCCGATTCTGTTGACACCTCCGGTGACATCGCTTTCCTCTGCCTCTTCGGTGCAGAAGAACCGGCCTCGGTGCCGGTACGTCTCTTCGGGCGATCAACCGAGGGTTCTGCCTGAGTACCTTCCGAGGATACGGCAGGGGTGTCTCGATAACCAACCTCTGGCGGACGGTATGATCGAGCCTTCGCCAATATATTCCCGGTTGCCTCCAACTGGGTGCCAACGATGAAACTGGTCTCCCTATCATACCCAGGGGATACAGCATTCATCGTACAGTAAAATTTGGCAGATGAGAAAAGAATCGGCTGCTGCGGATTCAGAACTGGCATGGTAAAGCGGGCTCCGGTACATCCGGCATTGTAATAATGCCAAGCTCGTGTCCCATCCAGCAGACTCCCGATATATCCAGGCTGGTACTGGGGTTTCTCAACATCAACTGGGCATAGCCGAATTGACGTGCGAAACGGATCGGCAAGTACTGTTCCAGGTAACAATGGTTCTTATTCCTGTACACCAAATAGGATGGCCGGATGCTTTGCAACCAACGGAATCTCCACGGAGACAGAGTTGTTGCATCTGTACCCGAATCAGCTAAATCTTTATTTGCTTCGAAGCCGGTGAAAATGGGACCAACTTTCGTGATCTCACATCCTTGAAGGTAGGACAAATCCTTCCTACAAACAGGAACGCCCGTATGCAGCCACTTCCTTTGGTAGAAGCGGCGAAGGAATGCATCGCCGGCTACGTGGTCTTCTTTCTGGCCCGGACTCATCACATTGGGGTGGTACAAAATCAACCACCCCATCAGATAGTGAAACGGCAGCTCGGCACGAGGAAAGTTGCCGTTCTTACCTCGTTCGTGAACAACATCACTTTCGAATTCTCGTAGACCTCGCAGCAGGTTGCATACCATCGCAGGGAGTAGAGCCAAGGGATGGCCAAAAACCAACTTCACAGCTGGCAGGATCAGGTTCTGGGTCACCCTCTCCACCGACCCTGACCTGCCCGAAAAGACATAATCCCGGAGCCAGATCATCAGATAAGCAGCCAACACTGCTTTCGACGACATCCCGTGAGTGAGGTGCCAGAGGCAGCTATAGGAGCGTTCATCCGATTCCCGGTCCGTATTTTCCTGGGGGCTCTTTTCATTCAATCTGCTCATTTTAGATAGCACCTTGGCACTGGAAAGAGCTGGCGGAGTCGTAAACTGAGAGGGATCCTCCTTGTCTTGTTCAAAGACATAATCCCTCCAAGCAGTCACGTGGGGCTGAGCCCCGCCCCTATCCTTCTGCTGCATATAATAATGGTGGCTTGCCACTTCTTTGAAGATAGCCATCATTTCTTCTTCCTTGTCCCCCAGGACTTGGAACTCCTCGTTGGTCGAAAAGTACTCCTCATAGGGTTCTGATCCCCAAGGAAGCCTCGACACCTCATACATTTCATGAAGTGCAAGTCCTAGTTCTCCCACCGGGGTGAAGAAGGTCCCAGTCTGGGTGTTAAATATCTCCAGAAGCGCAAGGAACATGTGCCTATTGATGTCGACGCCCGCCTAGGTAGCACGAATAGCGGCAGTCAGCCCAATCTCTTGGAGTTCGGTTCGAAACTTTGTCAGAACCCAGAGTGTAAGCTTGTCCCATTTGGATACATAATGACACCAACCCTCTACCCAAAAATTACCCTTCGGGTATGACCGCTTCGATGACAGCATGCGGTTTACGAAAGTCGAAGCACCAAAGACGAAAGTGTCGACAGGGACGTCACTGTAAATACTTTCGGGACGTAGAGTTCGCCAGGTGAAAGAAGACCCAGCCCGCGTGACGGCCAAAGTATCCCTCTGGTTCGAGGTAGCATCGATTCTGATGGTGCCCGCCACCGCTCCCCCCTGAGACGGGGTTAACTACCATGACATCCTCCTCTTGGAAGCAAGACGGCAGAAAGCCGTCAAAGGCCAGTGACGCTCGAGCTGCTTTATGAACATTCGCACCCCTTTGGCTGAGAGGAACCAATCTTCCTTGATCCTCAGCACCTTCGCTTCAGTAGAAGTGAGGTGATCCCCGAACAGGAACTCAGGCTTCAGGAAAGTCTCATTGCCAGGGACGACAGATTACAAACTGCCACGCTCCATCATCCGTTGGAGGAATACATAATATGTTGTTCCTTGACTTGAATCATTCTCTCGGGAGACTGATCCAGCATGATGGCAGCTTGGGCAGGATTTATTACCTCCTCGTTATAATCAACTCCCATCTGACAGAGGGCAGCGTCCAGCAGTACCTCGTTCAAAAGCGGGACGGTCATCGAAACTGGCAGTCAGGAAAAGATGATAAAAACTCAAATATGTTAAAACAACAAAGAAATATTTATCTGAGCCGAGTTCTCATCAGAAGCGTACACACTGAACCCAAGCTCAGGCACATCTGAAGAAAGGCTTCGACGCATCATCAGGACTCGAGGTCCATACGCGTCAGCAGAGAAGCTTCGGCGCATCATCAGGACTCGAGGTCCATGCGCGTCAGCAGAAAGGCTTCGGCGCATCATCAGGACTCGAGGTCCATGCACGTCAGCAGAAAGGCTTCGGTGCATCATCAGGACTCGAGGTCCATGCGCGTCAGCAAAGAAGCTTCGGCGCATCATCAGGACTCGAGGTCCATGCGCGTCAGCAAAGAAGCTTCGACGCATCATCAGTACTCGATGTCCATGCGCGTCAGCAAAAAGCTTCGGCACATCATCAGGACTTGAGGTCCATGCACATCAGCGTATGTGAGTTCTAAAAAGACTTCCTCAAAATATTGAAGGTATGACAAGGATGACAAACCCACCAATCACCGCCGGCCGAACGTCGACGGGCGTCCTGGGGACAGCATCAACATCGGCCTCTGCAGGCTCCTTTCCTTTGCCTTGTCCTCGGCCAGCACCACCGCGAGGAGCCTTGGGAGCCATTTCGTAAAAAGATGTTAGGGTTTTGGAAGAAAACTCTAAAATAAGAAGAAAGCAAAGAGAGGAAGAACTCTCTTTCTCTACCAGACGCCTATTTATAGGCTTGGTCGCACGCGTAAACCGATGAAGGATGACGTCAGCCGCCGCCTGGGGTTCCACAAAGTGATAACTGCAAATAATCCAAAAAGATCATCATTAAATCTTTTTATTTATTTCGAAGCGTTATCATTTGCATTTAAAACTGAAGAGGAGCATGCGCCTCATCACAGATGCACGGAGCAATCATGCGTCCCGAACAGTTGTGCGTCCCATTGAAGACCATACCATGCTTCTTATTCAAAGTATTCCAAAACTTGACAGAAAGTTTTGAAAACTTTGAAGGGGGTCTTGTAGAAGCATGGAATTTCAGGCGCATCTACAGGTTAGAATTCCTATGCGCCTAACATTACATGTGCCAGGGAACATCAAACGAAGTACTTGGCACAGCAAGGCAGCAAAAGTATAGACATCAAAAGGATTTTTTATTTCATATAAAAGTCTATTACATGTCTAAAAAAAGGCTTTACAAAGGAGAATTTATACAAAAAGAAAGAATCCTAAACTACAGCCAGACACAGCAAACTGCCATGCACCTTCTGTCCGGCGCATCATCAGTCAGGCGCATCACTTCAGTGTCTCAGTTAGGCGCGTGTCTTCAGCGTCTCAGTTAGGCGCATCACTTCAGCGTCTCTGTTATGCGCATCATGAAGTCTCAGCATATGCGTTCTACTTCGACCCGATCAAGTGCTTCGACTAATGAAGCATTTATTGAGCAGAACTAGGGTGGGCGATCAACCCCACTCTAGCTGGAGGAAGAGCTCTCCAAAGCCCAAGAAAGAGGAGAGCACCGCAACCCGGATCTGCGGCTAAAGGATCAGCTTTCAACACAACCAGAGTGGGCAACACCCCACTCTTGCAGGAGAAAGAGCTCTCCAAAGCCCAAGGAAGATGGGAGTACCACAATTTCGATCTGCGGCTCTTCCAGCATAACGAAGACGGGGCTCGAGCATCCCGATCTTTGGATGCAACAGGCACCTTCCGCCTGCCTCAGAAGCCCTCGATTTCGACTTTTGGATGTAACAGTCACCTTCAAGTGCATGAATGAAGATAATTCGTCGCATCTTTACCCTCGGGAGCATATTGTCAATAGAATGTGCTCGAGCAAATAAGTTCATTCGGGAAGACGTGAGAGAATGAGAAGCAAACTCTCTCCTTGCTGCTATTTATAGGCCGGGCAAATCAAACCCATGCGCCAAGTGGCGGGCTCTCCAAATCCCGTGCAATGAATTTACATTTATAGTGATGAACCTGACGCTTCGAATTCAGCCAAGTCAAAATAGCTATTTAAAGCACTCGAGGAACGCAACAGTCGGACCAATAAGGGCGCATCATGCAAATGGATGCGCCGGTCAGATACCGTGCATCCTACAGACGCGACAGTCGCTACCAAGCGCCCTGCATGGATGCGCCCAACTAAGCACAGATCCGTGCGTCCTAATCAACATGGACACATGCGTCCAGTGGAATGCAGATCAATGCGCCCACTCAACAGCCCATCACCCGTCAAAGAACATTAAATGCTGAAGTTCTGACACGACAGCAGCCGTGCCTCGATGACAGAGCAGCAACTGCTTTTACAGAAAACGAAGCGCCGCTGACATCAGTGTCATCATTAATCTCTTCCGGCGGTTACAAGCCACGTGGCCACCCAGCCATTCGCATGCGCCTCTGCGGCCATGCATCCAAACCTCTGCATGCGCTTCAAGAGCCATGCGCCTCTGACCTTCCTCTGATCCCTAAAGACAGAAGTCAGATCGCTACTGAAGCCTCGCATGCGCCTCAAAAGCCATGCGCCCAGACTGGTTCGTAACTCCTGAAGGTTGCGAGCCAAAGTCTTCTCATGCGCCCAATCCCAGGCGCATCCTATCAGATTAACCTCCACCAAATCCGAGATCTTTGAGCTATGGACACGCGCCACGTGTCCTTTGACTCAATTCAGCCTATGAAGGGGTGCTAATCACCCAAGATCTCAGCAACAGAAAGATCCTCTCCCCTGCTACGTGCCAACCCACAAAAGCAGCATGAAGAATTCAACCCACAAATGATGGTGCATCGTCCATGCGCCTCCCGCGGCTTCAACCACGTGGCATCCCCACGTACAGGCGCATCCTACATATGCGCGCATGAGTAGCCAACCTGCTGCTTATAAATAGAGGGATCATTTCCTTCTTCCAGACACAGACCTACGGACAGAGACCTTCATACACACAGTGAGAGAGGCAGATACAGACACTCAACGCTTCTTCCTCTCCGCAAGCTCCAACACCCAGAGCAACTCAGACCTTCAGAGAACCGAGAACCGTCGTCAGATCGTCAACGGAGTCAACGCATTACCACTCGCTCCATCGACACAGGGACCCAGATAAACAAAAGTGTACTCCTAGGATTACATCTAAGTCCTACATTGTAATACTGTTCTGTTTGTAATTGAAATTGCATCAAAAGATTTTAATGGCAAACACTTAGATATTTGGATGACCTCTCCTGTATGTCCACTAGAATTTGCTTGGTAAGGGTCCATGATCAAAAGGCCTAAGGATTCTTTATTTAAAAGGAATTTTTTTTTCCAAAAAAATTGACATCCTTAGATTGAAAGAGAGTATTGGCATGAATCTTGTTCACCTAACTATTGATAATAAGCTATGTGATTTCTGATTAACAAAACTGATAGGTTTTAGCTAAGAAAACTAATCTTTGACTATCCAACAATATTTTTGTCTTTTGAGTTTTTTTTTAAAGTTTTTGTATTGCATTTTCTCTCTTTGTTTGTAAGAGCTATATATATCCCTTATATTTGAATATATATTTTTAATTTCCAATTAATTATCACTAATGGAAATTGTAGAATGTTTCGAATCCGCTAGTCTCACAAGAACCACATAAAGAAAAAGAGAAGCTAAAAAATACTAGATCTTTACCCAAAAAAAATACTAATGTTTTACCTAGAAAATAATTTGCAAAGTACGAAAAGAACAAGATGTAAGTTGTAGGAGATATAATGATTTTAAAATGATATGTAATGGGGCAACCCACCACAATACTAACCTACATGATTTTTTAATTTGCAAGAAAATAATAAGAATTTTGATAAATAGATAACAAAAATGTATGAACTTTTTCTCTTTCAGTGCTTTTTTTTTATTAATTAGAAAATAGATAACTCTAACAAAGTAAAATATAAATATATTCCATAGTGTCATTTCTTTGGATGCTTTCTTACAAGAGTTGTTTCACCCCCAGGATGCAAGAATGCAAATAATATATTTTTTGCCCTTCTACTCACGGAACAACTATGCCTTGTCGAAAATTCAATCTGATTTAGAGATGGATGACAATTTAGAATTATGGACTTTTTTTGTAGGAACAAATTGGTGTGGGATATGGTTTTTTTGGTAGAATTTTGACGGTTCTATTTTTTTGGAAATGCTTAGAAGCTAAGTTAAAAATTTCTATAATTATGATTTTCCTTATAAGAAAGAAGAAAATAAAAGTTTTTCATAAGTGCTCTCATAAACGTTGAAGGGAGGCTCTGCCAATTTTTAAGAGGTCTGTGCTCTTAGGTTCGTGCACTTCAAGATATTTAAAGAGTTTTCGAGGGAAAATCGTATGCTCCTTAAGGCTGTGTTTGGTAGGGGTGTGCATCGGTCGGTGGTCAACCTATTCGGTTCCAACCGAAGTCGAACCGAAGTTAATCGGTTTTAAAATAAACAAAATCGAACCAAACCAATTAATGGTCGGTTCGGTTTTAAAACCGACCGACTTGGTTCGGTTTGGATCGGTTCGACTTGGTCGATTTTGATCACATAAAAAAATGGACTGTATGTTTTTTTCTTTTTCTTTTATGAAACCTCAGTCAACTTCAACTTTGCAACAGTAAATACAATTCAACAGCTTCAATTCAACTTGCGCTTTCCAATTATACATAAAAAAATTATATACATTCAACCAAAAGTTCCTTTCATGTGCACATGAGCAATTAGAAAAGAATAGGAGATGCCAGCACTCCTCTTTGGGACTAGAGAGAGAGAGAGAGAGAGAGAGAGAGAGAGAGAGAGGGAGAGCGCTTTCAACTTTAACTTGATAAATGACTGTGATGTGAATAAATGAACCAAACCTGTATAATACATCCCAATAAATCCATACCCAACCGGCCAACCCTAATTATTTAACAAGAATTTGGTTCGATTTGGTTCGATTTAGACGATTTTTGGCATAAACAAACCGTGAACCGAACCGAACCGAACCGGTCGGTTTTGAAAAAATTGAAGCCGAACCAAACCAACCGAACCATCGGTTCGGTTTAAAACCAATCAGTTCGGTTTGGCTTGGTTCGATTTGGTCGGTTTGACTTAATTGTGCACAGCCCTAGTGTTTGGTAGGAATGATAAAAAAGTGGAAGGAAGAAAAAAGATAATGATTCATTTTCCTTCCATATGGAAAGAAAAGATCATTTCCTTCCTTTGTGTTTGGTAGCAAGGATGAAAAAGATAAGAGATGCATTTTTCTTTGTTTGGTATGAAAGAAAAAGTGGAAGGAAAGAAAGTAAAAAATATAGGATTTACCAGTTCTACCCTCAACTAAAAACACTTATTTACCATTTGTGTTGCGCTACCCTAAAATAGTAGCATAAGTATTACTATTATCAGTCATTCTATTAGCTGGATTTTTAATCTTAACTCTTGTGCCCCTTTGGCGGTACTTGCTATTCGGGTCTGACCCCGCTGGTTTTGTTTGGCCAGATCTCGTAGCAGAGCCAGAGGACACGATCTTCCTCCCTGACATCCATGGTGCATACTAGGAGCATGGCAGTTCGGAGACTCGAGTGGGTTTCTTCTTCACCACTCCTGCTTATACTTTTGCGGCGTTTAGCCACCGGCACTTGTTAGCCGGATTACTTGATATTTTGTGTCAGTACATAATTGTAATTAAACAGACTGCAGCTGTGTATAATTTTGTACTCCTGACTCTCTGAGATAGCTAAGTTATAAAGCTAGTCTCTCATGATCATTTTGATGAAACGTCAGGGACGCCTTACTGCTTTATCTTTAATGTTCATTTAATTGCTGATTTGACATGATTGATTGAGACATAGAACTCTGTGGGACCATAGGAGACTTGATTGTAGCATGTACTCCCTAGTCTCTCGACAGCCACGATCGCCGTATGACGTTACGTACCTCATATGGAGTAGCTGGCCTAGTCCGTCCCCGTATTTCGGTACTGGGGCGTGACAATTTGACTTCATAAATAATTTTTAAATAATACATTCATATGAGGGTATAATTGTTAATTAATACAAACCTTCACTTTTCCTTCCACTTTTCCTCCCACTTTTGGGGGATTGGATTTCTTAGGTTATGAAGGAAAAGTAATCCCTCCACTTTCCTTCCTTCTTATTTTTCTTCCATTCTAAACAAGAAAAAATGAATCTTTCCCTTCACTTTTTCCTCCTTTATTTTCCTTCCTCCCACTTTTCCCTCCTACCAAACACCCTTGGTAGGAGGAAAAAGTGGAAGGAGAAAAATATACGAGAAAAAAGTAGGAGGAAAGAAATATTTTCTTTTGTTTGGTATGAGGAGAAAAGTGGATGGAAGAAAAATTGGAGGGATTGGTTTTCCCTCATAACCTAAGAAAATCAATCATCCCAAAAGTGGGAGAAAAAAATGGAAGAAAAAGTGCATACACATCTTAATTTACAATTATACCATATATAAATTATATTATTTTAAAGTAGTTCAATAAAGTTAAATGGTAAATAAATATTGTTAGTTGAGGATATAATTTGTAAAGTATATTTTTTATTTTTATTTATTCCACTTTTCTTTCTATACCAAACAAAAGAAAATATATTACTTTCATTTTTCTTCAATCCTACTAAACACAAATGAAAAAAAAAATAGTCTTTTCTTTCAATATAATGAAAAATAATTTTTTTTATTTTTCTTCCTTTTACTTTTTATTTTTCCTAACAAATACAGCCTAAAGCCTAGATCTTTTGCGTTGAAATAATGGACAATCATTACTAGGTAAGGATAAATTGAAATTCTTTTATTATCTTCATTATATTTATTGTATATTTCTACTGAGAAGTGTAAAAGTGACTTTAGAACAAAAGAGTAAACTTAGATATTGTACTTTGTAATTATTTATTATATAAAATGATGTGACTTCTGTGAGTGATCATAGCAACCACAATGTTTGATCTTGGCTTGATGCTTGGCGCGTCTCTAATCCCAAATCTCTCGAACTCCAAGTACTCTTCCCCATTGGAGGGCATATACTTCAGTGTCAGGACCTTGGGGGCAGTAGCACTCTTAAGATGATCACTAACTAAAAAGATTATACCAAATCAAAATGATGGTAGTTAGACAAGGGTCAAAAGTGTCTGACCACCACTTCCCCTTTTTTTCTTCTTCCCCTCCATTTGGGTCCCTCTTTTACTCTTGGCATGCAACACATGAAGACACATTTAATAGGTAAGAAAGGTCAAAAGTATCGAATTCATAGGGGCTGGTAGCCTTTAGATAGATTGAGTGTTCTCTTGCACAAAGGAATTGAAGAGGAAATATAGGCTAATTATAAGGACACATATCCTTTTGATCGGAACTAGCTAGAATTAGGATTAGTCAGGTTGGAAGGAACTTTTACTAGGACTATCAAAATATTCTACTCAGGGGGCTGTCCAAAGCCCACAGCCCCCCAAACCCAAAAAATCACTCTCATTTCTAAATTTCACTCTCTCTCTTCACAAACCCTAGCTTTCTTCTTCTTCTTCTATCCATCTTCTTCTTCTCCACCATTTCCATTCTCACATCTTCATCAAAACCCTAGTTTTTTTCTCATCATCATCATCTTCTTCTTCTCCACCATTTCCATCATCACCATCTCCATCAAAATCCTAGTTTCCTTCTCTTTCCCAATTTCGATAGCACCAAAAAAAATTAAATAAACCCTAAAATGTATGAAAATAAAGGTTAAATACTTCTTTCCTCACAAAGAATGCATGAAAATAAATCCTAAAATGCATATTTTACTCTATTATCAAGATTGAAATAAACCCTAACATGTTTTTTCATTCGGAAATGTCGACTTTAGGACTGCCAGAAATTGTGGCAGTCCTGAAAGAAACTTGCTGTACAACAAGTATCTTTCAGGACTGCCTCAATTTCTGGCAGTCCTCAATATGTCTAGGACTGCCAGAAATTGTGGCAGTCCTGTTGTGGAGCATGTCCCTTTCAGGACTGCCACAATTCCTGACAGTCCTCATTACTTCTAGGACTGCCAGCAATTGTGACAGTCCTGTTGTACATCGAGTCTATTTCAAGACTGTCACAATTTCTGGCAGTCCTCATTACTTCTTGGACTGCAAGCAATTGTGGCAGTCCTGTTGTACATCGAGTCTGTTTCAAGACTGCCATAATTTCTGGCAGTCCTCAATACTTCTAGGACTGTCAAAAATTGTGGCAGTCCTGATATAAACCCAATTATTCTACAACTAGGATTTCTTTCATAGTTTTCTTCCACTACCAAAATAAGTCAAATTACCGACGAAACTAGCGACGTTTATGGAAAACGTCGCTAAAGTAAAGGACTTTAGCGACGCATAAATAAAACGTCGCGATACGTCACTGTTAGCGACGATTGGCGACGTCTTTCGACGTTTTTTTAGTAAAAAAAAGGACGTTGCTGATAAGTCGGTAAACGACGCTGATTAGCGACGTTTACCGACGTTTCTTCCTTACGTCGTTATATTTTTTTGATATAGCGACGTTTAGCGACGTCTTTGTTAGACGTTGCTGGTGAATTTCATTTAGGTCAGCCAGCCGATCAAAATTTCATTCTTAAAATTTCACTTTCCCCCCAAACCATTCCCTCTCCCCAACTCGACCCCCACACCCTCCTCCGGTGACCGTCGCCCCCCGACCCCCTCCTCCGGTGGCCCCCGACCCCCTCCTCCGTTGACCACCGACCCCCTACCCCCTCCTCTGTCTCGCGAACCCGACCGACCTCCTCCCCCGTCTACGGCAACCCCTGTCGACCCCCGACCCCCTCCTCCGGTGACCGCCGACCTCCTACCCCAGGCGGTCGAACCCCTCCTCCTCCTCCTTCCCGACAGCCCCCTCCTCCTTCTTTCTCTGTGAGTTGATAATCTTTTCACATTTTTTACTAAAGAAAAGTAGGAGTGTACTTTTGCAACTTTAGTATACTTTTGCACTTCATATCAGGATCTATTTCTTGCTTTGATGAAGCATATAATGTTCTTGCTTTGATGAAGCATATAATATAATGTCCTACATTAAAATTTGAACCAAATTGATGGATGTAGATAATGATATTGACTTAATATTGAGGTTGTATCTAACAGAATAATATTTGATGATAATGGTTGTTCTATAAGGTATCTTCAGGGTTGTCTCTTCTTTGATAAACTACTCATAGGAATGGTCTGATACCGATTTCAATACCGGTACTCATAGGGGTGCTATGGGGTGGTTTGTGACAGCAAATAGCTGAGTTATAGGGACTGAAATGGGACAGGTTTAAGGGGCCTATTAAGGACTGTTATGGGACAGTCTATGGGCTGTCATGAAGGCTGAATATAGGACAGATTTGGGGGTTATATGGACTGCTATGGGACAGCTAAGGACATGTATTATGGACTGGTTTTGGAGTGCTTATAGGCTGCTAAATGGGGGAGTAGTTGGCTGTCAACCTTGGACTGGAATGGGGGTGTTAAATGGGTTGATATGGTTGATCCCCTGCCCCCCACCCCCTCACTGCTATTAAATAGTAGTAAGTTACTGCTACTGCTGCAACTAAATAACAGTTCCCTTTGGGGACTGTTGAGTCTCCAGAGATCAGTCCCCTGGGTGGGGACTGATATACTCCAATGATGTTGTTCACAGCAGTGAAGTCCCCCCTTTTCACTCCATCAGTCACTCCCTCTAATCCCTCACTCTCTCTAACTCTATATATACACACACTACACAAAACCAAAACCCCACACTCTTAATCCTCCCTCTCTAACAAATACACATACACTCACAATATCAACCAATTCCAACTTTAATTCACCACCCCATTGGCCGAACTCTCACCCAACATGAACACAAATGTAAACACACATAATATCACATATATACATATATATAAGCCCCAAATATATATATATATATATATATATATATATATATATATATATATATATATATATATATATATATAAAATATATATATATATATATATATATATATATATATATATATATATATATATATATATATATATATATATAGTTAAATAATATGATACAATATGATACATAGAAAAACACATCTCTAAACCAATAGAAATCTGGGATTTAATATCTAAATAACATTTAAACAATATATATTAAATCTATTGGGATGGATGTAATCACTTTTTTCCCTAATTTCCCTTCCAATGGGAATCATTTTTCTTTCCTCCTCAATTTCTTTGGCATCCAAACATAGGAAAGTAATCACTTTCCTTTTCCAATATACATGATTAGAAATGATATCCCAAATTGAGGATACCTGAATATTTTAGTTAACCATAGTGAATATATATCTGAAATTCTTAAGAAAGAACATACATACTAAGACTGAGATGAATTGAACTAGAAAGAAAACAAATTATTTTTTAGAGAAAACTAAACTGAGAGAAACATGTATTTAAGTACTGTTCCCAACTTGAGATTTTGGAAACACTTGAAAAGGATTTCCCTTTTGAAAGTCTCATACGTAGTTATGTTTCTCTAAGAGAAGAGCCTTGTCCAACTTTGTACTAATTCTTTCTAAATCGAGTTAGTTATCCTTCTTCCTTCATGATTAAAGTTCGGTCATCATAGTCATAATTATGGATATCCGATATCTTAACCAAAGTGAAATATATCTGAAATATTAATAACATACATCTTATGAATTAAGCAAGGAAGTAAACAAACACAAATGATCCGAAAAATTGTATACGAGCACATTGGACTTGGACACGAGCACATTGGACTTGGACACGATTTCGATATCGATACTAATAGGAATATCCTCAAATGCTATTACTTTCACAAGTGTTTCAACGATGTGCTTGTATCTATCTTACATAATTATCTTCAAATGGATATAGAGCTGAATTACTATCTGCGGAATCGTACTTGGATGTACAACCGTCATCCTGATGACATGTGCGGTGTGCGGGATGAATTCATAGAGGGTGTACACCAGTTCCTGCAGTTTGCCAAGGCGTTCCCTCAGTACATGGACGGTAGCAAAATTAAGTGTTCGTGTGTGAGATGTCGCAACTTGAAATATCATCCAGAAGTGGATGTCACGTATCATTTATACTCGAAGGGTTTCACGCCAAATTACTATCAGTAGAGCGAGCACGAAGAACTTGTGTCTTTAGCATCGGAGTACGAGCCTTATGTGGATGTCCACAACAACGCTCCTTACGACGATGGGTTGGTGAACATGGTTTTTGACGCGGTCGGGCCTAGTTTCGATCCGGATGATCATGATGCACCTGAGGAGGCACCGAACCCCGATGCTGCACAGTTCATGGAGTTGCTAGAGAATGCAAGGACTCCATTATATCCTGGTTGTGAGGATCATTCACCGTTGGAGGTGGTTACAAGATTGTTGAGCATCAAGTCCGATTTTAACATGTCGCAAGATTGCTACAACCGTCTTATGGAGTTGCTTATAGAAATATTGCCTGAGGGTGCGAAGTTGCCTAAAGACTTCTACCGGTCTAAGAGGATGGTTAGATCGCTCTGGATGGGATACGAAAAAATTGATGCCTGTCGCAACGAATGCATGTTGTACTACAAAGACGACAAGGATGAAGATGCCTGCAGATTTTGTGGTGTCGATCGCTACAAGGCATGTGGTAGAGGAAAGTCTGTCGGTGCCAGGAAGCCTACCTCTTCGATGCACTACTTGCCGTTGACGCCGCGGTTGCAGCGGTTGTTTATGGTGAAGGAAACTGCAGAAAACATGAGTTGGCATAAGCGGGAACATACCGAAGGAATGTTGGATCACCCATCTGATGGAGAAGCATGGAAGCACTTTGATCGAGAGTATCCAGATTTTGCTTCTGATCCGCCACTACAACAAAAAGACCTATTAATGACGCTTGATAAGTGGATTTCATGACGGCTGATAAAAAAGCGTTTTGAAAGTTCGAAATACCTTTTTTCTATGACGGTTTTGGCTAATTCTGGACTTTTTATAACGTTTATAAAACAAAAAGTTATTAATATTTTAGAGCGGTGGCAAACTTGTAATATTTTTAAGTTCAATTTTTTTGGCAAAATGCTGAGAACAGCCCGCGCTTCAACAAAATTTTTCCTCTCCCCCATTCTGGTCTTCTTCTTCTCCTCCTTTCTTCTCCCTCATCTCTCCCAACTCCAAATCAAATCAGAGGAAGAACCCATGAATCTTCCTCCTCCTCCTCATCCTTAACGTAACGTTGCCGGCGAGCCGCTAAGAAACAGGAAGAACCCAGGAATCTTCCTCCTCCTCCTCCTCCAAATTCCCCAAATTTTAGGGTTTCCAAATTCTTCCATGCCTCAATCTCTCCACCGCCGATGAGTCCGATCCTCCCGTCGACGTTCCTATTCTCTTTCCTCTCATCACCGTCCGGGCTTCAATTAGTTATTGTTGTTGCGAAGAGAGATTGCAAATATCTATATTCCTCTTAAGCGTGGGAATTCATGGGCATCTAGGCTTGAATTAGTTGTTGTTGCTGTTGGGAGAAGTTGAAGGGGGATTGGGAATGTCCGGGGGAACTCCGGTGGGGGGTGGCAGGTATATGAGGCAGAGACACAGCCAGGGGTACTGGTCCGGTGGCGACGATCTCGAGGACGACGCCTCGTCCCGTGCGCCCAACACGACGCTGTCCTCCACGCCCCCGGCTTGGACGTGGACCCGGGCGCTGGAGAACTTCCTGTGGATCACCTCGGCAGCTTTCGCTGTTTACTACGACGACCGTCGGTCGAACATGGTGTCCCTCTTGTGGTCCGATGAGAGGATCAGAAGGTATGGCCTTTGTTTAGTTAGTTCCCTTGTGTGAAGTTTTTTAGATGTGTATGTCGTGGAGAGGCTAATGACACACTGAGGATCTTCTCTTCTGCTCCGCTCTCCCTCACCTCATTGATCTGCTTCATGGGGACCTTGCAAGCAGTGGCAGTCACCCTCGTAATGGAGCACAGGCCCAACGTCTGGAACATCGGCTGGGATGTGAACCTCCTTGCTGCTGCCTATATGTTGTACGTGATCATCTCACCTTAATCTCACAATCCTTCTTATTGGTGTGCTAAATCAATGTACATATATAAATGTGCAGGGGATCGTGACATCGAGCATCGCGTACTACGTACAAGGGCTGGTGATAGAGAAGCAAGGCCCCGTGTTTGCTTCGGCCTTCAGCCCCTTGATGATGATCGTAGTGGCCATCATGGGCTCCTTCATCCTTGCTAAGAAGATCTATTTGGGAGGATAAGTACTTATAAGGACGACCAACTAGCTGCTACTTATGTATATATGATCATACAATACATACTATAGAAGAAAAAAAAGCATTTAATTAATTAAATATATGCTTCTTGTTGTTGTTGTTGTTGCAGTGTACTTGGAGGCATCTTGATAGTTGCAGGACTCTACTCGGTGCTATGGGGCAAGTACAAGGAGAACAAGGAGAGGAAGGAAATAGAAGCCCTGTCCCTCCCGGTGGTGGTGAAAAGCATATTGGTCTATGAAGAAGAAATTAGTGATGCAGCAGCAGCAGCTGGGAAGTTCACTACTCATGACCATGACATGATTGAATTAGTTGATGAGGTTGTGCTTGAGAAAGCAAAGGCAAAGGCCTCCTCCATGAACCACCATGCAGCAGCAGTCAGTTATCAAGGTCAGCCTACAGCCTGTCTATATACGCATACCCTCAATATTACTGAATTATTTTCTTCCTTGCAATGTGTTTGTTGTACTTAGATCTTGATGATACACTGTACCCTTTGAGTACTGGCCTAGCAAGTGAGGTCCTTAAGAATATTGGTGATGAATATTTTTTTTCCATCTTAAACTGTCTTTTTAACCTCCAAACATGGTGATGAATATATTTTTTGGTATTACTCAGTTGGAGTATTACATAGAAGCTAGCAGTAGCTTTTGCACTTATATATCGTGCTCCAAACTTCAAGTTCGGTCAGGTCCACCTACCGAACTTTCTTTCAGAGACATGGCTAGGGATGCAGTCAGAGAGGGTATGGGTAATAGTACCTACCATATCCGTATTTGTTATTTATCACCAATAAGGATCACAAACACGATGTTTTTGGAGCAAAAATTGGTAGTTGTAAAATCGGAGATAGATACAAAGCTGATATAAGAGGAAACAGAGTACAGATAATTGAACCATGAATCATATATATGGTGAAACAAATACGAATCACATATGAGTTAGGAGTGTGGGTTCAAGTTGAATACTTTCTGAATTTAAACCTGAATAATTTGACACTTGTATATCAGTCTACAATCTAAATACATAAGTCAAGCTCTAGCGAATACAGGTCCAGGAGGCTCAAGATGTTTGCATCGTTGCCCTCATTTATGGAGAGGCTATTTCTGTGATTCAATCACATCCACCAGGATGCAAGCACTACCTTACCCTCGTGCCAAGCGATAAGTCAGTCTAAGCTTAAACTAGTTAACTGAGTTTCTTAGCTAACTTCATAAACAAGCATAAATAATCTGGTATATCTGAATCCAAATGCATCCTTCACTCAACTCTTTCTGCTCGTCCTGTTTAAGCTCTTATCTCTGTACAAATGTTTCCTTACCTAAATTCTTTAGCTTATCTGGTCACATTAGCATGTCTGTAGGATTTTGCTTTACAACCTACCCCAAATTTGTGTCTGGTTATTACATGAATATTTCACAGACAAATTTCTACATCTGAGAACTCTCTGTTGCTGCAGTTGGAGTTTTCTCACTATAAAAAGGACAAATAATGATAGGAGCCTTTTACTTTTCTATACATTGTTCTCTCTCTCTCTCTCTCTCCTCTCTCTCTCTCTCTCTCTCTCTCTCTCTCTCTCTCGTTGAGAAACTGGGTCGGTGCTCTAGCAAGATTATTTAAACAAACTTCATAAAGTTGAGACTAACATGAGTTTTCTTTCATTTTTGTGTATGTTTGATGTCATATTTTAAGTTATCATCCTAGTGACTTCCTTCAATGACAAAAGCACAGGGTCTTACATTTTGGTTTTCTAGTTTATTGAATTTGGAACTCTATCATTTGATATACTAATGAATTGCTTCTTGCAGGTTAAACTGGTTTGGTATTACAACAATGCACTAGGAAGGCCAAATAAGAAGAAATTCATAGCAAGGGCAAAATCGTATGATGTCAATCTGATCATCAGCTTTGTTTATTTTGTATCTTTATAACTTCATTGTTATGGAAACGTACATGAGTCCTTGCAAAGTTCTTATGGGTCAACTTTTCCAAGTAATGTTCTGCAATTTTTTTCTGACAGATACCATGGATCAACTTTAATAGATGCCAGTCTATCAGGGTAATATAAGCTTGCATTTCTTCCATTTTGATTGTATATGTGGTTCTTTTACTCGGAAAATAGGACTTTTATTGTTTTTTCGTTCTACCCTTACACAATTTTTTTTACTAATTAAGGTCTTCCTTGTGGAGAAGTTGTTTGTTATTTGGTCGTGAGGCCGTTCTTGTCCTAAACTTTGCTTATTGAGGTTTTTTTCTTATGAAAGGCTTACCTTAGTTCAGCAGAGAATTTTTTTCCCTTCCATGCATAGTTTTGTGAATAAATTGTTCTTACAGGAGGTTTTTAACACTTTGTTTCACTTAAAGTCTTCCAGCTCTTCATCAAAAGTTTGATCTCCCAGCACCATTTGTTTTGCACACAGATTGCCCCCATTATTGGCGCTTCTATCTACCAGGTATTTCAAATCGTGATGTATTTTGCTTGATCCTTCTGCTTATCTTCTTACTGTTTCAGTGACAAAAGTGAGTTTAAGTGAGTGCCAGGTGAGACAGAGGAGGATTTTGCAACAAGGTTAGCAAATAACTTGGAGAACCTTATCCTCAAAGAAGGACCGGATACGGTAATCATTACTTCTCATGTTTCATGTTATGGTACTCATTTAACTATGATGAATACCACAGGTTCTAATCTATCTCTCTCTGTGGCTATGTTCCATCTTATCAATTGAATAGTTTTCAGGTTTCTGACTTTTATTTTGAATTTTGGTCTCGTAACAGTTTTGTTACGAGAATCTGAATAATGAAAGTGAGAGTTGTCTCACTTGGTGCCAATTTTTATTTGAAATTGGTTTAAGTGGTTCAAATGTGGAGAAACAAGCTTTCATTACTCATGCCTTGAGGTGAACATCACCTATTTGTTTTTTTATGGAGATTTGGAGTTTGTGTGTTGGAGTTCTCAGGCTCCGGATGTGCTCATGGTTCAAGCGTAGTAGCATTTTTATGTATGAGAATCGAAAAATCAATTGATACTTGAGGCCAACAACTACAGAATGATGGAGCAGGGTTTATTCCCACCATTTTATTGATTTTTTGGAACTATTCTGATGAAAACTTGTCTACATTTGACGGTTGTAGGCTTTACAAAACTACATTTTTTGTAGAATGCCAAAGTGCAGGCTCTTTTTTAGAATGTTCAGAAGTCACATAAATATCTCTCCTCTCCTGGTTGTATCATAGCCATGGGATGCAAACCCTTATTTTAGGAAGAACTACCATCTTGGCTTTGAGATTTATTTGTATTCAGAGGACTGGTTTGGTATCCATGTGGACTGTTGCATTCAGAGGACTGTTCACTCATCCATGTGGATTGTTACCCTTTTATTGGATTGTTGATATGAAATTGGTATCAGTTATCATGCTCAGTCCATACTATTTTGTATGTCAGTCCATATTTATTACTGCACAGTTCCTTATTTAGATTGAACAGTAGTATCATAGATTCAGATTTAGTCCCTTGCTTGATGAGGTTCTGCTTCGATGATTCAGTTAATAAATGTTTGTTCAGTTAGCAAATGTTCAACCTATTTTCAGTATTGCTTCCATATGACTGTCCCAATGTGTAGTGCATATACAGTCCTTGTTTCCTCCAGTTTTAGTGTTTAGTATATGTGATATGTCCTACAAATGTTCAGTCCCTATTTGGGAATTTTACCCTCGCTTGATGTTGTCCTGCATCACCAAGTATCACTTATATTTGAACATTGTCCTGCCTGCATTTGGATCAGTCAACATATGAATGTTGTCCCTAACATTCATGTATAGACCTATTTGATTAAGGTACTAGTCCAGATGTCCATTTGTCTAGTCGAGGACCGTTAGACATCAGTCTATTTGAATACATGTTCAGTCCATACTCTATTCTTCCAGGTTCAGTCTCTTTGGGGTACTTTCAGTCCACAATGTCTTTGTCGGTTCAGTACCATTGTAGATAATGCAATCCCAGATTTATTTGTCCAATCCACTGATACGCTTTGAGAAGCTCTGCAAATAATTTGTCTAATCCCAGTTTTATATAAATTGTTGCTGCAGATATCTACTGTTGCTGCCCCTCCAGCACTTGAGAAGCTCAGCAAAAAATTTCCTGAGTAAATTTCTTAAATTGACATGTTTTAAATTTGCTCACTCTTGACAAAATTATAATCTTTTTTTTCAGGCTTCGTGTATATACAGGGATGATTGATCCCGTTATAAATGAGAAGGGGTACTAGTCTAACCATTGTAATTATGATCTTGTGTGATTTGTCCTTTGCTCACTTTCATTCTTCCCTTCTTCAGATTCACCGTTCCAGGTTTGGAAGATGCTGGCAACTATGCTTATGTAAGTTCCGAAAGAGAAGTAGCTCTCTTCTTTAGTTGCCAGTTGTGTTGTGACTGATGACTGTGCTTGTCATGATCAGGTTCTTGGGCATATCTGCTATCATATATTAGCAGCTGGTTTGAATGGTTACATGGCTACTGTAACAAACTTGAAACATCCTGTCAATAAGTGTCGATGCGGTGCTACTCCAATCACGGTAGTGTCTTCATTTTTTTTTTACTTAATTGAGTCAATTTGTTACTTTTCAAGTGTTTTCTTTTCAGTTATAGGCATACAGAAGGTGGGTCAAATAATCTTAAATCAATATAATTGATAGCTTGGTTCTGTATTGTCTAATTGCAGGCAATGATGACGGTGAAGCGATACTCACGTGGTCCTGGAGCCACACCGACTGGGAAGCTTGCACTGTGCATCCTGCAACAGTTGACTTGAAAGGAAGAGCATATGAGTACGCAATCACAGTTGATTGGGAAGCTTTCATGATTATTGGTTATGTGGCCAAGTTTTGATGTGGACAATTTTGGTAGTTGTATATATATATATATATATATATATATATATATATATATATATATATATATATATTTGGATATTCTATTTTGAGAATGTAATGAAGATGTTGATATGTACTCTATTTTGAGAAATGTAATAAAGATGGTGATATATAATGTTAAGTTTTTGGAATATAATATATACTGTGCAGTATAGAGCATTATAAATATGCTAATTTGAATAGTATAAAGTGTTATAAATGTGCTGTATTGAGCCTATACATATTATCTATTCATGACGTTTTAAAATTGTTCTGAATTGTGCACTATATATTAACTATTCATAACGCTTTTATAGAAACTATTCATGACGGTTATTTTATGACGCTTTTAAAAAACATTTATAACACCCGTTTTCATAACGGTTGCTGTTAAAAAAAAGCATCATGGTTCGTCATTAATGACGCTTTTTAGCCGTCATTAAAAGGGTTTTTTGTTGTAGTGCGCGTAATTTCAGATTGGGTCTCTGCTCCGACGGTTTTACCCCATTCGGACTTTCGGGATCCCAGTATTCGTGTTGGCCTGTGATCGTCACCCCGTACAATCTACCGCCTTGAATGTGCATGAAGACTCCGTATATGTTCCTCACCGTTATTATCCCAGGTCCGAACAATCCGAAAAGGAATATCGATGTGTATTTACAGCCATTGATTGATGAGTTGAATCATCTGTGGGAAGTAGGTTCCAACACGTACGATGTATCTAGAAAACAAAATTTTCAGATGCGGGCAGCACTTATGTGGATCATCAACGACTTTTCGGCCTATAGAATGTTATCTGGATGGAGCACGCATGGTCGTCTTTCATGTCCGTATTGCATGGACAGCACTAAAGATTTCCATTTGAAACACGAAGGCAAACCGTGCTTCTTCGATTGTCATCGACAATTCCTGCCGAAGGATCATCCGTACCGGAGGAACATTAATGCTTTTCGTGCTGGCGTTGTGGAGAAGGATAATCCCCCGCCAAGGTGGCCCGGATACACGATATGGGAAGAGGTAAAAGATTTATCAAGAGCTATTGAGCAGCCTGCTATGGGCTACAAGTGTGACGGATTTGGTCGCACTCATAACTGGACGAAGAGGAGTATATTCTGGGATCTTCCATATTGGAGCACCAATCTGATTAGACATAACCTTGATGTCAGGCATATCGAGAAGAATGTGTTTGACAACATAATTAATACTGTAATGGACGTAAAGGGGAAGACGAAAGACAATCCAAAGGCTAGATTGGACTTGGAAGAAATATGTAGACGTCCTGCATTGCATTTGATAGAGGACGGGAATGGAAAGTTGAAGTAGCCTAAGGCAATTTTCTCACTGGAGAAGGAGGATAAAGTGAGGCTTTGTAGGTGGCTTCAAGGTCTGAAATTTTCAGATGGGTATGTTTCGAACTTGAGAAGATGCGTCGACCTCAAGGAGAACAAACTGACAGGTATGAAGAGCCATGATTGTCACGTATTCATGGAGCGGTTAATTCCGATTGTATTTCGGGAATTCTTACCGCAGGCAGTTTGGGATCCATTGACGGAGCTTAGCATATTCTTCAGGGACCTTTGTTCTAAGAAATTGCTCGTTGATCGTCTAGAAAAGCAAGAGAAGGACATTGCGGTAACACTGTGCAAGCTAGAGAGGGTATTTCCTCCTGGATTTTTTGACTATATGAAGCATTTGCCGATTCATCTTTCCTACGAGGCACGTGTTGGTGGACCCGTCGAATATCGATGGATGTACCCATTCGAGCGACATTTGAATCACCTAAAAAGAAAGGTAAAAAATAAGGCTCGGGTCGAGGGTTCTATTTGTGAAGCCTATATTCTCGAGAAGATTACAAATTTCTGCTCCTCCTATTTCAAACCTCATGTTGCTACGAATAGAACGAGGGCTCCGAGAAACGACGACGGATATCAAAAATTTAATGATGGAATACTGAAAGTATTCAATGCGTCCGGAAAGCCTTCGGGAAAAATGAAGAAGAGATATTTGAATGACGAAGAGCTAAGGGCTGCTCAGTTGTATGTATTACTCAATTGCGATGAGGATAAAATGGAGAAGCTAGAGGGATAAGTAAGGAATGATGAGTTTACGTCATCTCAATGTAATAGTATAAGCTAATATTATTATACTAATCGACGGTTGCTTCATTATTTTCCAGCACTTATGATGATGAGTTGAGGCTGGTTAGACCTTACCTAACAGACGAAGCATTAGAACAAGAAATAAGACGTCATTTTCCTTCTTGGTTGAGCGAATATGTAAGTAGCTCGGTAATTACTGGCCTCTTCTAATGCAACTGCGCAGTAAATAACTTATTATCTCTTCTTTGATATTCAGGTCGATCGTCTAATTTCACCCGAGATTGAATTAATTAGAACTCTTGCCAAGGGACCAATTACTTTTGTTAAAATATGGCCAAGTTACTGTGTCAATGGCTTTCGGTTCAAGTCGACAAATGCTCCGATCAGAGACAGCTTCCTGGATCTTGATTCCACGAAAAACAGTTGTTTGTGTATCAAGTCTTCGAACTACAAAGACGTCGATCCAGGAAATAATTTCTTTAGCATCTTGCGAGAGATTGTGGAGTTGTCATATAATATTGGCAGAGAACCTGCAAAGATCGTATTGTTCAAGTGTGAATGGTTCGATCCGATTGAAAATCAAGGTTGAAAAATTGACAAGCATGGTCTTGTGGATATAAACTACAAGCGTAGATATCAAGGCTATGAACCGTTTTCCCTAGCAACTCAGGCTCAGCTCGTGTACTTCACAGCTTATCCAAGACGAGGAGCAACGAAGTCTGACCGGTGGGCAGTATGCAAGACTAAAGCTAGAGATACTTTTGATGTTGACGAAAAAGCTTACCAGGAGGACGAGCTACCTCTTGTAACCAATATTATCGATGTGGACTCCACGAAAGTTACGCATTACACGACACATAATGTAGAAGATGTAGAATTATTCGAAGAGGAAGACGAAGCCGACGAATGCGAAGATGAAAATGAAGATGAGGTCATAGAGGAAGATGAGGTCGAGGAAGACGAACAAGATGATTATTCTGAAGATGATTGAGAGAGATATACTTAACTGAACTTAGATGTTTCTTCTAGAATATATCATCTGGACTGAGATATTTATTGTAGAATGTATCATCATATGTTGTCTTGCTTATTATCTTGTCTTTATTGTACTTTCATATTTCTAGTCTCTATTATTTGTTGTACTTTCATATTTCTAGTCTCTATTATTTGTTGTATTATCATATGCTGTTATCAGATATAGCAGGTCGTCGCGGATCGTTCCGAGGGGGACGACGAGGTCATGATCCTCCGGTACTTCCTACAGGTACTGCTAGATGACGGAGTTTTCCTTCGGTACCTCCTACTGGTACCGGCTGGGACAGTAGCAGGTCGTCGCCGATTACTCCTCCATATCGGACAGTAGCTGGGCCTGCTGGGACGACGTCACGTGGCATATCTCCTGGGACGAGTAGTTCCAGGCCTGTTGAGAGTGCTCGCCCGTCTAGCGTTTCTGCTGCTGATACGACGATGGAGACGGATGAGCAGATGGCGGAGGCTGCACCAACGGCCGAGGAGGACGCGCCGACGGTCGACCAGCATCATGCAGATGATGCATGCGCACCTCCGGAGGAGAGGAGGACGGAGATCTGGGCCGACGGTACAAAGTAGGTGTTTTGGTTTATAATTTTTTTCTGTTTTTATCATAAATTAACTTTTTTCATGAATATAATATGTCTGTATAGATATCGTCTCCCAGAGGTACAGAGACGCCTAGGCCAGATGCTGAGACATAATTATGGTGGTGCTTGGATTAATTACGCTAATGCTCCAGACGAAAGGAAGAACTACTGGTTTACGCGCTTCAAGGTTAAAATAGATTTACTTTTAATATGAATCATATAATTAATTTATATTATATATAGCTGATAAATATTTGGTTTGCGCTCTTCTAGGATATATTTTTCTATCCGCCGTACCGGACCGAGCTTATTGAGGGGATATTTCCTGCCGTCGCTGCTAAGCTGATCCGCGACGCTATTAATGATCAGATGGCTCGTGATCGTGCCGGAAAGCCGATCTAAGGTTGGATCACCCCTGATCAGTGGAATGCGATGAAGGCTCGATTTGACGAGACAAGGTACAAGGAGAAGTCGGAGAAGGCCAAGGCGGCGAGGCAACATGCCTTGAAGTGTTGCGGTAGGTCGATTCCGATGACGGAACATTTTCGTCGTCTGGTATGTCTTTCGCTTTTAGAAATATTATTTTAATATAAAACCGATAAATTATTACTAAGATAATATATTTAATTACAGGTAAGGAAGGTCGGTAACGCCGACATGGTGACCGTCTTCCTGGCCACCCTTCGGAAGGACGAAGGCCTTATTGACGAGAGGGCCGAGCAGACCTATGTAAGTATTACAATACGTTATCTTAATTTAATACTTCTTGTCAATTTTAATATAACTTAGTAAATATGATGCAAATAAATATTCATGTAGTTAGTAATAATAAGTACATTAATTAGAAATTAGAAATTATAGAGTACTATCCATACTTTCTAGGCCGAGTATCAGAGGCTGCGAGAACGGGCGGCTGCTAGTGCACCTAATGCAGGAGAGGCCGGTACTTCCTCGCAGCCCACTCAAGCTCCGTCGGTGGACGAGCTGTGGATGACCGCCGTTGGTGGACTCCATAGGGGTACGTACTACGGTACGGGATCCTATGGAGCCCTAGTTGTGACCCAGTCCTCTAGGGCATCTCCTGCTAGTGTGCATGGTCCACAGCCGTCCCAGGAGTCTGCCCGAGTCCACCAGATGATGGAGTCTCTCCGTGACGACCTGCTACGACGGATCGAGGAGCAGTCTCAGCACCCTACGGACGATCCTGTACTGCTAGCACGATTGGATGCACTCGACCGCAGCATTATGGAGCTCATGGAGACGACTGAGAGGACAGAGCGCAGCGTTGGAGGGTTAGAGCGCACGGTGACGGAGCTGCAGACAGCACAGGTAACCATGACCGATAGGCTGAAGTTGGTGACAGATTCGATGGTCCAGAGCACTGATAGACTGTTATCTACCATGGATACATACAACCAGCGACTTACAGCGTTGGAGCGTGCTGGTCCTCCGGGTGCGCCTTCATCGTCGTCGACTCCGTCGCCTTCTTCATCGATACCGACTCCACCGACGTCACTGCCTGCTCCATCGGTATCGATTTCACTTGAGGAGTATGAGTTGTTCTTATCCCTTCGTCGCGGCGGTGCCCCTCCTGCACCAGATCCCTAGTAGTCCTAGTTAGGACTGTTTGTTTGTGTTTGTTTCATCCTTTGTTTGTGACTTGGATATTTGTTGGTTGTGTAGACTTGGATGTTTGGATCCTATTTGTTGGATCCTATTCTATTTGTTGGTTGTGTGTAGACTTTGGTTATTTGGTTGTAGACTTTGTTATTTGGTGTATTTGGATGTTATTATTCGTTTATGTTATTATTCGTTTCAATTGGATGTTAATGTGCTTCTGTGGTTTGCGTTTACCGGTGTTGAGTGTTCCACCGAAGGGGTCGGCGAACCCAGGAAGAAAAGAATATCTGTTATACTGTGTCTTTATGGTTATCTTTTTAAACTGCAGGGAGAAAAGGACATTCTGTATTTTATTTTTTTATTTTTTTCAGATTTGCCGACGTTTACCGACGACCATCGACGTACGTTTGCGTCGGTAAACGTCGGTAAATCTTCAAAATTTTCTAGGGTACCGACGTTTACCTACGTCCTTCTACGTCGGAGACCGTCGGTAAGCGTCGCTACACGTCGGTAATAATCCCAGGAATTACCGACATTTAGTGACATTTTAAACGACGATAAACGTCGATAAATTCCCAGGATTTTACCGACGTGTAGCGACTTTAAACACGTCGCTAATCCACCGACGAAACGACGGTAGACGTCGGGAATATACCGACGTAAATTTACGTCGATAAACGTCGATATTTGCGACGTTCGGCGACGTTTTAAAGATTACCAACTTACGTTTCCGCGACAAGTCCAAAACGTCGGTAATTACGTCGGTAAATATTTTTAGCGACGAAATTTGTCGTTTTAGCGACGTCTTTAGGCGTCGCTAAAACGACTTATTCTGGTAGTGTTCTACAACTAGGATTTCATGCATAATTCTTCTATTAATAAAGAAAAATTGGTTAATAGACTAATAGATTTGATAACTTCTACAACTAGGGTTTCATCCATAATGCCCAAACAAGAAGAAGAAAAATAAAGTAGGGTTTGGAGAAGAGATCTGAGAAATTAGAAGAGAGCAAAAAATCAAAATAAACTAGGTTTGCAAAAATTGATGTTCTTGTTCTTGTTTTTTTTTCTTGTTCTTGTTGTTCTTCTTCTTCTTCTTCTTGTGAGGAATGGAGAGTGAGGAAGAAAACAAAGATTATAAGACTTATCTTTTATACCTACCACTTGGATAGCCCTGAGTAATTTTTTCAGTGGCAAACTTGTAAATAATGGAAAACTAACACTTGGACAGCCCCGATCAAAATGTGCTGTGCCCTTATAATTTACCGAAAAATATGGCAATGGCCAAGGACATTACACTTTCTGGTCAGGATAATTTTTTTTTCTTTACAAATTTGCCACCCCCAAACATTGCTTAGGGCTGTCAACCCCTTTTGCATATATGCCAGTTTTTTTGTTTGTTTGCTTTTATCTTCTTCTTCCAAAAACTTCTTCCAAATCCCAAAATCCAAAATCCTAAATATTCTAGAATTTGTGGTCCCAACCCCAATATAATTCGCGTCCGTGAATCTTCGATGAATATTCAACCTTTATTTGGTATGTCTTCGATAAAATATAATGAAGCATTTGGTCCTCCATAAATTATTGAATTACATTAAAAGTGTAGGAATATGCAAGAAATGGTCGAAGAAATTAGATCATCAAACTCATTAGCTCATTCCGCTCCTTCCGAAGAACACTCGGGTTCTTCCGAAGTACCCTTGGTAAGCAATCTGACACCTCAATTTTGACAGTTGATTGTCGAAAAATTTGACAGTCCATAAAACTTAATGAACAAATTGTTTACACTCCAAAATTGCATGTTACAATTCAGGACTATCAAAAAATTTGACAATTCTACATATTGATAGGACTATCAATTTTTTTTGACGGTCCTAAAGAAAACATGTTGTTCAGAGAACATCATATTTTCTTTAGGAATGTCAAAATTTGTGACAGTCCTAACAATAGGTAGGACTGTCAAAAATTTTGACAGTCCTACATATTAAATTGAATGTACATTTTTTTTACAGTCCTATTGAACAACATGTTTTTCTTTTATTTTTTGACATCTTAATAAATTTTCTTTTCTATTATAGGGCGAACCATCTACAGCTCTTGTGGTACATCCTCCTATTATTGTTGATGGCAATTTATTATCGACAGATATTTACTTTCAATCTCACGAAGAAGCGTTAGATTGGTGTAGACAAGTTGGAAGGCAATACAACAAACTCATTGTTAATCAAGACCGATCAGATCCCGACAGGGCCGAAAATATATAGAGCTTGGATATGAAAGAGGTGGTGTGTAGGTATCATGGGAAAAATATATAGTTCCTGAAAAGAAAATTTAGGACAAAAAATCGTTGGGATGAAAAAAATGTGATTGTCCATTCAAGATGCATGGTGATTGTGAAATTAGAAGATGTAAAGTAGATAGTCCAAGTGAAGAATGGAATGCACAATCATGTTATTGTCGAGAAACGGGTCATTCGTATACCGAACAATTGAACAATGATGAGAGGAAGCTAGTTGAAGAGTTTTCCTTTTCCGGACTTGCACCAAAACAAATTTATTCCGTCGTACAACAGAAAGACGAGAAAAACAAGTCAACAATGAAGACAATATACAACACATTATCGAAATCGAAATATAATAGTATGAAAACAAGAATGACGATGTAGCATGTGTTGAAGCTGCTTGCCAAAAATTATTATGTGGAAGTACCATAGAAGACATCCACAGAATAATGATGTACTTTCAATATTTTGGGCTTATCATGATTGTATATATTTGGTCAGGTCCTACGCTGACGTGTTGGTCATTGACTGTACATATAAGACAAATAAATTCAATATGACTCTTTTTTACGTTGTTGGCTTCACGTCTGTGGGGAAAACTTTTTCAATCGCTTTTTGTTTTATGCACGGTGAGATAGTTGAAGATTACACATGTGTATTGTGAAAACTTAAATCACTTTACACTAGACACAGAGAGCACTCTATTTTTGTTATTGAGAGAGAATATGCTCTAATAAATATTATAGCTATCGTATCTCCTCACGCGCATTTATGCACTTGGTATGTAATTAATAATCGGAATATCCAAGCACAATGCAAGATGAAGTTCAAAAAATTGGATGGTAAAATTGACGTGGTCTACTTCGAAGAATTCTACAATGATTGAAATCTTGTATGGTGAGCAAGTACCAAAGACAGTTATGACATAATATGGTACATGTTCAAAAAAAGTGGGAGACGAGTAATCCGATATGCATTTCTTATATCAAAGATATTTGGCTAGAACAACATAAAGAACAATTAGTCTTAGCATGGATAAATATGGTGAAACATTATGGCACAATTACTACCAACCAGGTCGAAGAACTATTCTTTATGTTGTTCTAGCCAAATATCACTACCAACCATGGTACATTTTCATTTTTTTAGTTTTTTCTTCCTTTTTCATTTTTTAGTTGGGTATTAACAGTCAACCGTTAGTCCAAGACCCAAATACTAATTTTGCCTATTATGGAGATTCAAATACAAATATTCTAAGTTATTGGCGACCAAAACACTAATTATGCCTATTATGGAGACATGAACACAAAAATACTAACTCTAAGACCCAAAGTCTAAATATCCCTAAATTTAATGATAAATTCGATGGTGAACGAGATTACGACATAATTCGAGATGAATTTCAATATTGCAAAGCATGAACACCTCTTAGATGCTTTAATCCATGTAATATATCACAAGACATTAGGCTTACTACTTGAGGAGATAGATAGGTCAAAGTTCGTGGGTTTTGATGTCGAGGTTTGCGGTTGTTCATATCGACATTTGCTCGGCCTCCCTTATGCGCGCACATGAGATTAACGAATATCGACGTCAATCTAGACCTATTCCAATAGATGTTTTTAATCAACTTGGAGACAATTGTTGATCATACAGATGGTGAATAATGACAATGATTTTTTTCTGTACCAAAAATAAAACACCTTCATGCAAGATGGTGTGCCGCACTTGAATCAGAGAGGGAGTCCATTGAGTTTAAAATCCAAGAAATTGCTAATCCGACAAATAGTCGATTGCAAGAGTCATCCATTGTTACGCTCCAAGGGTAAACCACAAACAAGAATGAACAGGGCACAAAAAAAGAAAAATTAGTCAATTAAGAGAGATCCATCCTTGTTTGAGCATATTGAACGAAGTTTAGAACAAGCTGGGTTTAATACGGTCGTGAAAAAGGTATCTGGTTCGAAGAGGAAGAGTAAGCTGCATGTTCAAAGGAAAAGGAAAAAAAATAGTTTAGAGCAAGCTAAGTCTAATACGATCGATCTAGATCACTTTTCTACATACATTGTGTACATTCACCATTTTCTGCCTGAGATACAGAATTATATTTGGTCTTTTGTTGATGTTCCTATAGATGGCCATTGTGGATTTAATGTGCTTGCAAGACATCTTGGCTATTCCAATGAAGATGGATAGAGACATTTAAGGAAGAGTTGTACGAGGAGTTGGAGTCTCATCTTTTCTTCTACACCAAGATACTCAGCGAAGAAACTGTTGGAGCCTTGTTGACAAGCATTCCATGTACTGATATTGTTACTAGAGAAGTTATATGGAAGTCCCTTCTACTGCATATTTATTCGCTAATGGTACTACAAAAATTTGTCAGATTAGCGACGTTCCAAAAACGTCGCTAATCTCAGCCAAAACGTCGCTAACCTAAATTAGCGACATTTTCAGCGACGTTTTGGAAACGACAGAAAAAAGCGTGTCGCTAATCGAGAAAACGTCGCAAAACGTCGCTATGGCGACGTAAGTTAGCGACGCTAATAACGTCGCTACCTAGCGACATTATTTGCGACGTTTTCTTATGGTCGCCGATTAGCGACACATTAGCGACATTTTTGCGACGAAGTGGTGGCATCAGATTGTTTGCCACGTCAACAATTTAGCGACTTTTTTAGCGACCTTTATATACGTCGCTAACATTTAGCAACAAACATAAACGTCGCTAAAAATGTCACTAAATTGAAAAAAAATTAAAAAAAAGAATCCAGAATGTAAATGTACAATCCAAAATACAGAATCTAATCCCTGGGTTTGCCGACCCCTTCGGAGGAACACTCAACACTGGCACGCACAATACAATCCCGAATAGACCAAAAATAATTGGTCGTCTCCTCAAGCCTCTCGGAACATCACAATATGCATCACACATCACACAAACCAATATACATCACAATATGCATCACCCATCACACAAACCAATATACATCATACACTAAAAAACAAATATCCATCACAATATCCAAAGAAGATATATCCATCAAAACAAATATCCATCACAATATCCAGAGAAGATATATTCATCAAAACAAATCCAGTCAATATATGTATCTAATGTCGTCTATGCTGGGGCAGATAGATCTCCCTCAGCCAGCGCATAAGTAGGATCCACGGCAGCCAGATCAATATCCAGAGGAGATGGATGACTGGACCTCCCGGTGGAACTGCCCTCTGGTGCCACCTCCTCTTTCACAGCTCCCTCGACTTTAGGAATTACTTCTGGAGCAGCTCTCTCGGTGGAACTGCCCTCTGGTGCCACCTTCTCTTTCACAGCCATCTGTGACTCCCTCAAGCGAGATCCTCGGGTCTTAGGTGCCATCTGTGAGAACGGGTGCCATCTCGTTTGAGTACATTTTCGAAAGCAGATAAAATATAGAAAATTCAATTTTTTGCCAAGTGTGAGAACGGATGGCTCAGAACACAACCCAAAATTCATTCTAGCATACATTAGTGTGAATCATCTATGTTCTGTATATATAGTGTAGTATATGTTCTTATCGAATCTAGTATCTGAAGGATATAACATAATCAAGATGAACCCACATAATATAATACTAAGACATCATCTACTATAATAACAGAATCAAGATAGGTTGTCGTATCATCATTACCAAGGTATGGAGGTTAATTGGAGGAAGTTACTGCAGAAAGTGAAGACCGACATGAACTGACACACGAAAATAAGGGGCTCTAAGCTGGAACAAGTAAAGTTGTGCTTTGGAAAAAGAACTCTTGTAAACTCTTTATTCACAAAGCAAGCTATAATTAAAGAATACAGAACAAGTATCGAGTTCGTAACTCAAGTATAGAGCTTACAAGAGTTATAAACTCGATACTTGTTCTGTATTCATTATATCTTGCTTTGTGAACAAAGAGCTTACAAGCGTAGAACATCCAAAATACAACTTTACTTGTTACAGCTTTGATCTCCTCCTTTTCGTGCGTCAGTTCATGTCAGTCTGCACTTTCTGCAGTAACGACCACAAGTTTTATGTTCTTCAACGATATATTTCACATGCTTAATTGCGAAGTGTGGGGACGAATGGCTCAGAACACAACCCAAAATTTATTCTAGCATACATTAGTGTGAATCGTCTATGTTCTGTACATATGGTGTAGTATATATTTTTATCGTATCTAGTATCTGAAGAATGTAACAGAATCAAGATGAACTCACATAATGTAATACTAAGACATCATCTACTACTATATAAGATATAGTGATAGGTTGTCATATCATCATTGCCGAGGGATGAAGGTCGAAGGACAGTCAACTTTATCTATGGCTACATAGTTTCTGCCTCGTCAGTCGAATGACTGCAGAGACTATGTCCTGATCACCATTTCATACCGTAGATAAATGCAAATGGAGCTGGAGCCAAAATACAGAATCTAAAATACAAAATACATAATCCAGAATGCAAATGGAGCTGGAGCTGGAGATACAATCCAGAGATTGACACAGTACTAATTCATATATGTAGTCCAATAAAAATAGTCTAATACAAACACAACCCAATACAAATAGTCCAATACAAATAAGTACTAATAGCTAATGACAACCACGCAGCTCACGCAAATGCTCAGTGATACGATCACGCAACCACTTCGAATAAGTAGGATCGACGGCGACAGGAGAATGTAGTCCATTGCAGGTGCTGGATGAATAGAACTCCTGGTCTCACGAGCTACCGGTGCCACTCCCTCCCTAACAGTAGGAGGAGCCACCTCAGCATTCAGTGTTTCCCTCAAACGACGTGCCGCTGCTCGGGTCATGGGTGCCATCTGGTAAGATCGATATTCACAAATAATATAATTGTAACATAAGCAAGCTAACTAAAGGAACCATTATCTCGTTTGAGTACATTTTCAAACGCAGATAAAATACAGAATATTTGATTTTTTTTGCCAAGTATGAGAACGAATGGCTCAGAACACAACCTAAAATTCATTCTAGCATACATTAGTGTGAATCATCTATGTTCTGTACATATGGTGTAGTATATGTTCTTATCGAATCTAGTATCACAAGGATATAACAGAATCAAGATGAACCCACATAATGTAATACTAAAATATCATCTACTACTAAAAGATATAGTGATCGGTTGTCGTATCATCATTGCCGAGAGATGAGGGTCGGAGGACAGTCAACTTCATCTACGGCTACATAGTTTCTGCCTCACCAGTCGAATGACTGCAGGGACTATGTCCTGATCATCATGTTTTACCGTAGATTAATGCAAATGGAGATGGAGCTGGAGCCAAAATACAGAATCTAAAACACGAAATACAGAATCCAATCCCTGGATTCGCCGAAAATACAAAAACAAAGATTGACACACAGTACTAATTCATATCTGTTTTAAGTGTGAGAACGAATGGCTCAGAATATAACCCAAAATTCATTCTAGCATACAATAGTGTGAATCATCTATGTTCTGTACATATGGTGTAGTATATGTTCTTATCGAATCTAGTATCTGAAGGATATAACAGAATCAAGATGAACCCACATAATGTAATACTAAGACATCATCTACTACTGAAAGGTATAGTGATAGGTTGTCGTATCATCATTGCCGAGGGATGAGGGTCGAAGGACAGTCAACTTTATCTACGGCTACATAGTTTCTGCCTCGCCAGTCGAATGGTAGCAGGGACTATATGTCCTGATCACCATGTTACCAATTAACCAACCAACAAAACTACTTGTTACAAATATCGGCACTATCGGTGCTTTCGAATCGGAGCATTATATTTTTCGGTGTCGGAAAACAAATAATTATTACTAAATTATCAGATTTTTTAGCACTATCGGTGCCCTTGATTAAGCCCCCCTCCCCCCCGCACCCCTCCCTCCTACACCACCCCTAACCCTAACCCGAACCCTATCCATAACCCCTCCCCCACCAGCCCCCCTCCCCTACCAACCATCCTAACCCTAACCCTCCCCTCCCCACAGCCCCCCCTCCTTACCCCTACCCCTAACCTGAACCCTAACCCTCCCCTCCCTCCTGCTCCCCTCCCCCAGCCGCCCCCACCCCCACAGCTCCCCTCCCCCAGCCACCCCCCCCACTGCTCTCCTCCTCCAGCCGCCCCCACCTCCACTGCTCCCCTTTCCTAGCCGCCCCCACCCCCCTGCTACCCTCCCTCAGCCGCCCTCACCCCCCGTCCCTCCCCCCCATATACCCACCCCTAACCCGAACCCTAACCCTAGCTCCCCTCCCCCAGCCGCCCTCACCCCCTTATCCCACCCCCCCAGCCACCCCCTACTCATAGCCCCCAACCACCCGCATCCCCCTGCCCCTCCCCCCAAGCCACTCGCACCCTCCAACCACCAACAACCAAAATAGAGAGAGAAAAAGAGAGAGAGAGGGAGGGAGAGAGTCACGTACCGGAGAGGGAGGAGAGTCGCCGGAGAGAGTGAGAGCGCCGGAGGGGGGAAGGAAAAAGAGTGAGAGAGTAAAATGGAGGAAAATGAATTGGTAGCATGAATTTAATTAGAATTTAGCGACGTTCATCCTAACGTCGCTAAATTAGTCGCTATTAGCGATGTCATAGCGACGTTTCGCGACGACTAGCTCATGTAACTAATATACGTCATTGTCACGTCGCTATTTTTGTCGCTAGTAGTGACTGTTAGCGATGTTTCAATTATACGTCGCTAATGTCCACAATTTAGCGACTTTTGCCAACGTCGCTAAATTTACGTCTCCAATTGAGCAGATTTTAGTAGTGTGGGTATAAGATACTAATTGTACATTTTTCGAAGAATATTAATAATACTTTCTTTCCAATGTGCACTTAGCCGACCAACCACGGAATATTCAATCTATATACAATAGGACTTGTTGGATAATACTTTGTCATTCCGAGGTTGATTGATCGTTCTCCCACTACCAGAATAAGTCATTTTAGCGACGTCTAAAGACGTCACTAAAATGCCTAAAGACGTCGCTAAACTAGTTTAGCGACGTATTTAGCGACGTCTTCCTCTTGTCGCAGAAACCTTAGTCGGTGTTTGGGAAGACGTCGCTGATCGTCGCCAACACCGACGTTTATCGATGCAAGGATACATCGGTAATATACCGACGTTTACCGTCGTTTCGTCGATAAAATAGTGACGTTTATCATGTCGCTATACGTCGGTATTCCCTGGAAAAATTATCGACGTTTTTGATGTCGCTATGCGTCGGTATATGGTACCGACGTTTTGTGATGTTGCTATACGTCGGTATATCCTGGAAAAATGAGGTAAAATCTTGGGATATTTACTGACGAAACAGACGTCGCTATACGTCGGTAACCTGGCAATATATGCCAGTTTAGCGACGTCTACCGACGCAAAGTGCCATCGAAAAGCGTCGGTAAACGTCGGTAGACGTCGCTAAATTTGAAAAAAATAAAAACAATTGCAGAAAACTATCCCAACATACCCTCTCATATATGCAAGCCTACTTATATACATAACTCAACTGAACCTATCTCAGAAAACTAAACCAAGGCAAACATCCATATGTATCAATGCATATGCTAACCCACACATAACATGAAATCTGAACTCACTGCACTTAGACAACACACGCATGAGAAAATACCTACATATACATCATCCTATATATGACAGTAAACAATACCTACATATACTATATATATGAAACTGTAAACCCAAACTTATCCCAAACTGGTATGTAAACCCACAAACTGAACTGAACTACAACCCAAGCTAACTCAGAGACTCACAAACTCAACCTGGGAATCAAACTCAAAAGCAAACCCTAACTCAGAACTCACCCAAACTCCCAAACAACATACAATATTCAATTATATAGCCTATTTATATAAATACATATATATGTTTAATATCACCAATACAGAAATAATGTAAGAATCGTATCAGTCATGATCAGGACTAATATTTAGGTTAGGGTTTACCTAGTCGGGGTCGGAGGAGCGGGTCGTCGAAGGGGCAGGGGGTTGCCGGTGGGGAGCTGGAGATGAGGGTGAGCGGGGTCGCCGGTGGGAGCAGGGTCACCGAGCGGGGTCTCGGAGGGTCGGGGGCCGAGGGGGGAGGGTCGTCGAGGGGGGAGGGGCTCGCCGGAGGCCGAGGGGGGTGGGTCGCCGAGGGGGAGCGCGCTTTCGTTTGGGAAAATTTCGATCGAAAAATAATGGGGGGGAATAAAAACTGAAAGCCCTATATTTTCAATTTAGCGACGTCACACCTATACGTCGATAAACGTCGCTAATATTAGTAAAATTAGCAACGTTACAGTAGTTACGTCGGTAAACGTCGCTAATATTAGTGATATTAGTGACGTTCGCCGACTTATCCGTGACGTATGTTTTCTTATACACAAAAAAGTCGCAAAACGTCGTCGATCGTCGGTAATAGTGACGTATTGCGACGTTTATAGAATACGTCGCTAATTCCTTAAACGTTAGTGACGTTTTATTAAAACATCGCAAATTGCGTCGCTAATATGACTTATTCTAGTAGTGTCCTATTTCTCCACCTGCTTCGATTTGGTATAAACATGCACCCGAGAAAGCAATCTCCTAGACAATACACCTTGCACGACAATAATAAATTCCTATAAGAAGTTGAAGATGGAGACATGCCTCATGATCACTTTGATATTGTATAGTGATACGAGGAAAACTACATGGTTTTCTAACATATTGCAGTTTTGTATCATTTTTGCAAATATATAATATATTAGGAAGACAAGAAGAAATAAAATATTCTATTATAAATAAATGAAATATAAGTTTTTGCTATCTTGTTTCAATGATATAGTGAAACTTTTGAATTTTGTACTTTTGTATCATTGTGAAGATTATGAGTATTTACTTTTGTATCATTATAATAAAACGATAGTGTAGTTTAAAGGAATGAAGAAAAGTTTTCGGAGCCGAAGAAAAGTTTTTACTTTCATTTTACAATTTAGCATCCTATGACACAGGAAAAGTTGCAGTATCCTATAATACAGGAAAAGTTCAGTATAATTTTTTTTAAAGTAATTTAGGACTGACAATTTGACAGTCCAGGCAACAGTTAGGACTATCAAAATATTTGACAGGCTTAACTGGAACTTACTGTTGGAATTTTTTTACTTGTATATGTTTGCCATTAAAATTCTTTGATTACAAATTTCAATACAAACAGAACAGTGTTACAATATAGGACTTAGATGTAGTCCTAGGAGTACACTTTTGTTTAATCTGGGTTCCTTGTGCCAATGGAGTGAGTGGTAATACGTTGACTCCGTTGACGATCTGACGACGGTTATCGGTTCTCTGAAGGTCTGGATTGCTCTGGGTGCTGGAGCTTGTTGAGAGGAGGAAGACGTTGAGTGTCTGTATCTGCCTCTCTGGTGGTGCGAAGTCTCTGTCTGTTCGCTGTGGAGGTTGATATGTATGCACGCAGATTGGTCCGTGTGTGTCCACAAGAAGGAAATGATCCCTCTATTTATAGTTTTGCAGGCTGGCTGCTCGTGCGTGCATATGTAGGATGCGCCTGTACGTGGGGATGCCACGTGTTGATTGCTGATGGAGGCGCATGGACGATGCGCCCTGATCGAGGGAGTTGACTTCTTCATGTTGCTGTTGTGAACCGACACATAGCGGAGAAGAAGATTTTTTTGTTGCTGAGATCTTGGATGAGTCGAGTCAAAGGACACGTGTAGTCGACCCATGGCTCAGAGATCTCGGATTTGGTAGGGGGAATGATCTGGTAGGATGCGCCTAGGATTGGGATGTACGGGCCTCGTTTTCGTTACTCCGGAAGAGCCGTAGATCGGAATGGCGGTGCTGCGGCTTTGGTAGCTCTTTCTTCCTTCAAAATGGGGTAGCCCATTCTGGTTGTGTTGAAAGCTGCTCCTTTAGCCGTGGTTTCGATCACGGTCTTCCTTCGCCTTTGGAGGCTCTTTCGAAGCCTCCCCTGGCCACAGATTTTGCGGTGCTCTTCTCTTCTTTGGTTTCAGCCAGAGGGTTAAATGCTTCATTAGTCGAAGCATTTATCAGGTGAGCCTGGCTGGAAGAGCGGCACATAACTGGGCTGCTAAAGGGATGCACATAACTGGAGATGCACATAACTGAGCTGCTGAAAGGATGTGCCCTGCTGAGTGCGCTTGGCGGGATGTGCCTGGTTGAGGGCGCATGGTGGTTGCTGCGCCTGACTGGAGGTGCATGGTGGTTGTTGGATGTAGACTTAGGATCCTTTTTTTATAGAAATTCTCCTTTGTACAATCATCCTTAGACATGTAATAGATTTTTAAATGTTAAATAAAAAGTCCTCTTTCAATGTCTATATTTGTTGCTTTTTGCTGTGAAGCACTTTGTCCAAGCTTTGGCACATGTAGTCTGGCGCATAGACTTTCGGGTTCTGAAATTCCATGCTTCTACAAGACCCCCTTCAAAGTTTTCAAAACTTTTGGATAAGTTTTGGAATACTTTGAATAAGAAGCATGGTAGTGGAGGCGCATGACCGTCAGGGCGCATAGATACTCCGTGCGTCAGTGCTGGGCGCATGCTCCGCTCAGTTAGTGCAAATGATGATGCCTCGGTAACCTAAAAAAGATTAATGATGATCTTTTTTTGGTTTTATTTGTGGTTATCTCTTCACAGAACCCGAGGCGACGGCTGAGATCACACATCATTGGCTCACGCGTGCGACCAAGCCCTATAAATAGGCGAAAGATGGAGAGAGAGAGAGAGAGTTCTTCTTCTCCTTGCTTTTGCTTTCTTTAGAGTTCTTCTTCAAAAACCCTAACTTTTCTTCTCTCAAAGAAATGGCTCCCAAGACTCCTCGCGGCGGTGCTGGCAAGCGAAAGGAGCCGGTGGAGTATGCCGAGGGGGATGCCCCTATCACCATTGTGACTCCGGCCGACGTTATTCCTGCTGTGACGGGTGGGTGTCGTCTTTTCCACTACTTTCTTTGTTCCGGCGATCTTTGGATCATGTGACTGAGTTGACGTGCCCTAACTCTCTTCTGTCGACGCGCATGGACTTCTGTCCTCGCCGAGGTTTCATCCCGCCGACGTGCATAGGTTTAGGCCTTTATCACGCACCGAGGTTTAACTGCGGATGCGCATGGGTTTACACCCTGAATGCGTCAAAGCCTTTGCTGACGCGCATGGGTTTACGCCCTGATGATGTGCCGAAGCCTTTCACTGAGGCGCATGGGTTTATACCCTGATGATGCGCCGAAACCTTTTACTGAGGCGCATGGGTTTAAACCCAGATGGTGTGCCAGGTTGCTTTGACACACCTTGTCTTTTTGCCTGACCTTTGATTTTTGTTGTGCCAGTATCGATGACGATTCCGTTGCTGAACGAGGTCCTTCTGAATGCTTCCCTTTGTCAAATGGGAGTTGATTTTGATGAGGCGGTTGTCAACCCTGCCAAGGGTGTTATCTTACAGGATCAACCTCCTGAGAGGGTGCTGCAGATCCAGAACCAGTTGCCGACTTTCCTCCAGAGCATGATGGAGAGCGAAAAACTGAAATCTGCTGAATCCAAAGATGTGACCTTCTTGAAACCCGCCTTTTTGTTCGACGACCGCCTGATCTCCACAGAAGCGAAGATACTGAAGGTCAAAGAAGACTGGTTCTTCTCTGCAAAAGGCATGGTGCTGTACATGCGACAACTTGACTGCCAGTTGCCGCTGACAGCCTTCTATCGTCTAGCTTCGAAGAGAAGGATGTCCTGGGATCTTACTCCTTCTCAGGGAGGGGCCCTAGGAGGTGATCTTTCGATTGATACTACCTCGAATCAGAGGGATACCCTATCTGCTTCACGAACCGGTCCCTCGTTCAGTTGCCGAACTTTACGTCCCGGGAGCCTCTACAGTGAAGTCCCAACTGACACTTTTGCCTTCAATGCTTCAACCTTCGCGAGTCGGATGCTGACATCGAGGGTCATGTATCCGAAAGGTAGCTTTAGGGTCGAAGGTTGGTGTCATCATATCTCGAGGTGGGATGAGTTGACCACTTGGGTGCTTTCGAAGTTCAAGGTTGAGCTTAAGGAGATTGGGCTGATAGCCGCTATCCGTGCCACGCAGGCTGGCGTGGATCTCAATAAGCCTATGTTCCTTGCACTCTTAGAATTGTTCAATACCCAGACTGGTACCTTCTACACTCCCGTGGGGGAGTTGGGGTTTGCTCTCCACGAGATGTGCGAAGTGTCCAAGCTTCCCTGGAGCTCAGAGCCGTACGAGGAACCGTTTTCAAAGAAGTGGCGAGCCATCATTATTTGATGCATCGGAAGGACAAAGTCAAGACTCTGCCTCATGTGACTGCTTGGAGGGATTATGTTTTCAAGCAGGATTTGGCGGATCCCTCGAAGATCCGGTTTACGACTCCGCAAGGGCTGAAACCTGCAGAAGTAATTTCTGAGATAAGCCGGCTGGACGAGAGGACCCCTCGTTCCAATGAGGATGGCGAGAACGCGTATAGCTGCTTCTGGCACTGTGCGCACCGGATGTCGTCTAAAGCGGTGCTGCCAGCATACTTGATGATATGGCTTCGAGATTGTGTGTTTGCGGGCGGATCTGGTGCAGTGGAGGGGGTACACCGGAACCTTATTTTGCCTGCCGTAAAGTTGGCTTTCGGGCGTCCCTTAGCTCTCCTTCCCGCTATGGTGTGTAACCTATTGCGGGGTTTGAGGACTTTTGCTGATGACGTGATCCAGGAGAGGGGTAAAAATGACAACTTTCCCCGGGCTGAATTGTCATTCCATTATCTTATGGGATGGCTAATTCTGCATCATCCGAATATGATGAGTCCCGGTCCGGAGGAGGATCATGTTGAAGGAGATGCCTTTATCCGCCGCTTCTACAAGAGGAAGTGGTTACACACTGGCGTCCTCGTTTTCAGGAGAGTTTTGTCCTACCTTCAGGGATGGGAGATTGTCAAGGTCGCCCCCATCTTCAAAGATTTCGAGGCTGACCAAGATTTAATCGACTCAGGTGAAGATGCGATTACTCTGCCGAAATGGGGTTTTTGTTGGTTGCAAAGTATTCGGCCTTCTCACTTGGTCTATCGCAACCAGAATAGGTATTATCTGGAGCCATATCTGCCCAGCCGGTTCGCTCGCCAGTTTGGCTATACTCAGCTGATGCTACAGAATCCCAGTAACAGTCTGGGATTCATCGATAGTTTGCTAGATGGAGACCGGGGCTGGCAATATTACAATGCCGGGTGTACTGGTGTTCAGTTTACGGTGCCCGTTCGCAACCCTCGGCCACAGATCCTGTATTCGGTCGCTAAGCTGTATTGCACAATGAATGCTGCGTCTCCAGGTTATGACAGAGAGACTAGTTTCATCATTGGAACTCAGCTGGAGGCCACGGCGAACATGTTGATGGTGGCTCGGTCATATCACCCACCAGAACCGGCGGGGTATTGGGCTGCTGCTGCGGCATTAGTGAGAGATCCTCTTGTTGGGAAGAGGCGGGCTGACGCGGAAGCCGGCTCGTCTGTACCAAAAAGGTCGAGGAAGACGACGAATCCAAAGGCAACGAGAGTGCCACCTATACAGCCAGTGGAATCAGCTCCTGCTGAGGTAAGGAGTCCTCCGTAGCTTTGGCTTATCTTGTCATTTTCGTAACTTTTGCTTTTCTTCTTGTAGGGATCGTCGAAGAAGAAGACCCGCGTTTCAAAACCGGGTGTCAATAAACCGAAGGAGGTAGCAAACTCCCCTGATGAGCGCATCTCTCCGATGGTAATGTCTCCAATAGAGGAGAGTCTTGAAGATGTTCCCGCAGAGGTTTTACTATCTCCAGATTTTGTTAGAAGAGATGTAGAGGTTGCGGCAACTTTCAGGGAGGTGCCAGCTGCCGTGAGGGCCTTGGACGTTGAGGGTCCAACAGACACGAGGCTTCCTGGTGATGATGTGGGGTAGAGTTCGTCGTCTTCGGATGACGCTGCTCCAGAGTTGCAATAGCCTATTGCGGGGGCAACAGAGATGGTTGGAACAGAGGAGAGGGTTGATTCCCCTTCTTGTTATGATGAGGGGAGGTCGGCTGCATCATTGCCGAGCCCTACCCCAGACTCAGCGGCGGAAGCTGAGGTGGCTACCAATCAGGAGATAGTGACAGATCCTGTCCCTGTAGAGGGATTTGATGAAGAGACTCGTCTGACAGTCCCGACTCCTGGGGCGGGTCAGGAGACAAGTGTTGATCTCTCCGTTCTACCAGGGGAGGTATTGGCTGTTAATAGCGCGTTGGGGACTGGAGAGGTGGTTGCTGACATCGGTGGTACTTCCAAGTTCGGGAAGGGTAAGGGTGTGATGGAACCCTCTGTTGCTCCTTCCACTTGGGGTACTATCTCGACACCTGTGCCGGCTCCTTCTGCTTCCTTGGATCCTCGGGCTAGTAGTCCAGCCCCTGTTGATGAAGAGCCTATTGATGCCGAGGTTCAAGCCTCGCAGGTCAAGGTTGGCGGGTCTTCTTGCGGTCCGCCAACTGGGGTAGCTCCTCCAACTCCTGTCATGACACCACAGGTGCTGGCGGACGCAGATGAATATGTAAGATTCATCGTTGAGGCAGTGTACAAAATGCTACAGAGGGGGGTGTCGGCAGTGATGGACGCCAAGAGGAGCTTTGCGACGGCAAGAACTCGGGCATTGCCTCATATCAACTTGATCCGTATTCACCTGAGCCACGAGCATATGGCCGACATTCTGGAAGCCACGGTGGCTGAGTTGGACCAGTGGCTTTCTGAATTAGGGTGCATCCAGCAGAATGACCTCTCCGTCCTGATAGATGCGGAGAAGGAGAAGTTGCTCGCCGAGACTGTGTCTTCCTACCAGGCCACTGTGAGTGTATGGGAACGCGAAGTGTCTGAGATTGAAGCTGCAGTGGAGCAGTTATCTCATTCTACATGGGAGACAGAGGAGACGCGAGCTGCGCTGGACGCAAATATCGCAGAGATTGACGCACAGATGCGCCGCCTTGAGGATCAGCGGGCCCGACTCCTATTGGACGCTGAACGTGTCCAGGCTGAACATGTAGCATTCAAGAAGGAGGAAGCAGCTTTCACTCTCCGAGCTCTTACCCTGGCTCAGCAGAGACAACAGCTTGATAAGAAGCACGAGAATGAAACTTCTGCTGAGGCTGTCGAAGCGATGCGTCAGGAAGCTGAACGTCGAGTCTTGGCGACTATGGAGACTCGGGCGGCAGACTTAAAACGCCGAATTGCAGAGCTTTCCGCCAACCCTGAGGATATTTAGGGCTTGTAGTCTCTGTTTTTTGTATTTTTGCAACTCTTGCTGGGGATAGTGTAATCCTTTACTCTCCTTTTTTAGAAATAATAAAGAAGTACACCATTTTCTGCGATGTGTTCATTTTTGCTTGTCATGAACTTTGATGATTTGTGTGGACCTATTATCTTTTGCGTACCTTGGTTTCAGATACAGATAATAAGTTTGAAGGACCCAATGTATTTGCTCAGAGGTAATGTGGACGTGGCAAATATGGGGTTCAAATGATAGAATCTTCCTACTCAGAGGTGTTGTGAACGTGGTAGGAATGACCATGGGAGATGCACGGAACTACTCAGAGGTAATATGGACGTGAAAGTTCTGCGATCGATGTACGGCAACGCGGGGGTTGTCTGTACGGGATGTTTACTTAGAGGTAATGTGGACGTGGTAAACATGAAGGACAGCGTAGTCTTACGGGGTGTAAGATTTCGCCTTGTAGGGTGTAGGGGGACAACTCAGAGGTGATGTGGACGTGGTTGTTCTTCTACTGGAGGCTGCTACGGAACAACTGGATTTCGGAAGCGTATGATTTTGTGGAATGGAAGTACATGTCTGAAAAGTTGTCAAGAGTAGTACTTCTGTGAGTTGATTTGTGATTGCTACGCGGAGTGAGGGTATCTGAATCTCAAGAGGCAGTACCGCTTCGCTCCCGTAGACCAAGGAGAATGGTGTGTTGCCTGTCGGGGTCCGTACCGTTGTGCGGTAGGCCCAAAGGCATTCGCCGAGCTTTTCGTCCCAGTCGCGTCTGTTAGATGACACGACCTTTTTGAGTAGCCTGACGATAGTTTTGTTGAACGTCTCGGCCAATCCGTTTGCTGTCGGATTGTAGGTGGTTGATGCCACGTTTTGAATGCGATTCTTGTCACAAAATCGGCTGAAGACATGGCTGATGAACTGAGGACTATTATCGTGGATGATCCTCCGGGGTACCCCGAAACGGTAGATGACGTGGTGCTTGATGAAGCTGATCACCCTGGAGCTTTTCACTTCTGCCAGAGGAACTACTTCTGCCCATTTGGAGAAGTAGTCGGTGATTGCTAGGATGAAGCGGTGTCCTCTCGATGAAGGAGGGGTGATCGGTCCCACAATGTCCATTCCCCAAGCTTCGAAGGGCCAGGAGGCGACTGTAGGATGTAGTGGTTCGGACGGTGTATGAATGAAGTCTGCGTGAAGCTGGCACGCATGGCACTTCTTAGCATATTCAACAGCGTCAGCGGCCATGGTTGGCCAGTAATAGCCCATGCGTCGCAGTAGATCCTGCAACTTAGGATCGGGCTGATGGGCCCTGCAGGTTCCATCATGAGCTTCTCGAAGGGCTTCGGCTGCTTCTTCGTTAGACAAACATCGAAGGAGAAGTCCATAGTAGGAGCGTCGGTACAGCATTTTAGTAGCCGTATCGTAGTAGAATCGAAGAGAGCGTCTCCTGACTGAGACAGCCTCTTTCGGGTCCTCTGGGAGAATTCCGTAGACAGCGAAGTCGATGAACGGGAATCTCCAGTCCCGGACGTTAACATCGGCACCCGCTGACATAGCGTGGGCCACTTGTGAGCGCAGGTTATTTTTAGGGCAGACAAAGTCTCGACCCACTACCGTGACGTAGTGTTGAGTTCCGAGGGGTGCCGCCAAAGAGGCTGCGAGGCCAGCCAGAGCTTCGGCCTCCAAGTTTTGTAGACGGGGTACGTGTTCGATGAAGAACCCAGTGAAGGTTGAAATGATGTTCAATGCAACTTCATGGTAGGGGATCAGATCTTCATGGCGAACCTCGTATTGCCCTCTGATCTGATTTACGACGAGCTTTGAGTCGTCGTGGGCTTCCAGATGTTTTACCCCCAGTTGTTGTGCTAGCTGGAGTCCCATAATGAGCGTGTTGTACTCGGCCACGTTGTTGGAGCACGGCTTCGAAAGGGAGTAAGCACGCTGGATGACCAGCTGATCGGAGAAGACTAGTACCACCCCCACTCCTGCGATAATTTGGCCTTTGGGGCCTGTTCTTGAAGCACCATCGAAAAACATCCGCCAGACGGAGCCTTCTTCGGTGATGTTTGATTCTTGGACCTCATCCGAGATGTCTTTATAGAGTCTTGAGGACTCCGGCATGGGGTGTGCAGCTAAGAAGTCGGCCAGAGCTTGACCCTTAACCGTCTTCTGTGGAACGAACACCATGTTGTATGGCGTTAGCAAGATCGCCCATGTGGCTAGCCGGGAGTTCAGTGATCTTGGCTTCGTCATGAGGACCCTGAGCGGATTAACTCGGGAAATGACGTGAATTGTCTGGTCCGAGACATAATGACGAGTCTTTTGGATGGCAAATACCAGAGCCAAGCACTCCTTTTCAACGGGATTGTACCGGTGTTCGGCCCCGATCAGGGTTCGGCTGAGGTAGTAGATTGCTTGCTCATAGCCTGTGTCGCTGTTCTGAGCTAGCGGGGCGCCGAGGGAATGATCCATGGCACGGACGTAGAGCAGGAATGGTTTGCCAGCGACGGGTTCCACCAGAACTGGAGGGCTCGTCAGGTAGGCTTTGATGTCGTCGAAAGCCTTTTGGCATTCCTCTGTCCAGACGTAAGAGACTCCCTTCTTCATGAGCTGGGTGAAGGGTTGACATTTGTCGAAAAGGTTTGCTATGAACCTCCGGATGTACGCCAGACGTCCCTGTAGGCCTCGAAGTTCTCGAAGATTCTTCGGAGGGTCCATATCAAGAATTGCTTTGGTATTCTCCGGATCGACATGAATGCCTTTCGTCGTGATGATGAAGCCCAAAAACTTTTTGCTCGAAACCCCAAGGAAGGATTTAGCGGGGTTCATCTTGAATTGATGCGCCCGCATAAGGTCGAAGACTGTCTTGAGGTCTTGCAGGTGATCTCCTTTGAGGCGGCTCTTGACTGCGATGTCGTCGACATAGCATTCGACTGTCTTACGAAGGTGCTGACGGAAAATGGTGCTCATAGCACGTTGGTATGTCACACCAGCATTTTTCAAGCCGAAGGGCATCACTGTGTAGTAGAAAACGTCCTTTGGAGTCCTGAATGACGTATGTTTTGCGTCATCGGGGAACATCTTGATCTGGTTGTAGCCCGAATACCCGTCCATGAAAGACATGCGCTCGAAGCCACACGTGTTGTCGATCATCACGTCGGTGATTGGAAGCGAGAATTCATCCTTCGGGCAAGCAGAGTTGAGGTCTCTAAGTCGATACAGACTCGTATCTTCCCATTCTTCTTGGTGACAGGAACGACGTTGGCTACCCAGTCTGGGTATTGCTCTTCACGGATGAAGCCGCTAGTCAAGAGTTTGTCTACCTTCTGATCGATGGCGTTCATGATGTCCGGATGGAAGCGCCGCTGTTGTTGCTTGATAGGCTTGGCATCAGACAAGATGTTCAACCTATGCATCGCAATCTGGGGATCAAGTCCCGGCATATCTTCGTAGCTCCAGGCGAAGACGTCGATATATTCTTTAGCCAGCTGGATTAAAGATTCTCGGTCTTCTCCTTTGAGGCTTTTGCTGATGAAGATGAGTTTGGAAGAAGATCCATCCCCAAGGTCGATCTGCTCGACTTCGTCTTCGGTGGGAGGTTCACGTAATTCAAAACGAGACTCCCATTGTTGTCCCAGGCGTTGAGCCCAGGGTTCTTCTTCGAAGAATTCCGGCGCTTGGTCTTCGCCTTCTTCTTCTTGAGATTGTGCAGATGTCATGTTGGCTGACAGCACTCTCATGAAGACAGATCCGATATTGGTATCGGAATCCCACGTTGATGCTTCAGATGAGTGAGAATGTTCAACTTTCTGTGCGTCTGAACTCTCCGGAGTTGACGGCGGCGTAACATAGCCTACCCCCCGTCGAGTTTTGTTGTAGTAGTCCTGCGGCTTTCCTTTAGGTGTTGGAAGCCGGAGAGGGAGACGTCGACCTTTGCCGTAGTTCAGGCCTTTGTCGCTTTTTCGGTCGTAACCCATCTTTTGGATGAGGTACTTTGCCTTGTCCGTGTACCGATAGAGTTGTATTCTGCCGGTATCTGGTTCTGGCTCGAGTGGCGGAAGGTCTTGATGACGCTCAACCCTGCCGAAGATGATGGATTCTTCGTCTCGACTCCATGGTAGGACTATGTAACAGACCCCTTGGGACGGGACTACTCGATTTACATGGTGAACGGTCGTTATTTGTGTTTGCAACGACCGTAGAGCGTTATCTAATGTATACATGACATTCCAATGTAGAAGACTAGAATAATTAAAAGACACTCTATTATTGATGAAATACGAGATTTAATCCCGTGGGATTACATTGTCGAGGGAGGGGGCATCTACATCGGCCGAGATATATTCCCTCAGCTCTTCATCTGTAAGTACTGTAGTAGGATCAGGAGGGTCCACCACAGCGTTGATCTGGGAGTCGGAAAGGACTACATGAGCCTTCTCCGGCGGCTGGGATGGCGGCGGCTTGCCCTTAAGACGCACCTTCAGAGGTGCCTCTGCTGTGCCTCCGGTGCCTGGCGCCTTCCCTTGTAGTTTTGCCACAAGGGGAGCCGATGTTTGAGGCGGCTTTCCCTTGAGCCGTATCTTCAGGGGAGCTTCAGGAGCAGCTGGTGCTTTCCCGGATAGCTTAATGCTCATGGGGGGCAACTTCTGAGGCGGTTTGCCTTTGAGTCGGATCTTCAAAGGAGCATCAGGAGTGACCTCAGGCTCCATGTCCGGCTCTACTGCTGTTTCTGCTTCGTCATCAGCATCATTGGCCTCCTCCTCGTCAGGTGACTTGTATAAGTCGGCATCGGTAAAGTAGGCTTCAATCCCTTTGAAGGGGTCGATGTCCGCGAACTCCGTACGGATGACGTTGTTGGTGGACACGTACTTCATACATTGGTGGAGCATGGATGGCACCACCATGTACTCGTGCAGCCATGGACGACCCAACAGAATGTTGTAGTTGACTTCATCATCCACGACATAACAAGTGACCTCGGTTCTGAGGTTACCGATGTGGCACTTTAATCGTATTTTGCCCAGTGGTTCGCTTTTGCTGGCGTTGAAACCACTGATTGTCGTGTTGGAGGGCGCCAGTCGGTACATTGGGATCCCCAGTTTTAAGAGCAGCGTCTTCGGGATGATGCTGAGGGAAGATTTCGCCTTGTAGGGTGTAGGGGGATAACTCAGAGGTGATGTGGACGTGGTTGTTCTTCTACTGGAGGATGCTACGGAACAACTGGATTCCGGAAGCGTATGATTTTGTGGAATGGAAGTACATGTCTGAAAAGTTGTCAAGAGTAGTACTTCTTTAGGAACTTGTCGTTGATGGACATCATGAACAAGTCCCCATTGGGTTTGGCGAGACGGTAAGCACCGTTTGAGTATACCGTCTCGATGATGAAAGGTCCTTCCCATTTGGGCTCGAACTTTCCTGGTGTTTTGTGAGTCAACACCATCGGCCTCCTGACTGCCAGAACCAGGTCGCCAACTTGGAAAGTCCTCTGCTTGACCTTCCTGTTGAAAGCCTGTGATATACGGACTTGGTAGAGTTCGATGCGTTGTTGAGCTAGGAGACGCTTTTCGTCAAGTGCCTCCAGTTCCCGCAGACGACGACGTTGATTGTCTTCTTCTGTGAGTTGGTTTGTGATTGCTACGCGGAGTGAGGGTATCTGAATCTCAAGAGGCAGTACTGCTTTGCTCCCGTAGACCAAGGAGAATGGTGTGTTGCCTGTCGGGGTCCGTACCGTTGTGCGGTAGGCCCAAAGGCATTCGCCGAGCTTTTCGTCCCAGTCGCGTCTGTTAGATGACACGACCTTTTTGAGTAGCCTGACGATAGTTTTGTTGAACGTCTCGGCCAATCCGTTTGCTGTCGGATTGTAGGTGGTTGATGCCGCGTTTTGAATGCGATTCTTGTCACAGAATCGGCTGAAGACATGGCTGATGAACTGAGGACTATTATCGTGGATGATCCTCCGAGGTACCCCGAAACGGTAGATGACGTGGTGCTTGATGAAGCTGATCACCCTGGAGCTTTTCACTTCTGCCAGAGGAACTACTTCTGCCCATTTGGAGAAGTAGTCGGTGATTGCTAGGATGAAGCGGTGTCCTCTCGATGAAGGAGGGGTGATCGGTCCCACAATGTCCATTCCCCAAGCTTCGAAGGGCCAGGAGGCGACTGTAGGATGTAGTGGTTCGGACGGTGTATGAATGAAGTCTGCGTGAAGCTGGCACGCATGGCACTTCTTAGCATATTCAACAGCGTCAGCGGCCATGGTTGGCCAGTAATAGCCCATGCGTCGCAGTCGATCCTGCAACTTAGGACCGGGCTGATGGGCCCCGCAGGTTCCATCATGAGCTTCTCGAAGGGCTTCGACTGCTTCTTCGTTAGACAAACATCGAAGGAGAAGTCCATAGTAGGAGCGTCGGTACAGCATTTTAGTAGCCGTATCGTAGTAGAATCGAAGAGAGCGTCTCCTGAATGAGACAGCCTCTTTCGGGTCCTCTGGGAGAATTCCGTAGACAGCGAAGTCGATGAACGGGAATCTCCAGTCTCGGACGTTAACACCGGCACCTGCTGACATAGCGTGGGCCACTTGTGAGCGCAGGTTATTTTTAGGGCAGACAAAGTCTCGACCCACTACCGTGACGTAGTGTTGAGTTCCGAGGGGTGCCGCCAAAGAGGCTGCGAGGCCAGCCAGAGCATCGGCCTCTAAGTTTTGTAGACGGGGTACGTGTTCGATGAAGAACCCAGTGAAGGTTGAAATGATGTTCAATGCAACTTCATGGTAGGGGATCAGATCTTCATGGCGAACCTCGTATTGCCCTCTGATCTGATTTACGACGAGCTTTGAGTCGTCGTGGGCTTCCAGATGTTTTACCCCCAGTTGTTGTGCTAGCTGGAGTCCCATAATGAGCGCATTGTACTCGGCCACGTTGTTGGAGCACGGCTTCGAAAGGGAGTAAGCACGCTGGATGACCAGCTGATCGGGGAAGACTAGTACCACCCCCACTCCTACGATAATTTGGCCTTTGGGGCCTGTTCTTGAAGCACCATCGAAAAACATCCGCCAGACGGAGCCTTCTTCGGTGACGTTTGATTTTTGGACCTCATCCGAGATGTCTTTATAGAGTCTTGAGGACTCCGGCATGGGGTGTGCAGCTAAGAAGTCGGCCAGAGCTTTACCCTTAACCGCCTTCTGTGGAACGAACACCATGTTGTATGGCGTTAGCAAGATCGCCCATGTGGCTAGCCGGGAGTTCAGTGATCTTGGCTTCGTCATGAGGACCCTGAGCGGATTAACTCGGGAAATAACGTGAATTGTCTGGCCCGAGACATAATGACGAGTCTTTTGGATGGCAAATACCAGAGCCAAGCACTCATTTTCAACGGGATTGTACCGGTGTTCGGCCCCGATCAGGGTTCGGCTGAGGTAGTAGATTGCTTGCTCATAGCCTGTGTCGCTGTTCTGAGCTAGCATGGCGCCGAGGGAATGATCCATGGCACGGACGTAGAGCAGGAATGGTTTGCCAGCGACGGGTTCCACCAGAACTGGAGGGCTCGTCAGGTAGGCTTTGATGTCGTCGAAAGCCTTTTGGCATTCCTCTGTCCAGACGTAAGAGACTCCCTTCTTCATGAGCTGGGTGAAGGGTTGACATTTGTCGGAAAGGTTTGCTATGAACCTCCGGATGTACGCCAGACGTCCCTGTAGGCCTAGAAGTTCTCGAAGATTCTTCGGAGGGTCCATATCAAGAATTGCTTTGGTATTCTCCGGATCGACATGAATGCCTTTCGCCGTGATGATGAAGCCCAAGAACTTTCTGCTCGAAACCCCAAGGAAGGATTTAGCGGGGTTCATCTTGAGTTGATGCGCCCGCATGAGGTCGAAGACTGTCTTGAGGTCTTGCAGGTGATCTCCTTTGAGGCGGCTCTTGACTGCGATGTCGTCGACATAGCATTCGACTATCTTACGAAGGTGCTGACGGAAAATGGTGCTCATAGCACGTTGGTATGTCACACCAGCATTCTTCAAGCCGAAGGGCATCACTGTGTAGCAGAAAACGCCCTTTGGAGTCCTGAATGACGTATGTTTTGCGTCATCGGGGAACATCTTGATCTGGTTGTAGCCTGAATACCCGTCCATGAAAGACATGCGCTCGAAGCCACACGTGTTGTCGATCATCACGTCGGTGATTGGAAGCGAGAATTCATCCTTCGGGCAAGCAGAGTTGAGGTCTCTGAAGTCGATACAGACTCGTATCTTCCCATTCTTCTTGGTGACAGGAACGACGTTGGCTACCCAGTCTGGGTATTGCTCTTCACGGATGAAGCCGCTAGTCAAGAGTTTGTCTACCTCCTGATCGATGGCGTTCATGATGTCCGGATGGAAGCGCCGCTGTTGTTGCTTGATAGGCTTGGCATCAGACAAGATGTTCAACCTATGCATCGCAATCTGGGGATCAAGTCCCGGCATATCTTCGTAGCTCCAGGCGAAGACGTCGATATATTCTTTAGCCAGCTGGATTAAAGATTCTCGGTCTTCTCCTTTGAGGCTTTTGCTGACGAAGATGAGTTTGGAAGAAGATCCATCCCCAAGGTCGATCTGCTCGACTTCGTCTTCGGTGGGAGGTTCACGTAATTCAAAACGAGACTCCCATTGTTGTCCCAGGCGTTGAGCCCAGGGTTCTTCTTCGAAGAATTCCGGCGCTTGGTCTTCGCCTTCTTCTTCTTGAGATTGTGTAGATGTCATGTTGGCTGACAGCACTCTCTTGAAGACAGATTCGATATTGGTATCAGAATCCCACGTTGATGCTTCAGATGAGTGAGAATGTTCAACTTTCTGTGCGTCTGAACTCTCCGGAGTTGACGGCGGCGTGACATAGCCTACCCCCCGTCGAGTTTTGTTGTAGTAGTCCTGCGGCTTTCCTTTAGGTGTTGGAAGCCGGAGAGGGAGACGTCGACCTTTGCCGTAGTTCAGGCCTTTGTCGCTTTTTAGGTCGTAACCCATCTTTTGGATGAGGTACTTTGCCTTGTCCGTGTACCGATAGAGTTGTATTCTGCCGGTATCTGGTTCTGGCTCGAGTGGCGGGAGGTCTTGATGACGCTCAACCCTGCCGAAGATGATGGATTCTTCGTCTCGACTCCATGGTGGGACTATGTAACAGACCCCTTGGGACGGGACTACTCGATTTACATGGTGAACGGTCGTTATTTGTGTTTGCAACGACCGTAGAGCGTTATCTAATGTATACATGGCATTCCAATGTGGAAGACTAGAATAATTAAAAGACACTCTATTATTGATGAAATACGAGATTTAATCTCGTGGGATTACATTGTCGAGGGAGGGGACATCTACATCGGCCGAGATATATTCCCTCAGCTCTTCATCTGTAAGTACTGTAGTAGGATCAGGAGGGTCCACCACAGCGTTGATCTGGAAGTCGGAAAGGACTACATGAGCCTTCTCCGGCGGCTGGGATGGCGGCGGCTTGCCCTTAAGACGCACCTTCAGAGGTGCCTCTGCTGTGCCTCCGGTGCCTGGCGCCTTCCCTTGTAGTTTTGCCACAAGGGGAGCCGATGTTTGAGGCGGCTTTTCCTTGAGCCGTATCTTCAGGGGAGCTTCAGGAGCAGCTGGTGCTTTCCCGGATAGCTTAATGCTCATGGGGGGCAACTTCTGAGGCGGTTTGCCTTTGAGTCGGATCTTCAAAGGAGCATCAGGAGTGACCTCAGGCTCCATGTCCGGCTCTGCTGCTGTTTCTGCTTCGTCATCAGCATCATTGGCCTCCTCCTCGTCAGGTGACTTGTATAAGTCGGCATCGGTAAAGTAGACTTCAATCCCTTTGAAGGGGTCGATGTCCGCGAACTCCGTACGGATGACGTTGTTGGTGGACACGTACTTCATACATTGGTGGAGCATGGATGGTACCACCATGTACTCGTGCAGCCATGGACGACCCAACAGAATGTTGTAGTTGACTTCAGCATCCACGACATAACAAGTGACCTCGGTTCTGAGGTTACCGATGTGGCACTTTAATCGTATTTTGCCCAGTGGTTCGCTTTTGCTGGCGTTGAAACCACTGATTGTCGTGTTGGAGGGCGCCAGTCGGTACATTGGGATCCCCAGTTTTAAGAGCAGCGTCTTCGGGATGATGCTGAGGGAAGACCCCGGATCGATCTGAATCCGCTTCACCTTGACTGAACCGATGTACCCTGTGTAATACAGCGGCCTATTGTGTCGATTGTGTTTGAGCAACATGTCCTGTTGGGTGAAGGTTATATTGGGAATAACCTCCTCCGTACAGTGACAGTGCTTGCACACAATCGGGAGATCTTCCGGCTGCTTGACCTGACTGAGAAAGGATTCAGCGTCCTTCAGAGCTTCGCAGAGAGCTTCTCGGGAGTCTTTGGAAAGACGGAGGAGCTCAAACAGAGATAGACGGGCAGGAGTACTAGCGAGTTACGCCAGTATGTCGAAGTTGTGGGGCTTGGCTAGCCCCGAAGCATTTTCTTTTTGCAGAGGCCTATCGAAGCGGGCCTCTATCTGCTTCTGTTTATTGGCTGCTGAGGGCTTAGACGGGCCCTCGTCCTGGACAGCAGGGACGGTGCCAGGAGGCACCACCTCGACGGCAGCTTCGTCGGGTTGAACGTTCTGTTGTGAAGCGTCTGCATAGGAAGTGCCTCTTCCGCTAAAGAAGAGACCATGCGGCAAGACTTGATCTTCCTGCCTTTGGATTTGGAGGTAGGGCGTACCTCCGGTTGAGTCACCTCGAAGACGAGATCGGGGTGAACCCACAGGATCTCTCCTTGAGATGTGGTGAGTGGGATGAGTCCACTCACATTATCACGGGTTGGTGGTAAGTTAACCACCTCCATTGTCGCCTTAGGGATGGGGACGACGCCATCCTGTGTTGTAGTCGGCGGCAGGGTGCCAAACTGGAGTGATACCACGTTGGCTGACACCGTCTTCTCTTCGTAGTCGACGGAGATTACATCCGTATTGATCATGCGCTGGATATAATTTTTGAGGACATAGCAGTCCTTGGTTGGGTGTCCGACAAACCGATGGTAGTGACAGTACCTCGGGTTGTCCACTTTCCCAACCTCATCGGGACGCTTAGGGTCCGGAAGCTTGATCTTGTCACCCTGCTTCAGTATCTCAAAGAGTTGCAGGGTGTCCTCGTCGTTGAACGAATAAACCTCCTTCGGTCTTGGTGCAAGTGGAGGTTTCTGAGCAGGTGCTGATGCACCTATTGAGGCATTGACAGTCAATGCCTGCTTCCCCTTTGCCTCTCGTACGGGGTTGTTGGTTGCAGGCCCTTTTCCCTTGTCCTCGAAGGCAGGGAAACTGACTCCTAGAAGACGAGCGTTGGCTGCCTTCTTCTCCGCGGCTTCTGCTTCAATGATCAAGGAGCTCCAGTCGGAAGGAGAAGTAGAGTTGAGCCAGAGCTTGACTGCAGGCAGTATGTTCATGCTACAGAAGGAGAGAAGCGCATGTTCTGGCATGCCCGGGGGCAGTTTGAAGCAGGCCTGTCGGAAACGTTCGATGAACACTCGAACTGTTTCCTTCTCCTTCTGGCGTATCTCTATAAGGGACGCCATTGTCATGTCCTTCCCGCCGTCGTAGAAACGGTCGAGAAAGAGGCACGTCAGGTCATCGAAGGAAGATATTGAATTATCGGGGAGGCTGCAGTACCAGTCGTACGCCACTCCTTTCAGTGCCCCAACAAATATGCTGGTAAGAAGCGCGTCCTCCTTCGGAAGATGTCCTGTCTGAGACTGGAAATACGTCAGGTAGCGACGAGGAAAGTCCTTCCCGTCGTACGGCGTCAGTGTTTGTGGTTTATACTTTGGAGGATAAACCACCTTGTTCCACTCGAGGGGATAAGGCTGGGGGATGCCCATTTTCTGGCGCTCCTCTTGTCTCGTCTTGGACTCAAAGCGCTCGCGCAGGTCCCAGATCATCTCGACCACATCTTCTGTGGAGCTGGGAGTGCTGACCGTATCTCAAACACTGCCTGAGTCAGTATTTGCATGGAGACAGAGAGGGTTTTGAGTCCTCCCTCCAGGGTATCTATGCGCTGGACGAGGTCTGTTGGCGGCGCATCAGACTCGACATCAGCCTCAGTCACGTTCACTGTCATGACGCGGCCGGGAGTGGATGGATGAGTTGAGACCTCACTCTCGGCCTCACTCCCTTGTAGGGGAGTTGCCTCTCCTGAAGCTTCGTCCGGGCTACCCCCGGCTATGTTCGCGAGAACATTCACCACAGGCGCATCTGCAAGGGTCTGATTACCCTCAGCTCCGTCTTGAAGGGCCTCTTCGTCTCCGGAACTCGGGTCCGCAGATGCTAGGCTATCCCCAGCTATGCTCTGGGGGATATCCTCATCTTCAGGGGCTTCTGGGAGGCTGACTTTGCCTCAAGGATCTGCCCCAAGTGTGTTTTGGACACACTCGTCTTCGGAAGGAGGCTCGACAAGGGTCTGACTACCCCCTAGCTTCCTCCAAGAACTTCTTTCTCGCTCGAGTGCCTTCGAACACTCTGGAGGATGAGACAGCTGTCTTGGTTTTCCTCGGCTGGCTCTTGGACGAGGAAGAGAGACTGCCAGTCGCCTTTCGGACTGACGAGGAGTTGGAGATCACGTTGCATGAGGCAACCATTGGTTCCTCTTCTGTTGACACCTTCTTTCCGAGGCGACGTCGGAGGGGTGTCGTTGATTGCAGCCGCTGGAACATCGACTGCCTTGGTGGGACTGCCACTTTGCAGCAGCAGTTGATGGTGACCACAGCACAAGTACGCCCCGTGAGAGGCACATCGTGCTTGTCAGTCAACTCTCCTGATCGGCGCTTGTGAGTAATCACGTTATGCAGATCTTTGGAGGAGAGTGCCACCTTCGTACCCCCTTCAAGCGCATATGTCACGACCCGCTCCCGAATATTCGGACACGAGTCGAACACGTCCAGCCTTCGTCGTTAGACACGACGAAGTAAGCTGTACCAGAACTAGGGAAAATCTAACAAGTCAAGTAAATGAGAAGTAATGTCACAGCATATCTATAAACGATCCCAGAATATTCAAATACATGACTAAACATTTTATTATTACATTCATCCAGAAATGTAACTAAAGTCTGACTAAAGTCTCAAAAGCAGGAAAGACAACTAAATGGAAGATAACTAGGCTTCTGCAGCCTCTATGTCACAAGCAGCTCCAGCTGGCTCAAGGAAGGCAGTATCCTGTCCATAGTATGTGTCACATAAAGCCTCCATCTCACCTATCATAACATATCCAGTCAGGAGCGGAGCAAAGCACAGTTCTAGGTAATGAACAATAACATTATGATATGGAAAATAAATGCTGGAAGAACAGGATAAGAACAAGTATGTAAAGAACATGAAGAACATGAACTACTGCTATAAAGATACATGAAAGATCATGACAATGTAAGATGCAGTAAAGATCACGACTATGACTAATATCAAGATCAAGATCAAGGAAAACTAATGTAAGAACAAAATCCTGAACATGTGTGTTATATGTTTGAAATACTACTTAGATATGTGACCGGCTATGGGTAAGATCATGAAAGAACATGAAAGGATCCTGAAAGATCATGTAATGGTACGGCTTAGGACCCGCGTGCACTGTGCGAGGCCTAAGCTAAAGATCATGAATAAGTATCCGGGTTTGGTCACATATCTAGAGTATTTTCCCACCCCAAGATTCAAGTAAGAACATGAAGTAACAAGCCAGAAGATCATGAACGTGTCGCAGTGTGTCAGCAATAAAGAACAAGGAAGATGCACTGAACAAAACCATAGAATGTACTTGCCTTGCTCCAGAAAAGTACGAGTAGGTAAAAGAGTCAGATGTCCTCCTGTATGAAAATAATGATGTATACAAGATAATTAATAAACAACTAATTCTAACTGGTTATTCTAATCAGGATATATTTACCTAGGTTCATCATAAACTATCTTACAATTTAGTTCTACTAGCTATACCATAACCTTAACTACTCATTCTAATTATACTACAAGTAATATGATCTCTTCCTTAAGTTATTTAGTTAGCAATCAATATATAATGAACTCTCATGTTTAACATTTAATATTGAAATAAAAGAGGGAAAAATCATATCACTGATAGTATCAATTTCCAAATAACTCATGAATTCCTCCCTACTGTTATGACTCAAGTGTTGTGGTTATCTAAACTGTTAAGAATAACCAGATTTAATGCTAAGTCCAAACAGTACACAAGGCTCATTAACCAACTGAACCCAGTATAGTCCAGCCTAACACAGGTTTATACATGACCCTTGACCAAGATTTAGTCAAGTAGTGTTTAACCTATCCATTGGACACTCCCTTTAAGTTCAGTCCTATACCTGTCCATAGGTTTTCAAATTACTCCCAATACATTGATTTGAAACTATGGCTGATGTCCCATTCTAGGGGACAGTTAAACCCCATCCTGCATTCTCACAGACAACCCAAAACTGAACTCTAGCTATGGAAAAATAGGAGAACTTAACACGTATCTCAAGTAATATTGCAGGTTCACTTGTATAACCAACATACTAGTCCTAGGCTTAGAAGAACAAACCAATTATCTCAGGAAATACCTGCTATCTGAATACTAACTTCCAGGTTCTCGAGTTCTCTTGAACTGAAAAAAAATAAAACTCTCCTTCTTAAGCTAAAACCCACTCCTAACCAACTTAACTTCAATCTTCCCAGTTAAACTTAACCAATATGTAAGAGATATAAAGTATTCGACTATATAGTGATAATACAAACAAGATTGTAGAAACTGCAAAATGCACACCTATACTCAGTCCTAAACAGGACAACAGTAGGTTGTTAAGCCAAAACCAAGTTGAAACCTTGGTGACAACCTACCAGTACTGCACAGGAACTCTATTACAAGTTTCAATGTAAACCAAACTCAAGAACAACTAGCATCAATTTTGAAATAACAGGGGAGGCTCAGCAGCACTTGAAAATAAGTGTCATCTTATTAAACTGAGACTTCACTCCTGGAACAACATATGGAAACATGGTACTCTGTTCATGAGGAAACATGGGAACTAATTCAGTCCATGGCAGAACATTGAAATAAATCTAAGGATGGGAAATAAACCTGTTAAGGCATTGGCATAGAACCAAAAGCCATACTCAGATTTCCAGATTCAACTGAACCCAACAGAGTTGCCAAAACTAAACGAAGGGAATGCCAAAAGCTAGTGCAACACCACATGGAAAACTTCCTCACATATGAAGAGTAACCATCTAGGAAATTATAAACAACCTCAGATTCACTAGCTCGAATCATCACAGGTTGTTTGAAGTATGAACCCAGCCATTCCCAACTTGATATTAACTCAACAGACTTGCCAAGGGACTGAGATTGATTTCCAGTCACAACATCAATTTCTAATGGCTGCTAGGTAGCCATTGAAATTAAGTTCCAAGTATAGTACCCCTTGAAACATAGGCCCATATTGAAACAGGAATACCAAGTATAATGTTTTAGCCACACAATTTCCAGTTCATCCATACTTAGATAGTATGGAAATTCCCAGATTATAATCTCAGAATGATGCAACCCAACCACACAACTGCCTCATGTTCAACCAGAAGTGGCATGTGCAAAAATATCAATCGTAATCATGATACGATTACCCATGCCATCTCAGATTCAAACAGTGAACCAGCATGTTGCATTATTCAGGTTCATAATTGAACCAAATGCTGCAATGCACATGAACTAAAATCACTACACGAGCACTCCTTAAAAAGAAAACCAATTATTCACAGGTACAACAAGGTTACCTGATCGATCTCGAAGGAACTTATAGATTCAAGGCTGAACACAATCCCCACGATCCAAAATAATCAAATCAACTGCTCTGACATAACAACAAACACATTGAACATAGTATTAAAATAGTGTGCTTAGAATGTCAAGGACTTATCCAAAGAAAAGCAATGATCTCTTAATCACCTAGTCAATCCCAGATTCAGGTTCCAAGCTAATCCAAACAATCAATCCGTTGATCTAGCACACAAGACTCTAGGAAAAGAAAGCTACGGTTGAAATCAAAATTATTCACAAATCGATATCAAAATATTGATGGAAACTCACCAACTGTTCTGTTATCAAACAGGAAGAGTGTCGAATGATCGATTTCAAGAATTTCCTACGAGATTGATCATTCCAGGAATTAGAATTAGAATTTGTTCGATTATAACTATGGGGTTGATCGAATGGATGGATTACTCACCTAGATGATCAATCGATGTTGCTCTAGGCAGCTGGAAATGCTGTCAACCCCACCCTCGTCGCCTTCTTCTCCAATAGCTGGTCATTCCCCATCTCGATAGAATTTCTTGCAGGAGGTTGAAGAAGAAATGGCAATGATTGGAAGGATCAAGGATTTAAATAGGGATGGTTGCGTGGAGATCAGGCCAATCATTTGGCGGGAAATCTCTGACAGGTTTGTTAGAGAGAAGGAACGAGCACATGGCCACTGTGCAATGGCCGTTGCAAATTTGAATTCTTTGTGAAGAGCTCCCATTTCTTCTCCTCAGAATTTAGAAGAAGTTAACAGAGACTATGGGTTAAGAGAAATCATGGGCTTGGAAGGTTTTAAAAGAGAAAGTTTAATGGGCTGCGGTTAGGCCCAATAATGGGTTTGAGAAATAAACCCAAAAAAAATAACTAGATGAAAATAAATATAAATCCACTTATGCTAAAATATGTAGAATATATTCCTAAACCTTTATTCAGTCGCAAAAAAAATTAAATTCTACCATATTTCAAGAAGGTGGAGTTACAAATCTTCCCCCCTGAAAAAAATTTCGCCCTCGAAATTGGAATGCAAACACAGAAAATCAAGAATAATGAATCCAAAGAGTTGTTTATTGAATTCAGAAGGAGAGAAAAATGCATAAGGTACAAAGCACTCAAGTGAACAAACTAGGATATCGCTCACGCATCTCATCCTCACGCTCCCATGTGGACTCTCCCGGAGAGTGGTGTCTCCACATGACGCGGACAAGAGGAATGGTCTGGTTCCGCAAACGCTTCTCCCTCCGGTCGAGGATCTCTACTGGCTGCTCCTCGTAAGTCAATCTCGGGCCCACCTCCAGCTCTGAATAGTCCACCACGTGGCTGGGGTCTGGAATGTATCGTCGAAGCTGAGATACGTGGAAAACATCGTGCACTCCCTCCAACCTAGCTGGAAGCGCTAGTCGGTACGCCACCTCGCCAATCCGTGCTGTCACGTCAAATGGTCCGATGAATCTCGGACTGAGCTTCCCGCCTCTGCCGAACCGAATGACGCCTCTGGTCGGTGAGATCTTCAGGAACACTCTGTCTCCAACCTCGAACTCAAGTGGCCGTCTGCTGCTGTCCGCCCAATGCTTCTGCCGATCCTGCGCAATCCTGAGGCGATCTCTGATCAGTCTGACTTTTTCTGCTGAGTCCACCACCATCTCTGGCCCAAGTAAAGCTCTCTCACCAATGTCGTCCCAAGATAGCGGCGTACGGCACCTCCGTCCATACAGTGCCTCGAACGGGGTCATCTCAATGCTGGCCTGATAACTGTTGTTATAGGCAAATTCTACCAGGTGCAAGTGGTCCTCCCACGAACCGCCGAAGTCGAGCGCGCAAACCCGCAGCATGTCCTCCAAGGTCTGAATGGTCCTCTCAGACTGTCCGTCCGTCTGTGGATGATAGGCTGTGCTGAACTTCAGCTGTGATCCCAAGCTCTGCTGTAGACTCCTCCAGAAGTGTGATGTGAACCGGCTGTCTCGATCTGAAACAATGCTAACTGGCACCCCGTGAATCCTCACGATCTGACGCATGTAGAGGTCTGCAAGCTTCTCGGTCGACAGCCCAACCTTGAACGGAATGAAATGGGCAGACTTTGTCAATCTGTCCACGATCACCCAAATAGCGTCCTTGCCACTGGGAGTACGCGGCAATCCAGAGACAAAGTCCATGGTAATGTGCTCCCACTTCCATTTCGGAATAGGTAAAGGCTGGAGTAGTCCCGCTGGTCTCTGGCGCTCCGCCTTGACTTGCTGGCACACAAGGCATCTGGAAACAAATCTGGCGACCTCTCTCTTCATCCCATACCACCAAACATACTCACGCAAATCCTTGTACATCTTGGTAGATCCAGGATGTATAGAATATCGTGACTGGTGGGCCTCCTGCATCACCTCCTCCCGCAAGTCCTTGGGCACACACAGCTGACTTCCGTGCCGTAAGGATCCGTCCTCCGCAATGGTGAAATCATCGAGCAGACCTAACTCTGCCTGAGCTCTAAGACCCTGGATTCCCTCATCAAGCAACTGGGCCTCCTTGATCTTCTCTAGCAACCCCGACTGTATCTGCATATACATCATCTGACCTCCATGCCCTGGGAGAACAATCTCAATCCCAAGACTCTCCAGATCCTCCAATAGATGCCGGTCCATGGTGAGATACATAGCAATAGGATACCGACTGAGAGCGTCTGCAACCACATTCGCCTTCCCAGGATGATACTGCAGACTGATGTCGAAGTCCTTCATGAGTTCCAGCCATCTGCGCTGCCTCATATTCAGCTCCTTCTGAGTAAAGATATACTTCAGGCTTTTGTGGTCCGTGAAGATGTCTACTCGCTCTCCATATAGATAATGCTTCCACAGTTTCAAGGCAAATATGACTGCTGCAAGCTCCAAGTCATGTGTAGGATAATTCTTCTCATGGGGCCTCAACTGTCTAGAAGCATACGCTATAACCTTCTTGTTCTGCTCCAGCACACATCCCAAGCCTTTCCCTGAAGCATCGCTGTAGATGACGAATCCTCCTGATCCTGATGGCAAAGCTAGAACTGGTGCCGTCGTGAGTCTTCTCTTCAATTCTTCAAATGTTGTCTGGCAGGCGTCGCTCCATATGAACTCCTCGTCCTTCCGTGTAAGCTTCGTCATAGGCTCTGCTATCCTGGCGAAGTCCTTCACGAACTTCCTGTAGTATCCTGCTAGACCCAGGAAACTACGAATCTCTGCTACCGACTTGGGAGGTGCCCATGCTTCCACTGCCTCAATCTTCTTGGGATCCACAGAAATCCCCTCTCCAGTCACCACATGCCCTAGAAACTCCACTCTGTCCAAGAAAAACTCACATTTTGAGAGTTTCCCATACAGCTTCTCCTTCCGCAGAATCTCCAAAACAATCCGTATGTGCTCGACATGCTCCTCCTCCGTCTTGGAATAGATCAGAATGTCGTCAATGAAGACTACGACAAACTTATCCAAATACTTGTGGAAAACCTTATTCATCAGATTCATAAACACAGCTGGGGCATTGGTGAGTCCGAACGGCATCACCAGGAACTCATACTGGCCGTATCGGGTGTTGAAGGCTGTCTTCGGAATATCCTGCTCCCGAACCTTCATCTGGTGGTACCCCGATCGAAGATCGATCTTAGAAAAGACCTTCGCTCCACTAAGCTGGTCAAACAGCTCATCAATCCTTGGCAAAGGATATCTATTCTTAATGGTGATGTTGTTGAGTGCACGGTAGTCAATGCACATCCTCACCGTCCCATCCTTCTTGGGCACAAAAAGCACCGGTGCTCCCCAGGGTGAAGCACTAGAGCGAATAAATCCTTTACCCTCAAGCTTATCAATCTGCGCCTTCAACTCCGCAGCTTCCTTCGGGTTGATCTTGTAACAGTGCTGGGACTTCGGTGCTGATCCGGGCAATAGGTCGATGCCGAACTCTACATCTCGATCTGGCGGCAATCCTGGAAGCTCCTCGGGGAAGACGTCGAGATACTCTGCAATCAGCGGATGCGGCAACTCCTGGTCTTCTGCAACTGCTCCGAAGTAGACTCCCTCTGGCCTCTCTGCAACTCGTCTGCTGATCTCGAACGGTGGAACTCCTGGCGGGCTGAAGATCACCTTCCCTTCATGGCAGTCTATTACGGCAAACTGCTCACTCATCCAGTCGATGCCAAGGACTACGTCGAATCCAGGCAGTGGCATCACTAGAAGTCGAGCTCGAATCTCTCTCCCAGCAATAGTGATAGGGCATTCCACCATCTCACTTACTGGCACAGAACCCCCTCCTGTCATGATCTGACAGTTCCGCCTAGTGGGCTTGGGTGTGAAACCGTGTCTATGCAGAAACTCATATGATACGAAGCTATGTGTAGCTCCAGAATCAAATAATGCAATGGCAGGGAAAGAATGTAAGAATATAGAACCTGTGATCACATCTGGCACTGCCTCATCCTCCTCAACTGCAGCCATGACGTAAGCACGTCCCTGCTGGGCTCCTCCTCTCTGCTGCTGCTGATGCTGTGCAAACCTCTGCTGCTGGGGCGGCAGAGCTCCTCCTCTCTGGGGTGGCGCAGGTAATGCTCTGGGTGGTGCAGCCGGTGGTCCTCCTCCTCGTCCTCCTGCTAGTCTGGCTGTAGCCTGAGCGCAGTCCCTCATCTGGTGTGCATCAGATCCGCAGAAGAGGCAAAGTCCTAACCTCTTGCGGCACTCGTCGATATGATGACCGGGGCGATGGCAATAGGCACAAGGAGTCGCTAGCTGCTGTCTCTGATGCTGATGTGCTGGAGCTCTGGCCTGCCGGTGATGCTGCTGCTGGTGCGGCCTCGTCTGGGTCTGAGTCTGAACCCTCTTCGCTGGTGCCTGGAAACTGCTGCTGCCCACATCTCGGTCCCTCTTCAGCTTTGGGTCCGCCTCCTTCTCTACTGCCTGGGCGATCTTAAGGATGCTAGAATAGGTAGTCGCCTGGCTAATCGCCACCGTATGTCGCAGCTCCCTGTTGAGACCCTTCTTGAATCTCCATGCTCTGTCCTCTGGCTCTCTAACCAAGCTCTCAGCGAACCTGCTGAGCCTGGTAAACTCCGAAGTGTACTGCGCGACCGTCATCGTCCCCTGCTGCAGCGCCTCGAACTGCACCCTCAACTCATCACGCTCCACCTCTGGGAAGAATTTCTCCTTGAACAGTTTTTTGAAAACTGTCCAAGACACCCGGGGCTCCGTCAATTGGGGGTCCTCCCGATACCAAGATCTGGCCAAGTCAAAAAGTCGCATGCTAGCCACTGACACCTTCTGGTCCTCTGGAATGTTCGCCATGGTCAAGGTCCTCTATGCATTCTCCAGCCATTCATCTGCATAGATGATCCCCTCGTCGCCCCAGAAGTCCAACGGGGAAAAATGCTGGTACTCCTTGGCTGTCCCCGGTCTCGGTCCTCGTGGCTCTGGAACTGCTGCTGGAGCTGGTGTTGCCGGCTCTCTGGTCCTCAGCGCGTCGACGACAGTCGCTCGGAACTGCGTAGCCTGCTGGCTCTGGGCCTCCCTGAACTGTGCAGCCTGGTGGTTCTGGGCCTCCATGAACTGCTGAAACATCGCCATCACCTGGGAGCCGTCGAACATCATCGTCGGTGGCAGTGATGGGAAGATAGGAGGCGCTGGCGGAAGCTGATCTGCCTGGACGTCCGGTGCAGGCCGCTCTGTACCGCCTGCAACTCCAGAACCGCTCGCAACTCCAGTCTGATCTGCGGTCTTCCTTGTGGCCACCATCCTGCATAAAAAGAAACTTTGTTGAACGACAAATCCTAAAACCTAACAAACAATGTTTTTATAATAATAAAGCACCTGAAGAACATGAATAACCTGATATACCCTTATTTCCCGGTTTTCCTATGCTATGATCAAGTTTCCCTAGTGTAATCAAGTCCCCCAATAGTACACTAAGTCCTAGGTACCATTAGGATGGACCTGCATGGGCCACCACTAAAAATATGTCACGACCCGCTCCCGAATATTCGGACACGAGTCGGACACGTCCAGCCTTCGTCGTTAGACACGACGAAGTAAGCTGTACCAGAACTAGGGAAAATCTAACAAGTCAAGTAAATGAGAAGTAATGTCACAGCATATCTATAAACGATCCCAGAATATTCAAATACATGACTAAACATTTTATTATTACATTCATCCAGAAATGTAACTAAAGTCTGACTAAAGTCTCAAAAGCAGGAAAGACAACTAAATGGAAGATAACTAGGCTTCTGCAGCCTCTATGTCACAAGCAGCTCCAGCTGGCTCAAGGAAGGCAGTATCCTGTCCATAGTATGTGTCACATAAAGCCTCCATCTCACCTATCATAACATATCCAGTCATGAGCGGAGCAAAGCACAGTTCTAGGTAATGAACAATAACATTATGATATGGAAAATAAATGCTGGAAGAACAGGATAAGAACAAGTATGTAAAGAACATGAAGAACATGAACTACTGCTATAAAGATACATGAAAGATCATGACAATGTAAGATGCAGTAAAGATCACGACTATGACTAATATCAAGATCAGGATCAAGGGAAACTAATGTAAGAACAAAATCCTGAACATGTGTGTTATATGTTTGAAATACTACTTAGATATGTGACCGGCTATGGGTAAGATCATGAAAGAACATGAAAGGATCCTGAAAGATCATGTAATGGTACGGCTTAGGACCCGCGTGCACTGTGCGAGGCCTAAGCTAAAGATCATGAATAAGTATCCGGGTTTGGTCACATATCTAGAGTATTTCCCCACCCCAAGATTCAAGTAAGAACATGAAGTAACAAGCCAGAAGATCATGAACGTGTCGCAGTGTGTCAGCAATAAAGAACAAGGAAGATGCACTGAACAAAACCATAGAATGTACTTGCCTTGCTCCAGAAAAGTACGAGTAGGTAAAAGAGTCAGATGTCCTCCTGTATGAAAATAATGATGTATACAAGATAATTAATAAACAACTAATTCTAACTGGTTATTCTAATCAGGATATATTTACCTAGGTTCATCATAAACTATCTTACAATTTAGTTCTACTAGCTATACCATAACCTTAACTACTCATTCTAATTATACTACAAGTAATATGATCTCTTCCTTAAGTTATTTAGTTAGCAATCAATATATAATGAACTCTCATGTTTAACATTTAATATTGAAATAAAAGAGGGAAAAATCATATCACTGATAGTATCAATTTCCAAATAACTCATGAATTCCTCCCTACTGTTATGACTCAAGTGTTGTGGTTATCTAAACTGTTAAGAATAACCAGATTTAATGCTAAGTCCAAACAGTACACAAGGCTCATTAACCAACTGAACCCAGTATAGTCCAGCCTAACACAGGTTTATACATGACCCTTGACCAAGATTTAGTCAAGTAGTGTTTAACCTATCCATTGGACACTCCCTTTAAGTTCAGTCCTATACCTGTCCATAGGTTTTCAAATTACTCCCAATACATTGATTTGAAACTATGGCTGATGTCCTATTCTAGGGGACAGTTAAACCCCATCCTGCATTCTCACAGACAACCCAAAACTGAACTCTAGCTATGGAAAAATAGGAGAACTTAACACGTATCTCAAGTAATATTGCAGGTTCACTTGTATAACCAACATACCAGTCCTAGGCTTAGAAGAACAAACCAATTATCTCAGGAAATACCTGCTATCTGAATACTAACTTCCAGGTTCTCGAGTTCTCTTGAACTGAAAAAAAATAAAACTCTCCTTCTTAAGCTAAAACCCACTCCTAACCAACTTAACTTCAATCTTCCCAGTTAAACTTAACCAATATGTAAGAGATATAAAGTATTCGACTATATAGTGATAATACAAACAAGATTGTAGAAACTGCAAAATGCACACCTATACTCAGTCCTAAACAGGACAACAGTAGGTTGTTAAGCCAAAACCAAGTTGAAACCTTGGTGACAACCTACCAGTACTGTACAGGAACTCTATTACAAGTTTCAATGTAAACCAAACTCAAGAACAACTAGCATCAATTTTGAAATAACAGGGGAGGCTCAGCATGTGAGCACTCTGAATTTCGGGTTAAATTTTTTCATTTTATTTTATTTTTCCTGATTATTTGGTTTTGATAAATATTTTATTCTATTTATTTATCTGTAAGTGTACTCTTTCATGCCATTGATATTTGGAGTATCAGGGATGTTCAATTCTGGAAATCTTCTTCACGAGTTTTGGAGTGGACACGATTACCTTCATGACGGTATATGGTGTCCCACCCAAACTTGTTCCCTTGTGCTCTTTCTGCTTCGCTGAACTTTGGGTCGGTTTAGACCAATTGATTGTTATTTATTTTCCCACTCTTTTTCTTGATCATTTTCAGTGCGTTACCATGACATTTAAATTGGGAGCGCAAGACCAGTCAGTTTCTTGAAACCAACTCCTCATTGATGATCTACTCGAGACGCTCGTCACCAATGACCTTCGTTTCCCACTCATTCATATCATTTTGGGCTCCATTTGATTCGCACAACTTTCCCGACGCGTGACCCGATTTTATTTCATGCCACGGCGTCACATTCATTTTCTAACTTGATTTGTGGGTCCCCTGTCGACCAAAATCTGTCAGCCCCAACTATGGACATGGCCCACTTTGAGCCTACTACCCGTCCGCCACTTGTGTCCCATTTATTGGAATCCCCATGTGCAACTTATTTACACATGATCATCAACATCTAATTTTAATTCGATTTTTGCACGATGTCCGATTTTCGTCCAATCCGGCTCCACCGAGTCCAGTCCAGCTCCATAATTTTCTCCATCGTGACATCCTCAACTTTCTTGTCCAAAAATATCAATTACTTATTTTTTAACTATTTCTAATATTTAATGGGAAATTTTCTATTGATTTAATCCTTGGAATTACCTATTTTCTCTATTTTTTCCATCATAGCCATTGATATTCCCTTCATTAAATCATAACCATTCATCCTACATGGAACAAACCCCCTCACAACCAACCCCTTGGCCGGCCCTAATTTCTAGGGAGAGAATCTTTTCTCTCTCTCTTATCCTCTCTTTCCCTCTCTTCAATAATTATTATTCATCTCTCTCTCTCTCTCTCTTCCTATTGTTTTTAAACAACCACAACACCAACTCCTACAGCAACCATTTTTCCATGCCGACCTCAGCCCGACCTCCATGGTCTGGCCGACGCCAGCTCCGGCCACCTGGTCGGCCGAGGACGGCCACCAGCTCCGACAATCCCCCACAACAGCCATCTCCTCCCTTCTTTTCCTCCTCCATCTCCATCTAACACCATCACCTACACCATTCAGCCACCACCACCAGCAGTTACTAGCCCGAGCCACCCACCTAGGCCGAGCCCGACCTCCCTCCGGCACCGCCGAGCTCGGCGCACCACCCGTACCACCTCCTTCCTCCTCATCTTCAACATCAACGCCACCACCATCCTCATCCATCAACCGAACCACTCTCGACGTACTCCGCCGCCGTGCTTGCCGCCACTGGCCGCGCGAACGTCGCCCCTCGCCGCACCTCCGCGCGCAGCCCCGCATGTGCGAGGACAACAGCTGCAGCAGCAGCGACCATCGGCAGCAGCGCGCGCTCCTTGCCGCGCGCACCGGTGGTGCAGCGCCGCCGTGGACGGCCACGCACCGCCGTGGGCGGCCCCCCCTCGCGGTGGGCGATCACTGGCGACCCCCCTGGGTCCGCCACCTCGTTCTCCAGCGCGACGTATAGGCGATTCGTGCGTTTTGCACGACGTTCCGTCGTGACGCGCGCGAAATCACGTTCATTTTGGCGCTCCGTCGCAGCGACTTCGCACACGTTTTTCCGGAGATCCGACCGTTGGATCGGCGATTTCTTCGCTCCGTCACAATCTCGGTATATCCACCTTCGCTCATGTCAATTTTCGTCTGTTAATTTTATCGTTTGATACATGAAAACCGGCCACCAAGTTGACCGTTTAAATTATATTAAATTTGGACAGTTTCGCGGGGCCAACTTCGTCAGCTTGTATCTCCTCCACCGCAGCTCCGTTTGGCGTGCTACCAGTTCCGGTGCGAAGCTGGTATAACCCTCTTCCTGCCCCCTTTAGATTTCATTTCAGTTTGAGCTTGTTTGATTGGTTGAATTCGATGCCAAAGTTGGCCGTCCGAATTCGTAATTTCCAACTTATAAATTCCATTTTTGAACACGGGACTCCAGATTTCATTTCTGACACCACCATTAGACTTGTGGCGTCGTTCTGGCATGTTTTCATATAAAATTTGTTAGATTTGGAGAACGTGGGCCCGGGCACGTTTTTCGGTGCAAAGCGGGTCCCACATTCTGGGTCAACGGGACTTTTTGACGCCGGCTCGTCGGAATCCAATTCCGGAGATACCGTTGAGTTTGTATCATCATTCTGGACTCGTTGACAGGTAGTTTGCTGAGTTTTAAGAACTTTGGCTCCGGCACGCATTTCCGTGCAAATCGGAATTCCAAGTTCTGGTCAACGGGCCAAAATGAGATCGGGACAACGGAATCTAATTCTGGAGATACCGTTGGGTTCGTATCGACATTCTGGTTGCGTGGACATATAATTTGTTATATTTTATAGACTTGTTTTCTTGCACGTTTTTCGGTGCAAAACGGCTCCGATACGGATACCGTTTTGATCCGAAATTACCTTTTTGCCCTTGTGTCCAAATTGGACCGTTGGGTAGGCTATCCTAGCTAATTTGACCATTCTGGACACGTTGGCGATGTTCATTTCATCGTCCGACAATGTTTGTTGATAATTTCTCTAAGTTTAACCTTTTTATAATTAATTAATAATTAATTCATATAATGTTTGTATTTCGGGATTAGTACAACGAAACTGAGATCAGCCAATTCCAGTGATCTCACATCGCTGAAATTGACAAGTTGGACGCGTGGATCACTATAATAAGATTATCAGCCTTACCGATAATCTTCTTATCTCGATTTACGTGTCGTAAGTTTCAACGTACAAATAACGAAGTACACTTTATAATAGACTAGAATTGACCCTGTTTGACCAGGATTGACCAGTTGACCCAAAGTCAACTGTAAGTCAACACTTGACCTAGTTTGACTAGATTATTGACCGGAGTTGACCTAGAGTTGTTTTGACTTAGAAGAACCTAGATAATGTAGATTGCTTGTAGAGTTTCTTTTATTACAACTTGAAATACCTTGTAACCTGTGTTGCTTTAAATAGGACTCTGTGGCTTCAGTGGGACCTCCCCTTTACTTATCAGCTGTTCAGGTTATCGAGGCGAGTACATTCTCTGATCATTTCATATCCTGCTTAGAATTATTTCCTGCAGTAGATTACTTTACTTGTACTGTCACGTTGGTCACACGGATTGGTACTATATGGATCTCTACATGCGATGTTATCCCCCTCGGGAGCATCGGGTACATTGTGCTTGTGCGTTTCACTTACATCATGTACTCCTGTGCTTTCATTACATGTGCACTCCTGTGAATCTTGTACTCTCATGTTCACGGAGCCCCATGTATACTATCATGTGCACCCTATATGGGCCCCCATGTGATATCCTGTGCAATAACGTAACCTGTTTAGATCCTTGTGTATTGATTGGGGATACGGGGGAGTGCTAGTAGTCGTGTGAACAATTCCTTTGTAGTGTAGATTCCTGTGCACCTCGACATCCTGTGCAAATCTGTCATGTTCACATGTGCTATCTCGTACTCTGACTCACTAGCCACTGTTAGTTCTCTATGTATAGTAGATATTTACATTACAGTTCTCTTCCTGTTTACATACAGCATTTCTTCAGTACCTGTATCTTACTTTACTGCATGTTATATGTTTTCTAACCTGCTATGATCTGTTGAGATGTATTGTGCTCGCTCCAGTCCTGACTGGACCTGTTAATAAATTTTACAGATAGCCTGGAGGTGCCTGCTAGCCTAGAGGAGACACAGTAGGGTTTGTTTAGGTAGTTATTTCTTTTTGTCTGGAGTTGTATTTACCTTGTGGATTACTGTATCTTTATTTGAGTTTTGAGATGTACTTCTGGGTTCATGTATCTTAGACACTTAGACTTCTATCTCCCGTATTTATTTTGGATTTCATGTTTTATCTATTCTTATCATGCTCTACCTTAGATGTGATTGAGTTGTATCTGCTATGTCACCCCCATTCGGGGAGTATAAACTGCTTAGCCTTATATTGTTAGATGTTGCGACCTAGGACAGCGTTCTACCGCCGACACTGCAGCGTAGGCTGGGCGTCGTTACGTTCTCGTGCCCTAACTCTAGGGTGCGGGTCGTGACACGTTTTTAGTGGTGGCCCATGCAGGTCGAGACTAAAAGTGTAGTGGTATTCGAACTAGAGTACCACTACAGCCTGCAGTAGGATTAGGATATATTTTGAAGGTACTCAATCACAGTTAGGACCCTTGAGAGATTCCTGAGACGACCCTTGAGAATCTTGTTTAACTTCGATTTGAAAACTCTTTTCCCTTGATTTGTTTTATTTTTATTTTCTATTGTTGAATTTGATTTTAATGGATCATTGTTGAATTTGAGTTTGTATTTATTAGTTTTGATGTAAGATTGTCGAATTTTGAATTTTGATGATGGTTGTTGCATTCGAGTTTGTATTTCGATGGATTTTGTTCATTTTTGAATTTTGATGTTCCTTAATAAATTTGATTGATTTTTGAGTATTCATTATTGATTTAATTTAATTTTGGCAAGATAAAATTATATGGGCTAGGTCATCTATATTATGGAATCTAGTCTTCTACAGTCATATTAGCCAGCATGGTGAGGACATATAGTTGACTTGGATATATTTCTCGGGTGTGGAAATTTAAGGTTTTCGCAGCCAATCTAGCGGCATCGCGAAAATGTTAAATACCATGATTCTAGAGGTATGTGCCAAAGTCGAGAACTCTGTGATTATCTTAGCCTTGCTTACTAGTATAACGATGACTTAGAGTATCATGATTTTGGATAGACGCATATGATTATCAGATTGTATTTTAAATATTTCGAACATGTTTTTCTACATTGTTTCAGTCCTTCAAAAAAAAAATTTTTTTTAATTGTTTTGTTGTTTGCCTCTCATTATTTCGCTTAGGAGTAACTTTAGCTATTTTCATAAAACTTGTGTAACTTCTCCTATGAATTTCTCCTTAATACAATGAATTTATGATTTTGCTAGACTTTACCTTGGATTTGATAATTTAGCTCTGATTTCAAAACGGTTCCTTCTTTAAACAGATAAGCAGAACATATTTTATCGTTATTTCTTTCTTGCTATTATTCTTGTATTAAATAATAATGATAATAAAACTGTCTTGATTACGTAAATCACCTATTTTGCGATCTTGGTAGGAATCTAAATGTTGGTCTTAACGTAGAATTAAATTTTTATATTGGGACATGAGAATATATATATGAATATATGTAGTGGACACTTTTCTGACACATGCATGTTACACTTTGATTTCCACCTATCTGAATGAATATTAATATGTTGTTGATGTTAATTTCCAAACCCCAATATTCTGGTTTTCTGCTTTCTAGTTTAAATTCGTAATTCAATGCAGATTTCATGTTATTAGTTATTTTTACATCACTGCACATGTATGCTATACGTAGGGTTTCAATTCAAAAAAATTTTGGTTGAGTTTTATGTTGAAATTGTCAAATCTGAGACTGCATCATGTTGATACTTCACTGGTTTAAATGTTAGCTTTTTCCTCTCTAACGCTCTCTATATTATGTATTGTGAGTGGATTTCAATGTAATCGACTTTCGTTATAAAAACTTGTGATTTTGATTGTTCTTTTTTGGCTAGTACCCCCTTTTTGATGATTGGTAGTTACCTTTCTTTAATCATTTTGATGAGTACCAGTTTTCATATAGGATGGTAGACCACCTTACAGTTTTGATGATTTGTTATTTCTGTATCTTTTCTAAGTTTAGCACTCTGGATTGCTTGTGTGTTTTGATACCCTATGACCGAATCAGTTAGCATGACTAGTATACCTAGATGAGACTTTCACTACCACCGTATGTCATGACCCTGGACGTTGTTCTTTCTGATGGTATGTTTTGTTTAAGTTCTGGGACTTGATTATGGGGGTTTGACCTAGAGGGAGTATGGACGTTTTAATTTCGAGGACGAAATTTTTATAAGGTGGGTAGGATGTGAGCACTCTGAATTTCGGGTTAAATTTTTTCATTTTATTTTATTTTTCCTGATTATTTGGTTTTGATAAATATTTTATTCTATTTATTTATCTGTAAGTGTACTCTTTCATGCCATTGATATTTGGAGTATCAGGGATGTTCAATTCTGGAAATCTTCTTCACGAGTTTTGGAGTGGACACGATTACCTTCATGACGGTATATGGTGTCCCACCCAAACTTGTTCCCTTGTGCTCTTTCTGCTTCGCTGAACTTTGGGTCGGTTTAGACCAATTGATTGTTATTTATTTTCCCACTCTTTTTCTTGATCATTTTCAGTGCGTTACCATGACATTTAAATTGGGAGCGCAAGACCAGTCAGTTTCTTGAAACCAACTCCTCATTGATGATCTACTCGAGACGCTCGTCACCAATGACCTTCGTTTCCCACTCATTCATATCATTTTGGGCTCCATTTGATTCGCACAACTTTCCCGACGCGTGACCCGATTTTATTTCATGCCACGGCGTCACATTCATTTTCTAACTTGATTTGTGGGTCCCCTGTCGACCAAAATCTGTCAGCCCCAACTATGGACATGGCCCACTTTGAGCCTACTACCCGTCCGCCACTTGTGTCCCATTTATTGGAATCCCCATGTGCAACTTATTTACACATGATCATCAACATCTAATTTTAATTCGATTTTTGCACGATGTCCGATTTTCGTCCAATCCGGCTCCACCGAGTCCAGTCCAGCTCCATAATTTTCTCCATCGTGACATCCTCAACTTTCTTGTCCAAAAATATCAATTACTCATTTTTTTAACTATTTCTAATATTTAATGGGAAATTTTCCATTGATTTAATCCTTGGAATTACCTATTTTCTCTATTTTTTCCATCATAGCCATTGATATTCCCTTCATTAAATCATAACCATTCATCCTACATGGAACAAACCCCCTCACAACCAACCCCTTGGCCGGCCCTAATTTCTAGGGAGAGAATCTTTTCTCTCTCTCTTATCCTCTCTTTCCCTCTCTTCAATAATTATTATTCATCTCTCTCTCTCTCTCTCTCTTCCTATTGTTTTTAAACAACCACAACACCAACTCCTACAGCAACCATTTTTCCATGCCGACCTCAGCCCGACCTCCATGGTCTGGCCGACGCCAGCTCCGGCCACCTGGTCGGCCGAGGACGGCCACCAGCTCCGACAATCCCCCACAACAGCCATCTCCTCCCTTCTTTTCCTCCTCCATCTCCATCTAACACCATCACCTACACCATTCAGCCACCACCACCAGCAGTTACTAGCCCGAGCCACCCACCTAGGCCGAGCCCGACCTCCCTCCGGCACCGCCGAGCTCGGCGCACCACCCGTACCACCTCCTTCCTCCTCATCTTCAACATCAACGCCACCACCATCCTCATCCATCAACCGAACCACTCTCGACGTACTCCGCCGCCGTGCTTGCCGCCACTGGCCGCTGCGAACGTCGCCCCTCGCCGCACCTCCGCGCGCAGCCCCGCACGTGCGAGGACAACAGCTGCAGCAGCAGCGACCATCGGCAGCAGCGCGCGCTCCTTGCCGCGCGCACCGGTGGTGCAGCGCCGCCGTGGACGGCCACGCACCGCCGTGGGCGGCCCCCCCTCGCGGTGGGCGATCACTGGCGACCCCCCTGGGTCCGCCACCTCGTTCTCCAGCGCGACGTATAGGCGATTCGTGCGTTTTGCACGACGTTCCGTCGTGACGCGCGCGAAATCACGTTCATTTTGGCGCTCCGTCGCAGCGACTTCGCGCACATTTTTCCGGAGATCCGACCGTTGGATCGGCGATTTCTTCGCTCCGTCACAATCTCGGTATATCCACCTTCGCTCATGTCAATTTTCGTCCGTTAATTTTATCGTTTGATACATGAAAACCGGCCACCAAGTTGACCGTTTAAATTGTATTAAATTTGGACAGTTTCGCGGGGCCAAATTCGTCAGCTTGTATCTCCTCCACCGCAGCTCCGTTTGGCGTGCTACCAGTTCCGGTGCGAAGCTGGTATAACCCTCTTCCTGCCCCCTTTAGATTTCATTTCAGTTTGAGCTTGTTTGATTGGTTGAATTCGATGCCAAAGTTGGCCGTCCGAATTCGTAATTTCCAACTTATAAATTCCATTTTTGAACACGGGACTCCAGATTTCATTTCTGACACCACCATTAGACTTGTGGCGTCGTTCTGGCATGTTTTCATATAAAATTTGTTAAATTTGGAGAACGTGGGCCCGGGCACGTTTTTCGGTGCAAAGCGGGTCCCACATTCTGGGTCAACGGGACTTTTTGACGTCGGCTCGTCGGAATCCAATTCCGGAGATACGTTGAGTTTGTATCATCATTCTGGACTCGTTGACAGGTAGTTTGCTGAGTTTTAAGAACTTTGGCTCCGGCACGCATTTCCGTGCAAATCGGAATTCCAAGTTCTGGTCAACGGGCCAAAATGAGATCGGGACAACGGAATCTAATTCTGGAGATACCGTTGGGTTCGTATCGACATTCTGGTTGCGTGGACATATAATTTGTTATATTTTATAGACTTGTTTTCTTGCACGTTTTTCGGTGCAAAACGGCTCCGATACGGATACCGTTTTGATCCGAAATTACCTTTTTGCCCTTGTATCCAAATTGGACCGTTGGGTAGGCTATCCTAGCTAATTTGACCATTCTGGACACGTTGGCGATGTTCATTTCATCGTCCGACAATGTTTGTTGATAATTTCTCTAAGTTTAACCTTTTTATAATTAATTAATAATTAATTCATATAATGTTTGTATTTCGGGATTAGTACAACGAAACTGAGATCAGCCAATTCCAGTGATCTCACATCGCTGAAATTGACAAGTTGGACGCGTGGATCACTATAATAAGATTATCAGCCTTACCGATAATCTTCTTATCTCGATTTACGTGTCGTAAGTTTCAACGTACAAATAACGAAGTACACTTTATAATAGACTAGAATTGACCCTGTTTGACCAGGATTGACCAGTTGACCCAAAGTCAACTGTAAGTCAACACTTGACCTAGTTTGACTAGATTATTGACCGGAGTTGACCTAGAGTTGTTTTGACTTAGAAGAACCTAGAATAATGTAGATTGCTTGTAGAGTTTCTTTTATTACAACTTGAAACACCTTGTAACCTGTGTTGCTTTAAATAGGACTCTGTGGCTTCAGTGGGACCTCCCCTTTACTTATCAGCTGTTCAGGTTATCGAGGCGAGTACATTCTCTGATCATTTCATATCCTGCTTAGAATTATTTCCTGCAGTAGATTACTTTACTTGTACTGTCACGTTAGTCACACGGATTGGTACTATATGGATCTCTACATGCGATGTTATCCCCCTCGGGAGCATCGGGTACATTGTGCTTGTGCGTTTCACTTACATTATGTACTCCTGTGCTTTCATTACATGTGCACTCCTGTGAATCTTGTACTCTCATGTTCACGGAGCCCCATGTATACTATCATGTGCACCCTATATGGGCCCCCATGTGATATCCTGTGCAATAACGTAACCTGTTTAGATCCTTGTGTATTGATTGGGGATACGGGGGAGTGCTAGTAGTCGTGTGAACAATTCCTTTGTAGTGTAGATTCCTGTGCACCTCGATATCCTGTGCAAATCTGTCATGTTCACATGTGCTATCTCGTACTCTGACTCACTAGCCACTGTTAGTTCTCTATGTATAGTAGATATTTACATTACAGTTCTCTTCCTGTTTACATACAGCATTTCTTCAGTACCTGTATCTTACTTTACTGCATGTTATATGTTTTCTAACCTGCTATGATCTGTTGAGATGTATTGTGCTCGCTCCAGTCCTGACTGGACCTGTTGATAAATTTTACAGATAGCCTGGAGGTGCCTGCTAGCCTAGAGGAGACACAGTAGGGTTTGTTTAGGTAGTTATTTCTTTTTGTCTGGAGTTGTATTTACCTTGTGGATTACTGTATCTTTATTTGAGTTTTGAGATGTACTTCTGGGTTCATGTATCTTAGACACTTAGACTTCTATCTCCCGTATTTATTTTGGATTTCATGTTTATCTATTCTTATCATGCTCTACCTTAGATGTGATTGAGTTGTATCTGCTATGTCACCCCCATTCGGGGAGTATAAACTGCTTAGCTTTATATTGTTAGATGTTGCGACCTAGGACAGCGTTCTACCGCCGACACTGCGGCGTAGGCTGGGCGTCGTTACGTTCTCGTGCCCTAACTCTAGGGTGCGGGTCGTGACACAGCAGCACTTGAAAATAAGTGTCATCTTATTAAACTGAGACTTCACTCCTGGAACAACATATGGAAACATGGTACTCTGTTCATGAGGAAACATGGGAACTAATTCAGTCCATGGCAGAACATTGAAATAAATCTAAGGATGGGAAATAAACCTGTTAAGGCATTGGCATAGAACCAAAAGCCATACTCAGATTTCCAGATTCAACTGAACCCAACAGAGTTGCCAAAACTAAACGAAGGGAATGCCAAAAGCTAGTGCAACACCACATGGAAAACTTCCACACATATGAAGAGTAACCATCTAGGAAATTATAAACAACCTCAGATTCACTAGCTCGAATCATCACAGGTTGTTTGAAGTATGAACCCAGCCATTCCCAACTTGATATTAACTCAACAGACTTGCCAAGGGACTGAGATTGATTTCCAGTCACAACATCAATTTCTAATGGCTGCTAGGTAGCCATTGAAATTAAGTTCCAAGTATAGTACCCCTTGAAACATAGGCCCATATTGAAACAGGAATACCAAGTATAATGTTTTAGCCACACAATTTCCAGTTCATCCATACTTAGATAGTATGGAAATTCCCAGATTATAATCTCAGAATGATGCAACCCAACCACACAACTGCCTCATGTTCAACCAGAAGTGGCATGTGCAAAAATATCAATCGTAATCATGATACGATTACCCATGCCATCTCAGATTCAAACAGTGAACCAGCATGTTGCATTATTCAGGTTCATAATTGAACCAAATGCTGCAATGCACATGAACTAAAATCACTACACGAGCACTCCTTAAAAAGAAAACCAATTATTCACAGGTACAACAAGGTTACCTGATCGATCTCGAAGGAACTTATAGATTCAAGGCTGAACACAATCCCCACGATCCAAAATAATCAAATCAACTGCTCTGACATAACAACAAACACATTGAACATGGTATTAAAATAGTGTGCTTAGAATGTCAAGGACTTATCCAAAGAAAAGCAATGATCTCTTAATCACCTAGTCAATCCCAGATTCAGGTTCCAAGCTAATCCAAACAATCAATCCGTTGATCTAGCACACAAGACTCTAGGAAAAGAAAGCTACGGTTGAAATCAAAATTATTCACAAATCGATATCAAAATATTGATGGAAACTCACCAACTGTTCTGTTATCAAACAGGAAGAGTGTCGAATGATCGATTTCAAGAATTTCCTACGAGATTGATCATTCCAGGAATTAGAATTAGAATTTGTTCGATTATAACTATGGGGTTGATCGAATGGATGGATTACTCACCTAGATGATCAATCGATGTTGCTCTAGGCAGCTGGAAATGCTGTCAACCCCACCCTCGTCGCCTTCTTCTCCAATAGCTGGTCATTCCCCATCTCGATAGAATTTCTTGCAGGAGGTTGAAGAAGAAATGGCAATGATTGGAAGGATCAAGGATTTAAATAGGGATGGTTGCGTGGAGATCAGGCCAATCATTTGGCGGGAAATCTCTGACAGGTTTGTTAGAGAGAAGGAACGAGCACATGGCCACTGTGCAATGGCCGTTGCAAATTTGAATTCTTTGTGAAGAGCTCCCATTTCTTCTCCTCAGAATTTAGAAGAAGTTAACAGAGACTATGGGTTCAGAGAAATCATGGGCTTGGAAGGTTTTAAAAGAGAAAGTTTAATGGGCTGCGGTTAGGCCCAATAATGGGTTTGAGAAATAAACCCAAAAAATAACTAGATGAAAATAAATATAAATCCACTTATGCTAAAATATGTAGAATATATTCCTAAACCTTTATTCAGTCGCAAAAAAAAATTAAATTCTACCATATTTCAAGAAGGTGGAGTTACAAATCTTCCCCCCTGAAAAAAATTTCGCCCTCGAAATTGGAATGCAAACACAGAAAATCAAGAATAATGAATCCAAAGAGTTGTTTATTGAATTCAGAAGGAGAGAAAAATGCATAAGGTACAAAGCACTCAAGTGAACAAACTAGGATATCGCTCACGCATCTCATCCTCACGCTCCCATGTGGACTCTCCCGGAGAGTGGTGTCTCCACATGACGCGGACAAGAGGAATGGTCTGGTTCCGCAGACGCTTCTCCCTCCGGTCGAGGATCTCTACTGGCTGCTCCTCGTAAGTCAATCTCGGGCCCACCTCCAGCTCTGAATAGTCCACCACGTGGCTGGGGTCTGGAATGTATCGTCGAAGCTGAGATACGTGGAAAACATCGTGCACTCCCTCCAACCTAGCTGGAAGCGCTAGTCGGTACGCCACCTCGCCAATCCGTACTGTCACGTCAAATGGTCCGATGAATCTCGGACTGAGCTTCCCGCCTCTGCCGAACCGAATGACGCCTCTGGTCGATGAGATCTTCAGGAACACTCTGTCTCCAACCTCGAACTCAAGTGGCCGTCTGCTGCTGTCCGCCCAATGCTTCTGTCGATCCTGCGCAATCCTGAGGCGATCTCTGATCAGTCTGACTTTTTCTGCTGAGTCCACCACCATCTCTGGCCCAAGTAAAGCTCTCTCACCAATGTCGTCCCAAGATAGCGGCGTGCGGCACCTCCGTCCATACAGTGCCTCGAACGGGGTCATCTCAATGCTGGCCTGATAACTGTTGTTATAGGCAAATTCTATCAGGTGCAAGTGGTCCTCCCACGAACCGCCGAAGTCGAGCGCGCAAACCCGCAGCATGTCCTCCAAGGTCTGAATGGTCCTCTCAGACTGTCCGTCCGTCTGTGGATGATAGGCTGTGCTGAACTTCAGCTGTGATCCCAAGCTCTGCTGTAGACTCCTCCAGAAGTGTGATGTGAACCGGCTGTCTCGATCTGAAACAATGCTAACTGGCACCCCCGTGAATCCTCACGATCTGACGCATGTAGAGGTCTGCAAGCTTCTCGGTCGACAGCCCAACCTTGAACGGAATGAAATGGGCAGACTTTGTCAATCTGTCCACGATCACCCAAATAGCGTCCTTGCCACTGGGAGTACGCGGCAATCCAGAGACAAAGTCCATGGTAATGTGCTCCCACTTCCATTCCGGAATAGGTAAAGGCTGGAGTAGTCCCGCTGGTCTCTGGCGCTCCGCCTTGACTTGCTGGCACACAAGACATCTGGAAACAAATCTGGCGACCTCTCTCTTCATCCCATACCACCAAACATACTCACGCAAATCCTTGTACATCTTGGTAGATCCAGGATGTATAGAATATCGTGACTGGTGGGCCTCCTGCATCACCTCCTCCCGCAAGTCCTTGGGCACACACAGCTGACTTTCGTGCCGTAAGGATCCGTCCTCCGCAATGGTGAAATCATCGAGCAGACCTAACTCTGCCTGAGCTCTAAGACCCTGGATTCCCTCATCAAGCAACTGGGCCTCCTTGATCTTCTCTAGCAACCCCGACTGTATCTGCATATACATCATCTGACCTCCATGCCCTGGGAGAACAATCTCAATCCCAAGACTCTCCAGATCCTCCAATAGATGCCGGTCCATGGTGAGATACATAGCAATAGGATACCGACTGAGAGCGTCTGCAACCACATTCGCCTTCCCAGGATGATACTGCAGACTGATGTCGAAGTCCTTCATGAGTTCCAGCCATCTGCGCTGCCTCATATTCAGCTCCTTCTGAGTAAAGACATACTTCAGGCTTTTGTGGTCCGTGAATATGTCTACTCGCTCTCCATATAGATAATGCTTCCACAGTTTCAAGGCAAATATGACTGCTGCAAGCTCCAAGTCATGTGTAGGATAATTCTTCTCATGGGGCCTCAACTGTCTAGAAGCATACGCTATAACCTTCTTGTTCTGCTCCAGCACACATCCCAAGCCTTTCCCTGAAGCATCGCTGTAGATGACGAATCCTCCTGATCCTGATGGCAAAGCTAGAACTGGTGCCGTCGTGAGTCTTCTCTTCAATTCTTCAAATGCTGTCTGGCAGGCGTCGCTCCATATGAACTCCTCGTCCTTCCGTGTAAGCTTCGTCATAGGCTCTGCTATCCTGGCGAAGTCCTTCACGAACTTCCTGTAGTATCCTGCTAGACCCAGGAAACTACGAATCTCTGCTACCGACTTGGGAGGTGCCCATGCTTCCACTGCCTCAATCTTCTTGGGATCCACAGAAATCCCCTCTCCAGTCACCACATGCCCTAGAAACTCCACTATGTCCAAGAAAAACTCACATTTTGAGAGTTTCCCATACAGCTTCTCCTTCCGCAGAATCTCCAAAACAATCCGTAGGTGCTCGACATGCTCCTCCTCCGTCTTGGAATAGATCAGAATGTCGTCAATGAAGACTACGACAAACTTATCCAAATACTTGTGGAAAACCTTATTCATCAGATTCATAAACACAGCTGGGGCATTGGTGAGTCCGAACGGCATCACCAGGAACTCATACTGGCCGTATCGGGTGTTGAAGGCTGTCTTCGGAATATCCTGCTCCCGAACCTTCATCTGGTGGTACCCCGATCGAAGATCGATCTTAGAAAAGACCTTCGCTCCACTAAGCTGGTCAAACAGCTCATCAATCCTTGGCAAAGGATATCTATTCTTAATGGTGATGTTGTTGAGTGCATGGTAGTCAATGCACATCCTCACCGTCCCATCCTTCTTGGGCACAAAAAGCACCGGTGCTCCCCAGGGTGAAGCACTAGAGCGAATAAATCCTTTACCCTCAAGCTCATCAATCTGCGCCTTCAACTCCGCAGCTTCCTTCGGGTTGATCTTGTAACAGTGCTGGGACTTCGGTGCTGATCCGGGCAATAGGTCGATGCCGAACTCTACATCTCGATCTGGCGGCAATCCTGGAAGCTCCTCGGGGAAGACGTCGAGATACTCTGCAATCAGCGGATGCGGCAACTCCTGGTCTTCTGCAACTGCTCCGAAGTAGACTCCCTCTGGCCTCTCTGCAACTCGTCTGCTGATCTCGAACGGTGGAACTCCTGGCGGGCTGAAGATCACCTTCCCTTCATGGCAGTCTATTACGGCAAACTGCTCACTCATCCAGTCGATGCCAAGGACTACGTCGAATCCAGGCAGTGGCATCACTAGAAGTCGAGCTCGAATCTCTCTCCCAGCAATAGTGATAGGGCATTCCACCATCTCACTTACTGGCACAGAACCCCCTCCTGTCATGATCTGACAGTTCCGCCTAGTGGGCTTGGGTGTGAAACCGTGTCTATGCAGAAACTCATATGATACGAAGCTATGTGTAGCTCCAGAATCAAATAATGCAATGGCAGGGAAAGAATGTAAGAATATAGAACCTGTGATCACATCTGGCACTGCCTCATCCTCCTCAACTGCAGCCATGACGTAAGCACGTCCCTGCTGGGCTCCTCCTCTCTGCTGCTGCTGATGCTGTGCAAACCTCTGCTGCTGGGGCGGCAGAGCTCCTCCTCTCTGGGGTGGCACAGGTAATGCTCTGGGTGGTGCAGCCGGTGGTCCTCCTCCTCGTCCTCCTGCTAGTCTGGCTGTAGCCTGAGCGCAGTCCCTCATCTGGTGTGCATCAGATCCGCAGAAGAGGCAAAGTCCCAACCTCTTGCGGCACTCGTCGATATGATGACCGGGGCGATGGCAATAGGCACAAGGAGTCGCTAGCTGCTGTCTCTGATGCTGATGTGCTGGAGCTCTGGCCTGCCGGTGATGCTGCTGCTGGTGCGGCCTCGTCTGGGTCTGAGTCTGAACCCTCTTCGCTGGTGCCTGGAAACTGCTGCTGCCCACATCTCGGTCCCTCTTCAGCTTTGGGTCCGCCTCCTTCTCTACTGCCTGGGCGATCTTAAGGATGCTAGAATAGGTAGTCGCCTGGCTAATCGCCACCGCATGTCGCAGCTCCCTGTTGAGACCCTTCTTGAATCTCCATGCTCTGTCCTCTGGCTCTCTAACCAAGCTCTCAGCGAACCTGCTGAGCCTGGTAAACTCCGAAGTGTACTGCGCGACCGTCATCGTCCCCTGCTGCAGCGCCTCGAACTGCACCCTCAACTCATCACGCTCCACCTCTGGGAAGAATTTCTCCTTGAACAGTTTTTTGAAAACTGTCCAAGACACCCGGGGCTCCGTCAATTGGGGGTCCTCCCGATACCAAGATCTGGCCAAGTCAAAAAGTCGCATGCTAGCCACTGACACCTTCTGGTCCTCTGGAATGTTCGCCATGGTCAAGGTCCTCTCTGTATTCTCCAGCCATTCATCTGCATAGATGATCCCCTCGTCGCCCCAGAAGTCCAACGGGGAAAAATGCTGGTACTCCTTGGCTGTCCCCGGTCTCGGTCCTCGTGGCTCTGGAACTGCTGCTGGAGCTGGTGCTGCCGGCTCTCTGGTCCTCAGCGCGTCGACTACAGTCGCTCGGAACTGCGTAGCCTGCTGGCTCTGGGCCTCCCTGAACTGTGCAGCCTGGTGGTTCTGGGCCTCCATGAACTGCTGAAACATCGCCATCACCTGGGAGCCGTCGAACATCATCGTCGGTGGCAGTGATGGGAAGATAGGAGGCGCTGGCGGAAGCTGATCTGCCTGGACGTCCGGTGCAGGCCGCTCTGTACCGCCTGCAACTCCAGAACCGCTCGCAACTCCAGTCTGATCTGCGGTCTTCCTTGTGGCCACCATCCTGCATAAAAAGAAACTTTGTTGAACGACAAATCCTAAAACCTAACAAACAATGTTTTTATAATAATAAAGCACCTGAAGAACATGAATAACCTGATATACCCTTATTTCCCGGTTTTCCTATGCTGTGATCAAGTTTCCCTAGTGTAATCAAGTCCCCCAATAGTACACTAAGTCCTAGGTACCATTAGGATGGACCTGCATGGGCCACCACTAAAAACATGTCACGACCCGCTCCCGAATATTCGGACACGAGTCGGACACGTCCAGCCTTCGTCGTTAGACACGACGAAGTAAGCTGTACCAGAACTAGGGAAAATCTAACAAGTCAAGTAAATGAGAAGTAATGTCACAGCATATCTATAAACGATCCCAGAATATTCAAATACATGACTAAACATTTTATTATTACATTCATCCAGAAATGTAACTAAAGTCTGACTAAAGTCTCAAAAGCAGGAAAGACAACTAAATGGAAGATAACTAGGCTTCTGCAGCCTCTATGTCACAAGCAGCTCCAGCTGGCTCAAGGAAGGCAGTATCCTGTCCATAGTATGTGTCACATAAATCCTCCATCTCACCTATCATAACATATCCAGTCAGGAGCGGAGCAAAGCACAGTTCTAGGTAATGAACAATAACATTATGATATGGAAAATAAATGCTGGAAGAACAGGATAAGAACAAGTATGTAAAGAACATGAAGAACATGAACTACTGCTATAAAGATACATGAAAGATCATGACAATGTAAGATGCAGTAAAGATCACGACTATGACTAATATCAAGATCAGGATCAAGGGAAACTAATGTAAGAACAAAATCCTGAATATGTGTGTTATATGTTTGAAATACTACTTAGATATGTGACCGGCTATGGGTAAGATCATGAAAGAACATGAAAGGATCCTGAAAGATCATGTAATGGTACGGCTTAGGACCCGCGTGCACTGTGCGAGGCCTAAGCTAAAGATCATGAATAAGTATCCGGGTTTGGTCACATATCTAGAGTATTTCCCCACCCCAAGATTCAAGTAAGAACATGAAGTAACAAGCCAGAAGATCATGAACGTGTCGCAGTGTGTCAGCAATAAAGAACAAGGAAGATGCACTGAACAAAACCATAGAATGTACTTGCCTTGCTCCAGAAAAGTACGAGTAGGTAAAAGAGTCAGATGTCCTCCTGTATGAAAATAATGATGTATACAAGATAATTAATAAACAACTAATTCTAACTGGTTATTCTAATCAGGATATATTTACCTAGGTTCATCATAAACTATCTTACAATTTAGTTCTACTAGCTATACCATAACCTTAACTACTCATTCTAATTATACTACAAGTAATATGATCTCTTCCTTAAGTTATTTAGTTAGCAATCAATATATAATGAACTCTCATGTTTAACATTTAATATTGAAATAAAAGAGGGAAAAATCATATCACTGATAGTATCAATTTCCAAATAACTCATGAATTCCTCCCTACTGTTATGACTCAAGTGTTGTGGTTATCTAAACTGTTAAGAATAACCAGATTTAATGCTAAGTCCAAACAGTACACAAGGCTCATTAACCAACTGAACCCAGTATAGTCCAGCCTAACACAGGTTTATACATGACCCTTGACCAAGATTTAGTCAAGTAGTGTTTAACCTATCCATTGGACACTCCCTTTAAGTTCAGTCCTATACCTGTCCATAGGTTTTCAAATTACTCCCAATACATTGATTTGAAACTATGGCTGATGTCCCATTCTAGGGGACAGTTAAACCCCATCCTGCATTCTCACAGACAACCCAAAACTGAACTCTAGCTATGGAAAAATAGGAGAACTTAACACGTATCTCAAGTAATATTGCAGGTTCACTTGTATAACCAACATACCAGTCCTAGGCTTAGAAGAACAAACTAATTATCTCAGGAAATACCTGCTATCTGAATACTAACTTCCAGGTTCTCGAGTTCTCTTGAACTGAAAAAAAATAAAACTCTCCTTCTTAAGCTAAAACCCACTCCTAACCAACTTAACTTCAATCTTCCCAGTTAAACTTAACCAATATGTAAGAGATATAAAGTATTCGACTATATAGTGATAATACAAACAAGATTGTAGAAACTGCAAAATGCACACCTATACTCAGTCCTAAACAGGACAACAGTAGGTTGTTAAGCCAAAACCAAGTTGAAACCTTGGTGACAACCTACCAGTACTGCACAGGAACTCTATTACAAGTTTCAATGTAAACCAAACTCAAGAACAACTAGCATCAATTTTGAAATAACAGGGGAGGCTCAGCAGCACTTGAAAATAAGTGTCATCTTATTAAACTGAGACTTCACTCCTGGAACAACATATGGAAACATGGTACTCTGTTCATGAGGAAACATGGGAACTAATTCAGTCCATGGCAGAACATTGAAATAAATCTAAGGATGGGAAATAAACCTGTTAAGGCATTGGCATAGAACCAAAAGCCATACTCAGATTTCCAGATTCAACTGAACCCAACAGAGTTGCCAAAACTAAACGAAGGGAATGCCAAAAGCTAGTGCAACACCACATGGAAAACTTCCACACATATGAAGAGTAACCATCTAGGAAATTATAAACAACCTCAGATTCACTAGCTCGAATCATCACAGGTTGTTTGAAGTATGAACCCAGCCATTCCCAACTTGATATTAACTCAACAGACTTGCCAAGGGACTGAGATTGATTTCCAGTCACAACATCAATTTCTAATGGCTGCTAGGTAGCCATTGAAATTAAGTTCCAAGTATAGTACCCCTTGAAACATAGGCCCATATTGAAACAGGAATACCAAGTATAATGTTTTAGCCACACAATTTCCAGTTCATCCATACTTAGATAGTATGGAAATTCCCAGATTATAATCTCAGAATGATGCAACCCAACCACACAACTGCCTCATGTTCAACCAGAAGTGGCATGTGCAAAAATATCAATCGTAATCATGATACGATTACCCATGCCATCTCAGATTCAAACAGTGAACCAGCATGTTGCATTATTCAGGTTCATAATTGAACCAAATGCTGCAATGCACATGAACTAAAATCACTACACGAGCACTCCTTAAAAAGAAAACCAATTATTCACAGGTACAACAAGGTTACCTGATCGATCTCGAAGGAACTTATAGATTCAAGGCTGAACACAATCCCCACGATCCAAAATAATCAAATCAACTGCTCTGACATAACAACAAACACATTGAACATAGTATTAAAATAGTGTGCTTAGAATGTCAAGGACTTATCCAAAGAAAAGCAATGATCTCTTAATCACCTAGTCAATCCCAGATTCAGGTTCCAAGCTAATCCAAACAATCAATCCGTTGATCTAGCACACAAGACTCTAGGAAAAGAAAGCTACGGTTGAAATCAAAATTATTCACAAATCGATATCAAAATATTGATGGAAACTCACCAACTGTTCTGTTATCAAACAGGAAGAGTGTCGAATGATCGATTTCAAGAATTTCCTACGAGATTGATCATTCCAGGAATTAGAATTAGAATTTGTTCGATTATAACTATGGGGTTGATCGAATGGATGGATTACTCACCTAGATGATCAATCGATGTTGCTCTAGGCAGCTGGAAATGCTGTCAACCCCACCCTCGTCGCCTTCTTCTCCAATAGCTGGTCATTCCCCATCTCGATAGAATTTCTTGCAGGAGGTTGAAGAAGAAATGGCAATGATTGGAAGGATCAAGGATTTAAATAGGGATGGTTGCGTGGAGATCAGGCCAATCATTTGGCGGGAAATCTCTGACAGGTTTGTTAGAGAGAAGGAACGAGCACATGGCCACTGTGCAATGGCCGTTGCAAATTTGAATTCTTTGTGAAGAGCTCCCATTTCTTCTCCTCAGAATTTAGAAGAAGTTAACAGAGACTATGGGTTCAGAGAAATCATGGGCTTGGAAGGTTTTAAAAGAGAAAGTTTAATGGGCTGCGGTTAGGCCCAATAATGGGTTTGAGAAATAAACCCAAAAAAAATAACTAGATGAAAATAAATATAAATCCACTTATGCTAAAATATGTAGAATATATTCCTAAACCTTTATTCAGTCGCAAAAAAAATTAAATTCTACCATATTTCAAGAAGGTGGAGTTACAAATCTTCCCCCCTGAAAAAAATTTCGCCCTCGAAATTGGAATGCAAACACAGAAAATCAAGAATAATGAATCCAAAGAGTTGTTTATTGAATTCAGAAGGAGAGAAAAATGCATAAGGTACAAAGCACTCAAGTGAACAAACTAGGATATCGCTCACGTATCTCATCCTCACGCTCCCATGTGGACTCTCCCGGAGAGTGGTGTCTCCACATGACGCGGACAAGAGGAATGGTCTGGTTCCGCAGACGCTTCTTCCTCCGGTCGAGGATCTCTACTGGCTGCTCCTCGTAAGTCAATCTCGGGCCCACCTCCAGCTCTGAATAGTCCACCACGTGGCTGGGGTCTGGAATGTATCGTCGAAGCTGAGATACGTGGAAAACATCGTGCACTCCCTCCAACCTAGCTGGAAGCGCTAGTCGGTACGCCACCTCGCCAATCCGTGCTGTCACGTCAAATGGTCCGATGAATCTCGGACTGAGCTTCCCGCCTCTGCCGAACCGAATGACGCCTCTGGTCGGTGAGATCTTCAGGAACACTCTGTCTCCAACCTCGAACTCAAGTGGCCGTCTGCTGCTGTCCGCCCAATGCTTCTGCCGATCCTGCGCAATCCTGAGGCGATCTCTGATCAGTCTGACTTTTTCTGCTGAGTCCACCACCATCTCTGGCCCAAGTAAAGCTCTTTCACCAATGTCGTCCCAAGATAGCGGCGTGCGGCACCTCCGTCCATACAGTGCCTCGAACGGGGTCATCTCAATGCTGGCCTGATAACTGTTGTTATAGGCAAATTCTACCAGGTGCAAGTGGTCCTCCCACGAACCGCCGAAGTCGAGCGCGCAAACCCGCAGCATGTCCTCCAAGGTCTGAATGGTCCTCTCAGACTGTCCGTCCGTCTGTGGATGATAGGCTGTGCTGAACTTCAGCTGTGATCCCAAGCTCTGCTGTAGACTCCTCCAGAAGTGTGATGTGAACCGGCTGTCTCGATCTGAAACAATGCTAACTGGCACCCCGTGAATCCTCACGATCTGACGCATGTAGAGGTCTGCAAGCTTCTCGGTCGACAGCCCAACCTTGAACGGAATGAAATGGGCAGACTTTGTCAATCTGTCCATGATCACCCAAATAGCGTCCTTGCCACTGGGAGTACGCGGCAATCCAGAGACAAAGTCCATGGTAATGTGCTCCCACTTCCATTCCGGAATAGGTAAAGGCTGGAGTAGTCCCGCTGGTCTCTGGCGCTCCGCCTTGACTTGCTGGCACACAAGGCATCTGGAAACAAATCTGGCGACCTCTCTCTTCATCCCATACCACCAAACATACTCACGTAAATCCTTGTACATCTTGGTAGATCCAGGATGTATAGAATATCGTGACTGGTGGGCCTCCTGCATCACCTCCTCCCGCAAGTCCTTGGGCACACACAGCTGACTTCCGTGCCGTAAGGATCCGTCCTCCGCAATGGTGAAATCATCGAGCAGACCTAACTCTGCCTGAGCTCTAAGACCCTGGATTCCCTCATCAAGCAACTGGGCCTCCTTGATCTTCTCTAGCAACCCCGACTGTATCTGCATATACATCATCTGACCTCCATGCCCTGGGAGAACAATCTCAATCCCAAGACTCTCCAGATCCTCCAATAGATGCCGGTCCATGGTGAGATACATAGCAATAGGATACCGACTGAGAGCGTCTGCAACCACATTCGCCTTCCCAGGATGATACTGCAGACTGATGTCGAAGTCCTTCATGAGTTCCAGCCATCTGCGCTGCCTCATATTCAGCTCCTTCTGAGTAAAGACATACTTCAGGCTTTTGTGGTCCGTGAATATGTCTACTCGCTCTCCATATAGATAATGCTTCCACAGTTTCAAGGCAAATATGACTGCTGCAAGCTCCAAGTCATGTGTAGGATAATTCTTCTCATGGGGCCTCAACTGTCTAGAAGCATACGCTATAACCTTCTTGTTCTGCTCCAGCACACATCCCAAGCCTTTCCCTGAAGCATCGCTGTAGATGACGAATCCTCCTGATCCTGATGGCAAAGCTAGAACTGGTGCCGTCGTGAGTCTTCTCTTCAATTCTTCAAATGCTGTCTGGCAGGCGTCGCTCCATATGAACTCCTCGTCCTTCCGTGTAAGCTTCGTCATAGGCTCTGCTATCCTGGCGAAGTCCTTCATGAACTTCCTGTAGTATCCTGCTAGACCCAGGAAACTACGAATCTCTGCTACCGACTTGGGAGGTGCCCATGCTTCCACTGCCTCAATCTTCTTGGGATCCACAGAAATCCCCTCTCCAGTCACCACATGCCCTAGAAACTCCACTCTGTCCAAGAAAAACTCACATTTTGAGAGTTTCCCATACAGCTTCTCCTTCCGCAGAATCTCCAAAACAATCCGTAGGTGCTCGACATGCTCCTCCTCCGTCTTGGAATAGATCAGAATGTCGTCAATGAAGACTACGACAAACTTATCCAAATACTTGTGGAAAACCTTATTCATCAGATTCATAAACACAGCTGGGGCATTGGTGAGTCCGAACGGCATCACCAGGAACTCATACTGGCCGTATCGGGTGTTGAAGGCTGTCTTCGGAATATCCTGCTCCCGAACCTTCATCTGGTGGTACCCCGATCGAAGATCGATCTTAGAAAAGACCTTCGCTCCACTAAGCTGGTCAAACAGCTCATCAATCCTTGGCAAAGGATATCTATTCTTAATGGTGATGTTGTTGAGTGCATGGTAGTCAATGCACATCCTCACCGTCCCATCCTTCTTGGGCACAAAAAGCACCGGTGCTCCCCAGGGTGAAGCACTAGAGCGAATAAATCCTTTACCCTCAAGCTCATCAATCTGCGCCTTCAACTCCGCAGCTTCCTTCGGGTTGATCTTGTAACAGTGCTGGGACTTCGGTGCTGATCCGGGCAATAGGTCGATGCCGAACTCTACATCTCGATCTGGCGGCAATCCTGGAAGCTCCTCGGGGAAGACGTCGAGATACTCTGCAATCAGCGGATGCGGCAACTCCTGGTCTTCTGCAACTGCTCCGAAGTAGACTCCCTCTGGCCTCTCTGTAACTCGTCTGCTGATCTCGAACGGTGGAACTCCTGGCGGGCTGAAGATCACCTTCCCTTCATGGCAGTCTATTACGGCAAACTGCTCACTCATCCAGTCGATGCCAAGGACTACGTCGAATCCAGGCAGTGGCATCACTAGAAGTCGAGCTCGAATCTCTCTCCCAGCAATAGTGATAGGGCATTCCACCATCTCACTTACTGGCACAGAACCCCCTCCTGTCATGATCTGACAGTTCCGTCTAGTGGGCTTGGGTGTGAAACCGTGTCTATGCAGAAACTCATATGATACGAAGCTATGTGTAGCTCCAGAATCAAATAATGCAATGGCAGGGAAAGAATGTAAGAATATAGAACCTGTGATCACATCTGGCACTGCCTCATCCTCCTCAACTGCAGCCATGACGTAAGCACGTCCCTGCTGGGCTCCTCCTCTCTGCTGCTGCTGATGCTGTGCAAACCTCTGCTGCTGGGGCGGCAGAGCTCCTCCTCTCTGGGGTGGCGCAGGTAATGCTCTGGGTGGTGCAGCCGGTGGTCCTCCTCCTCGTCCTCCTGCTAGTCTGGCTGTAGCCTGAGCGCAGTCCCTCATCTGGTGTACATCAGATCCGCAGAAGAGGCAAAGTCCCAACCTCTTGCGGCACTCGTCGATATGATGACCGGGGCGATGGCAATAGGCACAAGGAGTCGCTAGCTGCTGTCTCTGATGCTGATGTGCTGGAGCTCTGGCCTGCCGGGTGATGCTGCTGCTGGTGCGGCCTCGTCTGGGTCTGAGTCTGAACCCTCTTCGCTGGTGCCTGGAAACTGCTGCTGCCCACATCTCGGTCCCTCTTCAGCTTTGGGTCCGCCTCCTTCTCTACTGCCTGGGCGATCTTAAGGATGCTAGAATAGGTAGTCGCCTGGCTAATCGTCACCGCATGTCGCAGCTCCCTGTTGAGACCCTTCTTGAATCTCCATGCTCTGTCCTCTGGCTCTCTAACCAAGCTCTCAGCGAACCTGCTGAGCCTGGTAAACTCCGAAGTGTACTGCGCGACCGTCATCGTCCCCTGCTGCAGCGCCTCGAACTGCACCCTCAACTCATCACGCTCCACCTCTGGGAAGAATTTCTCCTTGAACAGTTTTTTGAAAACTGTCCAAGACACCCGGGGCTCCGTCAATTGGGGGTCCTCCCGATACCAAGATCTGGCCAAGTCAAAAAGTCGCATGCTAGCCACTGACACCTTCTGGTCCTCTGGAATGTTCGCCATGGTCAAGGTCCTCTCTGCATTCTCCAGCCATTCATCTGCATAGATGATCCCCTCGTCGCCCCAGAAGTCCAACGGGGAAAAATGCTGGTACTCCTTGGCTGTCCCCGGTCTCGGTCCTCGTGGCTCTGGAACTGCTGCTGGAGCTGGTGCTGCCGGCTCTCTGGTCCTCAGCGCGTCGACTACAGTCGCTCGGAACTGCGTAGCCTGCTGGCTCTGGGCCTCCCTGAACTGTGCAGCCTGGTGGTTCTGGGCCTCCATGAACTGCTGAAACATCGCCATCACCTGGGAGCCGTCGAACATCATCGTCGGTGGCAGTGATGGGAAGATAGGAGGCGCTGGCGGAAGTTGATCTGCCTGGACGTCCGGTGCAGGTCGCTCTGTACCGCCTGCAACTCCAGAACCGCTCGCAACTCCAGTCTGATCTGCGGTCTTCCTTGTGGCCACCATCCTGCATAAAAAGAAACTTTGTTGAACGACAAATCCTAAAACCTAACAAACAATGTTTTATAATAATAAAGCACCTGAAGAACATGAATAACCTGATATACCCTTATTTCCCGGTTTTCCTATGCTGTGATCAAGTTTCCCTAGTGTAATCAAGTCCCCCAATAGTACACTAAGTCCTAGGTACCATTAGGATGGACCTGCATGGGCCACCACTAAAAACATGTCACGACCCGCTCCCGAATATTCGGACACGAGTCGGACACGTCCAGCCTTCGTCGTTAGACACGACGAAGTAAGCTGTACCAGAACTAGGGAAAATCTAACAAGTCAAGTAAATGAGAAGTAATGTCACAGCATATCTATAAACGATCCCAGAATATTCAAATACATGACTAAACATTTTATTATTACATTCATCCAGAAATGTAACTAAAGTCTGACTAAAGTCTCAAAAGCAGGAAAGACAACTAAATGGAAGATAACTAGGCTTCTGCAGCCTCTATGTCACAAGCAGCTCCAGCTGGCTCAAGGAAGGCAGTATCCTGTCCATAGTATGTGTCACATAAATCCTCCATCTCACCTATCATAACATATCCAGTCAGGAGCGGAGCAAAGCACAGTTCTAGGTAATGAACAATAACATTATGATATGGAAAATAAATGCTGGAAGAACAGGATAAGAACAAGTATGTAAAGAACATGAAGAATATGAACTACTGCTATAAAGATACATGAAAGATCATGACAATGTAAGATGCAGTAAAGATCACGACTATGACTAATATCAAGATCAGGATCAAGGAAAACTAATGTAAGAACAAAATCCTGAACATGTGTGTTATATGTTTGAAATACTACTTAGATATGTGACCGGCTATGGGTAAGATCATGAAAGAACATGAAAGGATCCTGAAAGATCATGTAATGGTACGGCTTAGGACCCGCGTGCACTGTGCGAGGCCTAAGCTAAAGATCATGAATAAGTATCCGGGTTTGGTCACATATCTAGAGTATTTCCCCACCCCAAGATTCAAGTAAGAACATGAAGTAACAAGCCAGAAGATCATGAACGTGTCGCAGTGTGTCAGCAATAAAGAACAAGGAAGATGCACTGAACAAAACCATAGAATGTACTTGCCTTGCTCCAGAAAAGTACGAGTAGGTAAAAGAGTCAGATGTCCTCCTGTATGAAAATAATGATGTATACAAGATAATTAATAAACAACTAATTCTAACTGGTTATTCTAATCAGGATATATTTACCTAGGTTCATCATAAACTATCTTACAATTTAGTTCTACTAGCTATACCATAACCTTAACTACTCATTCTAATTATACTACAATATGATCTCTTCCTTAAGTTATTTAGTTAGCAATCAATATATAATGAACTCTCATGTTTAACATTTAATATTGAAATAAAAGAGGGAAAAATCATATCACTGATAGTATCAATTTCCAAATAACTCATGAATTCCTCCCTACTGTTATGACTCAAGTGTTGTGGTTATCTAAACTGTTAAGAATAACCAGATTTAATGCTAAGTCCAAACAGTACACAAGGCTCATTAACCAACTGAACCCAGTATAGTCCAGCCTAACACAGGTTTATACATGACCCTTGACCAAGATTTAGTCAAGTAGTGTTTAACCTATCCATTGGACACTCCCTTTAAGTTCAGTCCTATACCTGTCCATAGGTTTTCAAATTACTCCCAATACATTGATTTGAAACTATGGCTGATGTCCCATTCTAGGGGACAGTTAAACCCCATCCTGCATTCTCACAGACAACCCAAAACTGAACTCTAGCTATGGAAAAATAGGAGAACTTAACACGTATCTCAAGTAATATTGCAGGTTCACTTGTATAACCAACATACCAGTCCTAGGCTTAGAAAAACAAACCAATTATCTCAGGAAATACTGCTATCTGAATACTAACTTCCAGGTTCTCGAGTTCTCTTGAACTGAAAAAAAATAAAACTCCTTCTTAAGCTAAAACCCACTCCTAACCAACTTAACTTCAATCTTCCAGTTAAACTTAACCAATATGTAAGAGAATAAAGTATTCGATATATAGTGATAATACAAACAAGATTGTAGAAACTGCAAAATGCACACCTATACTCAGTCCTAAACAGGACAACAGTAGGTTGTTAAGCCAAAACCAAGTTGAAACCTTGTGACAACCTACCAGTACTGCACAGGAACTCTATTACAAGTTTCAATGTAAACCAAACTCAGAAACACTAGCATCAATTTTGAAATAACAGGGGAGGCTCAGCATGTGAGCACTCTGAATTTCGGGTTAAATTTTTTCATTTTATTTTATTTTTCCTGATTATTTGGTTTTGATAAATATTTTATTCTATTTATTTATCTGTAAGTGTACTCTTTCATGCCATTGATATTTGGAGTATCAGGGATGTTCAATTCTGGAAATCTTCTTCACGAGTTTTGGAGTGGACACGATTACCTTCATGACGGTATATGGTGTCCCACCCAAACTTGTTCCCTTGTGCTCTTTCTGCTTCGCTGAACTTTGGGTCGGTTTAGACCAATTGATTGTTATTTATTTTCCCACTCTTTTTCTTGATCATTTTCAGTGCGTTACCATGACATTTAAATTGGGAGCGCAAGACCAGTCAGTTTCTTGAAACCAACTCCTCATTGATGATCTACTCGAGACGCTCGTCACCAATGACCTTCGTTTCCCACTCATTCATATCATTTTGGGCTCCATTTGATTCGCACAACTTTCCCGACGCGTGACCCGATTTTATTTCATGCCACGGCGTCACATTCATTTTCTAACTTGATTTGTGGGTCCCCTGTCGACCAAAATCTGTCAGCCCCAACTATGGACATGGCCCACTTTGAGCCTACTACCCGTCCGCCACTTGTGTCCCATTTATTGGAATCCCCATGTGCAACTTATTTACACATGATCATCACATCTAATTTTAATTCGATTTTTGCACGATGTCCGATTTTCGTCCAATCCGGCTCCACCGAGTCCAGTCCAGCTCCATAATTTTCTCCATCGTGACATCCTCAACTTTCTTGTCCAAAATATCAATTACTTATTTTTTAACTATTTCTAATATTTAATGGGAAATTTTCTATTGATTTAATCCTTGGAATTACCTATTTTCTCTATTTTTCCATCATAGCCATTGATATTCCCTTCATTAAATCATAACCATTCATCCTACATGGAACAACCCCCTCACAACCAACCCCTTGGCCGGCCCTAATTTCTAGGGAGAGAATCTTTTCTCTCTCTTATCCTCTCTTTCCCTCTCTTCAATAATTATTATTCATCTCTCTCTCTCTCTCTCTTCCTATTGTTTTTAAACAACCACAACACCAACTCCTACAGCAACCATTTTTCCATGCCGACCTCAGCCCGACCTCCATGGTCTGGCCGACGCCAGCTCCGGCCACCTGGTCGGCCGAGGACGGCCACCAGCTCCGACAATCCCCCACAACAGCCATCTCCTCCCTTCTTTTCCTCCTCCATCTCCATCTAACACCATCACCTACACCATTCAGCCACCACCACCAGCAGTTACTAGCCCGAGCCACCCACCTAGGCCGAGCCCGACCTCCCTCCGGCACCGCCGAGCTCGGCGCACCACCCGTACCACCTCCTTCCTCCTCATCTTCAACATCAACGCCACCACCATCCTCATCCATCAACCGAACCACTCTCGACGTACTCCGCCGCCGTGCTTGCCGCCACTGGCCGCGCGAACGTCGCCCCTCGCCGCACCTCCGCGCGCAGCCCGCATGTGCGAGGACAACAGCTGCAGCAGCAGCGACCATCGGCAGCAGCGCGCGCTCCTTGCCGCGCGCACCGGTGGTGCAGCGCCGCCGTGGACGGCCACGCACCGCCGTGGGCGGCCCCCCCTCGCGGTGGGCGATCACTGGCGACCCCCCTGGGTCCGCCACCTCGTTCTCCAGCGCGACGTATAGGCGATTCGTGCGTTTTGCACGACGTTCCGTCGTGACGCGCGCGAAATCACGTTCATTTTGGCGCTCCGTCGCAGCGACTTCGCACACGTTTTTCCGGAGATCCGACCGTTGGATCGGCGATTTCTTCGCTCCGTCACAATCTCGGTATATCCACCTTCGCTCATGTCAATTTTCGTCTGTTAATTTTATCGTTTTGATACATGAAAACCGGCCACCAAGTTGACCGTTTTAAATTATATTAAATTTGGACAGTTTCGCTGGGCCAACTTCGTCAGCTTGTATCTCCTCCACCGCAGCTCCGTTTGGCGTGCTACCAGTTCCGGTGCGAAGCTGGTATAACCCTCTTCCTGCCCCCTTTAGATTTCATTTCAGTTTGAGCTTGTTTGATTGGTTGAATTCGATGCCAAAGTTGGCCGTCCGAATTCGTAATTTCCAACTTATAAATTCCATTTTTGAACACGGGACTCCAGATTTCATTTCTGACACCACCATTAGACTTGTGGCGTCGTTCTGGCATGTTTTCATATAAAATTTGTTAGATTTGGAGAACGTGGGCCCGGGCACGTTTTTCGGTGCAAAGCGGGTCCCACATTCTGGGTCAACGGGACTTTTTGACGCCGGCTCGTCGGAATCCAATTCCGGAGATACCGTTGAGTTTGTATCATCATTCTGGACTCGTTGACAGGTAGTTTGCTGAGTTTTAAGAACTTTGGCTCCGGCACGCATTTCCGTGCAAATCGGAATTCCAAGTTCTGGTCAACGGGCCAAAATGAGATCGGGACAACGGAATCTAATTCTGGAGATACCGTTGGGTTCGTATCGACATTCTGGTTGCGTGGACATATAATTTGTTATATTTTATAGACTTGTTTTCTTGCACGTTTTTCGGTGCAAAACGGCTCCGATACGGATACCGTTTTGATCCGAAATTACCTTTTTGCCCTTGTGTCCAAATTGGACCGTTGGGTAGGCTATCCTAGCTAATTTGACCATTCTGGACACGTTGGCGATGTTCATTTCATCGTCCGACAATGTTTGTTGATAATTTCTCTAAGTTTAACCTTTTTATAATTAATTAATAATTAATTCATATAATGTTTGTATTTCGGGATTAGTACAACGAAACTGAGATCAGCCAATTCCAGTGATCTCACATCGCTGAAATTGACAAGTTGGACGCGTGGATCACTATAATAAGATTATCAGCCTTACCGATAATCTTCTTATCTCGATTTACGTGTCGTAAGTTTCAACGTACAAATAACGAAGTACACTTTATAATAGACTAGAATTGACCCTGTTTGACCAGGATTGACCAGTTGACCCAAAGTCAACTGTAAGTCAACACTTGACCTAGTTTGACTAGATTATTGACCGGAGTTGACCTAGAGTTGTTTTGACTTAGAAGAACCTAGATAATGTAGATTGCTTGTAGAGTTTCTTTTATTACAACTTGAAATACCTTGTAACCTGTGTTGCTTTAAATAGGACTCTGTGGCTTCAGTGGGACCTCCCCTTTACTTATCAGCTGTTCAGGTTATCGAGGCGAGTACATTCTCTGATCATTTCATATCCTGCTTAGAATTATTTCCTGCAGTAGATTACTTTACTTGTACTGTCACGTTGGTCACACGGATTGGTACTATATGGATCTCTACATGCGATGTTATCCCCCTCGGGAGCATCGGGTACATTGTGCTTGTGCGTTTCACTTACATCATGTACTCCTGTGCTTTCATTACATGTGCACTCCTGTGAATCTTGTACTCTCATGTTCACGGAGCCCCATGTATACTATCATGTGCACCCTATATGGGCCCCCATGTGATATCCTGTGCAATAACGTAACCTGTTTAGATCCTTGTGTATTGATTGGGGATACGGGGGAGTGCTAGTAGTCGTGTGAACAATTCCTTTGTAGTGTAGATTCCTGTGCACCTCGACATCCTGTGCAAATCTGTCATGTTCACATGTGCTATCTCGTACTCTGACTCACTAGCCACTGTTAGTTCTCTATGTATAGTAGATATTTACATTACAGTTCTCTTCCTGTTTACATACAGCATTTCTTCAGTACCTGTATCTTACTTTACTGCATGTTATATGTTTTCTAACCTGCTATGATCTGTTGAGATGTATTGTGCTCGCTCCAGTCCTGACTGGACCTGTTAATAAATTTTACAGATAGCCTGGAGGTGCCTGCTAGCCTAGAGGAGACACAGTAGGGTTTGTTTAGGTAGTTATTTCTTTTTGTCTGGAGTTGTATTTACCTTGTGGATTACTGTATCTTTATTTGAGTTTTGAGATGTACTTCTGGGTTCATGTATCTTAGACACTTAGACTTCTATCTCCCGTATTTATTTTGGATTTCATGTTTTATCTATTCTTATCATGCTCTACCTTAGATGTGATTGAGTTGTATCTGCTATGTCACCCCCATTCGGGGAGTATAAACTGCTTAGCCTTATATTGTTAGATGTTGCGACCTAGGACAGCGTTCTACCGCCGACACTGCAGCGTAGGCTGGGCGTCGTTACGTTCTCGTGCCCTAACTCTAGGGTGCGGGTCGTGACACGTTTTTAGTGGTGGCCCATGCAGGTCGAGACTAAAAGTGTAGTGGTATTCGAACTAGAGTACCACTACAGCCTGCAGTAGGATTAGGATATATTTTGAAGGTACTCAATCACAGTTAGGACCCTTGAGAGATTCCTGAGACGACCCTTGAGAATCTTGTTTAACTTCGATTTGAAAACTCTTTTCCCTTGATTTGTTTTATTTTTATTTTCTATTGTTGAATTTGATTTTAATGGATCATTGTTGAATTTGAGTTTGTATTTATTAGTTTTGATGTAAGATTGTCGAATTTTGAATTTTGATGATGGTTGTTGCATTCGAGTTTGTATTTCGATGGATTTTGTTCATTTTTGAATTTTGATGTTCCTTAATAAATTGATTGATTTTTGAGTATTCATTATTGATTTAATTTAATTTTGGCAAGATAAAATTATATGGGCTAGGTCATCTATATTATGGAATCTAGTCTTCTACAGTCATATTAGCCAGCATGGTGAGGACATATAGTTGACTTGGATATATTTCTCGGGTGTGGAAATTTAAGGTTTTCGCAGCCAATCTAGCGGCATCGCGAAAATGTTAAATACCATGATTCTAGAGGTATGTGCCAAAGTCGAGAACTCTGTGATTATCTTAGCCTTGCTTACTAGTATAACGATGACTTAGAGTATCATGATTTTGGATAGACGCATATGATTATCAGATTGTATTTTAAATATTTCGAACATGTTTTTCTACATTGTTTCAGTCCTTCAAAAAAAAAATTTTTTTTAATTGTTTTGTTGTTTGCCTCTCATTATTTCGCTTAGGAGTAACTTTAGCTATTTTCATAAAACTTGTGTAACTTCTCCTATGAATTTCTCCTTAATACAATGAATTTATGATTTTGCTAGACTTTACCTTGGATTTGATAATTTAGCTCTGATTTCAAAACGGTTCCTTCTTTAAACAGATAAGCAGAACATATTTTATCGTTATTTCTTTCTTGCTATTATTCTTGTATTAAATAATAATGATAATAAAACTGTCTTGATTACGTAAATCACCTATTTTGCGATCTTGGTAGGAATCTAAATGTTGGTCTTAACGTAGAATTAAATTTTTATATTGGGACATGAGAATATATATGAATATATGTAGTGGACACTTTTCTGACACATGCATGTTACACTTTGATTTCCACCTATCTGAATGAATATTAATATGTTGTTGATGTTAATTTCCAAACCCCAATATTCTGGTTTTCCTGCTTTCTAGTTTAAATTCGTAATTCAATGCAGATTTCATGTTATTAGTTATTTTTACATCACTGCACATGTATGCTATACGTAGGGTTTCAATTCAAAAAAATTTTGGTTGAGTTTTATGTTGAAATTGTCAAATCTGAGACTGCATCATGTTGATACTTCACTGGTTTAAATGTTAGCTTTTTCCTCTCTAACGCTCTCTATATTATGTATTGTGAGTGGATTTCAATGTAATCGACTTTCGTTATAAAAACTTGTGATTTTGATTGTTCTTTTTTGGCTAGTACCCCCTTTTTGATGATTGGTAGTTACCTTTCTTTAATCATTTTGATGAGTACCAGTTTTCATATAGGATGGTAGACCACCTTACAGTTTTGATGATTTGTTATTTCTGTATCTTTTCTAAGTTTAGCACTCTGGATTGCTTGTGTGTTTTGATACCCTATGACCGAATCAGTTAGCATGACTAGTATACCTAGATGAGACTTTCACTACCACCGTATGTCATGACCCTGGACGTTGTTCTTTCTGATGGTATGTTTTGTTTAAGTTCTGGGACTTGATTATGGGGGTTTGACCTAGAGGGAGTATGGACGTTTTAATTTCGAGGACGAAATTTTTATAAGGTGGGTAGGATGTGAGCACTCTGAATTTCGGGTTAAATTTTTTCATTTTATTTTATTTTTCCTGATTATTTGGTTTTGATAAATATTTTATTCTATTTATTTATCTGTAAGTGTACTCTTTCATGCCATTGATATTTGGAGTATCAGGGATGTTCAATTCTGGAAATCTTCTTCACGAGTTTTGGAGTGGACACGATTACCTTCATGACGGTATATGGTGTCCCACCCAAACTTGTTCCCTTGTGCTCTTTCTGCTTCGCTGAACTTTGGGTCGGTTTAGACCAATTGATTGTTATTTATTTTCCCACTCTTTTTCTTGATCATTTTCAGTGCGTTACCATGACATTTAAATTGGGAGCGCAAGACCAGTCAGTTTCTTGAAACCAACTCCTCATTGATGATCTACTCGAGACGCTCGTCACCAATGACCTTCGTTTCCCACTCATTCATATCATTTTGGGCTCCATTTGATTCGCACAACTTTCCCGACGCGTGACCCGATTTTATTTCATGCCACGGCGTCACATTCATTTTCTAACTTGATTTGTGGGTCCCCTGTCGACCAAAATCTGTCAGCCCCAACTATGGACATGGCCCACTTTGAGCCTACTACCCGTCCGCCACTTGTGTCCCATTTATTGGAATCCCCATGTGCAACTTATTTACACATGATCATCAACATCTAATTTTAATTCGATTTTTGCACGATGTCCGATTTTCGTCCAATCCGGCTCCACCGAGTCCAGTCCAGCTCCATAATTTTCTCCATCGTGACATCCTCAACTTTCTTGTCCAAAAATATCAATTACTCATTTTTTTAACTATTTCTAATATTTAATGGGAAATTTTCCATTGATTTAATCCTTGGAATTACCTATTTTCTCTATTTTTTCCATCATAGCCATTGATATTCCCTTCATTAAATCATAACCATTCATCCTACATGGAACAAACCCCCTCACAACCAACCCCTTGGCCGGCCCTAATTTCTAGGGAGAGAATCTTTTCTCTCTCTCTTATCCTCTCTTTCCCTCTCTTCAATAATTATTATTCATCTCTCTCTCTCTCTCTCTCTTCCTATTGTTTTTAAACAACCACAACACCAACTCCTACAGCAACCATTTTTCCATGCCGACCTCAGCCCGACCTCCATGGTCTGGCCGACGCCAGCTCCGGCCACCTGGTCGGCCGAGGACGGCCACCAGCTCCGACAATCCCCCACAACAGCCATCTCCTCCCTTCTTTTCCTCCTCCATCTCCATCTAACACCATCACCTACACCATTCAGCCACCACCACCAGCAGTTACTAGCCCGAGCCACCCACCTAGGCCGAGCCCGACCTCCCTCCGGCACCGCCGAGCTCGGCGCACCACCCGTACCACCTCCTTCCTCCTCATCTTCAACATCAACGCCACCACCATCCTCATCCATCAACCGAACCACTCTCGACGTACTCCGCCGCCGTGCTTGCCGCCACTGGCCGCGCGAACGTCGCCCCTCGCCGCACCTCCGCGCGCAGCCCCGCACGTGCGAGGACAACAGCTGCAGCAGCAGCGACCATCGGCAGCAGCGCGCGCTCCTTGCCGCGCGCACCGGTGGTGCAGCGCCGCCGTGGACGGCCACGCACCGCCGTGGGCGGCCCCCCCTCGCGGTGGGCGATCACTGGCGACCCCCCTGGGTCCGCCACCTCGTTCTCCAGCGCGACGTATAGGCGATTCGTGCGTTTTGCACGACGTTCCGTCGTGACGCGCGCGAAATCACGTTCATTTTGGCGCTCCGTCGCAGCGACTTCGCGCACATTTTTCCGGAGATCCGACCGTTGGATCGGCGATTTCTTCGCTCCGTCACAATCTCGGTATATCCACCTTCGCTCATGTCAATTTTCGTCCGTTAATTTTATCGTTTGATACATGAAAACCGGCCACCAAGTTGACCGTTTAAATTGTATTAAATTTGGACAGTTTCGCGGGGCCAAATTCGTCAGCTTGTATCTCCTCCACCGCAGCTCCGTTTGGCGTGCTACCAGTTCCGGTGCGAAGCTGGTATAACCCTCTTCCTGCCCCCTTTAGATTTCATTTCAGTTTGAGCTTGTTTGATTGGTTGAATTCGATGCCAAAGTTGGCCGTCCGAATTCGTAATTTCCAACTTATAAATTCCATTTTTGAACACGGGACTCCAGATTTCATTTCTGACACCACCATTAGACTTGTGGCGTCGTTCTGGCATGTTTTCATATAAAATTTGTTAAATTTGGAGAACGTGGGCCCGGGCACGTTTTTCGGTGCAAAGCGGGTCCCACATTCTGGGTCAACGGGACTTTTTGACGTCGGCTCGTCGGAATCCAATTCCGGAGATACGTTGAGTTTGTATCATCATTCTGGACTCGTTGACAGGTAGTTTGCTGAGTTTTAAGAACTTTGGCTCCGGCACGCATTTCCGTGCAAATCGGAATTCCAAGTTCTGGTCAACGGGCCAAAATGAGATCGGGACAACGGAATCTAATTCTGGAGATACCGTTGGGTTCGTATCGACATTCTGGTTGCGTGGACATATAATTTGTTATATTTTATAGACTTGTTTTCTTGCACGTTTTTCGGTGCAAAACGGCTCCGATACGGATACCGTTTTGATCCGAAATTACCTTTTTGCCCTTGTATCCAAATTGGACCGTTGGGTAGGCTATCCTAGCTAATTTGACCATTCTGGACACGTTGGCGATGTTCATTTCATCGTCCGACAATGTTTGTTGATAATTTCTCTAAGTTTAACCTTTTTATAATTAATTAATAATTAATTCATATAATGTTTGTATTTCGGGATTAGTACAACGAAACTGAGATCAGCCAATTCCAGTGATCTCACATCGCTGAAATTGACAAGTTGGACGCGTGGATCACTATAATAAGATTATCAGCCTTACCGATAATCTTCTTATCTCGATTTACGTGTCGTAAGTTTCAACGTACAAATAACGAAGTACACTTTATAATAGACTAGAATTGACCCTGTTTGACCAGGATTGACCAGTTGACCCAAAGTCAACTGTAAGTCAACACTTGACCTAGTTTGACTAGATTATTGACCGGAGTTGACCTAGAGTTGTTTTGACTTAGAAGAACCTAGAATAATGTAGATTGCTTGTAGAGTTTCTTTTATTACAACTTGAAACACCTTGTAACCTGTGTTGCTTTAAATAGGACTCTGTGGCTTCAGTGGGACCTCCCCTTTACTTATCAGCTGTTCAGGTTATCGAGGCGAGTACATTCTCTGATCATTTCATATCCTGCTTAGAATTATTTCCTGCAGTAGATTACTTTACTTGTACTGTCACGTTAGTCACACGGATTGGTACTATATGGATCTCTACATGCGATGTTATCCCCCTCGGGAGCATCGGGTACATTGTGCTTGTGCGTTTCACTTACATTATGTACTCCTGTGCTTTCATTACATGTGCACTCCTGTGAATCTTGTACTCTCATGTTCACGGAGCCCCATGTATACTATCATGTGCACCCTATATGGGCCCCCATGTGATATCCTGTGCAATAACGTAACCTGTTTAGATCCTTGTGTATTGATTGGGGATACGGGGGAGTGCTAGTAGTCGTGTGAACAATTCCTTTGTAGTGTAGATTCCTGTGCACCTCGATATCCTGTGCAAATCTGTCATGTTCACATGTGCTATCTCGTACTCTGACTCACTAGCCACTGTTAGTTCTCTATGTATAGTAGATATTTACATTACAGTTCTCTTCCTGTTTACATACAGCATTTCTTCAGTACCTGTATCTTACTTTACTGCATGTTATATGTTTTCTAACCTGCTATGATCTGTTGAGATGTATTGTGCTCGCTCCAGTCCTGACTGGACCTGTTGATAAATTTTACAGATAGCCTGGAGGTGCCTGCTAGCCTAGAGGAGACACAGTAGGGTTTGTTTAGGTAGTTATTTCTTTTTGTCTGGAGTTGTATTTACCTTGTGGATTACTGTATCTTTATTTGAGTTTTGAGATGTACTTCTGGGTTCATGTATCTTAGACACTTAGACTTCTATCTCCCGTATTTATTTTGGATTTCATGTTTTATCTATTCTTATCATGCTCTACCTTAGATGTGATTGAGTTGTATCTGCTATGTCACCCCCATTCGGGGAGTATAAACTGCTTAGCTTTATATTGTTAGATGTTGCGACCTAGGACAGCGTTCTACCGCCGACACTGCGGCGTAGGCTGGGCGTCGTTACGTTCTCGTGCCCTAACTCTAGGGTGCGGGTCGTGACACAGCAGCACTTGAAAATAAGTGTCATCTTATTAAACTGAGACTTCACTCCTGGAACAACATATGGAAACATGGTACTCTGTTCATGAGGAAACATGGGAACTAATTCAGTCCATGGCAGAACATTGAAATAAATCTAAGGATGGGAAATAAACCTGTTAAGGCATTGGCATAGAACCAAAAGCCATACTCAGATTTCCAGATTCAACTGAACCCAACAGAGTTGCCAAAACTAAACGAAGGGAATGCCAAAAGCTAGTGCAACACCACATGGAAAACTTCCACACATATGAAGAGTAACCATCTAGGAAATTATAAACAACCTCAGATTCACTAGCTCGAATCATCACAGGTTGTTTGAAGTATGAACCCAGCCATTCCCAACTTGATATTAACTCAACAGACTTGCCAAGGGACTGAGATTGATTTCCAGTCACAACATCAATTTCTAATGGCTGCTAGGTAGCCATTGAAATTAAGTTCCAAGTATAGTACCCCTTGAAACATAGGCCCATATTGAAACAGGAATACCAAGTATAATGTTTTAGCCACACAATTTCCAGTTCATCCATACTTAGATAGTATGGAAATTCCCAGATTATAATCTCAGAATGATGCAACCCAACCACACAACTGCCTCATGTTCAACCAGAAGTGGCATGTGCAAAAATATCAATCGTAATCATGATACGATTACCCATGCCATCTCAGATTCAAACAGTGAACCAGCATGTTGCATTATTCAGGTTCATAATTGAACCAAATGCTGCAATGCACATGAACTAAAATCACTACACGAGCACTCCTTAAAAAGAAAACCAATTATTCACAGGTACAACAAGGTTACCTGATCGATCTCGAAGGAACTTATAGATTCAAGGCTGAACACAATCCCCACGATCCAAAATAATCAAATCAACTGCTCTGACATAACAACAAACACATTGAACATGGTATTAAAATAGTGTGCTTAGAATGTCAAGGACTTATCCAAAGAAAAGCAATGATCTCTTAATCACCTAGTCAATCCCAGATTCAGGTTCCAAGCTAATCCAAACAATCAATCCGTTGATCTAGCACACAAGACTCTAGGAAAAGAAAGCTACGGTTGAAATCAAAATTATTCACAAATCGATATCAAAATATTGATGGAAACTCACCAACTGTTCTGTTATCAAACAGGAAGAGTGTCGAATGATCGATTTCAAGAATTTCCTACGAGATTGATCATTCCAGGAATTAGAATTAGAATTTGTTCGATTATAACTATGGGGTTGATCGAATGGATGGATTACTCACCTAGATGATCAATCGATGTTGCTCTAGGCAGCTGGAAATGCTGTCAACCCCACCCTCGTCGCCTTCTTCTCCAATAGCTGGTCATTCCCCATCTCGATAGAATTTCTTGCAGGAGGTTGAAGAAGAAATGGCAATGATTGGAAGGATCAAGGATTTAAATAGGGATGGTTGCGTGGAGATCAGGCCAATCATTTGGCGGGAAATCTCTGACAGGTTTGTTAGAGAGAAGGAACGAGCACATGGCCACTGTGCAATGGCCGTTGCAAATTTGAATTCTTTGTGAAGAGCTCCCATTTCTTCTCCTCAGAATTTAGAAGAAGTTAACAGAGACTATGGGTTCAGAGAAATCATGGGCTTGGAAGGTTTTAAAAGAGAAAGTTTAATGGGCTGCGGTTAGGCCCAATAATGGGTTTGAGAAATAAACCCAAAAAAATAACTAGATGAAAATAAATATAAATCCACTTATGCTAAAATATGTAGAATATATTCCTAAACCTTTATTCAGTCGCAAAAAAAATTAAATTCTACCATATTTCAAGAAGGTGGAGTTACAAATCTTCCCCCCTGAAAAAAATTTCGCCCTCGAAATTGGAATGCAAACACAGAAAATCAAGAATAATGAATCCAAAGAGTTGTTTATTGAATTCAGAAGGAGAGAAAAATGCATAAGGTACAAAGCACTCAAGTGAACAAACTAGGATATCGCTCACGCATCTCATCCTCACGCTCCCATGTGGACTCTCCCGGAGAGTGGTGTCTCCACATGACGCGGACAAGAGGAATGGTCTGGTTCCGCAGACGCTTCTCCCTCCGGTCGAGGATCTCTACTGGCTGCTCCTCGTAAGTCAATCTCGGGCCCACCTCCAGCTCTGAATAGTCCACCACGTGGCTGGGGTCTGGAATGTATCGTCGAAGCTGAGATACGTGGAAAACATCGTGCACTCCCTCCAACCTAGCTGGAAGCGCTAGTCGGTACGCCACCTCGCCAATCCGTACTGTCACGTCAAATGGTCCGATGAATCTCGGACTGAGCTTCCCGCCTCTGCCGAACCGAATGACGCCTCTGGTCGATGAGATCTTCAGGAACACTCTGTCTCCAACCTCGAACTCAAGTGGCCGTCTGCTGCTGTCCGCCCAATGCTTCTGTCGATCCTGCGCAATCCTGAGGCGATCTCTGATCAGTCTGACTTTTTCTGCTGAGTCCACCACCATCTCTGGCCCAAGTAAAGCTCTCTCACCAATGTCGTCCCAAGATAGCGGCGTGCGGCACCTCCGTCCATACAGTGCCTCGAACGGGGTCATCTCAATGCTGGCCTGATAACTGTTGTTATAGGCAAATTCTATCAGGTGCAAGTGGTCCTCCCACGAACCGCCGAAGTCGAGCGCGCAAACCCGCAGCATGTCCTCCAAGGTCTGAATGGTCCTCTCAGACTGTCCGTCCGTCTGTGGATGATAGGCTGTGCTGAACTTCAGCTGTGATCCCAAGCTCTGCTGTAGACTCCTCCAGAAGTGTGATGTGAACCGGCTGTCTCGATCTGAAACAATGCTAACTGGCACCCCGTGAATCCTCACGATCTGACGCATGTAGAGGTCTGCAAGCTTCTCGGTCGACAGCCCAACCTTGAACGGAATGAAATGGGCAGACTTTGTCAATCTGTCCACGATCACCCAAATAGCGTCCTTGCCACTGGGAGTACGCGGCAATCCAGAGACAAAGTCCATGGTAATGTGCTCCCACTTCCATTCCGGAATAGGTAAAGGCTGGAGTAGTCCCGCTGGTCTCTGGCGCTCCGCCTTGACTTGCTGGCACACAAGACATCTGGAAACAAATCTGGCGACCTCTCTCTTCATCCCATACCACCAAACATACTCACGCAAATCCTTGTACATCTTGGTAGATCCAGGATGTATAGAATATCGTGACTGGTGGGCCTCCTGCATCACCTCCTCCCGCAAGTCCTTGGGCACACACAGCTGACTTTCGTGCCGTAAGGATCCGTCCTCCGCAATGGTGAAATCATCGAGCAGACCTAACTCTGCCTGAGCTCTAAGACCCTGGATTCCCTCATCAAGCAACTGGGCCTCCTTGATCTTCTCTAGCAACCCCGACTGTATCTGCATATACATCATCTGACCTCCATGCCCTGGGAGAACAATCTCAATCCCAAGACTCTCCAGATCCTCCAATAGATGCCGGTCCATGGTGAGATACATAGCAATAGGATACCGACTGAGAGCGTCTGCAACCACATTCGCCTTCCCAGGATGATACTGCAGACTGATGTCGAAGTCCTTCATGAGTTCCAGCCATCTGCGCTGCCTCATATTCAGCTCCTTCTGAGTAAAGACATACTTCAGGCTTTTGTGGTCCGTGAATATGTCTACTCGCTCTCCATATAGATAATGCTTCCACAGTTTCAAGGCAAATATGACTGCTGCAAGCTCCAAGTCATGTGTAGGATAATTCTTCTCATGGGGCCTCAACTGTCTAGAAGCATACGCTATAACCTTCTTGTTCTGCTCCAGCACACATCCCAAGCCTTTCCCTGAAGCATCGCTGTAGATGACGAATCCTCCTGATCCTGATGGCAAAGCTAGAACTGGTGCCGTCGTGAGTCTTCTCTTCAATTCTTCAAATGCTGTCTGGCAGGCGTCGCTCCATATGAACTCCTCGTCCTTCCGTGTAAGCTTCGTCATAGGCTCTGCTATCCTGGCGAAGTCCTTCACGAACTTCCTGTAGTATCCTGCTAGACCCAGGAAACTACGAATCTCTGCTACCGACTTGGGAGGTGCCCATGCTTCCACTGCCTCAATCTTCTTGGGATCCACAGAAATCCCCTCTCCAGTCACCACATGCCCTAGAAACTCCACTATGTCCAAGAAAAACTCACATTTTGAGAGTTTCCCATACAGCTTCTCCTTCCGCAGAATCTCCAAAACAATCCGTAGGTGCTCGACATGCTCCTCCTCCGTCTTGGAATAGATCAGAATGTCGTCAATGAAGACTACGACAAACTTATCCAAATACTTGTGGAAAACCTTATTCATCAGATTCATAAACACAGCTGGGGCATTGGTGAGTCCGAACGGCATCACCAGGAACTCATACTGGCCGTATCGGGTGTTGAAGGCTGTCTTCGGAATATCCTGCTCCCGAACCTTCATCTGGTGGTACCCCGATCGAAGATCGATCTTAGAAAAGACCTTCGCTCCACTAAGCTGGTCAAACAGCTCATCAATCCTTGGCAAAGGATATCTATTCTTAATGGTGATGTTGTTGAGTGCATGGTAGTCAATGCACATCCTCACCGTCCCATCCTTCTTGGGCACAAAAAGCACCGGTGCTCCCCAGGGTGAAGCACTAGAGCGAATAAATCCTTTACCCTCAAGCTCATCAATCTGCGCCTTCAACTCCGCAGCTTCCTTCGGGTTGATCTTGTAACAGTGCTGGGACTTCGGTGCTGATCCGGGCAATAGGTCGATGCCGAACTCTACATCTCGATCTGGCGGCAATCCTGGAAGCTCCTCGGGGAAGACGTCGAGATACTCTGCAATCAGCGGATGCGGCAACTCCTGGTCTTCTGCAACTGCTCCGAAGTAGACTCCCTCTGGCCTCTCTGCAACTCGTCTGCTGATCTCGAACGGTGGAACTCCTGGCGGGCTGAAGATCACCTTCCCTTCATGGCAGTCTATTACGGCAAACTGCTCACTCATCCAGTCGATGCCAAGGACTACGTCGAATCCAGGCAGTGGCATCACTAGAAGTCGAGCTCGAATCTCTCTCCCAGCAATAGTGATAGGGCATTCCACCATCTCACTTACTGGCACAGAACCCCCTCCTGTCATGATCTGACAGTTCCGCCTAGTGGGCTTGGGTGTGAAACCGTGTCTATGCAGAAACTCATATGATACGAAGCTATGTGTAGCTCCAGAATCAAATAATGCAATGGCAGGGAAAGAATGTAAGAATATAGAACCTGTGATCACATCTGGCACTGCCTCATCCTCCTCAACTGCAGCCATGACGTAAGCACGTCCCTGCTGGGCTCCTCCTCTCTGCTGCTGCTGATGCTGTGCAAACCTCTGCTGCTGGGGCGGCAGAGCTCCTCCTCTCTGGGGTGGCACAGGTAATGCTCTGGGTGGTGCAGCCGGTGGTCCTCCTCCTCGTCCTCCTGCTAGTCTGGCTGTAGCCTGAGCGCAGTCCCTCATCTGGTGTGCATCAGATCCGCAGAAGAGGCAAAGTCCCAACCTCTTGCGGCACTCGTCGATATGATGACCGGGGCGATGGCAATAGGCACAAGGAGTCGCTAGCTGCTGTCTCTGATGCTGATGTGCTGGAGCTCTGGCCTGCCGGTGATGCTGCTGCTGGTGCGGCCTCGTCTGGGTCTGAGTCTGAACCCTCTTCGCTGGTGCCTGGAAACTGCTGCTGCCCACATCTCGGTCCCTCTTCAGCTTTGGGTCCGCCTCCTTCTCTACTGCCTGGGCGATCTTAAGGATGCTAGAATAGGTAGTCGCCTGGCTAATCGCCACCGCATGTCGCAGCTCCCTGTTGAGACCCTTCTTGAATCTCCATGCTCTGTCCTCTGGCTCTCTAACCAAGCTCTCAGCGAACCTGCTGAGCCTGGTAAACTCCGAAGTGTACTGCGCGACCGTCATCGTCCCCTGCTGCAGCGCCTCGAACTGCACCCTCAACTCATCACGCTCCACCTCTGGGAAGAATTTCTCCTTGAACAGTTTTTTGAAAACTGTCCAAGACACCCGGGGCTCCGTCAATTGGGGGTCCTCCCGATACCAAGATCTGGCCAAGTCAAAAAGTCGCATGCTAGCCACTGACACCTTCTGGTCCTCTGGAATGTTCGCCATGGTCAAGGTCCTCTCTGTATTCTCCAGCCATTCATCTGCATAGATGATCCCCTCGTCGCCCCAGAAGTCCAACGGGGAAAAATGCTGGTACTCCTTGGCTGTCCCCGGTCTCGGTCCTCGTGGCTCTGGAACTGCTGCTGGAGCTGGTGCTGCCGGCTCTCTGGTCCTCAGCGCGTCGACTACAGTCGCTCGGAACTGCGTAGCCTGCTGGCTCTGGGCCTCCCTGAACTGTGCAGCCTGGTGGTTCTGGGCCTCCATGAACTGCTGAAACATCGCCATCACCTGGGAGCCGTCGAACATCATCGTCGGTGGCAGTGATGGGAAGATAGGAGGCGCTGGCGGAAGCTGATCTGCCTGGACGTCCGGTGCAGGCCGCTCTGTACCGCCTGCAACTCCAGAACCGCTCGCAACTCCAGTCTGATCTGCGGTCTTCCTTGTGGCCACCATCCTGCATAAAAAGAAACTTTGTTGAACGACAAATCCTAAAACCTAACAAACAATGTTTTTATAATAATAAAGCACCTGAAGAACATGAATAACCTGATATACCCTTATTTCCCGGTTTTCCTATGCTGTGATCAAGTTTCCCTAGTGTAATCAAGTCCCCCAATAGTACACTAAGTCCTAGGTACCATTAGGATGGACCTGCATGGGCCACCACTAAAAACATGTCACGACCCGCTCCCGAATATTCGGACACGAGTCGGACACGTCCAGCCTTCGTCGTTAGACACGACGAAGTAAGCTGTACCAGAACTAGGGAAAATCTAACAAGTCAAGTAAATGAGAAGTAATGTCACAGCATATCTATAAACGATCCCAGAATATTCAAATACATGACTAAACATTTTATTATTACATTCATCCAGAAATGTAACTAAAGTCTGACTAAAGTCTCAAAAGCAGGAAAGACAACTAAATGGAAGATAACTAGGCTTCTGCAGCCTCTATGTCACAAGCAGCTCCAGCTGGCTCAAGGAAGGCAGTATCCTGTCCATAGTATGTGTCACATAAATCCTCCATCTCACCTATCATAACATATCCAGTCAGGAGCGGAGCAAAGCACAGTTCTAGGTAATGAACAATAACATTATGATATGGAAAATAAATGCTGGAAGAACAGGATAAGAACAAGTATGTAAAGAACATGAAGAACATGAACTACTGCTATAAAGATACATGAAAGATCATGACAATGTAAGATGCAGTAAAGATCACGACTATGACTAATATCAAGATCAGGATCAAGGGAAACTAATGTAAGAACAAAATCCTGAATATGTGTGTTATATGTTTGAAATACTACTTAGATATGTGACCGGCTATGGGTAAGATCATGAAAGAACATGAAAGGATCCTGAAAGATCATGTAATGGTACGGCTTAGGACCCGCGTGCACTGTGCGAGGCCTAAGCTAAAGATCATGAATAAGTATCCGGGTTTGGTCACATATCTAGAGTATTTCCCCACCCCAAGATTCAAGTAAGAACATGAAGTAACAAGCCAGAAGATCATGAACGTGTCGCAGTGTGTCAGCAATAAAGAACAAGGAAGATGCACTGAACAAAACCATAGAATGTACTTGCCTTGCTCCAGAAAAGTACGAGTAGGTAAAAGAGTCAGATGTCCTCCTGTATGAAAATAATGATGTATACAAGATAATTAATAAACAACTAATTCTAACTGGTTATTCTAATCAGGATATATTTACCTAGGTTCATCATAAACTATCTTACAATTTAGTTCTACTAGCTATACCATAACCTTAACTACTCATTCTAATTATACTACAAGTAATATGATCTCTTCCTTAAGTTATTTAGTTAGCAATCAATATATAATGAACTCTCATGTTTAACATTTAATATTGAAATAAAAGAGGGAAAAATCATATCACTGATAGTATCAATTTCCAAATAACTCATGAATTCCTCCCTACTGTTATGACTCAAGTGTTGTGGTTATCTAAACTGTTAAGAATAACCAGATTTAATGCTAAGTCCAAACAGTACACAAGGCTCATTAACCAACTGAACCCAGTATAGTCCAGCCTAACACAGGTTTATACATGACCCTTGACCAAGATTTAGTCAAGTAGTGTTTAACCTATCCATTGGACACTCCCTTTAAGTTCAGTCCTATACCTGTCCATAGGTTTTCAAATTACTCCCAATACATTGATTTGAAACTATGGCTGATGTCCCATTCTAGGGGACAGTTAAACCCCATCCTGCATTCTCACAGACAACCCAAAACTGAACTCTAGCTATGGAAAAATAGGAGAACTTAACACGTATCTCAAGTAATATTGCAGGTTCACTTGTATAACCAACATACCAGTCCTAGGCTTAGAAGAACAAACTAATTATCTCAGGAAATACCTGCTATCTGAATACTAACTTCCAGGTTCTCGAGTTCTCTTGAACTGAAAAAAAATAAAACTCTCCTTCTTAAGCTAAAACCCACTCCTAACCAACTTAACTTCAATCTTCCCAGTTAAACTTAACCAATATGTAAGAGATATAAAGTATTCGACTATATAGTGATAATACAAACAAGATTGTAGAAACTGCAAAATGCACACCTATACTCAGTCCTAAACAGGACAACAGTAGGTTGTTAAGCCAAAACCAAGTTGAAACCTTGGTGACAACCTACCAGTACTGCACAGGAACTCTATTACAAGTTTCAATGTAAACCAAACTCAAGAACAACTAGCATCAATTTTGAAATAACAGGGGAGGCTCAGCAGCACTTGAAAATAAGTGTCATCTTATTAAACTGAGACTTCACTCCTGGAACAACATATGGAAACATGGTACTCTGTTCATGAGGAAACATGGGAACTAATTCAGTCCATGGCAGAACATTGAAATAAATCTAAGGATGGGAAATAAACCTGTTAAGGCATTGGCATAGAACCAAAAGCCATACTCAGATTTCCAGATTCAACTGAACCCAACAGAGTTGCCAAAACTAAACGAAGGGAATGCCAAAAGCTAGTGCAACACCACATGGAAAACTTCCACACATATGAAGAGTAACCATCTAGGAAATTATAAACAACCTCAGATTCACTAGCTCGAATCATCACAGGTTGTTTGAAGTATGAACCCAGCCATTCCCAACTTGATATTAACTCAACAGACTTGCCAAGGGACTGAGATTGATTTCCAGTCACAACATCAATTTCTAATGGCTGCTAGGTAGCCATTGAAATTAAGTTCCAAGTATAGTACCCCTTGAAACATAGGCCCATATTGAAACAGGAATACCAAGTATAATGTTTTAGCCACACAATTTCCAGTTCATCCATACTTAGATAGTATGGAAATTCCCAGATTATAATCTCAGAATGATGCAACCCAACCACACAACTGCCTCATGTTCAACCAGAAGTGGCATGTGCAAAAATATCAATCGTAATCATGATACGATTACCCATGCCATCTCAGATTCAAACAGTGAACCAGCATGTTGCATTATTCAGGTTCATAATTGAACCAAATGCTGCAATGCACATGAACTAAAATCACTACACGAGCACTCCTTAAAAAGAAAACCAATTATTCACAGGTACAACAAGGTTACCTGATCGATCTCGAAGGAACTTATAGATTCAAGGCTGAACACAATCCCCACGATCCAAAATAATCAAATCAACTGCTCTGACATAACAACAAACACATTGAACATAGTATTAAAATAGTGTGCTTAGAATGTCAAGGACTTATCCAAAGAAAAGCAATGATCTCTTAATCACCTAGTCAATCCCAGATTCAGGTTCCAAGCTAATCCAAACAATCAATCCGTTGATCTAGCACACAAGACTCTAGGAAAAGAAAGCTACGGTTGAAATCAAAATTATTCACAAATCGATATCAAAATATTGATGGAAACTCACCAACTGTTCTGTTATCAAACAGGAAGAGTGTCGAATGATCGATTTCAAGAATTTCCTACGAGATTGATCATTCCAGGAATTAGAATTAGAATTTGTTCGATTATAACTATGGGGTTGATCGAATGGATGGATTACTCACCTAGATGATCAATCGATGTTGCTCTAGGCAGCTGGAAATGCTGTCAACCCCACCCTCGTCGCCTTCTTCTCCAATAGCTGGTCATTCCCCATCTCGATAGAATTTCTTGCAGGAGGTTGAAGAAGAAATGGCAATGATTGGAAGGATCAAGGATTTAAATAGGGATGGTTGCGTGGAGATCAGGCCAATCATTTGGCGGGAAATCTCTGACAGGTTTGTTAGAGAGAAGGAACGAGCACATGGCCACTGTGCAATGGCCGTTGCAAATTTGAATTCTTTGTGAAGAGCTCCCATTTCTTCTCCTCAGAATTTAGAAGAAGTTAACAGAGACTATGGGTTCAGAGAAATCATGGGCTTGGAAGGTTTTAAAAGAGAAAGTTTAATGGGCTGCGGTTAGGCCCAATAATGGGTTTGAGAAATAAACCCAAAAAAAATAACTAGATGAAAATAAATATAAATCCACTTATGCTAAAATATGTAGAATATATTCCTAAACCTTTATTCAGTCGCAAAAAAAATTAAATTCTACCATATTTCAAGAAGGTGGAGTTACAAATCTTCCCCCCTGAAAAAAATTTCGCCCTCGAAATTGGAATGCAAACACAGAAAATCAAGAATAATGAATCCAAAGAGTTGTTTATTGAATTCAGAAGGAGAGAAAAATGCATAAGGTACAAAGCACTCAAGTGAACAAACTAGGATATCGCTCACGTATCTCATCCTCACGCTCCCATGTGGACTCTCCCGGAGAGTGGTGTCTCCACATGACGCGGACAAGAGGAATGGTCTGGTTCCGCAGACGCTTCTTCCTCCGGTCGAGGATCTCTACTGGCTGCTCCTCGTAAGTCAATCTCGGGCCCACCTCCAGCTCTGAATAGTCCACCACGTGGCTGGGGTCTGGAATGTATCGTCGAAGCTGAGATACGTGGAAAACATCGTGCACTCCCTCCAACCTAGCTGGAAGCGCTAGTCGGTACGCCACCTCGCCAATCCGTGCTGTCACGTCAAATGGTCCGATGAATCTCGGACTGAGCTTCCCGCCTCTGCCGAACCGAATGACGCCTCTGGTCGGTGAGATCTTCAGGAACACTCTGTCTCCAACCTCGAACTCAAGTGGCCGTCTGCTGCTGTCCGCCCAATGCTTCTGCCGATCCTGCGCAATCCTGAGGCGATCTCTGATCAGTCTGACTTTTTCTGCTGAGTCCACCACCATCTCTGGCCCAAGTAAAGCTCTTTCACCAATGTCGTCCCAAGATAGCGGCGTGCGGCACCTCCGTCCATACAGTGCCTCGAACGGGGTCATCTCAATGCTGGCCTGATAACTGTTGTTATAGGCAAATTCTACCAGGTGCAAGTGGTCCTCCCACGAACCGCCGAAGTCGAGCGCGCAAACCCGCAGCATGTCCTCCAAGGTCTGAATGGTCCTCTCAGACTGTCCGTCCGTCTGTGGATGATAGGCTGTGCTGAACTTCAGCTGTGATCCCAAGCTCTGCTGTAGACTCCTCCAGAAGTGTGATGTGAACCGGCTGTCTCGATCTGAAACAATGCTAACTGGCACCCCGTGAATCCTCACGATCTGACGCATGTAGAGGTCTGCAAGCTTCTCGGTCGACAGCCCAACCTTGAACGGAATGAAATGGGCAGACTTTGTCAATCTGTCCATGATCACCCAAATAGCGTCCTTGCCACTGGGAGTACGCGGCAATCCAGAGACAAAGTCCATGGTAATGTGCTCCCACTTCCATTCCGGAATAGGTAAAGGCTGGAGTAGTCCCGCTGGTCTCTGGCGCTCCGCCTTGACTTGCTGGCACACAAGGCATCTGGAAACAAATCTGGCGACCTCTCTCTTCATCCCATACCACCAAACATACTCACGTAAATCCTTGTACATCTTGGTAGATCCAGGATGTATAGAATATCGTGACTGGTGGGCCTCCTGCATCACCTCCTCCCGCAAGTCCTTGGGCACACACAGCTGACTTCCGTGCCGTAAGGATCCGTCCTCCGCAATGGTGAAATCATCGAGCAGACCTAACTCTGCCTGAGCTCTAAGACCCTGGATTCCCTCATCAAGCAACTGGGCCTCCTTGATCTTCTCTAGCAACCCCGACTGTATCTGCATATACATCATCTGACCTCCATGCCCTGGGAGAACAATCTCAATCCCAAGACTCTCCAGATCCTCCAATAGATGCCGGTCCATGGTGAGATACATAGCAATAGGATACCGACTGAGAGCGTCTGCAACCACATTCGCCTTCCCAGGATGATACTGCAGACTGATGTCGAAGTCCTTCATGAGTTCCAGCCATCTGCGCTGCCTCATATTCAGCTCCTTCTGAGTAAAGACATACTTCAGGCTTTTGTGGTCCGTGAATATGTCTACTCGCTCTCCATATAGATAATGCTTCCACAGTTTCAAGGCAAATATGACTGCTGCAAGCTCCAAGTCATGTGTAGGATAATTCTTCTCATGGGGCCTCAACTGTCTAGAAGCATACGCTATAACCTTCTTGTTCTGCTCCAGCACACATCCCAAGCCTTTCCCTGAAGCATCGCTGTAGATGACGAATCCTCCTGATCCTGATGGCAAAGCTAGAACTGGTGCCGTCGTGAGTCTTCTCTTCAATTCTTCAAATGCTGTCTGGCAGGCGTCGCTCCATATGAACTCCTCGTCCTTCCGTGTAAGCTTCGTCATAGGCTCTGCTATCCTGGCGAAGTCCTTCATGAACTTCCTGTAGTATCCTGCTAGACCCAGGAAACTACGAATCTCTGCTACCGACTTGGGAGGTGCCCATGCTTCCACTGCCTCAATCTTCTTGGGATCCACAGAAATCCCCTCTCCAGTCACCACATGCCCTAGAAACTCCACTCTGTCCAAGAAAAACTCACATTTTGAGAGTTTCCCATACAGCTTCTCCTTCCGCAGAATCTCCAAAACAATCCGTAGGTGCTCGACATGCTCCTCCTCCGTCTTGGAATAGATCAGAATGTCGTCAATGAAGACTACGACAAACTTATCCAAATACTTGTGGAAAACCTTATTCATCAGATTCATAAACACAGCTGGGGCATTGGTGAGTCCGAACGGCATCACCAGGAACTCATACTGGCCGTATCGGGTGTTGAAGGCTGTCTTCGGAATATCCTGCTCCCGAACCTTCATCTGGTGGTACCCCGATCGAAGATCGATCTTAGAAAAGACCTTCGCTCCACTAAGCTGGTCAAACAGCTCATCAATCCTTGGCAAAGGATATCTATTCTTAATGGTGATGTTGTTGAGTGCATGGTAGTCAATGCACATCCTCACCGTCCCATCCTTCTTGGGCACAAAAAGCACCGGTGCTCCCCAGGGTGAAGCACTAGAGCGAATAAATCCTTTACCCTCAAGCTCATCAATCTGCGCCTTCAACTCCGCAGCTTCCTTCGGGTTGATCTTGTAACAGTGCTGGGACTTCGGTGCTGATCCGGGCAATAGGTCGATGCCGAACTCTACATCTCGATCTGGCGGCAATCCTGGAAGCTCCTCGGGGAAGACGTCGAGATACTCTGCAATCAGCGGATGCGGCAACTCCTGGTCTTCTGCAACTGCTCCGAAGTAGACTCCCTCTGGCCTCTCTGTAACTCGTCTGCTGATCTCGAACGGTGGAACTCCTGGCGGGCTGAAGATCACCTTCCCTTCATGGCAGTCTATTACGGCAAACTGCTCACTCATCCAGTCGATGCCAAGGACTACGTCGAATCCAGGCAGTGGCATCACTAGAAGTCGAGCTCGAATCTCTCTCCCAGCAATAGTGATAGGGCATTCCACCATCTCACTTACTGGCACAGAACCCCCTCCTGTCATGATCTGACAGTTCCGTCTAGTGGGCTTGGGTGTGAAACCGTGTCTATGCAGAAACTCATATGATACGAAGCTATGTGTAGCTCCAGAATCAAATAATGCAATGGCAGGGAAAGAATGTAAGAATATAGAACCTGTGATCACATCTGGCACTGCCTCATCCTCCTCAACTGCAGCCATGACGTAAGCACGTCCCTGCTGGGCTCCTCCTCTCTGCTGCTGCTGATGCTGTGCAAACCTCTGCTGCTGGGGCGGCAGAGCTCCTCCTCTCTGGGGTGGCGCAGGTAATGCTCTGGGTGGTGCAGCCGGTGGTCCTCCTCCTCGTCCTCCTGCTAGTCTGGCTGTAGCCTGAGCGCAGTCCCTCATCTGGTGTACATCAGATCCGCAGAAGAGGCAAAGTCCCAACCTCTTGCGGCACTCGTCGATATGATGACCGGGGCGATGGCAATAGGCACAAGGAGTCGCTAGCTGCTGTCTCTGATGCTGATGTGCTGGAGCTCTGGCCTGCCGGTGATGCTGCTGCTGGTGCGGCCTCGTCTGGGTCTGAGTCTGAACCCTCTTCGCTGGTGCCTGGAAACTGCTGCTGCCCACATCTCGGTCCCTCTTCAGCTTTGGGTCCGCCTCCTTCTCTACTGCCTGGGCGATCTTAAGGATGCTAGAATAGGTAGTCGCCTGGCTAATCGTCACCGCATGTCGCAGCTCCCTGTTGAGACCCTTCTTGAATCTCCATGCTCTGTCCTCTGGCTCTCTAACCAAGCTCTCAGCGAACCTGCTGAGCCTGGTAAACTCCGAAGTGTACTGCGCGACCGTCATCGTCCCCTGCTGCAGCGCCTCGAACTGCACCCTCAACTCATCACGCTCCACCTCTGGGAAGAATTTCTCCTTGAACAGTTTTTTGAAAACTGTCCAAGACACCCGGGGCTCCGTCAATTGGGGGTCCTCCCGATACCAAGATCTGGCCAAGTCAAAAAGTCGCATGCTAGCCACTGACACCTTCTGGTCCTCTGGAATGTTCGCCATGGTCAAGGTCCTCTCTGCATTCTCCAGCCATTCATCTGCATAGATGATCCCCTCGTCGCCCCAGAAGTCCAACGGGGAAAAATGCTGGTACTCCTTGGCTGTCCCCGGTCTCGGTCCTCGTGGCTCTGGAACTGCTGCTGGAGCTGGTGCTGCCGGCTCTCTGGTCCTCAGCGCGTCGACTACAGTCGCTCGGAACTGCGTAGCCTGCTGGCTCTGGGCCTCCCTGAACTGTGCAGCCTGGTGGTTCTGGGCCTCCATGAACTGCTGAAACATCGCCATCACCTGGGAGCCGTCGAACATCATCGTCGGTGGCAGTGATGGGAAGATAGGAGGCGCTGGCGGAAGTTGATCTGCCTGGACGTCCGGTGCAGGTCGCTCTGTACCGCCTGCAACTCCAGAACCGCTCGCAACTCCAGTCTGATCTGCGGTCTTCCTTGTGGCCACCATCCTGCATAAAAAGAAACTTTGTTGAACGACAAATCCTAAAACCTAACAAACAATGTTTTTATAATAATAAAGCACCTGAAGAACATGAATAACCTGATATACCCTTATTTCCCGGTTTTCCTATGCTGTGATCAAGTTTCCCTAGTGTAATCAAGTCCCCCAATAGTACACTAAGTCCTAGGTACCATTAGGATGGACCTGCATGGGCCACCACTAAAAACATGTCACGACCCGCTCCCGAATATTCGGACACGAGTCGGACACGTCCAGCCTTCGTCGTTAGACACGACGAAGTAAGCTGTACCAGAACTAGGGAAAATCTAACAAGTCAAGTAAATGAGAAGTAATGTCACAGCATATCTATAAACGATCCCAGAATATTCAAATACATGACTAAACATTTTATTATTACATTCATCCAGAAATGTAACTAAAGTCTGACTAAAGTCTCAAAAGCAGGAAAGACAACTAAATGGAAGATAACTAGGCTTCTGCAGCCTCTATGTCACAAGCAGCTCCAGCTGGCTCAAGGAAGGCAGTATCCTGTCCATAGTATGTGTCACATAAATCCTCCATCTCACCTATCATAACATATCCAGTCAGGAGCGGAGCAAAGCACAGTTCTAGGTAATGAACAATAACATTATGATATGGAAAATAAATGCTGGAAGAACAGGATAAGAACAAGTATGTAAAGAACATGAAGAATATGAACTACTGCTATAAAGATACATGAAAGATCATGACAATGTAAGATGCAGTAAAGATCACGACTATGACTAATATCAAGATCAGGATCAAGGAAAACTAATGTAAGAACAAAATCCTGAACATGTGTGTTATATGTTTGAAATACTACTTAGATATGTGACCGGCTATGGGTAAGATCATGAAAGAACATGAAAGGATCCTGAAAGATCATGTAATGGTACGGCTTAGGACCCGCGTGCACTGTGCGAGGCCTAAGCTAAAGATCATGAATAAGTATCCGGGTTTGGTCACATATCTAGAGTATTTCCCCACCCCAAGATTCAAGTAAGAACATGAAGTAACAAGCCAGAAGATCATGAACGTGTCGCAGTGTGTCAGCAATAAAGAACAAGGAAGATGCACTGAACAAAACCATAGAATGTACTTGCCTTGCTCCAGAAAAGTACGAGTAGGTAAAAGAGTCAGATGTCCTCCTGTATGAAAATAATGATGTATACAAGATAATTAATAAACAACTAATTCTAACTGGTTATTCTAATCAGGATATATTTACCTAGGTTCATCATAAACTATCTTACAATTTAGTTCTACTAGCTATACCATAACCTTAACTACTCATTCTAATTATACTACAAGTAATATGATCTCTTCCTTAAGTTATTTAGTTAGCAATCAATATATAATGAACTCTCATGTTTAACATTTAATATTGAAATAAAAGAGGGAAAAATCATATCACTGATAGTATCAATTTCCAAATAACTCATGAATTCCTCCCTACTGTTATGACTCAAGTGTTGTGGTTATCTAAACTGTTAAGAATAACCAGATTTAATGCTAAGTCCAAACAGTACACAAGGCTCATTAACCAACTGAACCCAGTATAGTCCAGCCTAACACAGGTTTATACATGACCCTTGACCAAGATTTAGTCAAGTAGTGTTTAACCTATCCATTGGACACTCCCTTTAAGTTCAGTCCTATACCTGTCCATAGGTTTTCAAATTACTCCCAATACATTGATTTGAAACTATGGCTGATGTCCCATTCTAGGGGACAGTTAAACCCCATCCTGCATTCTCACAGACAACCCAAAACTGAACTCTAGCTATGGAAAAATAGGAGAACTTAACACGTATCTCAAGTAATATTGCAGGTTCACTTGTATAACCAACATACCAGTCCTAGGCTTAGAAAAACAAACCAATTATCTCAGGAAATACCTGCTATCTGAATACTAACTTCCAGGTTCTCGAGTTCTCTTGAACTGAAAAAAAATAAAACTCTCCTTCTTAAGCTAAAACCCACTCCTAACCAACTTAACTTCAATCTTCCCAGTTAAACTTAACCAATATGTAAGAGATATAAAGTATTCGACTATATAGTGATAATACAAACAAGATTGTAGAAACTGCAAAATGCACACCTATACTCAGTCCTAAACAGGACAACAGTAGGTTGTTAAGCCAAAACCAAGTTGAAACCTTGGTGACAACCTACCAGTACTGCACAGGAACTCTATTACAAGTTTCAATGTAAACCAAACTCAAGAACAACTAGCATCAATTTTGAAATAACAGGGGAGGCTCAGCAGCACTTGAAAATAAGTGTCATCTTATTAAACTGAGACTTCACTCCTGGAACAACATATGGAAACATGGTACTCTGTTCATGAGGAAACATGGGAACTAATTCAGTCCATGGCAGAACATTGAAATAAATCTAAGGATGGGAAATAAACCTGTTAAGGCATTGGCATAGAACCAAAAGCCATACTCAGATTTCCAGATTCAACTGAACCCAACAGAGTTGCCAAAACTAAACGAAGGGAATGCCAAAAGCTAGTGCAACACCACATGGAAAACTTCCACACATATGAAGAGTAACCATCTAGGAAATTATAAACAACCTCAGATTCACTAGCTCGAATCATCACAGGTTGTTTGAAGTATGAACCCAGCCATTCCCAACTTGATATTAACTCAACAGACTTGCCAAGGGACTGAGATTGATTTCCAGTCACAACATCAATTTCTAATGGCTGCTAGGTAGCCATTGAAATTAAGTTCCAAGTATAGTACCCCTTGAAACATAGGCCCATATTGAAACAGGAATACCAAGTATAATGTTTTAGCCACACAATTTCCAGTTCATCCATACTTAGATAGTATGGAAATTCCCAGATTATAATCTCAGAATGATGCAACCCAACCACACAACTGCCTCATGTTCAACCAGAAGTGGCATGTGCAAAAATATCAATCGTAATCATGATACGATTACCCATGCCATCTCAGATTCAAACAGTGAACCAGCATGTTGCATTATTCAGGTTCATAATTGAACCAAATGCTGCAATGCACATGAACTAAAATCACTACACGAGCACTCCTTAAAAAGAAAACCAATTATTCACAGGTACAACAAGGTTACCTGATCGATCTCGAAGGAACTTATAGATTCAAGGCTGAACACAATCCCCACGATCCAAAATAATCAAATCAACTGCTCTGACATAACAACAAACACATTGAACATAGTATTAAAATAGTGTGCTTAGAATGTCAAGGACTTATCCAAAGAAAAGCAATGATCTCTTAATCACCTAGTCAATCCCAGATTCAGGTTCCAAGCTAATCCAAACAATCAATCCGTTGATCTAGCACACAAGACTCTAGGAAAAGAAAGCTACGGTTGAAATCAAAATTATTCACAAATCGATATCAAAATATTGATGGAAACTCACCAACTGTTCTGTTATCAAACAGGAAGAGTGTCGAATGATCGATTTCAAGAATTTCCTACGAGATTGATCATTCCAGGAATTAGAATTAGAATTTGTTCGATTATAACTATGGGGTTGATCGAATGGATGGATTACTCACCTAGATGATCAATCGATGTTGCTCTAGGCAGCTGGAAATGCTGTCAACCCCACCCTCGTCGCCTTCTTCTCCAATAGCTGGTCATTCCCCATCTCGATAGAATTTCTTGCAGGAGGTTGAAGAAGAAATGGCAATGATTGGAAGGATCAAGGATTTAAATAGGGATGGTTGCGTGGAGATCAGGCCAATCATTTGGCGGGAAATCTCTGACAGGTTTGTTAGAGAGAAGGAACGAGTACATGGCCACTGTGCAATGGCCGTTGCAAATTTAAATTCTTTGTGAAGAGCTCCCATTTCTTCTCCTCAGAATTTAGAAGAAGTTAACAGAGACTATGGGTTAAGAGAAATCATGGGCTTGGAAGGTTTTAAAAGAGAAAGTTTAATGGGCTGCGGTTAGGCCCAATAATGGGTTTGAGAAATAAACCCAAAAAAAATAACTAGATGAAAATAAATATAAATCCACTTATGCTAAAATATGTAGAATATATTCCTAAACCTTTATTCAGTCGCAAAAAAAATTAAATTCTACCATATTTCAAGAAGGTGGAGTTACAGCATGGCAAGGCCAAGCGCCGGGGTGGTCAAGTGAGTGTTGTGCCCCCTGATCTAATACCAAACAGGCATCCCGATCAGTAGTGGGGGAACCACAGCATTTGGAGTGACTTGAACGGACCTCAAACGCACCACTGGAGGAGGCGCGGGAGTTCAAGACCACTGGATTTGCCTTGCTCGACTTGGTCGTGCACGCAGTAGATGCGCCCAAGTGAGACAAGGGCTTTGAAGGTCGGCTCGTTCTCGGCGCCGCAGCACTCGAGTCGACCTTGTACAACTTACCATCAGCAGCGCACATGATTGTGAGCGCATGCTTCTGGTTTGTTGCTGGCATAGCACGTTTGGGACGCATGGCCCGTGCTGCCTTGGATTTCTTCGTATCAGACCGATGGGGTGCGTAGTACTCAGAATCCGAATTCTCCTCGCCACTACAGCGAGTGAGTCTGTCAAAGACAGAGATCTTCTGTAGCGCATCAGAGGTGATGTGCGGGGCATTGGCTGCGCCCCTGCTCCGTCGATGCATCTTCCTCGCCTGAGAGGGAGATGGCTGGGGAACGTGGTTAGTCGCGCGTTTCCCCGAGAGATGTGCTGCACCAGCGGGCGCATCTTGGTTGCTGAGGACGTCAGCAGGAAGGGAAGGCTGGATTGGCGCATCCCCTTCGGTGGTGGTGCCCGAGGCGTCGACCTTGCGCACCCAGACTCGACGGGTCTTCTTCGGCTTCGGCAGCCGCTTCGAAGGACTCGTACTGCCTTCAGAGATGAACTTCTCATACGCCTGTTGATTGAGGCGTACGACCAGCGTCTTGTGGGAGGAGCCCACCTTCATGTCGTCGGATTATGACACAGCTTTCTCTGTGGAGGAGAAAGAGGTCCCCAGCAGAGTCGCCAGCTTGTTTGCCATTAAAATTCTTTGATTACAAATTTCAATACAAACAGAACAGTGTTACAATATAGGACTTAGATGTAGTCCTAGGAGTACACTTTTGTTTAATCTGGGTTCCTTGTGCCAATGAAGTGAGTGGTAATGCGTTGACTCCGTTGACGATCTGACGATGGTTATCGGTTCTCTGAAGGTCTGGATTGCTCTGGGTGCTGGAGCTTGTTGAGAGGAGGAAGACGTTGAGTGTCTGCGTCTGCCTCTCTGGTGGTACGAAGTCTCTGTCTGTTCGCTGTGGAGGTTGATATGTATGTACGTAGATTGGTCCGTGTGTGTCCACAAGAAGGAAATGATTCCTCTATTTATAGTTTTACAGGCTGGCTGCTCGTACACGCATATGTAGGATGCGCCTGTATGCGGGGATACCACGTGTTGATTGCTGATGGAGACGCATGGACGATTCGCCCAGATCGAGGGGGTTGACTTCTTCATGTTGCTGTTGTGAACCGGCACGTAGCGGAGAAGAAGATTTTTCTGTTGCTGAGATCTTGGATGAGTCGAGTCAAAGGACACGTGTAGTCGACCCATGGCTCAGAGATCTCGGATTTGGTGGGGGGAATGATCTGGTAGGATGCGCCTAGGATTGGGCGCATGAGGAGACTTTGGTTCGTAACCTTTAGGAGTCACGAACCATTCTGGGCGCATGGCTTTTGAGGCGCATGCAGAGCTTCAGTAGTGACTTTACTCCTGTCTTTTGGGATCAGGAGAAAGTCTGGGGCACATGGCTTTTGAGGCGCATGCAGAGTTGTGACTGTGACTTTCCTTCTGTCTTTAGGGATCAGTGAAAAGTTTGAGGCGCACAGCTTTTGAGGCGTATGCACGTTTGGGCGCATGGCTGCGGAGGCGCATGCGAGCTGGTTGGGTGGCCACGTGGCAGTAGCCGTCGGAGAGAAGTAATAATGATGCTGACGTTGGCGATGTTTCGTCTTTCGAAAAAGCTGCCGACTGCTCAGACTTTGGGAGGCGTGCTGCCAACTCTGTCAGTTCAGCATTTAATGTTCGTGACATTCGATGGACAGCTGAGTGGGCGCGTCGGTTGGCGTTCCACTAGGCATATGGGGACGCATGGGGGCGCATCCCTATGATGCTCTTGGTACTGAAGGGCGCGTCTGTGTGATGTGCTTGATGTAGAAGGGCGCGTCTGTGTGATGCGCGGTCTGGCCGGCGCATCCGCTTCGTGAGGCATCTTTGATGGTGCAACTGTTACGTTCTTCGAGTGCTTTAAATAGCCGTTTTGACTTGGCTGAATTCGAAGCGTCCGGTTCATCCATTTAATGCAAATTTATTGTACGGAATTCGGAGAGCCATCCACTTGGCGCATGGGTTTGATTTGCCCGGCCTATAAATAGTGGTATGGAGAGAGGGTTAGCCTCTCGTTCTCTTACGTCTTTCCGACATGAACTTGTGTGTTCGAATGCATTCTGTTGACGAGATGCTCCCGAGGGTGAAGATGCGACGCAGTATCTTCGTTGATGCACTTGAAGGTGATTGTTACATCCAAAAGACGGAGTCGAGGGCTTCCGAGGCAGGCGGAAGGTGCCTGTTGCATCCAAAGATAGGGATGTACGGGCCTCGTTTTCGTTACTCCGGAAGAGCCGTAGATCGGAATGGCGGTGCTGCGGCTTTGGTAGCTCTTTCTTCCTTCAAAATGGGGTAGCCCATTCTGGTTGTGTTGAAAGCTGCTCCTTTAGCCGTGGTTTCGATCACAGTCTTCCTTCGCCTTTGGAGGCTCTTTCGAAGCCTCCCATGGCCACGGATTTTGCGTTGCTCTTCTCTTCCTTGGTTCCAGCCAGAGGGTTAAATGCTTCATTAGTCGAAGCATTTATCAGGTGAGCCTGGCTGGAAGAGCGGCACATAACTGGACTGCTGAAGGGATGCACATAACTGGGGATGCACATAACTGAGCTGCTGAAAGGATGCGCCCTGCTGAGTGCGCTTGGCGGGATGTGCCTGGTTGAGGGAGCATGGTGGTTGCTGCGGCTGACTGGAGGCGCATGGTGGTTGTTGGATGTAGACTTAGGATCCTTTTTTTGTAGAAATTCTCCTTTGTACAATCTTCCTTAGACATGTAATAGACTTTTAAATGTTAAATAAAAAGTCCTCTTTCAATGTCTATATTTGTTGCTTTTTGCTGTGAAGCACTTTGTCCAAGCTTTGGCACATGTAGTCTGGCGCATAGACTTTCGGGTTCTGAAATTCCATACTTCTACAGTATAATGAGTATCCATTAGTTTTTTTTAATAGTGCTGGCAACAGTTAGGAATGTTAAATTTTTTGATAGTTCTAACAAGAATTCATCGTCGTTGGGACTTGTAATCTGTATCAATGCATATCTGTTAGGACTGTCAAAATTTTTGACAGTCCTGACAATAGTTAGGACTGTTAAATTTTTTGACAATTCTAACAAGAACTCACCGTCGTTGGGACTTATAATTTGCATCAATGCATATCCATTAGGATTGTCAAAAAATTTGACAGTCTTGGCAACAGTGGGATTGTCAAATTTTTTGACAGTCCTAACTGGAACTCACGGTTGGGGCTTGTAATTTGTATCAGTACATATCCATTAAGACTGTCAAAATTTTTGACAGTCCTATTTTTGTCAATCCTGACTAGAACTCACTGTTGAGACTTGTAATTTGTGCTTGTAATTTGTGTCGGTGCATATCCATTAGGACTATCAAAAAAAATTGACAGTCCTGGCAAAAGTCATGACTGTCAAAATCTTTGACAGTCATATCTGAAACTTACTGTTAGGACTGTCAAAATTTGTTTTTAGTGAGTTCCAGTTAGTACTGTCAAAATTTTTGACAGTCCGAATTGTTACCAGGATTGTCCATTTTTTTGACAGTCCAAATGGATATGCACCAATACTAATTACAAGTCCTAATAGTGAGTTCCAGTTAGAACTGTCAAAAAGTTTGACAGTCCTGATTGTTGCCATAAATTTTGTGATATGATTAGCATGGGGCACCTCGCTCGCTTCCTAGTAGAGCTGTCAAGTGGGTCGGGCCTCTCAGGCCCATGCACTATGGCGGGCCGGGCCTCTCAGGCCCATGCACTATGGCGGGCCGGGCCGGGCCGAAAGGATAAAAACATGAGCCCATTCCTGCACGTGGCCCACGACACGGTGGGTTTCAAACTGGACCATACTGAGCTGGCTCGGTATATTTTATGTAGATAAAAATTTTCAAATTTTGAACCTCCAACTCCTTTTTAAAATCTCAACTAAATAACATGAATGCATTCATACTTCATTTCTTCCATTGGTTTGGCTCATCAAACACAAAATATTTTCTTATATCCACTTCCAGAAAGAAGTGTTTGTATTCTATACACAACTTTTTTCAACACATTTGAAGGCATAGAATATAGTGTGTAAATATATCGGGTCGGGATGGGCCAGACCTAGTCTTCGGATCGGGCCCGACCACTTTTATGGGCCGAAAAATGAGATCCGACGCGTCCCGATACATTGGGCCGGGCTGAACCCACAATTAATCGGACTGGACCGGACCGGACCGACACAAGGGTCATTTTTTTCACATTTGACAGGTCTACTCCCTAGTAAACAAATTAACACAAGACTATGTAATTAAATTAGTAATGGCGCAAATTGTTGATTAGATTGTGTTGAATGGATTTTGTAGCTAGCCATACATACATGATGGTGGGGTTGCGTGAGATGTAAGCTCTACATATATAAAACATGATGGATGGACAGACAGAATGATGGATAGATAGATGTGTAGTGTAAGTGTGTGTGAGAGAGTGGGAGGGGTAGTAGCAGTGTTCCTCCAATAGCTCGTCTTTAATCTGTTCCCCCCTTTGTCCTCTCCTTCTTGTTGCCTGGATTCGTGCAAAGTCTGGTATATATACATGAACACCCCCACCACCCCCACCCCACCCCACCCACCCACACACACCTCGCCCCAGCTCTTTCTGTCAATAAAAGTTAAGGGTACATCTGCTTTGCAGTCCTGACTATAATATATAGTATCAATAGTCAAATTTTTTTCTTCTTTTTCTTTTCTTTCCCCTCTTTTTCTAAAAATAAAAATAAAATATGTGAACTGCGGAATTGGCCCACGGTTTTCGTCCGTCGGTCATGTGGCTCAATTTTATTGGCCCTCCATTTGCTTGAACTCGCCATCGGTTGACCTGCTAATATGATTGCACCACGTGATAGACGGACCAAAACGACAAATTCTCTTGTCCCTTTCTAAACCCTAAATTCTACTTCTCTAACCCAAAATCCAAACCCATTTTCCGAGCGTGACATTGCACCAAAACCGAACCTGGTGTGAACCCAAATCACGACGGCCACCGAAGACCTGGCTGCACGAACCCTAGCTTCCACTGTTTCCTATTGATCTAAGAGCTCAAATGAATGTTACTCTCCGAATATAACACTCTGCACGTTACTGCGAGCTAGACGCACACATGCAATCTGACTCAAAATTGGTGCTCTTATTTAAGAAAAACATTAGCTCCTATTGACTAAACAATATATACAAACTGAAATGATATTTTGCCCGCAGTTTATGGCATGGCAGCAACCCACTAACCCCCATGCTAGCTCGGATTCGACCCCAAAAATCTCTCTGATAAAAGGTCTACACGTAGCGGGTGCGCCAGTGTTGCGGGCAACGTAGCAGCGTCCATGTACAAAGCATTGCAAATGCAGCAAAGTCCCTAATGCATGCCATGAACGTGAAAGGACCGGTGACAACATGAGGGTCCCCTCAAGCGAATATATATCATACACAACTGGGAGATTAATATAGCTATATAGGCAGTTTGTGGAAGTTTCTCATTGATAGTTTAATATTCCACGTTTACGTAAGAAGTAATTCTACAGTTTCTTGTTGATATGGGGAATGTGAATTTTACTGTTTGATGTTGATACTGACAAAAATATACAATATACAAATGTTATCAAGCTTATCAACAAAATTGCTATTAAAACTTAGTTTATCACAAGTACAACAAATACATTATTGTTAGTAGTAGCGTACGTCCTGTCTGCAGCAGTGGTACGTACGTACATGATGGTCGTCGAACAAAAATCTTTCTAAGATTTTTTTTTTTTTTTTTTTTGCATGAGATGAGATGATATATAGCTAGAGCTGATGATAGAAAAATCTACTGCTTTTGTGTTGTTTTTTATTCTTTGTTTGGGCGGACATGAATGTTTTGTTACTATAAATAAATTGTGTGATCTATTGGAAAAGTGGAGTACTGCCCCCTCCTATATAATACTCATGCACCGGCACTCGATTGTATTGCTCCACGCCTCTCCTCTCCCTGTGGAAACACAAGCAAGCAAACCCACTCCAAGACTCCATCTCCCCTTCCTTGCTCCGTAATAATTTCTACTTTTCTTTTTTCTCTCTCCTCCGCTTACTCCTTTGCTTGTGGTCTATATAAGAAGCTCTTCTTTGTAACACTTCAACACAACAAACTAGCTTAGCTATTAATTATGAGTGCCACTTCTTCTTCTTCTTCTTGGTGAGCAGCCTCCTGTTGGAGAAGCAGGGCACGTGCAAAGCCTAGCTCCCCACCGCAGCAAAATACTTTGCACTTGCTCCCCTTCTCCAACATGGGCTCCCCACCTCTCTTCCTCCAAGCAACCAGTGTACGTACAGTTTCATGCAGGTATATATCTCTTCTAACTCACATGTTTTTATTTGTTGATCTTCATATATCAAGCATGAAATATGGAGGAATAGATGACATGGTAGCTAAGCGTAAGCCTAATTTGATAAGAGTAATAGTTCTTGGATTAGATTGTCATACATAGATGAATTCATTCTTATTTATAGCAAATCAGACATAATCAGCTGGTAACTACTTGTACACTTTTAATGTGTTACCGTTTCCTTAATGAATTATGGACTTACAAAAACTAGTACTATATATATATGTACATGTGTTGTACCTATCTAGTGTCTTTAACTTTTTACTTACTTGAGAAGAATAAACATCACTTTAATTTTGGAATTTTTTGACTTTGGTCCCACTTATAAATATAAATTTGTACTTACATTCCACTTTTTATGTTTATTAGATTTACATCGTACTTTTTGTCACGAAAAACATTCGTTTTGACATACAAAATATTAATTTTGTCACGAAATATGCTTTTCGTGACAAAAGATGAGATGCAAGTCTAATTAATAAACACAATAAGTAGAATATAAGTACAAATTCATATTAATAAGTGGGACGAAAGTTATTTTTTTTAAAATTATTTACTACTTGAAAAGAGAAAATAACATACCTCTTATTAATTTGTTTTCTATACATAATTACCTAACTACTCATGTTAAATTTAACGAAAAAATTTAATTAATAAATATAGGAAAAAGTGTTTTTGAAATAAAAATGTTTATGGTGAAGTCTTAGATATATTTCATACGACAGTGGTAAAATTGTGTGTCTTGATCTTTTATAAATAGTGCATATAAAAATATATCTATTATCTACATTTCTGGGAATATATAGGAAAATGAATGGTGCAAAATTAACTAAGAGAATTGAGAAAGGTTGGAGGCCTAATTATACCACGCTTGTTAGATATAAAATGGAAAAATGCTTTTTTGCCGGTAGGGGGTGACTGTGTTGAGTGATGGTATATGTACCTCCAAAAATCTTATCCTTCTATGTCCCTCCGTCATGTGGCACTCTCTTATTGACCGAAGCCAGGACCGGCCCTGGCCCAGGGCGGCCAGGGCGACCGCCCAGGGCCCCATAAAATTTGGGAGTCCAAAAAAATTAATTTAAATGTATATATATATATTAGTAATCTTATATTGACAATAGAACTAATATATAATATGATCCTTCTTTATCACATAACATTTGTGGTATAGTGGTAGTTTGTTATACTTGTACACAAGAGGTCCTAGTTCTAGCCTTGGCTGTATCATTTTTTAGTTCAATTTTTTTATATTATATATGGGTCCCATTTTAAAATTTTGCCTAGGGCTCTCATTAACTCAAGGCCGGCCGAAGCAAATATGAGGAGAGGTTGGAGGAAGACAATAGCGAATAAGAGAAGGCCACGTGACGGAGGGATATATATATATATATATATATATATATATATATATATATATATATATATATATATATATATATATGAAAGAATGGTGTTTTGGAGGTACATATAGTATTATTTTTTTTATTTTTTTTTTGGGGTTCTGAAGTCGACTAGAGCAGCAGAGAATTGTAATATGCTTAGAGCATCTCCAACCCTATTGTCTTGTTTTGTGTTGTGAATCCTATGTGGCATGAGGGACAAGACAATGTCTTATATAGGTGGCAAGGTTATATTCACAAATGACAATGGGTTTAAAAAGTAATCTCCAATGCAAAAGTATTGAGAAGACAATACAAATAATTTTTTACAACTTCCAAGACAACTTTTACTCTTCTACTTCTTTTTTATAAATATTTTTATTCACAAATGATGATGTGGACATAAAGACATTGTGAAGTGCATTGTCTAGATCTAGACAACCAACTTCACATTGTCTTTGCCATGTCATTGCCATGTCAACTCCACACTTAATTTCACATTTGCATTGGAGAAGTACTTTTGAAAAAAATGGTTGTTATTCCTATGTGGCAACCATTTTTTTCAAACTCACAATAGTGTTGGAGATGCTCTTAGGAGGATATGTTGAGCCAGGGCATGCGGCAGAAGTGTCATCTCCCACCCAAAATCATTAAGCAGAGAGAGCAGCTACCAACTACAGAACGTACATTACGAGTATAAGTATGAATTTGCACCATATATACATGCATACATATAGTTCTTCGTTTCTTTCTACTAACTATATTATGTAGCACACACACACACACACCACACACACACACACACACACACACACACAGAGAGAGAGAGAGAGAGAGAGAGAGAGAGAGAGAGAGTGTTTGTTGTGTGACTGTAGCACTACTTGCATCTATCATTTCCAATTCTTCTGTGGTTGTATGTATATTGATTCAGAGGAGGGGAACCTTAAAAAGACAGGATGGTGTCATTGTGATGGCGATTCTACACGCAATGCACGGATCCCAATTCACACTGGCGCCTACGTGATCGATGCACGGAGACCGATCTCTCTCTCTCTCTCTCTCTCTCTCTCTCAACTCTGCCACCACGAGAGAATCACGGGGGTCATGCTGTGAAGAAGAAGGGAAAGAAAAAAAAGATGAAAGCAAAGCAAAGTCATGACCACTGTTCTCTCCATCACCTCATGCATGACATTGTGTTATGGGCCCGACCCAACCATGCAGTCGACTCGACAGTCAAATTTGGACTTAAATATGTATGTAAGCATTCCTTCCAATCATTAGCCTTTACATGCAGACATCGACAAATTAATTAACAACTTGCTTCACGAGTAAAACAACAAGGATTTGTTTGTTAGGGAGCTTGCCTGTTAGTTGCTGTTTGGGGTGTGCATCGGTCGGTGGTCGACCTATTTGGTCCCAACCGAAGTCGAACCGAAGTTAATCGGTTTGAAAATAAACAAAACCGAACCAAACCAACCAAATGGTCGGTTCGGTTTTGAAACCGACCGACTTGGTTCGGTTTGGATTGGTTCGACTTGGTCGGTTTTGATCACATAAAAAAAATAGACTGTATATTTTTTTTCTTGTGAAACCTCAGTCAACTTGTACTTTGCAACAGTAAATACAATTCAGCAGCTTCAATTCAACTTGCGCTTTGCAGGTGAAGAAAAATGCCAATTATACATATAAAAAAATCATATACATTCAACCAAAAATCCATTTCATGTGCACAAGAGCAATTAGAAATGAATAGGAGCCGCAAACACTCCTCTTTGAGACTAGAGAAAGAGAGAGAGAGCTCTTTCAACTTCAACTTGATAAATGGTTGTAATGTGAATAAATGAACCAAATCGGTATTATACAACCCAATGAACCCATACCCAACCGGCCAACCCTAATTATTTAATAAGAATTTGGTTCGGTTCGGTTCGGTTTAGTCGGTTTTTGGCATAACCAAACCGTGAACCGAATCGAATCGGTCGGTTTTGAAAAAATTGAAGTCGAACCAAACCAACTGAACCATCGATTCGGTTTAAAACCAATCGATTCGGTTTGGCTTGGTTCGATTTGGTCGATTTGACTTAATTGTGTACAGCCCTAGTTGCTGTACGTACTTGTCCCCAGTGTAAGCATGCAGCATTCGCGAGAAGCATAGTCGTGATGCTGTAACTTGCTTTTAACAACTATTACTTACCATATGCAAGTGCATTAATCATGGGTGCTAGGAGGTTCACCACTGGAGGCAGGACCGGCCCACGACCGAAATTAATTTTGGTTGTCCTGTTCTTGACTTTCAAAAAAAGGTATCAAAAAATATAACAAACTGAAAACAATAATTGTTGAACTGACATCTAATTCCAGAAATGATATCTCCAGTTCTGACAACGTTAGATTTCGAGTTCCAGTATTAGCTCATGAGCTACTCCAGATCTTTTCAGTGGGAACTCAAAATATGGATATAGAAAATTGCTAGTTCAACTGACAGGAAAAAAGTTGAGGTGGACCGCGGAGGCTCTATTGACATAGAGGCGGGGACTTAGGAGCAGGGGGATTGTCCGAACCCGATAGCTTGTGAGACTTACCCCAGGGCCGGCATTGACTGGAGGCAGAAGCACTAGCACTCAAAGCTGGCATGGATCTTTAATTGTAAAATCTCAGGAATACCAAAAAGTGAATTTTGAAGACGATTCCAGTTGGTTCTTTCTTTACATGGAGAGAGCTTGCTCTCAACATGCCTTATAAATTTTAGTTCCACATCGGAAATGCACCATGAGTTATCTCAACATATATACTTGGGTGTATTGTTGAGAGATGCACATAGGGTGGTGACCCTAAGGAGGGAATCATGTGGGTGATTTTACAAGGAGGTAAGAATAAGGTTCCAAGGATTAAGCATTAATGCTTTTGTCATTCTCTTGGATTAATTCCATTTGGAGCTAAGCCCCAAAGGGGCTTAGCGACTCGGACTCGGACTCATGGGCTCATGAGACGTAATGTGGCGTTTTGTTGGCGCACTTTGCACTTAGCACGTCAGCAGCCATGCGGTCCATGCGGCTCATGCGGTTCATGCGGCCATTAGGCTCATGCGGCCAGGCTGCTGCTGCTGCCGCATTGAGGGATCCGCTGACTGTGCAGATTACAAATCAGTTATGGAAAGGCTGAATCAATGCGATTAAATTAGATCCTATCTTTGTGGGATTTGAATTAATTCAGATCCTATCTTTGTGGGATTTGAATTAATTTCGTGGGATTTGAATTAAATCTCGTTGCTATCTTTTGGGATTTGATTCAATCTTTCCATAACTGAAGAGGCGGCTAGGGTTTCCACCCTCTCTCTATAAATACTCTCTTCTGGCCTCCTTTTGTGACTACTACGAAAATTACAAGTCAGAAAAGGAGAAAGATAGAGAGAGTTGCTGTCGCCATTGCAAGTCCATCCGAGGAGTCAGAACAGAGGTGACTTCGAGCGTTCCACAAGTTCTTCAAACTTGCTGGTTCCTGGAAGCAGATCGTGTGGGGCGAATCTTGCTTTGAGCAACGGTGTTTTGACACCCCAGCAACTGTTCTTCATCTAATCTTCCTCCAGATTATTGTAACTCGTTCTGTCCCAATTGCAACACGTTTGCAAGGAAGAACGAGAGATCTTCTCTTCTCTATTTCCCTCCTTCAGATTGTAATTTGGCAATTTATTTTATTGTACCATCGTAGATCTTGAGTTTGATCACTGCAAAGTTTTTGTGTGACATCTCAGATCTCGATTGCATCAGTTTTTCCATCTTTGATCAAGCCCCGGGACTAACAATCTCAAAGCAAGATCCGTGTAGATGGAAAACATTAATGCTTCGCTCCTCCAATCGGACTTCTGCAAGTTGAAAAAGTTCGATGGAGAGCACTATCAAGTCTGGAAGAGAAAGGTTTACCTAACTCTTCAACTGAAAGACGTTGATCATGTTCTGTTAGAGGAAGAACCATCTGTTCCAGACACTGGATCTTCTGCCGCAATCAACGCGGCTACCAAACTCCAGGCCAAGTGGAGACGGAAAAATAGCATCTGCAGGCTTCTCATCCTGAATGCTATGGAGGATTCCCTGGCAGAATCCTACTCGAAGAAGGAATTTGCCAGAGACAAGAACAGGAGCAAAATGTTTGTGGTTGAAAAATATCACAAATTGCTCTTTGAGGACGAAAAGTCCATGCTGCCATAGGTGAAGGAATTTCTGAAGCTGCGTCAGAAACTGGAAGACGAAGAGATGCCCCTTCCTGACAAGTTTGTCGTCAGAGAGATCGTCTCAAAACTTCCTGCTGGATGGAGTACCTTCTATGCAAGGATGCACAGAAAGAAGCTAGACATTAGCTTGGGAGATCTACTGCAAGAGATCCATGTTGAGGACGAGATGCGTTCCCAACAGAAGGTGGACACTCTATCCAAACAGTTGGCTAAAGCCAATCTTGTGCAGACGGGAGATCCAAAGCGGAAGCAGGCGGCTTCTCATCCCAAGAAGAAGGACTTCACTAATCTAAAAGTGAAGGGTCCTTCTTTCAAGCAACAGAAGACTAAGTCCCACGTGACTTGTTACAATTGTGGCAAGAAAGGCCACTACAAGAGTGAATGCAGATCTAAGCCTAAACAATCAGAGAAAGGTGAGCCTAATAAGGTTTCATTGGTTAATAACATTGTTGCTATGATCGGACAGGTCACAACTGTGGGGGTTGACTCTGACTGGTGGATAGACACTGGAGCGACTTTCCATGTCTGTTCAGGCAAGGAATGGTTCGTCACGTACCAGCCGATATCTGAGAAGGTTGTCATGGTGAACCAGGCCCAAGCTGAAGTTCTGGGGATCGGGACCGTGGAACTGAAACTCACTTCTGGGAACACTCTGACGCTTCAAGGTATGAAGCATGTTCCGGCGATTGCCAAGAACCTGATCTCTGGGAGCCTGCTCTGCAACGCAGGCTTGAGGATGGACATCAATGCTGGTCAGATGGTGATGTCCAAGAAAGGAACATACTTCGGGAAGGCTTATCAAACCGAAGGAATGTTTAAAATTCAGCTTGTTAACCAGTTTGAAGACATTAATGCAGTTGCATTTTCTGATTATTCTCTTGAGTTGTGGCATAATAGACTAGGACATGTTCATTGTAAAAGAATTAACAAAATGTCTAGTCTAGGACTTATCTCCAAATGTGGGGGTAAGGTGGAGAAGTGTGAGGTGTGTGCTCAGACGAAGATCACAAGAAAACCCTTTCATCGGGTCAATCGAAGCACAGATCTTCTGGAGTTGGTGCACTCCGATATCTGTGACTTTAAACATTTATCCACGAAGGCTGGGATGAAGTATTTCATAACCTTCATCGACGACTTCTCAAAATACGCGTTCGTCTACTTGCTCAAGTCTAAAGACGAAGCTTTCGAGAAGTTCAGAGAGTTCAGGGCCGAAGCTGAACGGCAGACTGGACAACAACTCAAGAGGTTAAGGAGTGATCGAGGTGGAGAGTACAGGTCTCATGAATTCGCATCGTTCTGCAAAGAACATGGAATTATATGTGAGACTACTGCTCCATACTCTCCTCAATCCAACGGAGTAGCAGAGAGGAAGAACAGAACGTTGACAGAAATGATGAACTCAATGCTGCTAACCGCGGGTCTTCCTAAATGCGACTGGGAAGAAGCTGCATTGACGGCCACTTTTATTCTAAATAGAGTGCCATATGCAACTTCGGACGTAACTCCTCATGAACTCTGGTTCAAAGTCAGACCAAACTTGAATGTCATTCGAGTGTGGGGGTGTCTGGCATATGTGAAGCTCCCAGATCTGAAGATTCAGAAGCTAGGGACAAGGACTACGAAGGCGATCTTCTTGGGGTATGCCGAGAAGAGTGATGCTCGGAGATTTCTTGATATTGAGTCAAATCATATCATCGAATCTCGCGATGCTGAATACTTTGAAGACAAGTTTGTAAAAGACAAAAACATTGTTCTTTCGGACATTCCGAAAAATGATGTAGATGCAAATGAGACTGAAATCTCATATGAGCCAGTAGTCCAAGAAGAAGCTGTTGTTGAGGAAACAACTCTTGTACCAGAACTCGTAGAGCCGTCAGCTAAGCGAGCGAGGAGACCGAAAGATTTCGGAGATGACTTTGTCACCTATCATGTGGAAGCAGATCCGCTTACCTATGATGAGGCGATGAAGACCAGAGATGCTATCTTCTGGAAGGAGGCAGTGAATGACGAGTTTGACTCTATCATCTCCAATAACACATGGGTGTTGGTAGATCTACCTGAAGGAGAAAAGCCCATCGGATGTAAATGGATCTTCAAGAAGAAGATGAAGACAGATGAAACTATTGACAAGTTCAAGGCCAGGCTGGTAGCCAAGGAATTTTCTCAGAAACAGGGGATAGACTACTTTGACACGTACGCTCCAGTAGCCCGGATAACCACCATCAGGATGTTAATCGCTCTAGCAGCTATACATAAGTTGGTGATACATCAGATGGATGTAAAGACCGCATTCCTGAATGGGGAGCTGACCGAAGAGATTTACATACAACAGCCAGATGGATTTGTCGTCAAAGGTCTTGAAGACAAAGTCTGCAAGTTGGTGAAATCATTGTATGGTTTGAAGCAAGCTCCCAAGATGTGGCATGAGAATTTTGATAAAGTTATTAGGTCAAACGGCTACAGAGTCAGCGAGACGGACAAATGTGTTTACACAAAGTTCGCTGATGGAAGATGAGTCATCGTTTGTCTGTACGTGGACGACATGCTAATCCTAGGTACGGATATAGACCGTGTCACAGAGACAAAGAAGTTACTCTCAACCAAGTTCAGTATGAAGGACTTGGGGGATGCAGATGTCATCTTGGGCATAAAGATCATCAGGACAGACACTGGAGTAGCGCTGTCACAATCTCACTACATTGAGAAGATGCTCACACGCTATGGGTATAAGGATCTTCCAGGGATCGATACGCGATACAGGTGTGATCAGAAGCTGAAGCCAAATTCAAGGTAAAGCGTCAGGCAGCTGGAGTATTCTAGCGTTATCGAAAGTTTGATGTACGCAACCACTGCCACAAGGCCTGATATAGCTTTCGCCGTGGAAATGCTGAGTCGGTTCACAAGCAACCCAGGGGTTGAGCACTGGAAAGCTGTGAAGCGGGTGATGAGATATCTCAAGAAAACTCAGACATATACACTGCACTACAACGGGTATCCGACAGTAGTGGAAGGCTTCAGTGATGCTAGCTGGTGTTCAGAGGTGGAAAGCGAGAGATCCACAGGTGGATATGTCTTTTCCTTGGGTGGAGCTGCTATATCGTGGAAGTTGAAGAAGTAGACTATACTCTCTCGTTCCTCCATGGAATCTGAATTCTATGCACTTGAAACTGCAGCAGATGAAGCAGAATGGCTTCGGGAGCTCATGTATGATCTTCCAGTGGTTGGGGCTCAGATACCGGCGATACCGATATACTGTGACAACCAGGCGACTACGGCGGTGGCATCAAATGACCTCTTCAACGGAAAGAAGAGGACTGTGCGGTTGAAGCACAGGACAGTACACGATCTTATCAAAAGAGGTGTAATTGCAGTGGTTGATGTTCGGAGTCAGGAGAACCTGGCAGATCCGTTCACAAAGGGCCTCAAGCGCTAGTTGGTCGATGACACAGCTTGTAAAATGGACTTGAAGGCATTATGATAGTATGTCTTTGTAATCCTACCATAAAGTTTTATGCTATTAGTTCAAAGAGAAATCTACTAGGCATCTAACTTTTGGTTCAAAGGAGGATCACTGACTGGGAAACTATCAGGTAACAGTGGGTACTTGTTCTCTGGAACATGGAAGGGATACGGACCCATAACCACTGTTGTCTACTATGTATTTTTCTGCAAAAAAAATAGATCCTGTAGAAGGTTGGCTTAAACGCCTTAATGAGTTCTCAGGCAGAGTGAATGCCTGGTGTGCTTTACAGGAAGCACGGTAGAGCAGCACTACAAGGAGTGAAACTCCATGCTACAGTGGGGTGACTCCACCATGAGGTTCCCAGGTAGGGGTAATGCCTCGGCTTTGCAAGCCAAGTCACAGCGGCGTAGTACCGCAAATAGGCAGGTAGCCTAATGCTATATGACGTAATTAAAGAGTTGTAGACAGCACTACAAAGGGAAGGATGGCCCCATGTTACAGTGGCACGACACCACGATGAGGTACCCAGGTAGGGGTAAAGCCTCGGCATTGCAAGCCATGTCGTTGCGGCATAACACCGCAAGGAAGCCTTAGGCTTCATGCTGGGTAGTTTGGCACTACAAAGAGGCTTGTGACCTCATGCTACAGTAGTATGACACTACAATGAGGTTCCCAGGTAGGGGTAATGCCTCGGCTTCAGGCCATGTCATAGCGGCGTAGCACCGCAAGAAAGCGCAAGGCTTCATGTCATATCTCTTTAATAAAGAACTCACCTATAGTATATGGAAAGAGATATCAGGCCGTCTCTTGAGGGTAAACTTGTAGACGCCCAAAATTATACACTGAAACCAGGCTGGCACAGGGCCTTTAATGTGCAGCCAGAAGCACACGTAACTACACTTTGTAAGTGGGAAGAATTACAATTGTGGTACAGAATTCAAGGCGTAGTCCATTCTTGTATCACATTGTTATTTAACCCATGCGGGAAGATTCAAGTCGTCAGCGACATCTATCCTAATGCAAAATGGACAGTTACTGTGGGGAACGCTCAACCCTGGACACATATATATGTTGTGATATGTGGGGGATTGTTGGTGCTTTCTTTACATGGAGAGAGCTTGCTCTCAACATGTCTTATAAATTTTAGTCCCACATCGGAAATGCACCATGAGTTATCTCAACATATATACTGGGGTGTGTTGTTGAGAGATGCACATGGGGTGGTGACCCTAAGGAGGGAACCATGTGGATGATTTTACAAGGAGGTAAGAATAAGGCTCCAAGGATTAAGCATTAATGCTTTTGTCATTCTCTTGGATTAATTCCATTTGGAGCTAAGCCCCAAAGGGGCTTAGTGACTCGGACTCGGACTCGGGCTCATGGGCTCATGAAGCGTAATATGACATTTTGTTGGCGCACTTTGCACTTAGCACGTCAGCAGCCATGCGGTCCATGCGGCCATTAGGCTCATGCGGCCAGGCTGCTGCTGCTGCCGCATAGAGGGATCCGCTGACTGTGCAGATTACAAATCAGTTATGGAAAGGCTGAATCAATGCGATTAAATTAGATCCTATCTTTGTGGGATTTGAATTAATTCAGATCCTATCTTTGTGGGATTTGAATTAATTTCGTGGGATTTGAATTAAATCTCGTTGCTATCTTTTGGGATTTGATTCAATCTTTCCATAACTGAAGAGGCGGCTAGGGTTTCCACCCTCTCTCTATAAATACTCTCTTCTGGCCTCCTTTGTGACTACTACGAAAATTACAAGTCAGAAAAGGAGAAAGAGAGAGTTGCTGTCGCCATTGCAAGTCCATCCGAGGAGTCAGAACAGAGGTGACTTCGAGCGTTCCACAAGTTCTTCAAACTTGCTGGTTCCTGGAAGCAGATCGTGTGGGGCGAATCTTGCTTTGAGCAACGGTGTTTTGACACCCCAGCAACTGTTCTTCATCTAATCTTCCTCCAGATTATTGTAACTCGTTCTGTCCCAATTGCAACACGTTTGCAAGGAAGAACGAGAGATCTTCTCTTCTCTATTTCCCTCCTTCAGATTGTAATTTGGCAATTTATTTTATTGTACCATCGTAGATCTTGAGTTTGATCACTGCAAAGTTTTTGTGTGACATCTCAGATCTTGATTGCATCAGTTTTTCCATCTTTGATCAAGCTCCGGGACTAACAATTCCGAGATAATCGTAAACGCATGCAGTGAATCATATATACCTCTCAGATTGTACCATGGAAAATCAGATACCAAGTGGAAGAGGCAAAAAAACAGGCTGCTAACTTCAAATGAGTTGATCAGTGTTTCATTCTCTCCGAGATATTCAAATACTATAGCAGATGCTCTAGTACATTTCTGGTTTTACATTGTGTTTTGACATTAGCTAGCTCTTTACTGAGCCGCCCATACGTATTTATGATCACCTTCTGGCTGAATCTAACATGTTGTTTTACTTTAATTGAAGAAATTTCATGTTCCCAAAAATAAATAAATAAATATCACTTACCAATTAACTGCTGTGTAGACCCAAGCATTCACATAGGGGTGGGCTGGAATGGGTTGGGGGTAGGGGTGAGCATTCGGTTTATTCGGTTTATTCGGTTTAAACCGAATCGAATAACCCAAAATCGAATTGGACCGAAACCGAATAAGCAAAACCGAAACCGAACCGAATTAGCCCAAAACCGAATCAAACCGAACCGAATTAAATCGGTTCGGTTTATTCCTATTTTTTGATTTTTTTGAGATTTTTTTGTTAATATATATAGTAACTAAATATACATAGACATATTTAGTATATACCTATATATATTTAGTATATACCTATATATATTAATACTTAGTGTACACACACACACATATATATATAAATTAATTAATTAAAATTTCTTATTCGGTTTTCGGTTTTGGACCGAAACCGAAACCCAAAACCAAAACCGAAACCGAATAAAAAAATTTAGTATTTTCAAAACCAAAACCGAACCGAATTTTTTTTAAAACCGAACCGAACCTCTTATTCGGTTCGGTTCGGTTCGGTTTTCGGTCCAAAACCGAATAATGCTCACCCCTAGTTGGGGGTGGGTTAGTGGATTGGGATGTAGACACTCATATAAAAAAAATGTGAAAAAAGAAAAAGTAAAAAAGGATAATACTATTTGTACCTCCAAATTATACCTCCAAACCGTCCCTCCTTACGTGGCAGCTGACGTGATATGTTGATGTAGCAGCTGACGTGGCAAATTTTAAAATTAACTTTAAAATTAATGTTTACATTAACATTAAAATTAATATTATTTTTAACATTAACAATAATATTAATATTAACATTAATTAATATTAATATTAATATTAAATTAATATGGACAAAATTGGGTAATTAAATTTTTGGGTTAAAATTTGACATGTCATTGGTCATGTCAGATGACACATAATATTATTTAACATGCCACGTCAGCTGCCACATAAGGAAGGATGTATTGGAAGGACAATTTAGAGGTACGAATAGCATTACTCAAAAAAATTAGGTGGACGGGAGGCCACTCCAGCCAAAGGGTTGTTCTGCCCTTGTGTGTATTGACATGTGGTTAATTTGTTTCGTAATGGCAAGCAAATATTGCAATCTAGCTTGCAATTGATTTTTGCGTTACATGTAAGTTGTTTCAACAAGACACGAACTATGGGCCGACTAACGACTAAGGAAGATGCACTATAAAGGACTGGAACAATGGCAGATCTACACATGCGCTGAGGTGAATTCCAGTCCAACAAAACTTTAAAAAAAAAAAAAAAAAAATGACATTGATCCACACCCTAGTCTATCCAAGCTTAGCCCAAATTTATCCCAACCTAATCCAACTCTTATCACAGCCTAGTCCAACTGGCCAACCCGCATACAACAACCCATTGCCTTGTATTGTCATTTATTTTTGAACAAGTATAATGTATTTTTAGTTCAATCTCCAAGACGACTCGAATTTCTGGTTCCACCCTTTGACTAGAAGAGTCAATCCCGCTGTGCCACCTACACAAATAATTTACAATGGGGTACGAGTTCCCTTAATGGAAACACCTTTAACACTCACCACAAAAATACAAGAATTTAGTGACGGACGGATACACGTCGGGTTATCGCTGAAAAGCATTAGCAACGACCTGGTGACGGATATAGGACAAATTATGGACGTTGGTGGTCGACCCATCGCTATCATGCTTCAATCTCTAAGCAGTCAAATATTCGACGACTCTGCGACTACTTGGCGACACACTAGTCAGCGACATCTTGTTGTCAAACAAGCGATGGACTAGTTTGACGTTGTTTTAGCGACGCTCTAGCGGCATATTATTTAGTTGATTAAACGACAAGGGAGAGACGGATAAGCGATATGGTTGGTGACGACGTAACAATGCACATGCGACGCCTTTTAGTTTCAGATACTAAAATCAGTTCCTGATACTCACTAGGACGACGATTGGGCCTATGAGCCGCACATGCGTCGTCATACATCACTGAGTCGTCTCTCACCTGATAATTCTTAGTTAGCGATGTTTTTGTACATCGCCCCGACGCCGCGTAGGCGTCGCTGGACGTCGCCAAGTCACCGCTTCCCCGTTGCTAAGCTGGACAAAATTGATTTTTTTAATTATTGCATATACGCACTATATAACATGTCAATCACAACGATTAAGGCTGGACATACGGTTCCAGGACCTGCAGTTCCGATCCGGTCCGAACCGTAAATTGTCCAAACAAGCCGATTTTTAAAATTTGAAATTTAAATGGGACAGATCGTGTGACATTAACGGATCGGGATGGATCATATTTTTTTAAGCAAACGGGTCCCGGTCCGGCCCGTTTTGGGGTTAGAATAGAAAATTCCTAAAAATTCTTTCAGTTTTCTATTGTCTGTCTACCCACTGGGATATAGAGATTCTGGGGGTAGAATAATCCTATTAGGCTTCAGAATCCAATAAGAATTCTACCTCACTATTAGGCTTGTATGTATTCACAGTGTAAAATTTCAATATCAGGAAGAATTCTAGCTTGCTTTTTAGGCTTGTATTCACAGCTCCATGACATGTTTTCACATAGTAAGAATTGGCAATTGCTATTAGGCCTAACTAATTTTTTTTTCCATTCACATGTTTCATTTAGGACTGTAAAAAAATTTGACAGTCCATTATGTAGTGGACAACTCCTTTAGTAATTTTTTTGAGTGGCAAACTTGTAAAAAAATTGGACAACCCCGATCAACTTTTGTAGTGCCTTTAGTAATACTCTTGTATATTTGGTGTGCTTTGATGATTTGATCAATTTTAATTTCAAGTTGTGAATTGTAAATTTTGGTACCTTTTGTAATTGTCTATTTGTGAATTCCCTTTTCACATTTGTATATTAGGTGTGATTTGATCTAATTTTAATTTATTTTTTCGTTTTGAATTTTTAAATTTGGACTATATATAAATACCTCCATTATACAAAGGGCCTAACAAACCGAACAAACTCAATTAACCGAATTAATCTATTCGCTTTGTTTCGGTTAGGTTTGATTGGATTTTGAAAAAAAAATAATTTTTTCATTTGTGAAATATAACTGTTATTTAGGTTTGATTTTATATATTTCTAGTTCGTTGAGCCGACATAATGTTCTCCCCTAGTTTTCGTCCTTAAAATTAAGGGTCCTCTAAATTTTAGGACTGCCAAAATTTGTGATGCCACCTAAATGTAGTGCTTTATCACTGTCCAATTTTATTACATATTTACAAGAGTATTGTTACTTTACGTCATTTTTCTACAACTGTTATCAAGTTCAGTCGAGGATGAAGGAATATGGTCTGAATAAAATTGGCCACTGAAAAAACCGATGCTGAAAAAGAAGGCTTTTGCTTTACAATTTCACATAAACTGAAGTATAGTGGTATGTATTTTATTCAACTCTCAGCCAGTAAGAGATAAATGTCCTCTTTTTATCTACAGCATGGCATGCTATACTGGATCATGGCTAGCTTAACCCAAGATTTAATTTGCATTTAAATCAGTAAATTTTACCCCTAGGGAAACTATATAAACTCCATAATATAAATTCAGGGACAGCCTGGAAACTTTGAAATTTTTTGTATCAATCTTCAATTTTCTGAAATATATAATATATTCATATGAGTATATATCTCGTTTGGTTTGCAGAATCATGAGATTAGGAAAGGAAAGTCACTAGTTTCTATATTTGGGTGCCAAAGGGTTTGAGGAGAGAAAAGTGATTACCAATGGAAGTAAAATTATATAGAAAAATGATTTCATCCATCCAAACAAGTAATCACTTTCTCACCTTAAAGTATTCACTTTCCTTTCCAATTTTCTTGACATTTCCAAATATGGGAAATAAAAATCAATAGAAATTATAATTTTCCCAAGGAAAAAAATACCATGGAATTGATTTCCTTCCCATTCCTTTCCGTGAACCAAATGAGGCCTTATGTTCTTGATCCTCCTCACCAGTCAATCCCAGTTCCGTCTCTCTAATCGAACTATCGTGTTAGCAATTATATAACGTTGAGTCAACATCTTCCCTCTTCGAGGTACCTAGGGCTGCAAACGAGCCAAGCCGAACCAAGCTTTTGTAAGCTTGAGCTTGGCTTGACTAGAATTAATCGAGCTCGAGCCCGAGCTCGAGCTTGGTAAAAATTTTATTTTAGAGCTTGAGCTTGTTTATATTAAGCTTGAGCTTGTTTATATTAAGCTTGAGCTTGGCTTGATTTGAGCTCGAACTTGGCTTGATAAGCAAGCTTGATTCAAGCTTGAGAAATAAGCTTGATAAGCTCAAAATCGAGCTCATTAAGTTAGATTTTAAGCTCGCTCAACTTTATATCAAGCTCATTAAACTTGATTTCAAGTTTAACAAGCTCAATTTCAAGCTAGTTAGGTTTGAATTCAAGTACATATAATGTTAACAATTTATTTATAAAAATTTAATTAAAAAGGTTCCTTAAGATCAATTATTAAGGATATATATAAATATATAATGCACACAACCATATTGTTATGCAAACATATATAAAATTAGAATTCAACAAAGAACAAACGAACTTCTAAACAAGCTCCTAAACGAGCCAGTTCACAAGCTCATAAACAAGCCAGCTCACAAGCTCAAACGAGCCGAGTACTTCTAAGCTTGAGCTTGGCTCGTTTATTTAACGAGCTTGAAAATGAAGCTTGAGCTCTACTAAACGAGCCAAGCTCAAACGAGCTTTTATCGAGCCAAGCTTCGAGCAGCTCGCGAACGGCTTGGCTCATTTGCAGCCGTAGATACCACAATGATTAAGGTACAACTTTGCTTATGATCACAATGTCAAATAAATTTAACACCTTGATTAATTTTATTTTGGATTTGTCCACCACAGAACATTTCAGACTGATTGAGGCCCCGTCAAATGGCCATCTACAATGTAAACTGGACCAGGAAATAAGAATGTAGGAGACTTCAACAATTTTTCCAAAACAGCACACACCACAATATCCAGAAACCAAAATTGACATACATTAAGCCAAGCTAAAACATGAACTGGGAGAAGATCACAGACTCGAGTCATTTTCTTTGACTCTCACAAAGGATTTTCACCTCCATAGGCAAAAGATGTTCAAGCAAGAGCACCAGTGCAAGCTGTAGCTGGCGCGGCTTCTGTCTTTCTCTTGTTGGAGCTATACTTCTTAGTGATGAACCTAAAGAATAATGAACACAATACACATTTATGCAATCAATCAAACATATTAGGGATGAATGTGCAAATCGGAAATGATTGGTTAAAAGTAAATGATATTTACCTAAAGAAATCCCTCCATAACAACTCAAACATCAGCCAGTTCATCCCATTATCAGCACCACCATCACCATTCTTCTTAGTTGAAGGAGTGATGGTCCTGAAAATCAAGATAGCTTTAGCAGACATGCCAAACTTGCTTCCCTAACATGTTCTTAGAAAGCAAGACTTTGTTTTCCCTCTGCTTTTATAAGTACCAAACTGGTCTCCCCTTGGCTTTTATAAGGTACCAAACTGAGCACGATGCATTGGAGAATAGAGTAATATACCTGTTTGCAGTCTTCTTCAGTTCCTCAAACATGAAACGTGGTGAAAGGCATCCCGTTGCTAACCATGGTGAGATTTTGCAGGAGAAATTAGCACCATAAATGCCATCTCGAGCACCATCCTTTCCCTCATTTTTAGGTTGAGCACTGCATTCAGCTGCAAACTTCTTGAGTCTCTCCAAAGCCTCGCTCTCACCACCCACAAGAGAAGCACCAATAGCAGATTTTCCGTCCTACACAATATCATTTGCTACTTAAAGCTTGTTTCAGAACACGAATTCCAAAACACAATGGCTGACATTGGTGATATTATCACCAAATGGAGCCACTACGATATCATTTGTTAACAAACCATGTGTCTGCATACTGAGAATACAAACTCCTAAAAGTCCAATTATTTAGAAGAAAACGAGAGAATGCTAGGCAACTATGTAACATATGTTATCTAGACCAATAAGGAGAAGTACATTCAAGATCTGAATTTGTTTCGACAGAAAACAGGGATGGAAGAATGGCAAGAGAAAATATAGAAAGCCAGCCACCATGAAAAGAATCAAGTCATAACTTGGTCCATAGTGTCCTTTACTAATAATAAGGAATGACATAGTTTCGTACTGCATTTTCTGATGTTCAGGGATATTCCTTAAAATTTTAGCAATATGCTCGAACTAAGCTCCATTTGCAGTTTATGTACTTTGACGGATAAAATGTCTACTTTCAATAAATAACATGAGGGGAAACTCTCCAATATGCCATAAAATCCCATGGCCACGGCTCAACTTGGTTCTTTTAGATGAACATTTATATTTGCAACAGGGATCCTACCCTCTACAAGGTCAAGAGTCAAGACCACTGTTCTTCCTTACTCGTAATAAGACCTGTTGCATCAGGAATAAAATTTGACTGGAACTTGCCTAAGCTGATTCAAGTTCTATCCTCCAGGATTAGAGATCAGAGAACTCGTTCTCTGCATAATTAAGACCATTTATATCCAAGTGAAAATAGAGATTTTGTCCTGCCAGGTAAGACGTAACACTAAGGAGAGTTCTCTTAAGCTATAGAGGCTAGGATCCAAATCCTTACGATACATCACACAAGGTGCACGATTGGTCGGAATCCCTCTACATGTCAGAATTTACAGTGAGGTCTGCAATATAAAAATTGTACCCACCCAATACTCGTAGATTATAGGGCTGAGCATTCGGTTAATTTGGTTCAAACCGAACCGAATAAGCGAAAACCGAATTGGACCGAAAACCGAATAAGCAAACCCAAAACCGAACAGAAACAGCCCATAACCGAATCAAACCGAACCGAATTAAATCGGTTCGGTTTTCGGTTTATTCGATTTTTCGGTTTATTTGTGCTTATATATATATATATATATATATATATATATATATATATATTTTTTTTTTTTTTTTTTTTTCTTATTCGGTTTTTGGTTTTGGACCGAAACCGAAATCCAAAACCGAATAAAAAATTAGTATTTTCAAAACCAAAACCAAACCAATTTTTTTTTAAACCGAACCGAATCTCTTATTCGGTTCAGTTCGGTTTTCGGTCCAAAAACGAATAATGCTCACCCCTGGTAGATTATGGTTAATTGTGTGTGTGTGTGTTTGTGTGTGTGTGTGAGAGAGAGAGTTACATATGCTGAGTTATTTATGTTGCTTGATTTTGTTATTTTGCTTTAGTATTAATTATTTTTTTGAGCAAATAACACTACTGCTCGTGTTCATCGCTTGCTGCTAGTTGTGTGTAGTCCTGGTCTGTAGGAATAGTAGTGGAGTCAAGGTAGTTCAACAACTACCTCTGCTATTCTTTTGGTATTCAATTGTAGCTCAGTACCTATTTTATTAAGTTGTGGAGATTCACGAACAAATATATCAATTATCACTTATCAAGTAACACTTGTGTTATAGAGGGTGTATACCATAGCTTCCAGGAAAACAAAGAACCGACACACCCAGTACGTGCCATTGTGGTATCAGAGCTTACATCATGTTTCATGATTGCAATCGTGCGGCACGAATGGTGACGCCGGCATAGCAATGTTCGTCCGGGACTTGAAATCTGCAAAGCCAACCGGCATGGACGTCGGAACTGCGGAGCATGGTGAAATGTTACAACCCTATAGTCCCATATCAGTTATATGGAAAACTTGATGTGGGTTTGTATAATCTTGGGCTTTTCCTCTTAATAACTAGTTTTTAAGATGACTTCTCCTAAGATTTGTTTCAGAGAAGCTTGTGACTTGTAAGAAAGAGGAATCATGAGCAGAGCCATGATGGGCGGACGATCGCCCACTTTCATGTGGTATAAGGGAAATTTCAAAGTCGTTAAAATTGGGGAAGGGGTATTTATACCAAGTAAATTAGTTTTGGAGTTTATATTGTCAGCAATTGGTCAAGAATATCCTTATAATGCATAGACCTATAGCAAGATTTGCAATACCGGTCGGCACTATCATATCGTTTTGGCATGTCCCAAGACCAATACTGACCACCAGATACCAGTCAATACCAATATTTTGGCTATTTATCCAGGTCAATTCACAAAAGAAAAAAACAGTGTCAAAGTACAAAAAAGTCACAATGATCTGATCGTGTCATAGACCGATATTGACACGCTCTAACAGTTGCCATTTGTGAATATTGTGTATTTATAAATTCACAACATTCATCGATCTTAAATTGTTCGATTCAAAATAAAATATAGCATCCACTTGGGATTCAACAATGTTGAATGTTTTTCCATTCAAAATTAACTGAAAGCAACAAATAAATACACTACATTATGTCTTAGTGTCTCAAATAATTTTCTAATGGACACATCTTTATGAAGCCAAGAACTCTGAAAGTCCGATCCGAACATGCCGAATCACAACTCATAAGAAGGGTCAAAAACAATTCCAATACCAACATTGCGAACCTTGACCTATATACTACATTATACAGTGCAATTGTAATATACACACACAAAAAAGGCAGCACTGTTGATGCGTAGTCAAATCTGAAATACTGAGCATACAAGTTGCAGCCAGATTTAACTTTCCTGAACAACTACTACTAAAGGTAGAGAGGTTCACATAGATAGTGCCGCACCACACTTGCTTCAAACTATTCATACCCAAACTAAAGACAAAATTAGTAAACTTGTCTGATATCCTACATAAGCATCCCCTCATTCTTTTTCTTTCTTTTTTCTTTCATCACGTGCGGGCTCAGTTAAATCGTGTCTCCCCGCACACGATTTTTAGCAGGTCGCTATGTCGCTTCACACTCTTCGTGCGGATCTTGTCCGCACTGGCTTTTTCATCATCGTCCCACACGTACGCCTCGCGCACTCCGCGCGCTCCCGAGCCTCACGGGACGGCCGACGTCTTTCGACGCCGGCAACTCAACGCCTCGCTTCGCCCTCGACGCCGAAGGCGCCCCCCTCATTCTATCATATGTAATGTAATTGAGAGTTTGCTAAATATCCCAAGAATATTTTATCCAAAATAAAAGAACCAACTTGAAGATAGTGTTATCGGGTTTTCCCACTACCCCTGGCAATTGCGTCCCGGATCTTGCGATCCCAAACACAACAGATCTGGATCCAGATCACCAAAAGCAACCATCTAGACAATCCTAAAAGATGATGTTTTAAAAATGAATATCAATAAAGAGTAGTAGGAAAGAGAACAGAATCAATACTTCGGGAAAATAAAGGATATATAAGCAAGTAAAAATTCCAAAAGGATATTTACTTTATGGATTGACCGGTTGAGCTACTTATTAGTGGTGTTAAATCTTATGAGGTCTCATTTGGTTCGCGGAATCATGGCATGGGAAAGGAAAGTCATTCTTTTCCGGTGTTTGGATGCCAAGGAAATGAGTAGAAAAGTAAATTGATTCCCAAGAGGAAGGAAAATAGGGGGAAAGTGGTTCCCCCGACCAATCCAAGGTTTCACTTTCCCGCTCTAAGGATTCACATGATTGGAATTGCAATTTTCCAAAGGGAAGGAAAGGAAAGAGCAAAAGAATCAGTTTCCTTTTCTTTCCTTTCCGGGAACCAAACAAGTGTTATGTTATGGGTTCAAAAATCTACTATTTTCCTTTCCGAGTGTTTGGTTCGCGGAAAGGAAATCAATTCCTTGTTCATTTCTTTTCCTTTGGGAAATTGTAATTCCCATCCATTTTTCTTTCCGGTGTTTGGAAAGGCCAATGAAATTGGGAGGGAAAGTGAATCCCTAGGGTGGGAAAGTGAATCGGTTTCCTTTCCCAAACATTTTCTTTGGCATCCAAACATAGGAAATGAATTACTTTCCTTTCCTAATGCCATGCTTCCGTGAACCAAACATGGCCTAAAGAGACATTATGAACCAAAGCTGAGACACGACCAAATGCATGCAGCAGAAATAGATGCATACGCTGATTGACGACTGTTGCAGCATAAATAAATAAAACTAGGAAATGGAAATGAAAAAAAAAAAGATGAGATTTTTGTAGGGACGAACCTGAGCCAACCCAGCGGTCGTGGGAGGTGGGCTGAGGCCGAGGTCGAGCAACGTCGGCATCTCCCCGACGTCGACATCCCCCATCTTGGGCAACCCCCTGAGCTTATCGATGGCCTCGATCGTCTTCCTGACGGCCACCCCCTTCACCTTCTCCCTGAACCCCCCGTAATTGGACGGCATCCCCTCCAGGTCGAAGGGCAGGTCGTCGACGTGGTACAGCGTGCTCCCCCAGAAGTACTTCACCTCCACCCCTTCCTCCTCCATGGCCTTCTCCACCCTCTCCTCCGCCCGCACCTCGTCGTGGGAGACCTCGCGGTGGGCGTAGACGGCGGCGGCGCCGACGGAGCGCGCGAGCTGGGGGAGGAGGGCCTCCGGGCGGCCGATGCGCACGAGGAGGTCGGAGCCGCGGGAGCGGAGGGAGTCGCGGAGGTCCTGGACGGAGCGGAGGAGGAACTGGGCGCGGAAGGGGCCGGTGCGGTCGAAGCCGGAGGGGGACTTGCCGAAGTCGCGGGGGTCGAAGAGGAAGACGGGGAGGAGGGAGAGGGAGTCGGAGTGGGCGGCGGCGAGGGCCTCGTGGTCGTGGAGGCGGAGGTCGCAGCGGAACCAGAGGAGGGAGACGCGGCGGCCGGCGGCGAGGGGGGTGGGGTGGGAGTGGCGGAGGGGGAGGTGGGGGAGCGGGGAGAGGAGTGGGGTCAGGGAGGAGTTGATTGGTTTCGAGGTGGTTGGTTTGGTGGAAGGGTTGGTGGTGGTGGTGGCTAGGGTTAGGGAAGTAATTTGGGAGGGGATCTTGAGGTTGGTGGGGAAGGGGGAGAATTTTTGGGAGTGGAGGAGGGATGATTGTGGTGGGGGGTTGAGGAGGGAGGAAAGGGAGAGGGATATGGTGAGGAGGGGAAGATTGTTGTTGGTGGTGTTGGTGGTGGTGTCTTCTTCTTTGGTGGATTCTAGGGTTTTGGTGTTGGAATCCATTAGAGGAGGAAGGGGAAGAGGATAAGGTAGAGGAAGAGAGAAGGAAGGGGAGTGAGGAAGAGGGAAGGGGAAGAGGAGGGTACTATGTTTGTGGCGTTTGATAGGATGTGCCTAGCAAGTTTAATGGATGGAGGTTTGGTGAGAAGGGTGTGGCCCTACACACCATTTCACATTTTCAACAAAAGTAATGAACCATCCAGCAAAGTAAATTATATATTTTTTTAATATATATATAATTTAATATATATATATATATATATATTAAAAAAAAAAAAGTTTACTTTGAACACCTAGACCTCGTTTGGTTCACGGAAAGAAAATAAATTTTCTTGTATTTTTCCATAGAAATGAAAAAGTAGAATTCCAGCCACATTTTATTTCCGTTGTTTAGTAAAACAAGAAAACAATCTAGAAAAGAAAAGCAAAATATAACAATGTTCCACTAATATCCTTACCTTTTAAAATAAAAATAATATTATAAAAATAACATTAATGGTAAAATAAGCAATGACACATGGTTACTTTTGTCATAACTTTTGTAATAAATATTGGAAAAGGAGGAAAGAAAATCAATCCCATGGACTTGAGTGGAACCGTATTCCCACCAATTTTTTCCCTTGTCAGGAAATTGACTCCCAAGTTTGTGGCTACCAAACAAAGGAAAGGAACAACTTTCCTTTCTTGGTTCCTTAAATTCGTGAACCAAACGAGGCCCTAGTTTGTGTTAACTTGCCAGCCTAACATAGTAGTCACTACACCACAACTACTTTGTGTTAAGATTATCAGTATATTTATTTTTACTAGTTCTATTGTAAATATAAGATTATCAATATATTTATTTTTAAACTATTTATTTTGGGTCCTTCGTGTCCGTAGGCTCTGGACGGTCGTTCTGGCTGACCTAGACCAAGACTAGTCCTGTGAGGTAGGAGGTATATGTCATATATCTACGGATGGAAGTTATGGTAGAAGTAGGAGCAGTGAATCCAAAAAAAAAAACTACAAGCATCATGAGTTGTGCAAGGTCGAAAACGAGAATCTTTTTTGTGAAAATTATGAAGTTTTTATATAATATAATTTTTATTTATTGTAACTAAAGATGTTTTGGTTCATGTAGTTAGCTTAAGGTTATGAGTTATGACTTGCTAAATAACACATTTGGTGACGTTTTCTAGCGATGGGGCTCTCCAATAGTAAGTAAACTAAAAATCTTAGTAGAAAATAAAGTGACGAGGATAAAAATAGAAATGAGAGGATATAGTGGGAAAAAAAATACATGATCTAAACATTCTAATTGAACATGTCATGACTTAAACTTTAAACTGGTATAAAATTCAGGATCTAAATATTAATTAGTCCAATTGAAAACTACCCCCACCCACCCCTCTTTTAAACACTCCCACTCCTATTGTAGAAGAATACCTTCTTACATTACTACTTTTGACCTTTAAATTAATCGTTTAATCTTTGTGCATGGTTCGCACGATGAAAGGACACCAAAATATTTAATTTTAAATAGCAAAATGCAAATGATTATCATTCTAGTAATATTTTTGAACTTTTTAAATTGTTGGTCTTTGGATGTTGTATATATAATACTAATTAAATTGATATAATACTTTAGTAAATAATTATTAGCGAAATTAGTAAAACTATTACTAATACAGAAATTTTCATATAGGGTAGAGATGTTTAGCTTAATTATAAAAAAGAGAAGAAGTTTAGAAAATTTGTGGATGGAGTAACGGAGCGCCACAGCTCATGGCGCGTGACACGGCGCAGGTGGGACGCGCCACCAGCCATGGCGCGCAGGAGGGACGCGCCACCAGCCGTGGCGCGCGCGGTGTCCCTCCTTCCTCCGCTTCGGAACCGACCGCTCTCTCTCCATCTCCATTAAAGCTACACTGTCATGCCCCAGAACCAGAATACTGGAGAGCGGGGGACAGACAGCCAGCTACGTACATTGAAGTGAATCTCACATCGCAATACGGTCCCGGCTGTCTAGATGCATGAAGGTTTACTACAAGCCATCAGTCTCCTAAGGTCAATAACAAGCCTAGTGTCTCAATCTCAAGCAACAAATAGATATAACAAGATGGTAGATCATCAGACATACAAAGTAAGGCGTCCCATACATTACATATTCAGATGATCATGAAGCTAGTCATACAAAATACGAAGACTAGCAAGAGTTTAAGTCATACATGATCAACCCTAGGATTTGTCAATCATGCTACAGCCCGTAGGCAGACAGTAAATAAAGTTGCAAACGAGCTAACACTTGCTCGGCGGCTAAACGCCTCAAAAGAATATTTTTACAAGGGAGTGGGAGAGCAAAATAAAACCCACTCGTTGCCGGGATTCCTTCTAGTGTTCACCATCTGGCAGAAAAGTTGGGAGATCCTCGATAGCTGCTCCGAAATCTGGCCATACAAAACCAGCTGGGTCAGACCCCAGAAAGAGCAAGTGCCACAAAGGGGGCTTCACTTAAGAACTAAAACCAGCATGTCAGCACATAAATCATAGGTGAAATAACATAAGACATGAGTTAAAGAAAACAGGATGATAAACGATAAGATAACTAGAGGACTATTCCGGTACCCAAGTTACAACCCGTAAACCAAACAAGGACCGGGGTTGTAACCCTTCACCTGAACAGAACTTAGCCTCGAACCAATTATCGATAAAGTAAAGCATAAACAAGCATGTCCGGAGATATCCATGCACTGGATCTAGGCAAGACTAAACAAGATAGGACTCCATCCATCATTCACGGCCAAGCAAAGAGTACGGCTTGATACTTAACTAACTAGGGTTATCACAAGCTTAGTTACTAGCAAGATGCAATGAGATACGCCTACGGCCACAAGCCCTGCAGACTATCCAGGTTATCCAGACGCAAGGTTCAAGCTTAGAGTTGTCATGCCTTGTTAGGTGACTTGGATGCAACATATGACAGTGTGCATAGTAATCGTTTCATGTAGTGCCCCACATAACAGTGAGCTGGAAATGTGTCCTACTCGTCGGCAGGCTACAAGTCCATCAAGGAAGGCGTCCAGATAACGGGATTGCTTGTAGCCGGAATACCTCTCTATATGCTCTACTTGATCAATCTAGTCATTAACCTAGTCAGATTCGGTATGAATCCCTGACCGTGGTAACCAGGGATACATGTCCTAGACATGATACGAGACAAGACTGGTTGCTTATACAAGCATATTCAATACAATCACCCACGGTGTCAAGAATTTACTTAGCATGTCAGGTTAGCCGTCGCAACAGCGTATCAAGGTTATCATGTCAAGATTACTTGTCAAGGGTGCACCACGGCGGGTCACCATCATGTCATGTTACTTATCAAGATTACTTATCAAGGCAAGGGTGCGTCACAACGGACCACCATCAAGAATTATCATGTCAAATTACTTGTCAATAGTGCACCGCGGCGGGTCACTAATCATGCAATTCCATCACTAAGCCTTTTTCGATTAACATTCATAAATAATGTCATGCTCACATCGGGTTCATGTCGAGTTTACATCAAAAGGCGTAAGGATATAAAATGGGTACAAAAATCAGACTGCGCTCAGGTGAGGCTGCGCTCAGGTCAGGCTGCGCTCAGGTCTCCAAAAGGCAGCGTATGGACTCCATACGACTCCTCATCAAGGCAGCGTATGTACTCCATACGACTCCTCATCAAGGCAGCGTATGTACTCCATACGACTCCTCATCAAGGCAGCGTATGAGTCAGACTGCGCTCACGTCACCAAAAGGCAGCGTATGAGTCAGACTGCGCTCACGTCACCAAAAGGCAGCGTATGAGTCAGACTGCGCTCACGTCACCAAAAGGCAGCGTATGAGTCAGACTGCGCTCACGTCACCAAAAGACAGCGTATGAGTCAGACTGCGCTGGGCTAAAGAGCGCGCGCAACTCAGTGGCGCAAGCTAAAAAGCTCGCGCACACTGCTCACTGTCTTCTCCAAATCAGCAAGAACTCCATGGTTTGAACCCAAAGCTTCAAAAGTCCATAACTTAGTCAAAACAAGTCCAAATCTAACTTTTCAAAGGTCAAAATTGGGTAGAATAAAATTCTCTACAACATGGAACCATCAAAACTTGAAAACAAAGAAGTTTGATAGATCAAAACCACCAAAATTTGAAAATAACTAATTTCTAGATCTACAAAAATTAAAGCCTCAAAATAGAAAATGACAAGTTCTAATGTGTCTTAGAAACATGAGGAGAAGCTAATGGAACAATAAAAATGGGCTCTCTTGTGGAAGCAAGTTGCACTTGCCTAAGGGGTGTTCTTGGTTGGTGGTGGGTTTAATGGAGAAGGAAGAAGAGTTAATGAGAAAGTTGAAGAGAGAGAAAAGTTAGGTAGGTTATAAAGGGGGATGGTGGTGGGTTTAACATGATGAACCAAAGAATAAACCAATCCATCCCAAAATAAACCAAGTTAAACTATTACATGCTATGATGAACCTAATCCAGATTAAACTGAAATTAGCTAGCCAGGCAGAAAAATAAAAATACATGTCAGGATCCCGTATACGTATACTGAAAATACGTAGAACGGAAAACGGGGGTGACAACTCTACCCACCTTAAAAGAATTCTGTCCTCGGAATTTAATCAAGAGGCTAGAGATGTCGAACAAGCTATATCAATTGTAGACAATATAGGACTAGCAGTCAATCAAGCAATCATTCATGCAAGCAAGGAACTTAAGCATAAGGCATAAGAAAGACATTATACCTTACGAGTCAAACAGGTCGGGATATCGCGATCGGATATCATCCTCACGCTCCCACGTTGACTCACCCAAAGAGTGATGACCCCAAGCAACACAGACTAACTTGATAGTCTTGTTCTTGAGTATCTTCTTCCTCCGGTCCAATATGGATACGGGTCTCTCCTCATACGAAAGGTTGGTGCCAACAACCAGTTTTGAATGATCAAGAACGTGACTCGGATCCGGGATATACCGTCGTAATTGGGATAGATGGAAGACATCATGTACCTCACGTAACGACGGCGGAAGAGCGAGACGATAGGATACATCACCTACTCGCTCAAGAATATCAAACGGCCCTATATACCTAGGACTGAGCTTTTCCCGTACGCCGAATCGAATGACGCCATGGGTAGGCGAGATCCTAAGGAATACGTGGTCGCCGACAGAAAATTCAAGAGAACGCCGATGAGAATCGGCCCAATGACGCTGGCGATCTTGGGCAACTCAAAAATGATCTCTGACTTGTCTGACCACCTCAATAGTCCGCGTCACCATCTCTGGTCCATGCATTTGCCTCTCACCGATATCGTCCCAAGCTAAAGGAGATCTGCACTTTCTGCCGTACAAGGCCTCAAAAGGTGCCATCTGGATACTAGCCTGAAAATTGTTGTTATAGGAGAACTCCACGAGATGTAAGTGATCTTCCCACGAACCACCGAAGTCGAGTGTACATGACCGCAGCATGTCTTCAAGAGTCTGGATCGTGCGTTCTGACTGACCATCTGTCTGCGGATGGTAGGCTGAACTGAACTTGAGACGAGTCCCCAAACTCTCTTGAAGACTTCGCCAAAAGTGCGAGGTGAATCTTGAATCTCTGTCGGACACAATACTGACTGGCACTCCATGCAATCTGACTATCTGCCTGAGGTACATCTCTGCAAGTTGATCCGTCGACTGACCGATTCTGAAAGGAAGAAAATGAGCTACCTTCGTGAGACGATCAACTATAACCCAGATGGCATCTCTCCCAGCTGGGGATCTAGGTAATCCAGTTACAAAATCCATGGTAATGTACTCCCATTTCCATTCCGAGATCGGTAAAGGTTAAAGAAGTCCAGCTGGTCTCTGATGTTCGGCCTTAACTTGTTGACAAACTAAACAACGAGAGACAAACCGGACTATCTCCCTCTTCATGCCATTCCACCAAAAATGCTGCCGAATATCACGATACATCTTCGTACCGCCGGGATGAATTGAATACTGAGAACTGTGAGCCTCTGCCATGATCTCCTGTCTGATATCACCACTGGGTACACAAAGACGTCTCCCATGTTGGAGGGTACCGTCCTTATGAACACATAACTCTGGTCTTCGCCCTGCTACACATTCTGCTCTCAGCCGCTGAAGCTTAGAATCCGTGGACAGAGCTAACTTGATCCTCTCAACTATACTGGACTGAACTTGCATACTGGCCATCAATGCCACACTGGAAGGAAGAACAACTTCAATACCCATCTTCTGAAGATCTGCTAACAACTCTGGCTGCGCCGTTAGAAAATAAACTCCGGCTCTCCTGCTCAATGCATCTGCTACCACGTTGGCCTTCCCAGGATGATACTGCAAGCTGATGTCATAATCCACAAGTAGCTCTAGCCATCTCCTCTGACGCATATTAAGATCCTTCTGGATAAACACATACTTCAGACTCTTGTGGTCGGTGAAAATCTCCACCCGATCTCCATACAAATGTCTCCAAAGTTTCAATGCAAAAACTACGGCTGCTAACTCCAGGTCATGGGTTGGGTAATTCCTCTCATGGTCACGAAGTTGACGTGACGCATAAGCGACTACCTTACCATGCTGCATCAAGACACATCCTAATCCCTTGCCGGATGCGTCGCAATAAACTGAAAATCCTCCCGTCCCGTCGGAAAGAGTGAGAATGGGGGCCGTCATCAATCTCTGCTTCAACTTCTCAAATGAACTCTGACACTCTGCTGTCCAAGCAAACTGCACATCCTTACGGGTCAACTGCGTCAGTGGCGCTGAAATCCGAGCAAAGTTCGACACAAAACGTCGGTAATAGCCGGCCAATCCGAGGAAACTCCAAACTTCTGCGACGGTGCTAGGTACTGGCCATGTCTCAATAGCCACTATCTTCTGGGGATCAACTTCCACTCCATCTCTGGTGATGATATGACCCAAGTACGAGATACGATCCAACCAAAACTCACACTTACTGAACTTCGCGTACAACTGGTGCTCCCTGAGAATCTGAAGAACTACACGAAGATGCTGCTCATGCTCTGCCTCGTTCTCGCTATAGACTAAGATGTCGTCTATGAACACTATCACGAACTGGTCCAAATAGGGCATGAAGATACGATTCATGAGGTCCATGAATACGGCCGGCGCATTGGTCGCTCCAAATGGCATAACAAGGAACTCCCAATGACCATACCTCGATCTGAATGCTGTCTTCGGGATGTCCTGCTCTCTGACTCTGATCTGATGGTACCCTGACCGCAAGTCAATCTTCGAGAATACTGCCGCTCCCCTGAGCTGATCAAATAAATCATCTATCCTTGGTAAAGGATATTTGTTCTTAATTGTTACAGAGTTCAAGGTACGATAATCAACACATAATCTTGACGTACCATCCTTCTTCTTCACAAGAAGCATCGAAGCTCCCCAAGGTGATCCGCTAGCACGAATAAATCCCTTGGTTCTAAGTTCTTCAATCATCTTATACAGGACCTCCAACTCTGATGGTGCCATCCTATAGACTCTCTCTGACACTGGTGCCGTCCCTGGAATCAAGTCGATAGTGAACTCTATCTCTCTCTCTGGGGGCATACCTGGAAGCTCTTCGGGAAATACGTCACAAAACTCTTCTACAACTCTGGGAAACTGAACTGCTGCTGCTACGGTCATCCGCAATGCTGGGGGAGAAGGTTCTACTCCGCCTCGAGAAAAGGAAAACTCTGGCTCACCGGGAATACTAAAAATAATCTTGCCGACATGGCAATCTATTCTAGCATACTGGTCCCTCTACCAATCCATTCCTAGAACCACATCATAATCGGCCATCGGAAACTCTATCAACCTAGCGGGTAACTCTCTACCGCTAATTACGATTCGACACGAGGAAAACACCCTATCTACACCCACAAGTCCGTTACCAGTAAGTATATTGAGCCTTACTGATAATGACTCGGGCTCCAGTCCTATCTGTGTCGCGAATCGTGCAGACATAAATGAATGCGATGCACCTGAATCAAATAATACGGATGTAGGAAAAGAGTTGACGAGAATGGTACCTGCCACCACCTCACCTGATGCCAACTCCTCCTCTACGGTCAAAGCCATCGCTTGACCGTGCCCTCTGGGTGCTGGTCCCCATTGCTGGAAACCTCTCTGGCGGTTCTTGTCACGACCCGCTCCCGAATAATCGGACACGAGTCGGACACGCCCAGCCTTCGTCGTTAGACACGACGAAGTAAGCTGTACCAGAACTAGGGAAAATCTAACAAGTCAAGTAAATGAGAAGTAATGTCACAGCATATCTATAAACGATCCCAGAATATTCAAATACATGTCTAAGCATTTTATTATTACATTTATCCAGAAATGTAACTAAAGTCTGACTAAAGTCTCAAAAGCAGGAAAGACAACTAAAAGGAAGATAACTAGGCTTCTGCAGCCTCTATGTCACAAGCAGCTCCAGCTGGCTCAAGGAAAGCAGTATCATGTCCATAGTATGTGTCACATAAAGCCTCCATCTCACCTATCATAACATATCCAGTCAGGAGCGGAGCAAAGCACAGTTCTAGGTAATGAACAATAACATAATGATATGGAAAGTAAATGCTGGAAGAACAGGATAAGAACAAGTATGTAAAGAACATGAAGATCATGAACTACTGCTATAAAGATACATGAAAGATCATGACAATGTAAGATGCAGTAAAGATCACGACTAATATCAAGATCAGGATCAAGAGAAACTAATGTAAGAACAATATCCTGAACATGTGTTTATATGTTTGAAATACTACTTAGATATGTGACCGGCTTGGGTAAGATCATGAAAGAACATGAAAGGATCCTGGAAGATCATGTAATGGTACGGCTTAGGACCCGCGTGCACTGTGCGAGGCCTAAGCTAAAGATCATGAATAAGTAACCGGGTTTAGTCACATATCTAGAGTATTTTCCCACCCCAAGATACAAGTAAGAACATGAAAGAACAAGCCAGAAAGAACATGAACGTGTCGCAGTGTGTCAGCAATAAAGAACAAGGAAAATGCACTGAACAGAACCATAGAATGTACTTGCCTGGCTCCAGCAATATGGTAGGCAATCTAGCTGGATGTTCTCCTGTTAACAATAGTGATGTACAAGTTGGTTAATAAACTATGCTAGTTGCTTCTAGGTTAATTAAAGAACTAAATCCTTATCTTGATTCTGCCCAAATAAGATAGTCTTATTTGGAGGTTCACAAGTTACATTACACTAGGTTTAACTACTAACTACCTGTTTTCTTTTGGGAAAAACAAATGTTAAACACAACCCTTGGTTTTACGTGTTTAACACTAAGAGTTCTACAAGTTTATACTTCAAAAACTCATTATATATATATAGTTAGCATTGCAACTTTTTATATATATAAAAAGTGGTTTGTCTTATAAACTTGGTTTTAAAAGCTATTTAAGTAAAAGTAACTAATCAGCAATAAAAGTTAACTAATTTGTTTTTAGTTATAAAATTGGTTTTAAGAGGATGTTTCCATCAACTCACAACAAATGGAAAAATAACATTTATTATTTATTTGAAAAAGGTTTTACAAAATTAAACTACAGACAGTCCTGCCCAAGGCAAAAATTCACAGGTCGGCCCACAACCACTCGGCCCAACCCAACAATCTGCCACCCGGTCCAATCCAAAACCAAGGATCAGCTCAGACCCAACTTTCTAACCAGCCCAATTATAACTACAACATAAAAGCCCGGCCCTACATAGCCCAGCCAAACCAGCCCAACAGAAATTAATTACAGTCATCCAGCCCATAATTAATAAAATAATATTACAACACATTCAGTATGTCCCAGCCCATACTAACAGCCCACAAAAGAATATACAAAATAAGCCCACTGAATACACCAACCGGCCCAACAACAGATAACCGCAAACTGCCAAAATCCACCGCCGGTCAGGCCCAAAGTCCAAGGCCAGTCACGTCAGGTCAGAAGTCACATCATCTCCTTGGTGTCCAACACGCACGTCGGACACGGGAAAGAGGACACGGCTACAGCAAGGTCCAACAAAGTTCTAGCCACGAGTCCGCGCCACTTCGTATCCGACACGAACATCGGATACGAACAGGTAGGTACAGTCCACAGTCCAGTCGGGACAGAGGTCCAACACCAGAAAATCCCTCAGCAACAAATAACAGAAAGAGAAAGAAGAAGTCATCAATTAAAATATATATAAAATATGCATGCAGTGTCGGACACGAGAGTGTCTGACCATGAGATCTCAGTTCAGTAAAATGGAACCAACATCATATCCAAAATTATGGCATGCATGCAGTGTCAGACACGAAAGTGTTTAGACACAAGATCTCAGTCCAAAAAAAGAAAAGATTCAGAACATCAGATCTCAACCAAAAATCCACACAGAAATGGATAAGGAAACATTCCAAAAACAAACCCATCCCTGATCTAACGAACCGAGCAACCTTAGAGTCACCACTGGTTTGTTAGGTCTAGGCCAACCGACAGCATGCAAGTAAAAGAAACAGATCTACTGGATCCTCCACAGGAAACACCATCGAAAACCCACACTCAACAGATCTGGAACCACTACCAGATCTGGAGTAAAACTCCTCAGAAAACAACATCACAACCACTGAAATAGTCACAGATCAACTTGATCTCAAAGAATCAACTAAAGAACATCACAGATCTAACATGCAACCCAAAATAACCACATGCAAGGGTCGATCTACAAGATCGGACCACAGAAACCCTAGATCCAACGGATCTGAACTGTTAGAACTGTTCGAAGAGAAAGACAACATCATCGATCTCACACAACCACAGAAACCCTAGATCTCGTCACCGATCAAAGGATCTCAGAGTCTAGGCCATAGATCTGCCATAGATCTGACCAACAGTAGAGATTAGGGTTAGGGTTAGGGTTTACCCTCTGGAAGTCGAAGCCCAAAGCTCGTCGAGGAAGAAGAAAGGAAGAAGACGAAGAGACAACGAGCTCGAGTTACTGCCAAGCTCCCAGAGTCGCCACCGTCAAAGCCATCATCGCCGAAACCACTACCAGCGCCATCATCATCATCGTCGTCGTCATCATCAGAGTCGCCACCAAGGTCGCCGTCGAAGTTGCCGTCGAAGCTGGGAACCCGAGGGGTCGGCGAAGGACTCGAGAGCGGCGGAGGAATCGAAGGGTCGGTGGAAGTCTCGAGAAGTCGGTGGAGAGCTCGAGAGAAGAGTGGAGAAGAAATAATGAATGCACTCTCTCTCCAACCGAACGGTCGGTTATAAAACAATAAAAAATGTAAATTTGCAGATAACCCCCTCCGCAAAATGGCAAAGTTACAGAAAACCCCTCCTCATTTGAATATTAACCCGCAACTTAGTTTATATAGGAAACTTTACAAATTAACCCTCTGCTGTTTCATATTTGCATAATTCATTTAAAAACAGTTTTTAAAATAAGAAAAATATATAGAAATTGTTACAATAACTTCCAATTGTAAAATTGTCAAAATGTAATTCAATAAAAAAAATGTTTCCAAATTAATAATAAGTATAAAAATGAATTTTTAAATTTTATTTAGGAAAACAGGAAAGTGGAGTTACAAATCTCTCCCCCTTGAAAAATTTCGTCCTCGAAATTGGAATGCAAACACAGAAAATCAAGAATAGTGAATCCAAAGAGTTGTTTATTGAATTCAAAAAAAAAATGCATACAATGCAAAGCACTCAAGTGAACAAACTAGGATATCGCTCACGCATCTCATCCTCACGCTCCCATGTGGACTCTCCCGGAGAGTGGTGTCTCCACATGACGCGGACAAGAGGAATGGTCTGGTTCCGCAGACGCTTCTCCCTCCGGTCGAGGATCTCTACTGGCTGCTCCTCGTAAGTCAATCTCGGGCCCACCTCCAGCTCTGAATAGTCCACCACGTGGCTGGGGTCTGGAATGTATCGTCGAAGCTGAGATACGTGGAAAACATCGTGCACTCCCTCCAACCTAGCTGGAAGCGCTAGTCGGTACGCCACCTCGCCAATCCGTGCTATCACGTCGAATGGTCCAATGAATCTCGGACTGAGCTTCCCGCCTCTGCCGACCCGAATGACGCCTCTGGTCGGTGAGATCTTCAAGAACACTCTGTCTCCAACCTCGAACTCAAGTGGCCGTCTGGTGCTGTCCGCCCAATGCTTCTGCCGATCCTGTGCAACTCTAATACGCTCCCGGATCAGTCTGACTTTCTCTGCTGAGTCCACCACCATCTCTGGCCCAAGTAAAGCTCTCTCGCCAACGTCGTCCCATGATAACGGCGTGCGACACCTCCGTCCGTACAGCGCCTCAAATGGAGTCATCTCGATGCTGGCCTGATAACTGTTGTTATAGGCAAACTCCACGAGGTGTAAATGGTCCTCCCACGAACCGCCGAAATCGAGTGCGCAAACCCGCAGCATGTCCTCCAAGGTCTGAATGGTCCTCTCGGACTGTCCGTCCGTCTGGATGATAGGCCGTGCTGAACTTCAACTGTGATCCCAAGCTCTGCTGTAGACTCCTCCAGAAGTGTGATGTGAAGCGGCTGTCTCGATCTGAAACGATGCTAACTGGCACCCCGTGAATCCTCACGATCTGACGCATGTAGAGGTCTGCAAGCTTCTCGGTCGACAGCCCAACCTTGAACGGAATGGAATGAGCAGACTTTGTCAATCTGTCCACGATCACCCAAATAGCGTCCTTGCCACTGGAAGTACGCGGCAATCCAGAGACAAAGTCCATGATAATGTGCTCCCACTTCCATTCCGGAATAGGTAAAGGCTGGAGTAGTCCTGCTGGTCTCTGGCGCTCCGCCTTGACTTGCTGGCACACAAGGCATCTGAAAACAAATCTGGCGACCTCTCTCTTTATCCCATACCACCAAACATACTCACGCAAATCCTTGTACATCTTGGTAGATCCAGGATGTATAGAATACCGTGACTGGTGGGCCTCCTGCATCACTTCCTCCCGCAAGTCCTTGGGCACACACAGCTGACTCCCGTGCCTCAAGGATCCGTCCTCTGCAATGGTGAAATCGTCGAGCAGACCTAACTCTGCCTGAGCTCTAAGACCCTGGATTCCCTCATCAAGCAACTGGGTCTCCTTGATCTTCTCTAGCAACCCTGACTGTATCTGCATATACATCATCTGACCTCCACATCCTGGGAGAACAATCTCAATCCCAAGACTCTCCAGATCCTCCAATAGATGCCGGTCCATGGTGAGATACATAGCAATAGGATACCGACTAAGAGCGTCTGCAACCACATTCGCCTTCCCAGGATGATACTGCAGACTGATGTCGAAGTCCTTCATGAGTTCCAGCCATCTGCGCTGCCTCATATTCAGCTCCTTCTGAGTAAAGACATACTTCAGGCTTTTGTGGTCCGTGAAGATGTCCACTCTCTCTCCATATAGGTAATGCTTCCACAGTTTCAAGGCAAATATGACTGCTGCAAGCTCCAAGTCATGTGTAGGATAATTCTTCTCATGGGGCCTCAACTGTCTAGAAGCATATGCTATAACCTTCTTGTTCTGCTCCAGCACACATCCCAAGCCTTTCCCTGAAGCGTCGCTGTAGATGACGAATCCTCCTGATCCCGATGGCAAAGCTAGAACTGGTGCAGTCGTCAGTCTTCTCTTCAATTCTTCAAAAGCTGTCTGGCAGGCGTCGCTCCATATGAACTCCTCGTCCTTCCGCGTAAGCTTCGTCATAGGCTCTGCTATCCTGGCGAAGTCCTTCACGAACTTCCTGTAGTATCCTGCTAGACCCAGGAAACTACGAATCTCTGCTACTGACTTGGGAGGTGCCCAGGCTTCTACTGCTTCAATCTTCTTGGAATCCACAGAAATCCCCTCTCCAGTCACCACATGCCCTAGAAACTCCACTCTGTCCAAGAAAAACTCACATTTCGAGAGTTTTCCGTACAGCTTCTCCTTCCGCAGAATCTCCAAAATAATCCGCAGGTGCTCAACATGCTCCTCCTCCGTCTTGGAATAGATGAGAATGTCGTCAATGAAAACTACGACAAACTTATCCAAATACTTGTGGAAAACCTTATTCATCAGGTTCATAAAAACTGCGGGGGCATTGGTGAGTCCGAACGGCATCACCAGGAACTCATACTGGCCGTATCGGGTGTTGAAGGCTGTCTTCGGAATATCCTGCTCCCGAACCTTCATCTGGTGGTACCCTGACCGAAGATCAATCTTAGAAAAGACCTTCGCTCCACTAAGCTGGTCAAACAGCTCATCAATCCGTGGCAAAGGATATCTATTCTTGATGGTGATGTTGTTGAGTGCACGGTAGTCTATGCACATCCTCACCGTCCCATCCTTCTTGGGCACAAAAAGCACCGGTGCTCCCCAGGGTGAAGCACTGGATCGAATAAATCCTTTGCCCTCCAGCTCATCAATCTGCGCCTTCAACTCCGCAGCCTCCTTCGGGTTGATCTTGTAACAGTGCTGGGACTTCGGTGCTGATCCGGGCACTAGATCAATACTGAACTCCACATCTCGATCCGGCGGTAACCCTGGCAGCTCCTCTGGAAAGACGTCGAGATACTCTGCAATCAGCGGATGCAGCAACTCCTGGTCTTCTGCAACTGCTCCGAAGTAGACTCCCTCTGGCCTCTCTGCAACTCGTCTGCTGATCTCGAACGGTGGAACTCCTGGCGGGCTGAAGATCACCTTCCCCTCATGGCAGTCAATTACGGCAAACTGCTCGCTCATCCAGTCGATACCGAGGACTACATCGAATCCAGGCAGTGGCATCACTAGAAGTCGAGCTCGAATCTCTCTCCCAGCAATAGTGATAGGGCATTCCACCATCTCACTTACTGGAACTGATCCGCCTCCTGTCATGATCTGACAGTTCCGCCTAGTGGGCTTGGGTGTGAAGCCGTGTCTATGCAGAAACTCATATGATACGAAGCTATGGGTAGCGCCAGAATCAAACAATGCAATGGCAGGGAAAGAATGTAAAAGTATAGAACCTGTGATCACATCTGGCACTGCCTCGTCCTCCTCAACTGCAGCCATGACGTAAGCACGTCCCTGCTGAGCTCCTCCTCTCTGCTGCTGCTGATGCTGTGCAAACCTCTGCTGCTGGGGTGGTAGAGCTCCTCCTCTCTGGGGTGGTGCAGGTAATGCTCTGGGTGGTGCAGCCGGTGGTCCTCCTCCTCGTCCTCCTGCTAGTCTGGCTGTAGCCTGTGCGCAGTCCCTCATCTGGTGTGCATCCGATCCGCAAAAGAGGCAAAGTCCCAACCTCTTGCGGCACTCGTCGATATGATGTCCAGGGCGATGGCAATAGGCACAAGGAGTCGCTAGCTGCTGTCTCTGATGCTGATGTGCTGGAGCTCTGGCCTGTCGGTGATGCTGCTGCTGCTGCTGAGGCCTCGTCTGGGTCTGAGTCTGAACCCTCTTCGCTGGTGCCTGGAAACTGCTGCTGGCCACATCCCGGTCCCTCTTCAGCTTGGGGTCCGCCTCCTTCTCAACTGCCTGGGCGATCTTGAGGATGCTAGAGTAGGTAGTCGCCTGGCTAATCGCCACCGCATGTCGCAGCTCCCTGTTGAGACCCTTCTTGAATCTCCATGCTCTGTCCTCTGGCTCTCTAACCAGTCTCTCAGCGAACCTGCTGAGCCTGGTAAACTCCGAAGTGTACTGTGCGACCGTCATCGTCCCCTGCTGCAGCGCCTCGAACTGCACCCTCAACTCATCACGCTCCACCTCTGGGAAGAATTTCTCCTTGAACAGTGTTTTGAAAACTGTCCAAGACACCCGGGGCTCTGACAACTGGGGGTCCTCCCGGTACCAAGCTCTCGCCAAGTCAAAGAGTCGCATGCTAGCCACTGACACCTTCTGGTCCTCTGGAATGTTCGCCATGGTCAAAGTCCTCTCTGCATTCTCCAGCCATTCATCTGCATAGATGATCCCCTCGTCGCCCCAGAAGTCCATCGGGCTAAGGTGCTGGTACTCCTTCGCTGTCCCGGGTCTCGGTCCTCGCGGTGCTGGAGGTGCTACTGGTGCTGGTGCTGGTGCTGCCGGCTCCCTGGTCCTCAGCGCGTCGACGACAGTCGCTCTGAACTGCGCTGCCTGATGGTTCTGGGCCTCCAGAAAGTGCTGAAACAACGCCATCACCTGGTTGCCGTCAAGCATCATCGTCGGCGGTAGCGATGGAAAGATAGGAGGCGCTGGCGGAAGCTGATCTGCCTGGACGTCTGGTGCGGGCTGCTCTGGTGCGGCCTGCTCCGAACCGCCTGCAACTCCAGAAGTGCCTGCAACTCCAGCCTGGTCTGCGGTCTTCCTTGTAGTGACCATCCTGCATAAAAAGAAAACTTCGTTGAACGACAAACCCTAAAACCTATCAAACAATGTTTTTATAATAATAAAGCACCTGAAGAACATGAATAACCTGATATACCCTTAATTCCCGATTTTCCTATGCTGTGATCAAGTTTCCCTAGTGTAATCAAGTCCCCCAATAGTACGCTAAGACCTAGGTACCATTAGGATAGACCTGCATGGGCCACCACTAAAAACATGTCACGACCCGCTCCCGAATAATCGGACACGAGTCGGACACGCCCAGCCTTCGTCGTTAGACACGACGAAGTAAGCTGTACCAGAACTAGGGAAAATCTAACAAGTCAAGTAAATGAGAAGTAATGTCACAGCATATCTATAAACGATCCCAGAATATTCAAATACATGTCTAAGCATTTTATTATTACATTTATCCAGAAATGTAACTAAAGTCTGACTAAAGTCTCAAAAGCAGGAAAGACAACTAAAAGGAAGATAACTAGGCTTCTGCAGCCTCTATGTCACAAGCAGCTCCAGCTGGCTCAAGGAAAGCAGTATCATGTCCATAGTATGTGTCACATAAAGCCTCCATCTCACCTATCATAACATATCCAGTCAGGAGCGGAGCAAAGCACAGTTCTAGGTAATGAACAATAACATAATGATATGGAAAGTAAATGCTGGAAGAACAGGATAAGAACAAGTATGTAAAGAACATGAAGATCATGAACTACTGCTATAAAGATACATGAAAGATCATGACAATGTAAGATGCAGTAAAGATCACGACTAATATCAAGATCAGGATCAAGAGAAACTAATGTAAGAACAATATCCTGAACATGTGTTTATATGTTTGAAATACTACTTAGATATGTGACCGGCTTGGGTAAGATCATGAATGAACATGAAAGGATCCTGGAAGATCATGTAATGGTACGGCTTAGGACCCGCGTGCACTGTGCGAGGCCTAAGCTAAAGATCATGAATAAGTAACCGGGTTTAGTCACATATCTAGAGTATTTCCCCACCCCAAGATACAAGTAAGAACATGAAAGAACAAGCCAGAAAGAACATGAACGTGTCGCAGTGTGTCAGCAATAAAGAACAAGGAAAATGCACTGAACAGAACCATAGAATGTACTTGCCTGGCTCCAGCAATATGGTAGGCAATCTAGCTGGATGTTCTCCTGTTAACAATAGTGATGTACAAGTTGGTTAATAAACTATGCTAGTTGCTTCTAGGTTAATTAAAGAACTAAATCCTTATCTTGATTCTGCCCAAATAAGATAGTCTTATTTGGAGGTTCACAAGTTACATTACACTAGGTTTAACTACTAACTACCTGTTTTCTTTTGGGAAAAACAAATGTTAAACACAACCCTTGGTTTTACGTGTTTAACACTAAGAGTTCTACAAGTTTATACTTCAAAAACTCATTATATATATATATAGAGTTAGCATTGCAACTTTTTATATATATAAAAAGTGGTTTGTCTTATAAACTTGGTTTTAAAAGCTATTTAAGTAAAAGTAACTAATCAGCAATAAAAGTTAACTAATTTGTTTTTAGTTATAAAATTGGTTTTAAGAGGATGTTTCCATCAACTCACAACAAATGGAAAAATAACATTTATTATTTATTTGAAAAAGGTTTTACAAAATTAAACTACAGACAGTCCTGCCCAAGGCAAAAATTCACAGGTCGGCCCACAACCACTCGGCCCAACCCAACAATCTGCCACCCGGTCCAATCCAAAACCAAGGATCAGCTCAGACCCAACTTTCTAACCAGCCCAATTATAACTACAACATAAAAGCCCGGCCCTACATAGCCCAGCCAAACTAGCCCAACAGAAATTAATTACAGTCATCCAGCCCATAATTAATAAAATAATATTACAACACATTCAGTATGTCCCAGCCCATACTAACAGCCCACAAAAGAATATACAAAATAAGCCCACTGAATACACCAACCGGCCCAACAACAGATAACCGCAAACTGCCAAAATCCACCGCCGGTCAGGCCCAAAGTCCAAGGCCAGTCACGTCAGGTCAGAAGTCACATCATCTCCTTGGTGTCCAACACGCACGTCGGACACGGGAAAGAGGACACGGCTACAGCAAGGTCCAACAAAGTTCTAGCCACGAGTCCGCGCCACTTCGTATCCGACACGAACATCGGATACGAACAGGTAGGTACAGTCCACAGTCCAGTCGGGACAGAGGTCCAACACCAGAAAATCCCTCAGCAACAAATAACAGAAAGAGAAAGAAGAAGTCATCAATTAAAATATATATAAAATATGCATGCAGTGTCGGACACGAGAGTGTCTGACCATGAGATCTCAGTTCAGTAAAATGGAACCAACATCATATCCAAAATTATGGCATGCATGCAGTGTCAGACACGAAAGTGTTTAGACACAAGATCTCAGTCCAAAAAAAGAAAAGATTCAGAACATCAGATCTCAACCAAAAATCCACACAGAAATGGATAAGGAAACATTCCAAAAACAAACCCATCCCTGATCTAACGAACCGAGCAACCTTAGAGTCACCACTGGTTTGTTAGGTCTAGGCCAACCGACAGCATGCAAGTAAAAGAAACAGATCTACTGGATCCTCCACAGGAAACACCATCGAAAACCCACACTCAACAGATCTGGAACCACTACCAGATCTGGAGTAAAACTCCTCAGAAAACAACATCACAACCACTGAAATAGTCACAGATCAACTTGATCTCAAAGAATCAACTAAAGAACATCACAGATCTAACATGCAACCCAAAATAACCACATACAAGGGTCGATCTACAAGATCGGACCACAGAAACCCTAGATCCAACGGATCTGAACAGTTAGAACTGTTCGAAGAGAAAGACAACATCATCGATCTCACACAACCACAGAAATCCTAGATCTCGTCACCGATCAAAGGATCTCAGAGTCTAGGCCATAGATCTGCCATAGATCTGACCAACAGTAGAGATTAGGGTTAGGGTTAGGGTTTACCCTCTGGAAGTCGAAGCCCAAAGCTCGTCGAGGAAGAAGAAAGGAAGAAGACGAAGAGACAACGAGCTCGAGTTACTGCCAAGCTCCCAGAGTCGCCACCGTCAAAGCCATCATCGCCGAAACCACTACCAGCGCCATCATCATCATCGTCGTCGTCATCATCAGAGTCGCCACCAAGGTCGCCGTCGAAGTTGCCGTCGAAGCTGGGAACCCGAGGGGTCGGCGAAGGACTCGAGAGCGGCGGAGGAATCGAAGGGTCGGTGGAAGTCTCGAGAAGTCGGTGGAGAGCTCGAGAGAAGAGTGGAGAAGAAATAATGAATGCACTCTCTCTCCAACCGAACGGTCGGTTATAAAACAATAAAAAATGTAAATTTGCAGATAACCCCCTCCGCAAAATGGCAAAGTTACAGAAAACCCCTCCTCATTTGAATATTAACCCGCAACTTAGTTTATATAGGAAACTTTACAAATTAACCCTCTGCTGTTTCATATTTGCATAATTCATTTAAAAACAGTTTTTAAAATAAGAAAAATATATAGAAATTGTTACAATAACTTCCAATTGTAAAATTGTCAAAATGTAATTCAATAAAAAAAATGTTTCCAAATTAATAATAAGTATAAAAATGAATTTTTAAATTTTATTTAGGAAAACAGGAAAGTGGAGTTACAGTTCTGAATCTGAGCTTGGACCTGGGCATACTGTTGCGGTCGCTGCTGCTGGAATGCCTGAGCCTGAGGCGGCAATGGCCTCGGAGGCTGATACTGCTGCTGCTGCACTGGTGCTGGTCCCCTCACCGAGGGGCTAGTCTAGGCCGATGAGGATGAACCGGCTCTCTGTGGGCAGGACCCTATCATGTGATCCGGTGCCCCACAAGCCAAACACAATCCTTGTGCTCGACGACATTCTGACACTACATGCCCTGGCTTCCCACAATGAGTGCAGCCCATTGTGGAAGACTGCCTCCGCTTCTGCTGCTGAGGATACGTCGGAGTCGAATGCTGAACCGACGTAACTGATGTTGCCCTCCTCGGAGCTCCAATGGTCAAGGCCCTAGCTGCCGGGACTGGGGCTGAAGACTGGATCATCTGACCATGGGACCGCTTCCGTCCTCCAGTTCTGTCTACAATTCTCTGCGAGGTATACTCATGCCTCTTAGCTGCCCGCAAAACAGCATCAAAGGTCTGATGCTCAAACTGCTCCACTGCTAGAATGATCTCTAGGTGGAGTCCCTGCTGGAACCGCTGCGCTCGATCAAACTCGGTTGCCACCAAAGTGGGAGCAAACCGACTCAGTCTTGAAAACTCGGCCGCATATCCATCGACCGTCCTGCTCATCTGCCTGAGATTGGTGAACTTCGTCTGTAAGTCATGCCGAGCCACAGCATCGAAGTACTTGATCTGAAACTTGTCACTGAATACCGCCCACGGGACAGGCGTTGCCAAACCAACTGCTATCATCGCCCACCAGGTGCGGGCTAGGTCCAATAACTGTAGGCGTACCACAGCTACCTTCTCTCCTTCTGGAGTCTTGGCTGCATCTAAGATAATCTCAATGTCCTGGAGCCACGCATCAGCTTCAATAGCGTCTTCACTCCCATCAAAGAAGGGAGGGTTGAGGCGCTTAAAACTGCTAGCCGTACTGTTCCCTTGATAACCAACACGGCCCATGGCATCCTATACTGCCTGGTGCAGGACATCGCCCCGACGATCTTGAGATGCAAGCAATGTCCTGATGAGACCCACCAAGGTGCCATCGTCAGGCTCTGCAGGCTGGACTAGCTGAACTGGGGGCTCGGGGTCCCCGGAATGCATGACTCGGGAGGCCACTCCAGTGTGCTGGGCTTGGTCTCCAGGTTGCTGCTGGTCCACTGGAGGTGCTCCGCCTTGCTGATCGGTAGGACCAGGAACAATGTCGCTGAAGGAAACGACATAGGGAACAATAAGAAAGGACCACGATAGATCGAGGATATAAACATGTGATCAGGTCAAGGATTCTGAAAGATCAGAAGGCACGAGTAGAGATCAAGGGCGAGTGCTGATTGAGACATCTATCCGGTAAAACCCTCACACATCTTGATCTACAAGACCTGCATGGGCCACCACTTAAACCGTGTCACGTCCTAGAACCAGAATACTGGAGAGCGGGGGACAGACACAGCCAGCTACGTACATTGAAGTGAATCTCACATCGCAATACGGTCACGGCTGTCTAGATGCATGAGGGTTTACTATAAGCCATCAGTCTCCTAAGGTCAATAACAAGCCTAGTGTCTCAATCTCAAGCAACAAGTAGATATAACAAGATGGTAGATCATCAGACATACAAAGTAAGGCGTCCCATACATTACATATTCAGATGATCATGAAGCTAGTCATACAAAATACGAAGACTAGCAAGAGTTTAAGTCATACATGATCAACCCTAGGATTTGTCAATCATGCTACAGCCCGTAGGCAGACAGTAAATAAAGTTGCAAACGAGCTAACACTTGTTCGGCGGCTAAACGTCTCAAAAGAATATTTTTACAAGGGAGTGGGAGAGCAAAATAAAACCCACTCGTTGCCGGGATTCCTTCTAGTGTTCACCATCTGGCAGAAAAGTTGGAAGATCCTCGGTAGCTGCTCCGAAATCTGGCCATACAAAACCAGCTGGGTCAGACCCCAGAAAGAGCAAGTGCCACAAAGGGGGCTTCACTTAAGAACTAAAACCAGCATGTCAACACATAAATCATAGGTGAAATAACATAAGACATGAGTTAAAGAAAACAGGATGATAAACGATAAGATAACTAGAGGACTATTCCGGTACCCAAGTTACAACCCGTAAACCAAACAAGGACCGGGGTTGTAACCCTTCACCTGAACAGAACTTAGCCTCGAACCAATTATCGATAAAGTAAAGCATAAACAAGCATGTCCGGAGATATCCATGCACTGGATCTAGGCAAGACTAAACAAGATAGGACTCCATCCATCATTCACGGCCAAGCAAAGAGTACGGCTTGATACTTAACTAACTAGGGTTATCACAAGCTTAGTTACTAGCAAGATGCAATGAGGTACGCCTACGGCCACAAGCCCTGCAGACTATCCAGGTTATCCAGACGCAAGGTTCAAGCTTAGAGTTGTCATGCCTTGTTAGGTGACTTGGATGCAACACATGACAGTGTGCATAGTAATCGTTTCATGTAGTGTCCCACATAACAGTGAGCTGGAAATGTGCCCTACTCGTCGGCAGGCTACAAGTCCATCAAGGAAGGCACCCAGATAACGGGATTGCTTGTAGCCGAAATACCTCTCTATATGCTCTACTTGATCAATCTAGTCATTAACCTAGTCAGATTCGATATGAATCCCTGGCCGTGGTAACCAGGGATACATGTCCTAGACATGATGCGAGACAAGACTGGTTGCTTATACAAGCATATTCAATACAATCACCCACGGTGTCAAGAATTTACTTAGCATGTCAGGTTAGCCATCGCAACAGCGTATCAAGGTTATCATGTCAAGATTACTTGTCAAGGGTGCACCACGGCGGGTCACCATCATGTCATATTACTTATCAAGATTACTTAACAAGGCAAGGGTGCGTCACAACGGACCACCATCAAGAATTATCATGTCAAATTACTTGTCAAGAGTGCACCGCGGCGGGTCACTAATCATGTAATTCCATCACTAAGCCTTTTTTCGATTAACATTCATAAATAATGTCATGCTCACATCGGGTTCATGTCGAGTTTACATCAAAAGGCATAAGGATATAAAATGGGTGTAAAAATCAGACTGCGCTCAAGTCAGGCTGCGCTCAGGTCAGGCTGCGCTCAAGTCAGGCTGCGCTCAGGTCAGGCTGCGCTCAGGTCAGGCTGCGCTCAGATCAGGCTGCGCTCAAGTCAGGCTGCGCTCAGGTCAGGCTGCGCTCAGGTCTCCAAAAGGCAGCGTATGGACTCCATACGACTCCTCATCAAGGCAGCGTATGTACTCCATACGACTCCTCATCAAGGCAGCGTATGTACTCCATACGACTCCTCATCAAGGCAGCGTATGTACTCCATACGACTCCTCATCAAGGCAGCGTATGAGTCAGACTGCGCTCACGTCACCAAAAGGCAGCGTATGAGTTAGACTGTGCTCACGTCACCAAAAGGCAGCGTATGAGTCAGACTGAGCTCACGTCACCAAAAGGCAGCGTATGAGTCAGACTGCGCTCACGTCACCAAAAGGCAACATATGAGTCAGACTGCGCTGCGCTAAAGAGCGCGCGTAACTCAGTGGCGCAAGCTAAAAAGCTCGCGCACACTGCTCACTGTCTTCTCCAAATCAGGAAGAACTCTATGGTTTGAACCCAAAGCTTCAAAGTCCATAACTTGGTCAAAACAAGTCCAAATCCAACTTTTCAAAGGTCAAAATTGGGTAGAATAAAATTCTCTACAACATGGAACCATCAAAACTTGAAAACAAAGAAATTTGATAGATCAAAACCACCAAAATCCAAAAATAACTAATTTCTAGATCTACAAAAATTAAAGCCTCAAAATGGAAAATGACAAGTTCTAATGTGTCTTAGAAACATGAGGAGAAGCTAATAGAACAATAAAAATGGGCTCTCTTGTGGAAGCAAGTTGTACTTGCCTAAGGGGTGTTCTTGGTTGGTGGTGGGTTTAGTGGAGAAGGAAGAAGAGTTAATGAGAAAGTTGAGGAGAGAGAAAAGTTAGGTGGGTTATAAAGGAGGATGGTGGTGGGTTTAACATGATGAACCAAAGAATAAACCAAGCCATCCCAAAATAAACCAAGTTAAACCATTACATGCTATGATGAACCTAATCCAGATTAAACTGAAATTAGCTAGCCAGGCAGAAAAATAAAAATACATGTCAGGATCCCGTATACGTATACTGAAAATACGTAGAATGGAAAACGGGGGTGACATACACCACCCCTCTCTCTCCATATCCAACCCCTTTCTCGAGATCACTCCCCTCCATTAAAGCCTCCATTAAAGCCTCATCCCGATCTTCTCCTTCCCCCGCTTCGGAACCGTCCGCAGCCTCCTGTGCTCCGTCGCCCCCCCTCTCCGGTCTTCGCCTCCTCCGCCGACCTCCTCACCTCCGAGGTCCTCCACTACGCCACCTCCTCCATCACCCCGCAACAGTCGCGGTCCGAGATCCGGATCTCCTACGACGTCCTCCGCGCCCGCTCCCCGTGCAACTTCCTCGTCTTCGGACTCGGACACGACTCGCTCATGTGGCAGTCATTCAACCCGGGAGGGACCACCGCACGGGCCACGGCTGGTGGCGCATCCCACCTGCGCGCCATGGCTGGTGGCGCGCCCCATCTGTGCACCATGTCGTGCGCCATGAGCGGTGTCGTGTCGCACCGCGCGCCATGACCGGTGGCGCTCCGTTACCCCATCCGCAATTCTCCTAAACTTCATCTTTTTTGTAATTAAGCTAAACATCTCTACCCTATATAAAAAATTTTGTTACTAATATTCATAAAAGTAACATATATTGTTAAACAAAACTAATAAATATTAACTTAGTATGATTTTTTCTTTTTCTTTTTTGAGGTAATGAAATCATTTATTCAGTGTTATGGTTCTAAACGTGAACCACCACGTAAAGCCTCTTCAGAAATGAGGTTACGAATACAATCATGGGTGGTAAAAAACACAGAGTAAACTGCAGAACGAATAGCATGGTTGGCAAGTGTGTGCGCAACCCTATTCCCTGTTCTTCTAATGAAGGAGAATACAAATTCGCAGTTTATATGATCAATCTCAGACCAGATGGTACTAACGGTGTCGGTTAGCCTCCATGGAGTCAGTCCATGCTCGCCTTTGAAAATCCTAACAGCCGTTAATGAATCACTTTCAACACAGACCTTGCTCACCCCAATCTCCTTAGCCAGCATAACCCTATGTTGGATTGCTATAATCTCCGCCAACAAGTTGTTCTCGACGCCATGATGTTGACCCGAGTGCCAAGTTTTTCCTGCTATGAATGCTCCTTCATTATCTCTCGCGACAGCTGCCACCGCGATGGCTTCCGGCGAAGTTGCACCGTCAACATTAATCTTGACGCCATCGGCCAACGGAGGGGACCACTTATCAGATGCGATAATTTCATTGCGAAGCTCTTGAGTAGCCTCCAGAATCTCTATATCTCATCCCGACTGGCTTTGAAGTAATCGGTTTGTCGTGTTGATTATTTTCTCGACCTCGGGAGTTTCATGTTTGAATATACAATTGCATCTCGCCTTCCATAACGCCTACATGAACGTAGCCCCAATCTAAATGCCTCTGATGCCTGCGGATTGTTGAGCCATTCTGTAATCAGTTTGTGGATCATGTTGTAACTTTCAACTCTCAGTCATATATGGCTTGCGAACCATCCAGCTTTCGCTATGTGGCAATGAAGAAAAAGGTGGTCGTCATCTTCGTCTTGGAGCATGCACATAGGGCATATACGAGTGGTGGATGGGATACGTCTATTGATGGACGTGTTTAAAGGAAGCGCTTTGTGAAGGAGCCGCCAGATAAACATACGGATTCTAGGGGCCAGAGTATTTGCGCTCCAGAGTCTGTGCCAAATGGGTTGGCTTGAGTTGTGTTGGAGCTGCAAGCGGTGTGCCGTCGAATTGATTCATACAGAGACTTGGCTGAGAAGGAACCAGTTTTCGATTCCGTCCATATGAGGTTATCTGGCCCATCCCCATCCAAGAGGTTGATATCCATGATGGCTTTGGCTTCATAGGCGAGAATAAGGACTGAATTAGAGGGGCGTTCCACCGTCTCTCATTAGGTATCATCAGATGTCTAACTAGCTTTGGCCCGTCTACAGGTGGATCTTGTATGTCAACTCTGAAGTCGGGGATGTTCGGGACCCAAGGTTCTTTGTAGATGTCCACCCAACCGCGATGGATTTTCCAGCATAGTTTGTTCATCAGTTTCTGCCGTACTTCCAGGATGCTCGACCATATGGGGGAGCTCTGTCTTGATCTCGACGTTGTCCAAATGGAAGCGTGGTGTAGATAAATTCCTTTGAGGAATCTGGCCCAAGCTGTTGGGGGCTTTCTATTAGGCGCCATAAGAGTTTGCCAATAAGAGCTTCATTAACCCAGTTGAGCTTTCTGATACCCAGGCCTCCCTCATTCTTTAGTATGATTCAAAATAGTATAATGCATTAGCTATTATTATGTGTTGCAAACTATTAAATAAAAATAATGAAGGCATTAGTCGTAACTTAAACACAAATACTATATATAATTAATTACTATCCTAGTTTAAATATATATTGCTTACTCAACTTTAGTATCTATTAATGTACTTAATTATTGCAAATACTAACTGTTAATTATTTTACTTTGAAGACACTAGTTATTTTGACACTTTATTTACCCCTAGAGAAGGGTGTTTTGGTGTTGTGGGTTAGGCTGGCAAGCAATGGCAGAGATGGGGCACGGTAGTAACCACATGTATATTCAACAAAACAATTGCCACCTACCTCCAACTTGCTTCACCAACCTCTCCTCTTAAAGACTTCTTCTATTTGGTGTTTTTTTTTCTCAGGATTTTTGGAATGTATGTAGTAGTTGGACATAGAAATTCATCATCACTCATAATTAATACTGGAGCCCACGTCATTAAATTTAGGACATAAATGAAGAACCATTGAGAAGTGTTTCCTATATGGCGGTGATGTAGGATGAAGAGTAAAACCACTAGAGAGTGCCTATGTGAAATAGGTAATGTAGGATGAAAGCTTTTCCTAGACGGTGATATAAGATGAAGAGTTTCTGCGAAAAAATTCTACATGTAAAAACTCTCGTCATACATGTAAAAACTTCCATAAATTTTTTTTCTCTCTCATACCAATTAATATTGAACCCAATGACATTAAATTGATCCATTTATTTGTTGATACATAGAATAGAAATAGAACTAGAGTGTTTTTTATGGCTATTAGAGATGGTGGCTATCTTCAATGGGGATTTGTAAAATTTTGGAGGGAGAGAAATCCCCATTCGAGGTGGAAACACAAAAATACTCTATAATGGTTCTTCAAGATAGAGAAAAGTTTCTACACGTAAAAACCTTATATTAATTGCATACACACACAAAAATACTCTCCAATAATTCTCCATTTCTATTTCAAATGACAAAATAAAATAATCAATTTAATGATGCACCCAATATTAATTATTATGAGTTGGAGAAAAGTTTCTACATGTAGAATTGTAGAAACCCTAATAGAAATCTTCCATCATAAATCACTACCGCATAAGATAGAAATTGTTATAGAAATCTTCATTGGGAGGCATTTTTCCTAAAGAAAATAGGGGAGATAGAAACCCCCATTGGAGATGGCTTAATAGAACAGATCATAGATAACAGAACCGTAATTAAAACAATAGGCGGAACAAGTACGTATGCAAGTAACAAACGACCGGAAACACGAGAAACACAAGGGTTTCAAAACTTCACAATACATCAATTTCCTTAACTACTGATCGAGTTTAAACTCTTCAAAACACAACGGAATTGTTAATTAGGTTCCTCAAACAAAATAAAAGCTCCTGCAAACTCTTAAAACTAACTTGAACTGCCAGAATGGAGAATGAGGTCCACTCAATCTTCCTCCTCGCCCTCATTTTCTGCAATGTTGAAGTATCGGAGCTCGTAAACATTGCGATCCTTGTTCGACGCAATCACGCGCAACCAATCCCTCACGTTGTGCTTCTTCAAGTATTTCTTAGTCAAATACTTCAGATACCTGAGATACATATATACACAAAATATAGGATATCAACTACACAGATCATAATCAACACAAAATAGCAGAAAGAGAGAGCCAAGTAGAAGTGATTAAGATATTATCTTGGAAATTTCTCTAGCACACGTGCATATTCTCTCTTTAACTATGATCTAAAATATACAGATACATCAAATTTGTTCTTTACCATGATCTGGCAGATACTAACAAAGCAAAATGGAAATTGTTTAGATTCTGTCTAATGCTAATGTTTAAAGCTTTCATTGGTACAAGCCTGAGACTACAGTGAAACATTCCATGCTTACTACAGGGACACGGGAAATGGTGCTCGTATCCCTTATCATGTTTATACCCGCATTTGTAGCCACATTCATGCAACATAGGTGATTACTCTGTACATATTTGAAAATGTCCATATACGATAAAGATATGATTGTCTTTATCCGTGTCCGTACTCCTGCAACATAGATTCCATGTCTATCGAGGAGAGAAAATTTGAACGCCAAAATGCCTATATCCTGCAGATTATCATAGTTCTGATCCTTAAGTAACACATGCCTAAGAAATTGACAGAAAAGTCGCACTTTTAATCCTACATAATAAAAAGGCTAATGACTGAGATTTCCACCAGTAGACTGTACATAGATCCCAATATAAAAAGCATGCACAAATTTAAAAGACATTGCACAAAGGTGAGCACGTGTCAAGACCAGACCCAGAAAACTATATCAAGCGAGTTGATGTATAAACCTATTGTAGTGCATCGAAGTTAATGTATAAACCTATCTGTTACCCTCAGTGCATCAAAGTTGATGTATAAACCTATCTGTTAACCTCAGTGCATCAAAGTTGATGTATAAACCTCTGTTACCCTCAGTAGTAACAAAGAAATAGATGGAAGATGCCGAAGAAACAGATGTAAGACCACTGCAAAAAATAAAGCTTTATTCATTTGCCCTTGCATACACCTTGCCCGGGAAGCTCAGACACGGCGAAGTTGGTGCTGAAGCCGTGTCGGATTCAAAACCGACAGTGATTCGTGTAGGACACTGTCGGATTCACGTCAGATTTGAATCCACACGTATCCGTTGACCACCAATTCGCTGTGGAAATCTTCTGGACAAACCAGGAAACTGTAGGTATTCTAATACCTCATACAAATGGAAAAAGAAAGCATAAAAATGATCATCTCGGAAATTGTTTGGCAGCATCAGCCACCATAACAGAAAAAAGTAAGGATATATTATATAGGCTAAATTACAACTTGATACCCTCAACTATCTAAAATGTTCAACTTGATACCCTCAACTTTGATAGGTACTAACTTAATACCCTCAACTATATAATAATTTTATATTGATACCCAAATTTTTTTAAATGACAAAATTACCCCCTCCTTCCTCCTTCCCAGTGAGGCCCCCCCTCCCCCTCCCCCCCCCCCCCCCCCCCCCCCCCCCCCCCCCGCGCGCCGCCCCCGTGCACCCCTCCCCGTGGCCGTGGCCCCGTGCCCCCCCCCCCCCCCCCCCCCCCCCGCGCCGCCTCCGGCTGCTTCCCAGCGGGAGGTCGCAAGCTGGAGAGGGAGGGCAAGGTCGCCGGCGTGGGGGGGAGGTCGCCGGCCGAGGCAGGAGGGAGGGGGGGTGTTCACCGGCGGGAGAGGGGGGTTCGCCGGCGGGAGAGGAGGGGGGGGGGGGGTCGTCGACCGGGGGCAGGAGGGGGGGGGGGGGGGGGCGTTGGAAGGGAGGGGCAATTTTGTCAAATTTTTTTTCAGGGTATCAAGTTGGTACCTATCAAAGTTGAGGGTATCAAGTTGAAAAACTGAAATAGTTGAGGGTATTAAGTTGTAATTTAGCCTATTATATATGTAAACATTAAACCCTAACCCTTCAAATACATGTATGGTTATAATAGTGAAACTAAAACCCAAACCAGGCACTCAAGTTGAGTTCATGGGCCCGGTTAGACTTTAGGGTATCAATTTTTCCCAAATTTCACAAGAGAAACTCGACTAGCTTTTCTCCTCGATATCGGGTAGAGGATGATGACTTCTATATGGCAAGAAGATGGCAAGAAGATGACGACGGAGGAAAGCAAGGCAACATGTAGTGTTTTTTTATTTAATATTTGTGTTTCTTCTTTTTTCTCCTGAATATCAACTATTGTTTTACAATATACATGGCATGGCATGTCCCAATTTTTTGAGATTGCTGTGAGGGTGTGTCGACCCTTTGTGTGTCGTGTCGCCAAATCTGTCTCGGTACACTCAATGAAGTAATGCAAAACAACTACAGTCCACTAGCTCATTAACCTGACAGTTCATCAAGCTTAATTCATATCCGTTCCGCATGTAAAGTTATCTTAAAAACATAGGGTTCAGTTTTCAAGAACTAAAGCTTCGCAGACTGTAGAAGTCTTGTTCAGTAGACTTATGGAGAGTGAGATGAAGGTCATCAATGAGATACGAGATACATAATTGAAGCTAATTCTACAGCAAGGTAAGTGTATTATTCTGGTTTTGAGGTAAGATAATCTAACAGAATATCCAGCCTTCTATTTAAATCCCGTGCCGTAGAAACAAGTGACAGACTCTACTCATCTAATTTAAACTACACAATCCAACAAAAGAAGTCTAACTTAAATTTGCCACAGTTTACAAAGAAAAAGTTGTCATCTCCAACAGTCCGTAACAAGAGGCTAATATAAAATTAGGGCACAATAATCTATCCAAGTATAGTTTCTTAGTACATGTTCAACATTTAAGGGCTTCTTAGAATTGTTCTCTTAAAAAGTAACAGAGCATATAAAGCTGTACAGTTTTTCTTTCATAAATGCATTAATATGTGCAGATATAATAACTGCTTGATCAAAAGGCATAAGCCGCATAACCATAATTTTCATGATACTTCAACTAGTAAAGATGGTTAATCTAAAATGATTACACAACGATAAGAATATTGCACAACCATCAATTTTTGGTAGTTCATTAGTCATATGTTCACAGAAGGAAGAAATATCAGTTTCTCAAAAACTTTCAAGCCATCAGCTTACCGCTATGCTTCACAAATACAGGTACAGACATTTCCCAAAAATGAGGATACGGGTAGGATGGGTAGGATACTGTGTGTGTGTGTGTATACATATATATAGAGAGAGAGATTGAAAAATAGAAATATGAGAGAAGTGCCACAAGCAAGTATGGCACTCTTGCCTTTCAAAGCTAGTTGTTCCTTGAAAAAAAATGTAGATAGTTGCCCCTTAAGAATATTGTTCATCCAAATTATGAAAGAAATACAAATGGTATTACCAGAGGGACTGATATGGAAAAAATGGTATGGACAAGATTTGATTGTTTATACATATTTGAGAAAAATGATATGGACAGGATTTTTACGGGCTTCACAAGCCAACAAGCCCATAAAAACATAAAAGAGAACAAGCAAGTAAGTCCAATAATAGGCCCAAAAGACATATTAAGGTCAAGAATTTGATTAATAGGCCCAAAAGACATTAAGATTAAGAATTTGATTAAGTGATTATGAGTGCTAGCTCATCAATCTCCTTGATCAACTCTGACATACGGATGTTTACAATTTCGTAAATATACAAACTAATAGATTGCTGAGCTGGAAGCTTGGTGTTTCATTCACCGGTTACTAATCAATGGAGCAAGTGACACGTGCATCATTCTTAATCACTTAATCTAAAACCCAACCTTAATGAATTTACATACAATCCTACATAGGATTTCATTAAATAGACGACAGGTAGCAATCATAATAATCAGTTGATCTAAATCCTAAATTAATCTCTCTTAAAGAACATTGTGCATAGTCTTTCTTCTATATGGTTATGATCTTATACAACCCATAAGAAAAGCCCATTAAGGTTGCATAGCAGAAAGTGACAGGAAGAGATCTACTTCAAAAATGAATAAAGTGTTCTCTATTTCGTTCTCTCCTCTTCTTCTATGTGAAGGAATAAGAGACACTAGGAGATCCCTAACAGGGGTAGACAATTCAGAGATAAGTTTGCGCAGGCGTTCTTCGGACAACATTATGATCTGTACGTTGATTGAAGGTTGTGTTATTTGTTTCTACTTTTACTTGCAATGTCCGGTTCCACGAGATCAGTGATGACGTAGTACCTTAAAATAGAACCTCAAATATTTAAAATACATGATCGCAGAAGGGCTCAAGCTCTTCCTAGCCAATGTCCAAAATACACAAGCGCAAAAGTAAAGGAGTTCAAAACAACTCACAAACTACAACCTAACTAAAAGATCTTTGTTTCATGTAAGATTTCATGAGGCGGCACCTCAATGCGCCTCACACAATGGCGCTACTGAGGTGTGCGCCTCAATGAAGCATCGCACCTCACGTCATGGCACCTCGGTGAGTGATGCGACACTGCACCTCACACTAATAGTGCAAAGCCTCGATGCGCCATCGACAACAACGGACTAAGTGTTGATATCGAGTAGGGTACTACTTCTAGCGACCAAAGGACACACGGATTTGAGTTCTTGGTGAATGATAATTCTTGTCTCCTAACCAACTTCCACGAACCAAACCACCTTCACGACACGCTACTTCCCTAAAATATTCGAAGAAAGCTACTAATTCACATTTAAGATATTTATAAATTGTAAGAACCAATAAGCAATATGACCTAAAGAGACCCTATCACAGGTCCAACTCAAAATAGACAAGCATGCACCTATCTTCTCTACCTAAATTTCTAAGGTTACTATAAAAAGAAAATTATCAAACACGTCAAAGCATAAATGGCTCTATTCCCAGTAAATGAAAGCCTTGTAAAGTAATTAATTTCCCTACTAATCATTATCCATTTTGTTCACCTAATTCAAATTCTCCTCACTATTCAATCAAAATCCATTTTATTCACCAAATTCTTAGAGCACTGTAGTACTAAATGGAGAATTAACATGGAAAATACCAAGTTTCCAATAGATCCCGTAAAGATATCAAAATACACACTGTGGCCCGTATTATAACCTTGGTGAAGGAGTAAAGCAATTCAACAAGAATAATCTTTGGAAGCACATATGCACCAAATGGTCACCATTTCCACGCCATCTGTCCGTAGCACAATCAAGCAAACACTTCAAAATACACTGAGTAGTACATGCCAAAGAGACCATTGTGCTCTTGCCACCACCGTGCCAATTCATGTCATGTCTTATTGTGTCTGCATCATACCATACGGAAGCCAAGGTCGATTGATACAAACAATAAACCCCAAATAAACCTACAGTTTTAAGTGAATCAGACAATCCAAAATACACTGGCACACAGAAAATGATTTGTGTCTGTGTCACCGTGTCCATTTTGTGTCTGTTTTGTTCATGCCAGTTATCACACTGCTCAGAAACTCTAGCCGACTGATACAAATCTAATCCCTAACTGAATCTAAGGTTCTGAGCGACACAGAGACACCTAAAATACACTAAGACACACCCAAAAAAAAACGATGTTGAGTCCTGTCGCCATGTCCATTTCGTTTCGTGTCGGAACTGTGTCTGTATACACATAAAACTACGATAAATCGGTAGAAGTCACCAAAACCGTAACTAAAACTAGGGTTTTGGAGAGACGAGGATGTACCTCTTGGAGAAGGGTCCGTCGGAGGAGACGGTGACCTTGGACTTCTCCCTGGAGACGGTGACGGCGTCGCCGAGAGCCCCGGCCTTCCCTCCGGCGACCTTGATCCGCTCCTGCAGGAACTTCTCCAGCGAGGCGATGTCCATGATCTTGTCCTCCACCGGCTTCCCGCAGTCGATCACGAACGTCGTCGTCACCTTCTTCTTCCCGCCGGACTTCGGAGCGCGACTCATCTTCCCCCCTCTGTTGCTCGAAAGAGTGGCTGTGCCTCCCGGAAAAATTAGGGTTCGGTTTTGGAAAAGGATGGATGGCTGCTTCTATTTATGGGTTCGGGAATGATATGGAGATCGATGGTTTAGTGTGGATTTGGAAGATCGGACGGTTTAGGTGAAATGGGCTGGAATGTGGCTATGGGCCCTTGGACTAAGGATGTTCTTTTTTCCATTAAAATCAACACACGCCTACATGTCCTTATGGTTGGAGGGGCTCGAACCCTACCAGTTCCGCCTGGTGTCCTTACGGTAGGGCTAAGGATGTTTGTTTAGTTTTTTTTGTTTTAGATATCCAACGATACGCACAGAATTTTGTGCACGCTGCATTGCATGTCTGTTGGGCCCACTGTCCCCAACTTTCACCAAATAAATAGAAGGAATAATACGCTCATGTGGCTCGATTCACTGATCCCAACTTCCACCAAATAAATGGAAGGAATAATACGCTCATGTGGCTCGATTCACCGATCTTCTGCCATCCAGCTGGGGTCTTATACCTTTCTTCGGTAACCACAAGTGCCACTCAGAGTTCGGAGGATGTTTGTTTAGTTGGGATGATAAAATGATGGTTCAAAACCAATGTTTCTAGTAAGGCTAGGGCACAATTTAATTAATATTATTATTATCAAAAATATAATTTTGACATTAAGCCTAAGGGGGTATTTATTTGTTTTCATAGTAATAGTATTCTAGCACTATATAGTGTTAGCTCCCTAAAGTGTAATACTGTTTATTTCTCGTAAATACATAATGCACTTTAAAGGGCTACTGTTTTTTTTTCCACCACTTTAAAGTACGTTATAAATGAATTAACTATTTTGCCATCAAATACTTATAAATCATTTATAACAAAAATTAACTAAGTACAAATAAAAAAAAAGCATAAGTTCATCCTCAAATAATTTTATTAACACAATATAAAACTATTACATCCACAAGTTCACCTTTAAATAATAATAAAATTAAAATTTAGTTAATAATTTAGAAACTGTTGTAGTTAGTTATAACTAACTAGATATGATTGTTGTAGGACTCGTCTCACTGTATCGATATTCGTATTCGGATATGACATTATTTACTAGGCTAGGATCTCGACCTTAGTCAAGTACATGTTGTCAAACTCTTGAACATATATTATTTTAATGTTATGTTTCTATGATTTATATGTTTACTTTTGTCCAAAACGTGTTTTGTCAAATACAATTTCTTTTTAATTCTTGGCTACGGGCATGGCCAAACAGTTTTGATTTTTGAGTTGGGATATGATTTCTTGGTACTAGTGTCGAACACCATAGGAAAAACTTAGTACCGAAAGTGATAGGTGAGTTTTTTTTTTACATAAAACTTAGTTCATATGCCATTGAGACTTACCTCTAGTATTGTTTCTTGTTGTATTTGATTTTTGGTGAAAACTGTATTTGATTTTGTCCGTGTATCCCATTTTTGGACCGATATTGTAAAGTATCAGAGGAAACGGTATACCGTCGGAATACCGCGGCATACAGTCGATATACCGTTAAGACCATTCCCAAATGTTGACGTGTTTTATCTGGTAAATCAACAATATACTACAGTACACCGTCGTTATATATCGTCCAGTGTTTTTTTTTTTTTTTTTGTATAATTTTATGATAAAAAATAATAGTAATAAATTATGTGTAAAACCACTCGGAACCTACTCAAATCCAATGTGTGCCACAACCTAACATGGATCCGAAGGAAGTTTCACTCAAAGCAAACGTATGCATTCTTTCATGTGGTTATTCCCTGTATGTTTGAGTTGAACCCATTAGTAATAATTATGGTTTGGATATAACTAATTATGTTTGAAATTGGTTAACAAATCCAAAATATCGAACTCGAGTGACTCTTGTGGCTACCGAGAAGAGGTATAATATTTTAGCTGGATTACGAAAGATCAGTGGATCGAGACCAAGTCCCGTGCGGAACGCCATGCATCTAAAAAAAGATCCAAAATATGTTTACATTAGTAAATTTAAATTTATCATATATATACTAGTATATATACACATGCAAAACAAGTATTTTATAAAATACTTTAAAAGAAGCAAAATGGGATACATACTCTTGGGCTCAGTCGGACTGTTCGTTACAGAATTTGGACTCTTCGATCGATACTCTTCCAAGGGAGAAACTTTGATACAGTAAACTTTGATACCCCTATGTATGACATGTGGGTCCTCTCAAAATTTATGTGTATATATATATGTACACGTTTTACAAAGCAGGAGGGGCCCACATGTCATACATAGGGGATATCAAAACTTTGATACCCCTACCGTGTCAAATTTTAATTTTCCCTCTTCCAACGATTCCGTTTGCGTCGGAGAAGGAAGAGGAGGAGGTTACTCGCAGAATCGGGTGGCTGCTCGTTTGGCGGAGGAGAAGGAAGTGGTGGAGGAGTGCTCGTGGTCGGGACTTGAGAAGGAGCCATGGAGAATTCGTAGGTGGAGAAGAGATCCTACCCCATATAATCCAACTTTTCCCATCCAGGATGATGATTTGGATCTTCTCATTCTATTTTTCTCAGATAATGAGGATGATTATAGAAAGGTTCGCAGTATTGGTATTGGAATCGGTATCGGATCATTCGTATAAGTATATTCGGTATCGACAATATCAGTAGTATAGGCAATTTCGAAATCGGTATCTAGATCTAGACAACTGACTTTACATTGTTCTTGCCATGTCAATTTCATGATTTATTCCATATTTTATTGGAGAATAATTTAAATCATCATCCATCATCATATTGTTGTTGCACTGTACTGTGACTCATGAGCAGATATCCGAGAATTAAGACAAAGCCCCATCCGGTAGTGATCAACCTTCAGACCAGCTGAGCTGGGTGGAGGAGGTCAAAGATTGTTGGAATATTTAGAATTTATTAGGATTTGTGATCTTGCTGAAATGAGCAATAACCAGTCCAAGATTAGTTTCCAACCCAAATTTTTAGCCTCTGATTAGTGATTAATGCTACTCCGAACCTGCAGACAATTATAATTATGACTTAATTATATAGGATATGCAGTTTTTACATCGTATAAAAGAGAACACAATGATGTTTCATAACTTATACAAATACATACATCAAACCAATAAGAAAACCTACTGCGAATCAGGGCCGGTCCTTAATAATTGAAGGTCTTGTGCGAATTTTAAAATATGGCCCTAAATTTATTTATTCATATTTTTTAAATATATTATTATATGTCTTTATCAAAATCTCTGGAGATGCTCTTGATTGTATATTATAACTAAATATATAGGTAGTTACTAAACAAAATAATTAAAGCTCAAATTATCTATATTCAAGCATATTACATAGTATAATAAAGATCTTTTAGAAATTATCTATATTCAAGCATATTACATAGTATAATAAAGATGTTTTAGATAGAGCACGCACTGACCGTTAAATTGTCTAAATCTGGCCTCAAATTTTTCTGTTGATGAAAACATATAATAAAATGAATAACGATCAATACCCAAATGAGAAGTAATATGTAATCACACAATTTGGAGCCTCCAAGACCTGAACAGAGCAGCCCAGGGCACGGACGAGGTGGGCGACGGTCATGGGCCCCCAATTTTGGAAGTTCCGTAATTTTACAATAGACTAGGCATATCAAAAAAGAAAAAAAAATAAAGACCCAATCTGGAAGCAACAAAAAAGCCAGCGTTCCAATCGAAAAAAATATGATAACTTGATTGATGATTTTGATAGCTTAATTGATGATTTTGCTTCTAAAAATGCTTAAAAAAATTATTTATGTGAGAAAAACGGCGCAAATTTTAGATTTTGTCATAAGTTCCGTAAATCATAGGACTGGCTATGGACATGATGTAAGACCAAGGGCTCTGGTCTTCGACATCATTATTTCTTAAATAAATACTAAGCATGCACAACCAAATTCTTAAATTATATATATATAAAAAATTTGATCATTTGTAACATTATAAATATGAATCTTAGAGTCAGTAGGGAATAGGGATCCAAGAATTGGAGGTCTTGGAGGGATTGTAGAATAGGAATTGAGGAAGAAATAGAATTACTTGAAATATAAAATTATAAAATTAACCATAATATTATTTTGAGGCCCCCAAAAATTGGAGGTCCTGTACGGCCGCACTATTGGCACGGCCCCCAGGGCTGGCCAATACATAATTAGTGGGTAGTCAATCGGAATTTCATAATCATATGAGATGTTGTTTTTGTAATCTAGTGTTTGTAAATTATGGTTGGTAAGTGAGATTGAAGACTCACATGTTAGTCAACCGAGAATCATTGTGCTTTTGTAATCATTATATTAAATCTACAGAAAATTCAATCAGACGCAAAATAAGTATTACAATATTGTGTAAAAGGAGCAAAGTTAAATGCTACCCGAGAAATATACGTCCATAAAAGGGACGTAAAAAAGATGTTTATGGTAAATAACCTTTTCCTATTCTTTAAGTTAGTGAGAGAGAGCATAATTAAACTAATACATTTGATTAGTGATATACGGCCAAGATAGGAGCGTCCAAGATAGGGGCATATATTTCTCTCAATTTGCTAATATCTACTTAAAACAAAAATTAACAAAACAAATCTGAATATTTGCTAATATTTGCTAATGTCTATTTAAAACAAAAATTCATCGCTTTCTTGGACGTATCTCCCTAACATCCACTTAAAACATCTTAATACCTGCTTAAAACATCTAAGAAGCTTTTATTAATGATACAACTTATCTATGCCCTTTTTGGCGTATATTTGACATGGAAATTATATGATTAAATTTTGGGCATGAAATATCCTATTTTATAAATTTGCTAAACTTTTTTCCTTTTAAGCAATACTGAACTTCTACTATGCTTGTGATAGAATTTTATTTTTTCATCTTTCCTTTTCTAAAATTTCTCTCTACCCCAATGCTGAAAAATGATGTTGTCTCTCCCGTCGTCTCAAGCCACCATGGTGTCTAGAGTCCTCCAACAAAAAAATATTTTGCCATCTTCTACTTTGTCATGCCATCGGTTTATTTTTGCTATTTATAAGGGCACATCAAAAGTTGATCAGAACTAGCCAATGTTTGAGGAGAATTTACTGGGGCTATCCAAATTTTCTACTCATGGGACTGTCCAAATCCCACACCCTCCCCCAAAGCCCAAATTTCACTCTCATTTCTAAATTTTACTCTATCTCTTCCAAAACCCTAGCTTTCTTCTTCTTCTTCTTCTTCTTCTTCTTCTTCTTCTTCTTCTTCTTCTCCACCATCTTCATTCTCACATCTCCATCAACATCCTAGTTTTCTTCTCATCTTCTTCTTCTCCACCATTTTCATCTCCATCAAAACCCTAGTTTCCTTCTCATTTCCAATTTCGGTGGCACCCAAAAAATTAAATAAACCCTAAAATGTATGAAAATAAAGCTTAAATACTTCTTTCCTCACAAAGAATACGTGGAAATAAATCCTAAAATGCATGTCACTCTATTATCAAGATTGAAATAAACCATAACATGTTATTTTCATTCAAAAATTTTGACTTTAGGACTGCCAGAAATTGTGGCAGTCCTGAAAGGAACTTGTTGTACAGCAAGTCCCTGCCAGAAATTGTGGCAGTCCTGAAAGGAACTTGTTGTACAGCAAGTCCCTTTCAGGACTGCCTCAATTTTGACAGTCCTCAATATGTCTAGGACTGCCAGAAATTGTGACAGTTCTGCTGTAGAGCATGTCTCTTTCAGGACTGTCATAATTTCTGGCAGTCCTCAATACTTCTAGGACTGCCAAAAATTGTGACAGTCCTATTTGTCACGATCCGCTACCCAAATTGTTGGACCGGACCGAGTCATTTTCAGCCTACGCCTGAGATAAAGCGTAGTAAGCTGTTCTAAAGACAAACAAGATAAGATCAAAGTGTGCTAACAGTTCTATGTCATATTGAGTCAAAAATATCCCAAACACAAAATTATCTCGTATATAAATATGTTCCAAATACATAGCCAAGGCGTAAAACTGGATACAGATCCAGTATCAAAATACATAGTCTAAAACATGTCTGCTCTCAAAAGTTCCGAGCAACTAAACAAACTAGACGAGTTTTTCCGCAGGTACATCCTCGTAAGGTAAAGTCTGATCCTCGATGGCAACCCCATAATAGGAATCACATAGCAACTCCTCCTCGGTAAGTATACCTATAACGTTATCCTGTCAGGACGGGAGCAAGTACTGATTCTAACAAACTAAATATACGAAGCATGAAATGAACAGAAGTGTAATAAACATGAATCATGGCATATCACAAATCTATCATGGCAAGGATACATATGTCATAGTGACAGATGTATATGTAATATTTAAAACTGGAGCAGGTACGTGATCGTCAATAGGTGTACAATATGTGGGGGGCACATGTAAATGAAATGTACTTCCGTACAAGTGATAAGGCGATAGATGTACATACACACAAATACAGCTTTGAGAAAAAGCCTACGGCACGGTAACATATAAAATAAAACTTTGCTCGAGTACGGTAGAGGGGGCATGATCACGTACTCAACTATCAGTTTTTCCATAACCCAGATTCTAAACATGTGAGAGATAGAGAACATTATAAAATATGGTAGATACTGAGAGCAGTATAAAGCATGTGAAACATGGAAAGATATGACTTGCAGTTTATGTATCGGTATTTAACATAGTTTTTACACAATTCATTATATGCAGTAAATAAAGTTTGTAGAGCCACTTGTCTTGTGCAAAGCAAGGGTATGTATATAAAGCTATAGATATCCGGTGTCCCGTCACTGTAAAAAGGATATATAAACTTAGTTTTTATACTAAGCTAAACACTAGGACAATTGTGGTGTGATACGACTTTCTGACTGGACACCTTGCCAAATGATGACTTTAGCATAGGAGACCAATGCGGGGTGACACAATACCTAAACCAACTTTCTAGGGCCTTTATACTATGGTAGGGTAAGGTCCAACACTAAAATATCCCAAAATCACACAATACATCGCAAGTCGTAATTATTCAATAAATAAATCAGACTGTACACTGTGTTCCAACAATTATTAAGATAGGCAAAATGCTTAAATATACATAAAATAAAGTAAAAAAATGATCATTGTTAATTATAGAAATTTATATTAACTTTTATGGAATTTATAAACCCTCATAGATATTTATTAAAAATCAGTAAACATAAGTACCCTGAAAAAGAGTTCTGTTTTCCTATTTTTATAAAATGTCAAAATTACTAATTAAATCCTAGAAAATTTATATTAAATTAGCTAAATTAAATAGTATTTAAATACAATTTTTCTCAAATTTTTACAGCATTTAAATTACATATAAAAATTCAAATACAGCAAGTTACAATTTCTGGAAAATAAATAATTAAGTATTTAATATTTTATCCACGTATACGAAATTGAACCGGAGTCTAAACAGTAAACCCAACAATATAAACCCGTTACTGTGCGGGTTTAAACCCGGTACTATTCAAACCAAACCCGTTACCTATTAATATTAACTCGTGTCCGGACAGTTAGGGACACGAGCGTTTGAATTAGACAAGAATCCTGTGTTCGTGGCTAGCACGACACGTACGATACAAATTTACCGTGTCTGAGCACACCCGTGGACTCCTCGTGTTTAGGTGAGTCCCGTGACGCAAATATGAGACACAAAGCGACACGAGAGGCGAGTTGACACGTACGTGTCCGGCGATCGAGGCTGTTGCACGGCGGAGGAGACGTCGGGGGGCGTCAAAAAATTATATCCGAGTTCGTCTCATCGAGGAGAACAAAATGGCGGTGGTCAGAGGTGATGGGGATGGCTGGGGCGACTGGAATCCTAGGTCTAGGGTTCCGGCAAGGTTCGTCGGAGAAGACGAACGTAGGGTGGTGGCTAGGGCGGTCGGGAAGTGAAATGGAGTTAGGGTTTCGACTGGGGGCCTATTTATAGTGCTGGATTTGGGATTAGATTAGGATTTTGGCCGTGATTTTAGGAATCAGGGTTAGGGTTTCGACGAGTCGGTCGTCGATTAGACGGAGACGAAGGCGGTGGTCACGAGATTTTTGCAAAAAATCCCCCTCTTATTCGATATTGCAATAATTACCCACCGCCTTACTATTTGCAAATCTAAATTTGTAAACCGATTATAAAACAATTTGAATAATTGCAAACTACTATAAAATAATTTAAATAATTACAAAACAAAATTTGAAAATTACAGAATGATATTTTAGGCTTTAAAAACCATTTAAAAATTATTTAAATATTCTAGAAAAATCCTAATAATTATAATTATTTGTTTTAAGGATATAAATGTTATTTGTAATAAAAAAATCCTTAATTTAATCTAACTAAAATATTAAGGGCTTACACTGTGGTACATCGAGTCTATTTTAAGACTGCCACAATTTCTGGCAGTCCTCAATACTTCTAAACTATCAGAAATTATGGCAGTCCTGATATGAACCCAATTCTTCTATAACTAGGGTTTCTTCTATAGTTTTCTTCTACAATGTCACTCCCCGTTTCCAGAATGCGTATTTTAATACGTGTACTGCTTGAATGTATTTATTTAATATTTATCATGCATTTGTTCTGTATTTAATTTCTCGCTAAATATTTTTCTGTATTTTATTTTCTGCTTTAGTTTTGCTCTTGGGTTCGGCTTGGGTTGGTTTATTTTTGGATTTTGGTGGTTCATCATGAACCCAACCCCCTACCTACCACCATCTCCATTTAAAACCCAACTACTTTCTCTCTCTTCACTTATTTTCATTTACACTCCTTCTTCTTCTTCCTCATAACTCTCTCCACCTACCAAGAGCTTAGGCAAGTGCATCTTGCTTCCACATGAGAACCCATATTTTTATGGTTTAATTATCTTTCCCTCGTGATTCTAAGATAGTTTAGAACTTGACATTTTGTATTTTGAAGTTTTATTTTTAGTAGATCTAGAAATTTGCCATTTTCGAATTTTGGGGTTTTGATCTATCAAACTTTCTTATTTTCAAGTTTTGTTTGTTCCAAATTGTTGAGATTTGTTTTATACGCCATTATGACCTATGGAAATCCCATTTTTGGCTTAGATTGAAAGTTTCATAGAAATTGGAGTTCTAGAGATTCTTTACGCCCACGTTATACGTGCTCGCGTAAGCATCAGCTTTACGCCCATGTTATACGTGCTCGCGTAGTGTTAAGCCCTACGCCCACGTTTATTCGTGTCAGCGTGAATATGGATTACGCAGTCAAGACTGTTTTACGCGTAAAATAAAGTCTACTCTGTCTTGGCGTAAACCAAGCGTATTCCTTTACGCGTAAAACTTCGTACCTATGGTATTTCTTTACGCGTATTTCTTTACACATATTTCCTTTACGCGTATTCTTTTTACGCGTGTTCCTTTACGCGTATTTCTTCACGAGTATTCTTTCACGCGTATTCCTTTACGCGTACTCCTCTGGCTTGGCGTATTTCTTTATGCGTGTTTCTTTACGCGCATTTCCTTTACGCGTATTCCCTCACGCGTGAACTTTAATCCTGTGGCATACTCGTTTACGCGTATTTCCCTCACGCGTAAACTTCATTCCCTTAACGTATCTTACACCCTTGCCCGGCGCAGTATAGCACTGGCATCCATTGCCCTAGATTCACCATTATAGGGTGCATGGCACCCCTATTATATCCTTACGTCTTTTGACATGAACTTGACATAATCATGATATGTTAATATTTTAATACATATTGTTGTGTGGAGTGTGCCCTGTCACGTCCTGACCCGAAATCATCCGAATCATCGTCCTCGCAGGGGGTGTGATGACGCACGAGCCTGGAGTTGCGCTCGTACAAGGCAAGATGACAAGTGCTCGTGCACGGGCTTTTATATCTTTAAGTCCATTTGACCATGCAACGAATCTTATCTTTCATACAACCAAGCAAGTTCGCTTTTCTCTATTTCAATTGGCACAACGCCCCAATGTCCTCAACGAATGCCCGAAGGCCACGAACATTTCGAAGGCACCATATCGCATCGACAGTTATGTCACATCCATGTCACAACTGTTCTCCTCGTCGCAACAATGCCATCTTTTGTAAATATCGTGCAACTGCGCACATTCGCCTTCTTTTCTTGTATCGTGCATTCAATGCACGCCTCGAAGTCATATTTTCCATATTCTACGCCTTAGTATTCAACGCGTTATGTTTATGTTCCATCCTTCTGACTCGTGCAACTGAGGCACGCCTCGATAAGGTATTCAATGTTCTATCGCTCGTGCACTGAGGCACTCGCACCGATATAGTCTTTCAATGTTCTAGCATGCTAACTCGTGCACGGTGGCACGAAATGACTTATGCACTGGAGCAATCGTCGATACAGTTATCCTATGTTCTTATGGCTTGTGCACCGAGGCGCTCGCCTTTGCGATATTCAATGTTCCATAGCGACTCGTACGTCTGCCGTACGATTCATTTCAATTGTTCTATCTAGTGTTCGACACGCACTATGTTTATCTCTCTATCGAGCCACGCCCGTGGCGTTGATAGGTTAACTCAACATACAATGATATGTATTTTACTTAAGCATGACGGAGTAGAAAATAGAGTCAATGTCCCCCTACCTTGAATCGATATGCCTTGTCGTTTTGCCGAGCCGTTGCGGCTCGATTTTATAACTTCGTTGCACGGGCAACTCTCCTGACTTAGCCATTCGAGCACTTCGTGCTTCATTGAATTATACGTCCGTTTTAGCTTAACATGCCAACGCCTCAGTCCGTCGTAAGGTGACGATTTGCTTTCGCGGACCCCTTACTGAATAAGGCAAAAGATCGACCTCTAACGTTTCAGCGTAAACGTATAGCCTGCACATGAAACCAACTAAAATCAATACTTGCATCGATTCGGAATTACGCCTTGGTCGATTTAATTTCTTAGAATCTTCGAGCCGTCTCAACGCACTTATCCTTCGAGGCAACGCGGCACTTCGCATCGATTCACTCGATGCATTCTTTGGGACAAGGTAACTCTTCGCATCGACTTAGTTCGATGCATTGCTCGGGACAATTTAACACTTTGTATCGATTCGCATCGATACGTAATCGGGTTAACGTAACTCTTCGAGTCAACGACTCAGCATAATGCACCGTACGGAGCAGGGCATTACATAATATACCACTCAAAACAAGGTTCGTCCTCGAACCGAAACCAATACTAAATTTCTAAGGGTTTCACTAGATCGTTCCACGATCTCGTCTCACTATCGTTTGGATTGTACAACTTAGTTTGGAATCATACACATATTTTAGGCGTCCCACCAATATATGCATTTCAGCCAAGCTCAGTTGTAGGATATCGGAACAACGCTAACATGTAACTTCTTATTCTCAATTACTTGCCATCTCGTACTTTCGATCGGACTTGGGCTCTAGCATAAGTTCTCGCAATTCTATTGCATATGCATATTGATACATACGCGATCCTCCAACAAAAGGTCAAGGCACACGATGCGATTTAAAAATCGTATTTCTCACTTTGTATGTTTCATCGGGACTATCAATCTACGCGTCGCGTCAAGCCGTCGCGCATCCGATCACAACGAGTCTCCGCAACGCCTTGCGTTCGGCGTCACTATCCAACGATTTCTGATGTTTTACTTCGTATCCTATTTCGACATGATTCTTTTTTGTTGACTTGCAAAAGCATCAACATTCAGGACTACGTCCGCTAGGTTAGGGGTGAGCATATAACGATTGAAAATCGAAAACCCAACCGAACCGAACCGAACCGAATCGAAATATGATAAATGGTTCGGTTTTTCGGTTATCGGTTCGGTTTACGGTTTAAAATTTTGAAAATTTGAAATAACGGTTCGATTTTCGGTTCTTCATCCGAAAAACCGAACCGAACCGAAAACCGATTTAGATTTAGTAATTTATCAAACTACCCACAATATACATATACTAATGTTTATTAATCCCCAACTGAGCGCACTCTCTTCTCATATTCTATGTCGGTGCTTCTTTGAGCACTCTCTCTATCTACCCTCAATCTATATATACTAATATCTTTCACTCTCTGTAATATAACAATTCATAAATACAATAACGTCATATATTTTTTAAAAAAAATTTATTTAAATAGGCTCATTTTGCTAAAAACTTGAAGGCCATGCACATTGGTCCATGAAACCGAACCGACCGAAAACCGAACAGAATTAATTTGGTTCGGTTTTTATAAAAACGGTTCGGTTTTCGGTTTTGAGAAATACGGTTTACGGTTATTTTGGTTTTCACATATTCGGTTCGGTTTGAACCGAACCGAACCGATGCTCACCCCTACGTTAGGTGACTTACCTAGACATCGTGCTCAAATCCTTCCGACGCAAGTTTAAATTGACATTGCACAAAGGCCACAATCTATCCGACATAACAGTTTACATCGAGGCGACGGTGCTCAAGACAACGATCGCCTTAACACGAAGGTTTTTACGATGCGTCTTACGTTCGATTTCCAAACGAGTAGGAATTCACTAGCCAAATTCTCAACTTATCCGTCTCGCAACATCGAATATAAGTTCAATTCACACAAGCTCAATTGTAAGGTGAATCAAATCTAACGACATAACTCGTAAGTCATTCTTTTGTCGTTCTCTCTCGTGCATAGCACGATTCTCGCAATCGCCTATTCGAATCACCAAGTTCGTTGGTGAATTTCTAGTTTGTTCATCGACCAACATAACCATTCAAGTATTCATCCGACGAATACTCAAATCTAACTATATCATTCTCAATCGAAAGTTGTTCCAACAATTCTCGATCGCCTAGACTTATCGTCAACATGCACCACACTGTATTTGTTATCGACGCAAATCTCATATGCGATATCACATGGGTCATCTTACGGTCTGCAATATTCAATTTTATTTGGCGATCAAGTCTTCTAGGGTCAGCTGTCCCGAAGCTACGCTCGATAATTGTGGATCATCACCGAAGGACAGTTTACTATGAACCATGCTATATCTTATTTCAGAGCCAAATTACGTTCTGACGATTTCTATGCGACTACCCAAATCCGTACATAACCATTTCTATCGGCGCAACCGATGCGCAACTATCCTCCGAGTAAAGTCATGCACGACCGTCGATGATTCCGCAATTTACGAAACATCTACTTGTATCGAGTTCGAGTCTATCTTATTTTGTGGTCGACACACGAGATGCCATACGCATCGAACAATCGTCGATGACTTATAGTCTCGCCCTGATCAATCACAAAATTTTCGATCAACCAAGTTCATTCATTCTCGCATCGTTATCTACAAAATTTGATAGCGCTAGGCACACTCTATTTTGTATTCTCACATCGTGCTTACATTCCCTTACGTATCGATCTCGATACGCTATATCAATTTCGATAGCGTAAGGGTCAACTTTGAATCCGTTTCAACGTCAACTTAACTCGTACCGCATACATCTAAGTTCGCAACGAACTTTTCCACACGCATCAACTCGTTCTCCGATTTGCCGCATTCCACTATACTTTGATCGCGTAACTGAGTTACCGATTATCCAATATCGAATCCTCAAGTTATACGATCTCGCCCTCTAAGTTTCACGTGTTTTTCAGTCGTACTCAAATGAGTCTCGCCGTAACGTAACCAACTATTTCTTAGGCACGATTACTCACGTTAACCAACTCTTCACCGAAGTCGCACATTGTGCGATCCGATTATAATTTGCCTCGCCTAGCATTTCTATCGAAATCGTAAGTCGTGCAATTCGATTCGTCTCGCTCAACATTTCTATCGAGATCGCAAGTCGTGCGACTCATTCGTAAGCTTGAGTTTTCCTTTTCCGTCGGTCCGATTATTACTTCAAGGCATAATCGTTCCGCTAGTCTCGGTCATCCGACCGACTTATAATTCTCGTCCGACGTATCGTTCATTGATACGAGTCTCGCCTTACCGTTCTAACCGATCATGGAAGAACACTTGCATCAACTTGCCATCGTATAAATTCTCAATCGAGTCTCGGTGCTATCCCGTCCGTTGCGGACAAACCTTCCGCAATTCTCATAATACGTTGATGTAATTCATCACACAAGTGGTATTGCATATACCACTCGGAATCGAGCCATTCATTGCATCGGTGGTATGCCATATACCACCCAGAAATCGAGTTACTTCCGTCGTAACGTACTCTTTACGAACCAACGATCTCTTCCGACTCACGATTTTCGCAGTGATCGTGCTTGATCACAACTGTAACTCTGATTAAATCAAATCCGAAACAACTCGGCTAATGTTTTTATTTGCCAACACAAGCTCGGTGCGCAACCGAACCGATTTTGTTTCTCGATTTATAACTTTTGTTTTCTTCCGTTGCATCTTGTGCAACAATTCATTCTCAATATCTGTCATACTTCGTGCAACGATTTTACTTTGATATGCGTTGCACCACGTCCAACATTTTACTTTCAATACGCATTGCACATCGTGCAACGATTTATTTTCGATATTTATCGTACCTCGTGCAACGATTTACTTCCGACATTTAAAGTCAATGCCCAAATCCGTTCAACACATTCGGTATTGACTTATCACTTTTCATCGCAACGCACATTCAAAATCAATATGTGAATCCGTTCGACACATTCCATATCCACTTTTATTTTCTTTTCAACGCATCATTTACAATCAATGCGTGGCAATTGCTGCAGCAACATTCCACGACTTTCATTGTATTGATGAAACGAACTTTTCTCATATCGATCGTTGCAAACAACGAACATCTCAAATTACAATTCACGACGTGTTGCATCTGTAGCAACAAATCCTTGAATTTACATCTCGCAACTTGTTGCACTTACAGCAACAAACCTTTTACGACTTTTCCGCAAACACCATGTAATTTCCAAAACAACACGCGACAAAATTACATAATTTATATTAGACTTATTGAATAGAACATCCAGTGTGGCATCGAGTAGAGTCAAGAGTGATTTCGATTGATGGTGGGCAACTTTTTAGAATTGTAATGAAGCAAGCGTCCAGAGAAAATTGAGCCTAGAGCTCTGATACCAATTTGTCACACCCCGACCCGTAATCACCCGAATCATCGTCATCGCAGGGGGCGTGATGCCGCACGAGCCTGGAGTTGCGCTCGTGCAATGCAAGATGACAAGTTCTCAAATGGTTATCTTTGAGTTGAACATTAACAACGAAAGGAAACAGAGTATACGAAACAATTCTCTTTATTGATATTCGAAATTGAGATTACAAAGGCTTTCGATAGCCTAACAGTATATGCCAGATTGGCTACAACACTCAGGCTCTCTCTTGCCACAAAGGATTTCACCGTTCTATACATCATGCCTTCTATATCTCGGCCGCATCAATCATGTTGCATATCCGAGCGTCAATGCGATCGCACGCTTCAATACGCTTTGGCATTCCAAGCCTCAACGCGTTCAAGCGAAGCTCTGCCGCGAGCAGACCAATCCCTGAACCTGCTAACAAACTAGTGGGGGATTAGTACTTTCGTCCTCGTTGTACTGATCAACCGCTTAACAAACTGACATTTAGTATTGTATTGATTCATGCAAACATACACTTTAGTTCTCTTTCTATGTTCTCCTTAGGATGAGTTCATGGCATATTCGAAGACTGTAAAGCATGGCAAGCATCTTATTCAATTCGCATAAGTAAACAGGTAAGCAATCTCGTGTTTATTTCGTGGCGCGACTTACCAATATCAATGCACTCGCCCTTGCACCGACGCAAGGTGAATACGCCTATCCGTTTTCCCTGTCATGTTATAAGTGTCCTCTATTCAGGATCCATCCATGCATGATATACGTATACCTTGCACTTCCAAACCCATCGCCTTTAACTATATGAAGGTCACTAGCTTTCCGGGCTAGAATGGACTTATATTTATCGAATCGAAACATAAGACGATGTTAACTCTGTGCGGTTGCTAACCAATATCAGAGGCCACTGAAATAATCGCAACAAGTGGCTTATCACATTCACCAGAAGGTCGCTACCCGTCTAAATGAAGTACACCAACAATACCGTAAACGTAATCCCTCCTAGGCTGAACGGTCCCCGCGCCCTGGTGTGCCATGTTCGAGGGAATACCCTTGCACGGGCTTTTATATCTTTAAGTCCATTCGACCATGCAACAAATCTTATCTTTCATACAACCAAGCAAGTTCGCTTATCTCTATTTCAATGGGCACAACGCCCCAATGTCCTCAACGAACGCCCGAAGGCCACGAACATTTCGAAGGTACCATGCCGTATCGACAGTTATGTCACATCCATGCTACAACTGTTCTTCCCGTCGCAACGACGCCATCTTTTGTAAATATCGTGCAACTACGCACATTCGCCTTCTTTCCTTGCATCGTGCATTCAATGCATGCCTCGAAGCCGTGTTTCCCATATTCTACGCCTTAGTATTCAACGCGTTATGTTTATGTTCCATCCTTCCGACTCGTGCAACTGAGGCACGCCTCGATAAGGTATTCAATGTTCTATCGCTCGTGCACTGAGGAACTCACACCGATATAGTCTTTCAATGTTCTAGCATGCTAACTCGTGCGCGGAGGCACGAAATAACTTATGCACTGGGGCACTCGTCGATACAGTTATCCCATGTTCTTATGGCTTGCGCACCGATGCGCTCGCCTTTGCGATATTCAATGTTCCATAGCGACTCGTACGTCTGCCGTACGATTCATTTCAATTGTTCTATCTAGTGTTCGACATGCACTATGTTTATCTCTCTATCGAGCCACGCCCGTGGCGTTGATAGGTTAACTCAGCATACAATAATATGTATTTTACTTAAGCATGACGGAGTAGGAAAGAGTGTCAATGTCCCCCCACCTTGAATCGATATGCCTTGTCATTTTGCCGAGCCGTTGCGGCTCAATTTCATAACTTCGTTGCATAGGCAACTCTCCTGACTTAGCCATTCGAGCACTTCGTGCTTCATTGAATTATACGTCCGTTTTAGCTTAACGTGCCAACGCCTCAGTCCGTCGCAAGGCGACGATTTGCTTTCGCGGACCCCTTACTGAATAAGGCAAAAGATCGACCTCTAACGTTTCAGCGTAAACGTATAGCCTGCACATGAAACCAACTAAAATCAATACTTGCATCGATTCGGACTTGCGCCTTGGTCGATTCGATTTCTTAGAATCTTCGAGCCGTCTCAACGCACTTATCCTTCGAGCAACGCGGCGCTTCGCATCGATTCACTCAATGCATTCTTTGGGACAAGACAACTCTTCGCATCGACTTAGTTCGATGTATTGCTCGGGACAATTTAACACTTTGTATCGATTCGCATCGATACGTAATCGGGTTAACGCAACTCTTCGAGTCAACGACTCAGCATAATACACCGTGCGGGACGGGGCATTACATGCCCTGTGTCTCGATTGGTTTATGGATATCCAGTATGACTGAAAATTAACCATGAGAATTATAGACTCGACCATACTAAATACTAGTTTGACTTTCATGTTTTGTTACGAATCGACATTGATTGTTACCTTGACTAAATGATTGATCATGCGTTCCTAGTTGGAACTAAAAGACTGGCTAGTTGCCTTATCGAATTGAATGAGACACGTTCATATATTAACCATGAACCATTACAATCGACTAGCCGATCTCAAATATTGGCATATGGATACGTGCAGACTTCAATTTATTTTCTACAAAGCAGCATGTGCACCTTACAGTCAAGGCATGATTATTTCGTGGCTAGGTTGATTGTTGCATTACGCTATGTAAGACCAACAACCTAACCGCACGGGTATCGTTGTAGAGTTATGCATATCGTGCTCTGTACGAAAGTACTCATTCTGAATGACCATGATCCACGGCATGAGATTTCAATTAAACATAGGGACTAATAAGTTAAATAAAATAACGATTGCATGGAGAGAATGGATTCCCGAGTTCTTACATGGCAGCCATCTCGTGACAATTAGTGCCCCGACATGTCGGTTGGTTCCCACGGATACTGCAAACCTGCCACACGGGCAGGGAGTGGTATCTGTTTATATTTTATATATATTGATGACGGGCATCCCGCTGGGACACGTCAAATTCATGATTGGCGCAATTGATTATTGGGTAGACTAGCCTTGCGTGTACATTGTAAGAACTAAGGAATCCTTTATTACATATTTCAAGGGCAACTTGGAACTTACAGTTAGCAAGCCGTAGTAGTTGTATTGCCGTTTAAATTATTTTGTTTGTGTACTGTACTTACTCTGTTAACTACTGAGATGATCAGAATATCAGGACATGACGGTGTTAGCCCAATGATTATATCATGTTTTTGAATATGGCTAATCAATTAAGTTTAACATAATGACATCACTAATATTCATATAATCATTACCATGTTGTTACTTAAACTTAGCATTGTCCTAATATTAGCATTGCTCTAAATGTTCTATATCATATTGCTATGCTTGTATCATATTGGTTTGTTTGTCTAAACATGTATTTGTAGACATGCTGCAAGCATGATCAAACATGATCAAAACAGGACATACGCAATAGAGAATTATTGATGGGCCAAAGACGGCGTTATACAAGAAGATTTCTCTGAACCGCCTAACGACCTATCCGGGGCCTCACATCGGGGGTTCCGCTGTCCAGTCAGCGGACAGGGGTCGATGGGGCAGCGCCCCCCGTCAGGGGTTCGGGGGCGAAGCCCCCGAAAGGTATTCAGATTTCCAGATCTGTTTATCTTTGGACGACCGCCGTCAAAGGAAAAAGGCGTCTTCAAGTCTGCTCAAATATTTGAAGAAAGGCGTCATCTAAGGGCTCTTAGTTTTCCTATTTCATTAATGTATTTTCTATATTTATTGAGTCTAGGAATACGATGTAAACTGCATCGTACTGGCAAATAGGCTACCCAAAAAACGTTTTCAAAATACCCTTTCATTTTGAAAACAAGCCCACTTACAAAAGTCCAAACTACTTCCTAACTGCCTGACATTTCAAAAAGCCCAAAACCAGTTTGCAAAAACCCTGACAGAACTCCAACAGAACTCAAGGAGAATTCGGCCAGAGTTCGGCCCGAATTCGGCCAGAGTTCGGTTAGTGAACGTTGCTTTTTGAACTTGGTCTCCCTGCAGTTACGGATCCCACCGAGATTTTCTCATAGAGTTCTGTCCGAATTCTGCCCGAATTCTGTCAGAATTCTGCCTTTGGAAAAACTATAAATAGAGAAGGATTTCGATCATTTTAACACACTCATTCACTTTCATATCTCTTCTCTATAAGCCTACTACTTCTTCCAAAGTATTCTGAGCTATTCATTTTCAAATCCCAAGCCAGTTACAATCCTCTAGTCGATTTGCCAGTGCGGTACGGTCTAGAAGTTTCAGAGTGGTTGTAATCGGAGGCTTGATTGAAGTTACACACTTCACAATTGAAGTTGGTCGAGTACTTCGGATCAAAGCTCGTGTTGTAGAAGTTGCAAGATCTTCGGATGAAAACTTGTGGTAATTTTTCATAGTGGATTCAACTGGAAGCTAGAGTTCTTCCGACTGGACTAGTCCTCAACAGAGGAAAACCAGTATACATCCTTGTGTTTGCGTTTGCTCTCTACTCTCTACTTTTTGTTTACATATCTGTGATATATATATTCTGTGATCTTATTACTAACATTTTTAAATAGTTAATTTCTGCTGCCTACTCTATTCACCCCCCCTCTAGAGTATTGCGCTTTACAACTCGTTCCTACAATCGGTCCTACAGACGGGTCAACTTTTGTCCTTGTTTGGTTAGGAAGTTGGCTTGAAGTGTCGTGATGTTGTGTGAACCCCAGTAGCAAACGGAGACTTATGCATCATATTTTTAACCCTTATCACTGATTTTAATTCTTCATATCGTGCTTCCTTGTGGTACTTGCTATTAGAGGTTTAACCTTTCTGGTTTTGCATGGCCAGATTTAGAGCCAGCTCTCGAGGACTCAGCTTACTCTCACCTCCAAGATGGTCAATACTAGAGGGATGATCGCAGGAGGACACGAGTGGGTTTTTTGCTTCCCTGCTTGTTTTACTACTTACTTTACTTTTGTCGCTTGGCACCGACATGTTAGTCGGACTGTCTTGCACTTACTTTTACATAATTGTAACTAAGTCAGACTGCAGCTGATAACGATTGTGTATACATTGTCATATCATCTGGCTATATTTTGTAAAGCCAGATCTCAAGAACATTTTGACTGAGCGTTTGGGACGCCTTACTTCTTTATCTTATATGTTCTCTATTACTGTTTCTTATTTGAATGATTGAGACAATAGATGTTGAGTAACCCTAGTGAGACTTTCTTGTAGTATGCACCCCCTCGTCTTTTAGACAGCATTGATCGTATTATACGATATTCATCTACCCGTAATACGTAGCTGGCTGAGTCATTACCCCGCTCTCCGGTATTCTGGTTCTAGGGTGTGACATACAACTAGAATTTTATTCATAATTCTTCTATTAATAAAGAAAAATTGGTTAATAGACTAATAGATTATAGATTTGATAGATTTGATAATCCAATTTTTTCTACAACTAGGGTTTCATCCATAATGCCCAACAAGAAGAAGAAAAATAAACTAGGGTTTGGAGAAAGAGATCTGAGAAATTAGAAGAGAGCAAAAAATTAAAATAAACTAGGTTTGAAAAAATTGATGTTCTTGTTCTTCTTGTTTATTCTTATTTTTCTTCTTCTTCTTCTTCTTCTTCTTCTTCTTCTTGTGAGGAAAGAGAGGAAAGCAAAAAAAAAAAAGTTAACTTATATACTCACATGTTGGCTAGTCCTGAGTAATTTTTTCAATGGCAAACTTGTAAATAAATTAAAATTTACTTTTGGCTAGTTCTGATCAACTTTTGATGTGCCCTTATAAATAGCATTTATTTTCTATCATTTCGTTGCTAATGTTAACTACATCAAGCGTCCACATAACTTTCTCTCATTTTTCGGTAAGGTTGATGATGCCATCTTCATGTACGAGTGTCTACCAGAAAAGCAAAATAGTCCATAGGTTCATATACCTTCAGAGTCTGACATCCAACATTGAATTTTAATATAGAATTTAACTGGATGTAAAGTGTAGTGTGTTTTTTTAATTCAGGTCTCGTTTGGTTTGCGGAATCATCGGATTGGAAAAGAAAAGTGATTACTTTCCTATGTTCAAAAAAATTAAGGAGAAAATAAAAGTGATTACATCCATCCAAGTAAGGGATCACTTTTCCACATTGAAGTATTCACTTTTTTTCCAAATTTTTTGACGTTTCCAAACATCGAAAAAAAAAATCAATAAAAGTATAATTTTTTAAAGAAAAAAAAAAGTCAAAAAATTGATTTAATTTTCCTTCCATCCTGCGAACCAAACGAGGCCTCAGGATGTAAAAATATGGTTAAAAATAAACATGGAGGTGCAATAAATGCTTGAGAATAAACATAGAGATATAAAGAATATGGATATGAAATTGTATTTTCCAAGTATCTGTCCTTTGTTCCCAGTAAAAAAGGATTCATGTGTAATTATTTTTTTCTATGCGGCACTAAAATTAAATAGATGTTAATCTTATATTTCTGCAAGAGTTCATGTTTGGTTCCAGATTATTATTTTTAACTTTTTGGAAGGCATTGGTTAAATTAAGTAGAAAATTTATTGTAGTTAATATTTATGTATTTTTAAATTAATAATAATAACAAGAACAAATCAGAGGAGGAATCACATAGCAATTTTTTTTCCTTTTATTAGTTTTTTTTCCATAGGGTAAAGTGCATTTAAATTCTCCTTAGATGTCACGAAAACGCAATTAAAGACTTCATGATTTAAAAATCCACGTTGTTTCGATTTTGTTCAATTCACCCCTTCCGATGTTAATAACCGTTAAAATGGCCTAAAAAGACGATTTTACCCCTCCCTCACTCCCACCTCTCTCTCCGGTGGCGGGGGCGGAGGGAGGAGGGGGGGGGGGGGGGGGGGGGGGGGGGAGGGGTCGGGGGGACGGGCGTTCGGGGGGGGGCGGGCGTTCGTCGGCGACGGGAGGAGGGGGGCGCCCCCCTCTCTCCGGTGGTAGGGGCGGACGGGCGCCGGCGGAGGGAGGAGGGGGGCGGGGGGGGAGGGGGAGGGGGTAAGGGGGGCTGGAGGTAATTTAGTAATTATTTTTATTATTTTTTTGAAAAAAAATGTGACTAACGGCCATTTTTAACGGCCACTTGACGGAAAGGACCATTCTGAGCAAAAGCAGAATCTAGGAAGGTCCAAATTGTTTAAGTTTTCTAAAAAAATTTATTTTGCGAACGAGACAAATCTAGGAAGAGTTTAAATGCACTTTACCCTTTTCCATATGATTTAACCCACACATAGCATATTTTACACCCTAGTCTACTCCAACCCAGCTGCGCCCAGATTTCTGGTTCCGCCTTTGGATCAAACTAATATTGATTTGGCATTATTGGGCAGGTGAGGATGCCGTTCTTCGTGCTGCACGGTGAAGCAGGCAAGGTGACGAACCCGTAGGTGAGCAGGGCATTGTACGAAAGGGCGGGGAGCAAGGACAAGACGATCCAGCTTTATCCCGGGATGTGGCACGGCCTGACGTCCGGCGAGCCAGACCACAACGAGTGGCGTGTCGACGTGCACGCCACAACGAGTGGCGTGCACGAATTCAAGGAGGCCGACATTGGCTACGAGGGGATGCAGGCTCCTCCTACCAGTGTCGACATGTGGAGGAGGAGGAGGAGGAGGAGGAGGAAGCACGCCGGCTTCACCTGTGTGGCAGTTTTGGGAGGATGCTTCCACAGACCGTTATTTGAAAGTCTTGTTTGTTTACTCAATGCATGTGATGGTTTAATAATGTTGCAAAGGAACAAATTAATAAGAATGGAATATGTTTATATATACAGCTTAAATATGTTTAACAAGTCCCTTTCTTCTTGTAACCCCATGATTAGCATATTCCTCTCACTGAATATAAGAACTGGACTGCAAATTTGAAGGCCAAACTCTTAGGCTAATCCCAAAAGTGGCAACCGAATGAGGGCATGGAAGCACAAATGTGAATACAAAGACACGAATACATATATAGCTCTTATTCCTGAAACAGATCTAGATGGAAGAATGATCAGAATTTAAGAAACTTTTTGCAAAATAAATTTTGCTTTCTACTCTTATCTTATAGGATTTCAGAGACTTATTGCAAACAAGTTTGCTCTCCTAATTTTCTTAAATTAGAATTTCGGAAACTTCATGGAAACAAGTTTGCTCTTCTAATTTTTCGAACTGAGTTTCAGTATTTTGAGTTCGCTCTCCAAAAGTAGGATTTTGGAGATTCCGGCAAACAAATTTGCTCTAGCCCTGCTGGAGTGATGAAAAGCACCATTCCTCAAAGCAAGATTCTCTTTATGCGATCGGCTTTCAGGAAGCGGCAAGTTTTCAAAAAATTTCCGGAACGCTCGTTAGTCAACTTTTTGTGACTCGAACGGACTCTCTAAACTCGACGGACCCCCTTTGCTTTCTACTTTGGTGCATCTTACGAAGGAGGCTAGTGCACGAAGCATCCTGGAGTCCGAGTCCGAACGACAAAAAATACCTTGCTTCCTTGTTGAAATTAATCCTTTTTCACTTTAGAAAAATACTCCCACATGTGCATACCTCAACACAAGCAAAGCATTATATTGAGATACTCATCATTTGGTGTAGCCGATGTGAGACTATCTTTTCTAGTCTAAAGACAAAAATACCAACAATAGATACGGATAATTAAGAATAAAATATGTATACACGGAGATTTTGAAATAGGTACACTGAAGTCTCCTATATATGTTGAACAAATATGGACAAAGGATGGAGGGATGGACACGATACGAGTATATGCACAATTTTGTCGTGGCCATGCAACACATGATCTAGTTCTTGCCAGGCACCAATAGATGCATTGCCACTAAAGGAAGGTAATTATGTAGTTTATATTCAAGGTTAATTAATTAGTATTTGTTTCGAATGAAGAGTAGGATGCCATAGCCATTTGACTGCATATATGATGTGTAATAACAGATATTTTTAGATGGTATTGCAACAACATTATTCAACAAATAGCTCAAAAGTTTGAAAGAAATTAGACAAAAAAAAAAAAAAACAACAACAACAACAACAACAACCCTATGTCTAAGCACCAGAAAGAGTCTTAAAAAGGGCTGGATAGCCTGGACTAGGAGTAATTGACAGAGCAAGGAATAACAACAACTATAAATTTGATATGTTCATTATCTATAGGAAAATAATTTATGATTTCTTAGTCAAGTGACCTATGAACTCAATAAAAAAAAAAGGCTTCATATTAGTTTCTTAAGCCAACATTAAAAGGTTGCATGCAAGAACAAAAACAATAAATGGCGACCTTCCACAGAAGGAGAAAAAAAAAAAAATAGAACAAGTATATAGCGATAACTACACAAAAATAAAATAAAATTACATAACTCAGACCAATGAAAAAAATAGAGAAAATAATTTTGTAACTTGGCGAAATCCCACATGTATCATTAACTAAGAACGAAAATAGAAAAAGACCAGCTCAATAAACCCAAGTACTGTAAGAACCATGCTAGTTCTGTCTACTAGAACTTTGACAAAACAAGAGAATGCTGTTCAAAAACCTTGTCAATTTAGTAGAAAACATTAAGAAAGCACTCTTAATGTGGCCAAAAACTAGAAAAAATATGAGGACTGAGCATGTAACTACACTAATAAGTATGGTGTTATTGTTTTTGTAAGATGTCAGGTTCATATATGTTTTCTGTTGGAAATATGTGATAGAGTTTGCATTCTTTTGTACTTGTGTTAAAAATAGTTGATTCTTAGGAGTTAGGATAGTTGGACTGACATTAGCCAAGGATGTTGCTGTCACAATTGTTTGATAATATCATCTTTGTACCCTATTTTTCTTTTAGAAATAAAACATAACTGCAAAAATCAGTACGTTGATTCTTCTTTTTAGGATCTCATAACATAAAAAGACCAGAATCCTTCAAACAGAATTCTCAAAACTCATTTTGCTAATAAGAAATGAGTAATACTATTGGTATCTCAAAATTGTCATATCTCCTTATGTGGCAGTTGACGTGATATGTTAAATAATATTATGACATGGCAGATGAGATGGCAAATTTTAACCCAAAAAATTAATTACTCAAATTTTTTCTCATGTTAATATTAATATTAATATCTATTGTTAATGTTAACGTTATTAATGTAAATGTTAATATAATTGGTAATGTTAACATTAATTTTAATTTTAATGTTAACTATAAAATTTGTCATGTCAGCTGTCACATCAACAAAGTAAGGAGGGATAATTTGGAGGAACAAAAAACATTATTCATAAGAAATACTGTTATTCATGCAGTGGAACATATAAACCAAGTTTCTATTAACAATATCTTCAGAACAATTAAAAAAAATGATGATAAACAAAATTTAACATAAAAGGAATAATAACTCAAAGGACAACCATCTCCGGAAAGAGGAACTATCACCACCGACCACCACCAGAATGCAGCATCTCTTTTAACCTCTTCATGAATCATCAGCTGCATCAGTAGCTAATAGCAGACTAACAATGTCATATGCCCAATCCATTCCTGCATCTCTTTCTCGTTTCTTCCCAACAATGGATTATTTTTATTAAGCGGAGGTGGACGACGAGTCGGCCGACGGGTTGTGGTCGCCAAAGATGCGCTTGCGGAAGTCGGAGACCATGAGAGGCAGCCCGTCGCGGAGGGAGACCTTGGGCTCCCAGCCCAGGAGCTCCTTGGCGCGGGAGATGTCGGGCTTCCTCTTGTGAGGATCGTCCTCGGTGTTCTGCCGGAACTCGATGCGGGCGTTCGGGTCGATCGTGTCCTGCACCACCTTGGCCAGCTCCAGCATGGTGAATTCTCCGGGGTTGCCGAGGTTGAACGGCCCGACGTGCTCTCCTTCCATTAGGCGCATCAGTCCCTCCACCTGCCAACATCAAAAGTTGTTCATTCTAAGCCCCCAACTCAAGTTCAGTACTAAGAAGTGTATGTCAAGCACGTTTCAGGAATCATGGCCTACCAGATCAGAGACGTATTGGAAGCTCCTGGTCTGCTGGCCGTCACCATAGACAGTCATAGCCTCCTTCCTCAGGGCCTGACAACGTTTTATGATATCCAGAAGTTAGAGAAGATATCCACACGACAACAAAAAATTGGATTGTGGTTTTTGTTGGCATAGAAACTAGGATGCACAGACACGCGAAAAATCTACTCGTGTCAGAATCGAATCAAACAAACCACGGACACACCAAAATATACTAGAACACACCAAAATAGGTGCCATATCCGTGCAACATAATAACATATCACAGAAATTATGTTAATACTTTTTTATTGAATTATATACTGTTAGTTGTAGGAACTATTTAGTATAAGCATGAACAACTTTCTTAGGATATTCCTTACAAGCTGAGATTCAGATTTAAAACTAGTCATTTTGTAGTTAACCATTTGGATTACTTTCGTTGCCACAGCTAGTCCCAACTGTTCAACAAAATTCATATAATATGGGAAAGGAATAAAGTATTCACATCACAAGATTGACAACCCGCCCACATGGGGACTTTTTTGTTGCAAGAATTGAAATCCGGTGTGTGGATTAATTTGGTTAAAGTAAAGGAAATCAATTCTTTGTTCTTTTATTAAAAAAAAAATCTAATTGTCATCAATTTTCTTAAGTGTGTCTGGAAAGACCAGGAAGTTCGGAGGAAAAGTATATATATATATATATATATATATATATATATATATATATATTGTTTTTTGGGGGGGGGGGGGGGGGAGGGGGGTGATTTTTTATCAAATTTTCTTTCGGAACCACCCTCCTTTTCTTTGGCATCCAAACACAGAAAAATCAATGACTTTCCTTTCCCTAGGTCATAACCCGTTTGGTTGTGAAGATGGAATTCCACCAACATGAAATCTCTAATTTGGCCAAAAATTTAAATATTTGTATTGGGTAGGATTCCAAGTTCCTACAAAATTAGAGAGGAAAAATTATCCCATGGACTATCTCAAAATGAATTCCTGGGATCCATAGGACATTGATAAACCTGTATGAAACATAAATATTGGCAACGTTTCGAGAACAAAATGATTCGTGCAAGCCGCCAGACAAGATTTAGAATTATAATGTCAGAATTCTCACTTCCGTCGATTAGAAGTCAATATGGGATTTCAAATCCCACACAACAAAGTCGACACTTTGGAATAACTCACAGTTTCGAAGAAAGTTCTCCACACGTTTTTCTCCAAATAAATTCCAAACTCTCGATTTCCAGACTTTTCTGTACAAAACGTAGAAACTAGAATCCTAGTTTGGTGAAGCGGAGAAATTAAGAAATATATTTGTTGAAGACCGACTTTTCTTCAAGAAGGAAAATGTTGCAACTAACACACTCTCCAATAATTTGAGTTATTATTTATTTATAAACAATATGAATTGAGATCCGAATATTGAGGCTACAATACTATGCATTTGATTTGAAGAAAAGTAAATTGCACGTGGACAGAGATCCGAGAAAAGAGAGGGAATAGTAAGTAATTGCACCTGGGCAACGAAGTTGCTGACGACCCGGCCGTCGTCTATGCACATGCGAGGTCCATACGTGTTGAAAATTCGAGCAATCCTCACCTGACCGCATTACCAGTTATTTACTTTCAATTATTCTACTCCCAATTGATCAAAAATAAAATAAAATAATAAATGAGTAAAATTATTCAAACAAAAGTGAAATTGCACCTCCACTTGGGCACCCCTGTGGTAGTCCATCGTCAATGTCTCCGCGGTCCGCTTCCCCTCGTCGTAGCAACTCCTCACCCCTTCGTATTACAAAATCAAACCATTAATACTAAATTAGTAAAAGGGACTTCATTTCTAATGCAAAGTGTTCTGATAACAAATGAATCACCGATGGGATTGACGTTTCCCCAGTAGGTCTCCACTTGGGGATGCTGGAGGGGGTCACCGTACACCTCGCTGGTGCTGGTCAGAAGGAACCTGGCGCCGACCCTCTTGGCCAGTCCTAGCATGTTCAGTGTCCCCACCACGTTCGTCTTGTAATCTTGGAAATTAAGGAAAAAAATCTTACCATTCTCCGGATGTAATTTCATTCTACCACTCTTAACAACTACTACTCATTGTATACAGTATCGCTCGGATGCCGACCTGATACAGTCGATAACGATACAGTTCGACATCTCCCAATTCGATACCAACCGATACTGATCCATATTGATCGATAATGATCAATACTGATACCGACTATTGGGTCTCTTTTTTAGTCAATTTGATAAAAATAAATTGAACAAAAAACAACCAACAAGAACGTAAACGTATATAAAAGAATGAAAACTTATATATGCCCAGGTAAACCAACTAAAAAGGGAGACTATTATTTCAAAACTACTAAAAAATAACATAAAAATATTATTATTTTTTAAATTTTAATAACTTATTAATAATTATTTGATTTTCGATATCAAAATATTCGATACCGCCCATTCCAATACTTAGAGAAATATTAGCCCCGGGCCCAAATATTTTTTAAGAGGTGATCCTAATATATTTTAAGATGTAGGTACAACCAAAATCACGACACGTTTCTGGTCCAGCGAAAATGCAAGCGCAAACTAACTGCTACACCAAATCCCCAAGTGGCCATCGGGGACAATACATGGCTGACACGTACAACTAATTTGGAGTTTCCGTGCTTGATTCCTAGGCTGTTGTCCCGTGAAAATGAAGGAAAGGGAGTATGGGCCACTGACTATTAACTCTACTCCTCCAATGCAATCTTTCAATAAATGCACACAGGTTCATAGTAACGAGGAAGAAAGCCTAATACTACAAAAGAGGATCTTATTAATCAATTAACATTTCGGAAAAAAAAAAAGGGGATAATTTAGCAAATATTCCGTTCCAAATGTTAAAACTAGCATATACCTTCAGAATTTTTTTTATCTAGCAAATGTCCCCATTTTTAGTATAGAATAATTTTTTTTTAAGATATATCCCCACTTTTTAAAAAAATTCTTCTGTTTTACATAGGATTGGGAGTATTTGTTAGATAAAAAAAATAGTGGGAATATATACTAGTTTCAACATTTAGAATAAGGACATTTGCTAAATTAACCCAAAAAGAAATCAGAATATCCAAATAGCAAAATTAAAAAAATAAACCATTTTAGAGTTTGTAGTTAAAAAAGAAACACAAGAACAATTATTAGAAACTAAATTCATATATATTAAAATAACATTTTCTTTTTCCTGTCCTAAACTAAAAAATAACAAATTATCCAGTTAAATAATTAATAATATTTTTTAAAAACTAGATAATTGTAATAATTTTATGGATTATTTAGTTCGACGTTGCTATTTGGCCCGTCCGTAGCGGACCGCCGTTGGCCTGCGCCCACATGACGGACTTCTATTGGCCCAAAACATGCAAGGGTGGGGTCCGGAGCTGCATAAGGTCAATGGAAGCTCGTCACGTGGATGCAGACCAACCGCGGTGGACGGACCAAATACCATTTTCCTATTTAGTTTTAGAAATTCATATAATATAATATTTAAAATTTGTATTTAGGTCTTCGTGTTGTTCAAAGAGGAGATTTGGGATTTGGGATGACTGTTATATTTAGTTTAGGCCTCCATAATTTTCAAAATTTACTTTCAGTTTTAGGAACTTATTCAAATTTTACATTTATGTCTCTATTTTGTATAATCAGTCCGAGTCAACCGACTTTTGGCAGAAACATCAACGCAAATTTTAAAGATTATACGAGACCGTGCAACTAAATAAACCATAACAAAAGAAAAAACCAGACTCTCCAAAAAGCAACACCTTCCTCGTGCAGCCTCCCAAAAAATGAGTGTCTCGTGTCCGTGTCTAATGATAAGACAAGAAATAAGTAGGAAGGATATGATGGTCTTGACCGGATTGAACTTGTAGTGCACCGGCGAGGCCGGGCATGCCAGGTGGTAGATCTGGTCGACCTCGAGCAGCAGCGGCTCGACGACGTCGTGGCGGATGAGCTCGAAGTTGGGGTTCCCGAAGTGGTGCATGACGTTCTCCTTGTTCCCGGTGAAGAAGTTGTCGACGACGATCACCGAGTCCCCCCTTTCGATCAGCCTGTCCACCAGGTGGGACCCCACGAACCCAGCCCCGCCCGTCACCACCACCCTCAGCCCCTTCCTCTTCAGCCCCAGCGGGACCTTCCCGCCCACCGACGACCGGAGCCGGCGCTGCTCCGCGACGTACCAGGCGGTGGTGGTTCCGGCCGCCGCCGCCGCCGCCGCCGATCGGAGGTCGGCGTCGGGGACGGCGAGGTAGGAGTCGCCTCCGGCGACGGAGGGGTGGGTCCGGGGGAAGAGGGAGAAGAGGAGGGTGGCGATGGCCACGCCGAGGAGGACGAAGAGGAGGCGGTGGACGACGGCGACGGGGATGCTGGGGAGGGAGAGCCGCCGGATCTGGGGCTTGGGGGAATACTGCCCACCGTCGGATTGGTGTTGAGATTCGTGCGCGCCGCCGCGGAAGATGAGCTCCGACGAACCCATCTTTGTTTTCTTTTTTCCTTTTCTGGAAACTAGAGAGAGAGAAAGAGAGAGAGAGAGAGAGAGCGCTGAAGAATGTCAGTGAAGGTTATGAATATATACTACAAAGAAGAGAGGCGTGTGATGGTCTGGCGGAGTAAGTTAAGGTTAGCTGTGGCTTCGAATTGTTGATTGAAGCAATTAAATTGAATGCTTTACGTGTTTGTAAGGACAAAAAAAAACTAAATATTCAAAATAGAAGATTTTTTGTTTTTCTTCATAGCTCATCAAGATGGTGAGGAGGGGAAGAAGCGTATCCTAGCAAATTTTCAATCAAGCCTCCCAACAGACGAAATTAGGTAACTAAGTAATTTCCAAGTATATTTATAGATGAAATGTCCAAAAATTGTAAAAGTTTTATATAAAATTCATCGCAAAATAACATTTTATCGCGTGCTCAGAATTAGCGAAAAATATATCAAGGGAATTCTGAATGACATTTTCACCCTTCTAATTTATTGAAAACACCTCCGAACCCTACTCCTAAAAAAAAAGTTTCGATACTTTCACTTCTTCTATACGCCGCTCAGTTTCGAATGTAGGTTTTCTCCTCCAAAATCTTTAAACCTTCCTTCAAAAACTCGTCGAAAATTTTTGGAAAGGCCGACAAACGGTAAAACTGTTAAAATGGAGGTCCAAACATCATTTCTTTGCGATTCTAAAATTTTGGAAGGCCGACAAATGGTGAAACGTTTTATCTCAGGCTCCTCGGAAATACGCTCATTTTACGACAAATCGGACCTCGTTTCGACCTCCCAGTCAAAAGTTATAGCCCTCCAAAGTTTCAACTTGCCATATAATGCAGGAGAATGACAATTCTCCGTGGTAATATCACGGAGAATGGCAATTCTCCGTGTTAATATCACAAAGAATGGCTATTCCCCTTGTTAAAATGCAAGAGAATGACTATTCTCCGTGCTAAAATGACGGAGATGTCCATTCTTCGTCATTTTAAACGGAGAATGGCCATTCTCCGTGGTTTTAACACGGAGAATGGTCATTCTCCGTATTAGAAGTCACGGGGAATAATCATTCTCCGTTTTTTAAAATCACGGAGAATGATCAATTCTCCGTGTTAAAATGACGGAGAATGGCCATTCTTCGTCATTTTAACATGGAGAATGGTCATTCTTCGTGTTAAAACCACAGAGAATTTCCATTCTCCGTGTTAAAATGACGGAGAATGGTCATTCTCCGTGATTTTAAGAATGGAGAATGGCAATTCTCCGTGGTTTTAACACGGAGAATGACCACTCTCCTTGTTAAAACTATGGAGAATGACCATTCTCCATGCTAAAATGACGGAGAATGTCCATTCTCCGTCATTTTAACACGAAGAATGGTCATTCTCCGTATTAAAAATCACGGAGAATGGTGTCACGACACGCACCCGCTTATCGGATATGAAGCGTGTCCAAGCCCAGCCTACGCCGCAGTGTCGGCGATAGAACGCTATCTATAACTCACAAGTCACTGAATCTAGAATCACTTGGAAATCTATATCTCATCCATAGAATAATCAAGACACAACCAAGATCAATGAATAACCATGAAACTGAGGAATAAAGAATATGAACTGAATGTTTCCAAGAATCAAAGTCACGTCCGGTGGACATAAATCCACTACCAATAGACGAAAATAGAGAAATACAAGAAATAAACTAACTAAGTAAAAACTACAAATCAAGACAACCCCAACTGCAAGGCACCGTGGTCAGATGATGGCTCACAACTGCTCGTCTGCTCCTGACTCAAACTTGGCTAATATCTGAAGAGATCATCAGGTCCTCAGAGGACTAGCAAGATACATAAAACATGCCTATCTAACAGTTTTATCATGCGTAAGAAAAATAAGCAAGAAAACAGAATACGACAAGTGACTATGAACACGGGTACTAGAACAACTACGCATAAATGAACTGCTGGATGAACACGAGATCAATGGAAAACCAAACCCTCATCCCGAGTGTGGACTCACGGATTTGAACTAAGCACTAACCCTCATCCCGAGTGTGGACTCTCTGGTTAGCTCAAGACAAACACCCTCGTCCCGAGTGTGGACTCTCTGGTGTCAATGAACACGACAAACACCCTCGTCCTGAGTGTGGACTCTCTAGTGCACTGGTCAACCCTCGTCCCGAGTGTGGACTCTCTGGTCGAGAAAACGATAACAAGGATTTCGCAGTTCAACTACACGTACTCGTTCTATGATACGACTCAAGCAAGGTACTGGTGAGAACAACTCCAATGTGAACTACAAGGCCAAACGTGAACACGGCTATATATCAATGAAACAACTCAACTGTATATAATATGAAGAACACATGTCCATAAACAATCAAAAGACGGGATAATGAAATGTAATGCATGTAAATAAAACTGTAGAGGAAGGTAAGGTATACTTGCCTGTGGTCCTGAGCTGCTGGCACGGGTCAAGTGCTGAATCAAGTCCAAGTAACCTATTTATTAGAGTTTATAGTGTCAATAAGCAATTGGATTCAAAGATTAACAATCTACTTAAATATTAGTCTTCTTGGCCCATTATCAAACCTCCTTGGTTTAGGTTCTATATACTACAGCTTGGCTCCTACCCTACTGCTCACATACTTTTAGATTCATTGGACTCATGTTTGGGGTACATTCTTAACCATTCTATGGGACAGAGTTCTCTATACAAGAGCCTATATATATATATATATATATATATATATATATATATATATATATATATATATATATATATATATATATATATATATATATATATATATATTCTCTTTTTAGGCTTCTAGGTCATGATTTCTTTATCTAATATAACTTATGTTCTTAACTAGGTAGGATAGGTTGTCTTTGGTTTACTATTTATATGTCGATTACACACCACTGTTTGTATTTGAGACTTACCCATATAAGCCAACATGTCCTTTTGTTCTCTGTATTCTGTTCTATGCTTTTTGGGATACCAACTATTGTATCAAGCAGCCATGCATACAGGTTGCTGTTGTCATTCTATTCGAACCCCAACTTCTGATACACTATGGTATCATGCTTCCTAATAGGTCCAACACCCTAAATTCTGATATCTTACTCAAGCCTAACATACCTTGTCAACAGGTGATGTTACTACATCTCCTTAATTTGGAAGCAGCTGTTATCTGTTACTACATCTACTTGTTTGTTATTTGAACTGTAGAAGTCTACTATTGCTATCAATTGCAGCCAATGCACTCTACATTGCCTATTACTGCACTCTATATTTCTTATATCATGCACAAGCCTCCCTTCAATGGTGGTTCACCTGTGCCCTTGCAGGCTCAAACTAGTACAGTTCACCCTTAAATGACCCCCTCTCTATACCTGGTACAGAGGTTGTCCTATTGAACGGTCGCACGAAGACACATTTCTATCATCAATCTTTCATCGACAACTTACCTTCCTGTGACTCTCTTGCTCTGCACATGTACTAATCTATATAGGTACCTACACATTCATGTATCTCTTCGCCTACTTGTTTGGTACCAGCTGACACAACAAAGCCCCCCCCCCCCCCTTCAATAGAAAAGTTGGAAACATACGAATATCACAAGATGGATATGGAAGATGGAAAAAGAGTCTCTCCATTATAAAAGGGATTTATTAGAGATTATCATCATTGCCTCCTCAATTTCTATGCTCTGTTTTCCAAGCACAAAGGCATGCCTAAGGCTTTGATACTTTCTCTACACCATTTAGATATTTACTGATACTTCACTATATGAGCTATCAATATGTAATAGTACATACAACTCCTAAACCACACACTTTTACTTGGGGTCTCACCTGAGTATTGCTCCCTGGTTGCTCAAACACAAACAGGAGTAATACCAATTCTTAGATTTGAATGGTACATGCACATATCTAATACTTAAATACCTGTATACCACCATGGTAGTTATAGAAACTGAATTTCCTTGCTAATCCTACTTATCTAGCCCGGTTTCCTGTTGTTGGTGGACTTCTATCATCCGGCTCTGACACCTGGACACTGAAAGTAACCGTTTACACAATCAAAACTTCTTCACAACTATTACTAAGGAGAAAATTGAAAGCTATCAAATATACGGTCTAAGATGTCAAGCATCATCCAACAATGATTACTTCAACAATAAACTTCAATCCTTTGGGCAAATACATTAGACATGTTGGGCTTCTACCTTACTTCCACAACTTAGTACTGTTATGCTAGGTTGGGATAAAATATAGGACCAAAATATGACCAGAAATATGTTGTTACAAAATCAGAAATATTTTAACTGCAAAAGTTGGCAATTGCCTTACGGTTGGAAAAAAATGACAGAACTCTAAAGGCTTAATTTGATACTGCATCTGGAAGACTTTATCAATAATATATAACAGATTCATTTAAGTGTACTGCAATGTGTATGTAGCATTCAAAGCATCCTACCAGAGCATATTGTAACATGTTCAACAGAACAGATTATACATTAAAGTCAGACTAATCTAATATTAATGGTAGGTACAGTTTTCCAAATGATACTAGACAAGAAACAATATCATTTTCCTTGTACAACATAAACTTAAAAGAATCTAGAAAACAATTATACTGGATTTTGTTACCAATCAATCTCAATGAAGCGCCATGACTCTTGAGAAAGGGCAGGGAGCCAAAAAAATAAGAATTGTATGATGTGGGTGAAGGGCTTCACTGAGTTGAAGAACTTTTGATGTATGTTCGTCTTTTGTCCATTACTACAAGAAAGAGGTCCTACCCCCACTAAAAGGCACAAAATCATATTTGTTTCATGTACACAAGTAAAGTGCACACACAAACGAAACTCTCAACTGACGGCAGTAACTTGCCTGCACAGGTAGTGGTATCCCAAACTCTCTGTATATAGTTATCTGATGGAAACAAATATCAGCTTCATTGGCTGGTAAGCCCTAGTCGAGACAAGGTATAGGTGTGTATATCTAATTCAGAGGTTGTCCCTCCTATTAATTCCTTTTATGCATTTACTCGAGCACTTAGTGTACATTATAAGAACTGTAAACTAATGGCAGATTGTTACCTATTGAGATGGCTGCCGTGTTCGATTGATTCTCCGACTACCGTTGTTCTTCCTCGCGAACGGAGTTTCTATGGTTTGTAGATGGATTTCTGGGTCGGCCGCCATCCCTTCCTATATATAGCTATTGCTGGATTAGGTCGTCGGGGAGGGTAGATAGGAGAATTGGATATAAAAATTTTGATTTGGCTTGATCTTAATCGGTTACAAATTTGGAGGAGATCTCCTGATGAATATATATTCATATCGAACAGGGCTTTGCTAAGGGTCGGCTCTAGGTGAAGATTTGAATTTTGAAACATTAACACTAAACACCTCCACTAATTGGGTTTGGCAAAGGGACCCTCCATTACAAGTTCTACTGTAGGATGTTTGCTTAAAAAACCCCTAATAATATATATACATAATGGCCATACTAAGACTAGTAATAATAGTAAATATATTTGTATCATTGAAAAAATAGAATTAAAGATTGGGTCAAGGGCTCACAAATCTACCCACCTTAAAATAATTTCGTCCTCGAAATTCTAATAAAGTCAAGATCTACTAGAATAAATAGTCTAGAATAAACTGCAAAAAATAATTTAGTTCTCTTAAATCAAAGTTTAATATAGGCCTATCTATACTACTACCAATATCTACTGGAAATTTTCGCCAGCTGCTCCTTGTGGTGTTGTCGCATCCTCCGTGATCATGGCATAAGCTTGTCCTCCCTTTACAGCTGGTACTGGTGGGGCAGTCGCGTTTCTCTTCGGGCAATCTCGCGATAGGTGCTGGTTGGATCCACAAGTATAGTACAACCTTAACCATCTTCGACAGTCTTCTTGAACGTGACCTCTTTTCTTACAATACTGGCAGGTGGGAAAATCTTAAACTTGTTGTGGATCTGCTTTTGGTTGCTGATGCTGCTGCTGTGTTGAGGTCTTTCCTGGAATATTGGGACGTTTTGCTGGTGTTGATTGATTGTTGCCTCCCCCGAATGCGTCTCGATTCCTCTTTGGCTTGTGACTTAGCTCTTCCTCTACAGCTTGGGCGACCTCCAGAATCTCCTCGTAAGTGGCAGCTCGACTGGTGGCGATGGCTAGGCGAATCTCGTGAGATAGTTCCTTGCTGAATCATTGCACCTTATCTTCAGTGGTGCTAACCAAGCTCTCTGCGAAGCGGCTGAGGCGAGAAAACTCTGATGTGTACTCGTCGACTGTGTGGTTGCCCTACTCTAGGTGTTCGAACTGGCTCACCAACGCCTCTCGTGCTACGTATGGATAGAATTTCTTCTTGAACAGTCGCTTGAATTCCTCCCAAGTTACGTCTGGAGCAGAAAATCGGGGTTCGCCTTGGTACCACGTCCGCACAATGTCGAAAATTTGTCCACTAGCTGACTCGATCTTCAGATCTTTTGGAACTCGGACCATCTTCAGGTATCGTTCAACGTTCTCCAACCACTCATCAGCATAGAGGATCCCCTCGGTCCCATGGAATTCCCTCCGGAGGTCCATGAAGTTCTTGGAAGTTCCAGGGCGCTGTCAGGGAGCATCTCTAATCTGAAGAGCCTCTCTCAAAGTGTCACGGAACATGTTGGCTTGCTGCTGGAAGATCCCCAGGAGTGTAACATTGTCCAGTGCCGATGGCGGAGACAGAACAGGTGCTGGATACTGTCATGACCCGTACCCAGTATAAGGGCACGAGACGTAGGTACGTCCATCCTACGTCGCAGTGTCGGCGGTAGAACGCTGTCCTGGGTCCAACATCTAACACAATCTAGAAAATACTCCGAATGGAGAATAATATATAAATGGTACTGCTCAATCACAATAACTACGGCAGAATGGAAGAAAGATAATCACAGCAGAGAGTTATAATATAAATATAAATCCTGGTGTAAAACTACACCATAACAAGTCTCAATACAACCACAAAGTCTCATAACTAAATGATAATATAAGTCTAATCTAATCTCAAGGCAAGTCCTCAGCGACTACTGGATCCTGCTGAGGGTCCAGGTCACCTGTGTCAACTAGGCCTACTCCATAGTAAGTGTCGCAGCAATCTTCATCATCTGTAATATTTCAACAGGTCCAGTCAGGACAGGAACGAATACATATCTCTCACACAGTTCATAACATGATAGAAAATATGAAACAAGCTATAGAATAATATACATGAACTGCTGATAAGGAAATGAGATTGTAAAAGAGAGAACATGATATATGAAAATAAATATATAGGATATAATAAGAGAACTGAACTAACTACGTGATGTAGAGCACAATCTGGTTATATAAACTGGCTTAGGTTATACATGACTTAAATCTAGTTTGGAATTGCACATGAAAAGGGTGTAGATCACATAACCAAATAAATACTCCCTCTGCCCCAATCAGTACACAAGGATCTGTCTAGGTTATGTTATTGCAATGAAAGTAGTACGTCACGTGGATAGCTAGTCCACATGCACACTGGATTATACATAAAGGCTCACATGATCATGAGTGTACATAAATGTCACATGAGTATACATGAATAAGTACGAATACAATGAGTAGACGATGCACATGATAAAGTACATGAGCACAATATACTCGATGTATCCGAGGGGATAACATCGTATGAAGAGATCCATATAGTACTAATCCGTGATATATCGTAACAGCAACAATTAAACTATTCTATAACAAGTAAATATGTCCAAGCAAGAATGAAACGGTTAGAGAATGTACTCGTCTGACAATCTAAGCTGCTGATGAGGATGTGTAACTGTACTGGAGTGATGTAAACCTATTTATAACAACCACAAGTAACAACAAGGTCTAATAGAACGTAAGGAATGCCTCCAATGCACTTCTACATGATTTTAGGTCCTTCTAGGTTAAAGTTGTAAGCCCACTTCCCAAATTTTTTTAATTTTTTAATTTTATTTGTTTATGATTAATTTTATGGCCATTGTGAGTCATGATAAAGCTTGTAGGTGGCCTATGATCATATTAAGGTCATATGACGTCTAGATAGCTTATATATTTAATATTTAGTTATTTTATATTTTTCTATAATTTTTGGATATTTGTAGGTATTTAATATTTAAGGTTTTATTATTTTTTAGGACTTTCAGGATTTACTGTAAGGTCATACGGGGGTATTTCGGGATCAAATATTTTTATTTGGGCTCTAAATGACTAAAAATATTTTCTAAAATATTTTAGAATTTTTTGAATTTTTTTAGAATTTTTGGGAATTTTTATATAATTAAAACCTATAGAAATAATATTTTATAGGCTTTAGAAATTTACTGTGAGGTCACATGATGATATTTTGTGTTAAAAATATTTTATTTAGTTTCTAGACACATAGAAATATTTTCTATAATTTTCTAGAATTTTTCTGGATTTTTCTGCAATTTATTTTGATTTATTTGGACTTAAAATAATTTTTAAATGATTTTCTGAATTAAATAATTAATAACCCAGAAATTCACCCATGGGTGGGGCCCACCTGTCGGCGCTGCTACAGTAACTGCCTCTCTCTCCTATATATATGCATTGTATGTTCACAAACCCTAATTAATTATAGCCTCCTCCTTTTGGAGTTTGATCCTGGTGATTTCCCGACTTTCCGAGGCGATTGCCGTCAACTCGGACCTCATTTCCGCGTGCCGTTTTTTTTGTTGGAAGCAAATTGAGGTATAGTTTCTGAATATCTAATTTATTTTTGTAATTTCTGAACCTAAATTTCTGGAAACTTCGTAGAGTGTCGGTTGTCCGAAACTTGACACGTTTTGGTGTTTTTGAGATTTCGGGAGAACCAGAAATCGAAATCATGAACCATTTGAAGTTTCGAAAAGTTAACACAGATCTCTACAACATATATTTTTTCCAGAAATTATTTCGTTCATTGAGTATTTTATTTATTCTGTGAACTCAGAACTGATCGGTTGATCCCCGTTTTGGTCACGATTAGCCATAACGGCGATATCTTTTGACCAAAGCGTGATTTTGTGGCACGGTCGATTCCAGCGCACTCTTGGCACTGAAATATACCAAGGTGCACTTTCAAAATCTAGAGTTCATAGCATTTGACTAAAAAGTCAACGGTACGTCTCGATTTGCGTGCCATGGTTTCCAAAATTGAGAAACACGACTTTTGATGGCCAAACTTGCAGTTTTAGATTATATTCAGATTATTATTAGGTTAAATTAATTTTTAAATTGAATTATTTTAGAATTAGTTATTATTAGATTAGTAACCCAACTAGCCACTATTTAGAACTAGAACATTAGAATTGATTTGCGGTTTTCGTGCACGATTCGTGGTACGATGTGTGTTATAGGTTGACAGCTTATAGATCGGCATTCTCTCATCCTTGTCTTGTGACTATGATTTGTGCAAGAATTCAGGCAAGTACAGTATTGCGATTATGTTTTAGTTCATTATAATGTTTACTCTATAGATTTCTCGTTTGATATCCCGTTGAGTCATTGCTTGATATTCCATTGAGATACCATTGTGACACGGTAGTTATCATATCCTTCTTAGCATATCATTGACTGTTTTTGATTGTTAGAGAGTCGGGAGGGGAAATACTCAATAAATACGTGAACAAACCCAATTACCGTTACCGAATGATAGCTAAGTCATACACACCCACGTATGAGTTAGCCATACCAATTACTGAATGATAGCCATCGTATGATGTGCTGTATTAGCCCAGCCGTTCACGTATTAAAAGGTATTTCACACACACATAGTTGTTTCCATGGTTCCTCTATTTAGTTCCTGTCCTGCTAGATCATATCTTACCAGTTTATATCTTGCTAGTTCATATCCTGCTAGTTCATCTCTTGCTAGTTCTTTATATACTCGTTGTCATCATTATTTCTCGCTTGTTCTAACTTATTTTGGACTAACAATATTAATTGCAATATGGTTGTACTCTGCTCCTTTTCTGACTGGATCGTTGTTATAGGTGAGGTTGACGTGCCTACTCTTGCGCTATGGACCATACGAGGGAGAGATAGAGACTCGAAGGTTAAACCATAGAAGACTAGTTAGTTGTGTGGTAGTTTTCTATAAATGTAAAAGCTTACATTCTTCTTCAAATGTAAAACTTCTATATTTTGTAAAGTTGATTTAGTTGTTGTGAATGAGCAGTTAGTATTTATAAGCACTTTATTTATTGCGGGCTAGACACCGTACTACCGTCGATACCGCGGCGTAGGCTGGGCTTGGACACGCATTCGTATCCCGAAAAGCGGGTGCGGGTCGTGACAAGTTTTTGTGGTGGTCCACGCAGGTCTGATTTCGCAAAAGATTGCGAACTTGTGGTAGTATTTAAGTTAGTCATACTACTGCAAGCCTGCGACTAGAAAATTTCTCATTCACAATTAGGGTTGATTTAATTTTAGGAGAATGAATAGGACTAAGAGTCCCTTATTCAATTTGACCCCTGGATAATTAAGATAGTTAAATAGGCCATGTGATTTAGGTAATGATTTATTGAAGTCTCGGTATAGATAAATCGAAGAATTTTTTTTAAGAGAATATGTTATTTTGTTTTGACATGTTGGTAGGATCCAAGGTGGGTAGAATATACGTTTGGTAAGTTAGGACTTCGTAGAATTCAATTCCTAATTTTGATCATTTTTTGTGCCATTTTATCTTTTGCCTTCTCTAAACCTCGTTTTATTTTCAAAACTATTTTGCGAACATTTTATTTTTATTCCTAATCTTGGTTCAATTATCTATATATTAATTCAAGTCGTCTTCGTTCATTTTGTGATCGTTTTGTTTCCAAAACTAATACTTTTACTCAAGGACAGATACTTATATTTTCTTATCATGATCGACTTGTTTGAATTTATTGAAGTTCCTTTGAAATTCTTATGGATATAGTTGAAATAATTTTTGATGACTTGCAATGGTAAGGCAGATGCGCACTGTCCCTATTTATTTGAATTATGGAGACTGCGGGTTCACTGCAGACAGAAGCGCACTGGCGTGACATGATCCCTAAGTTGAAATAATTTCAAGTATGCGTAGGTTGTCAAATATTACTAAAACTATATCCTAGTTGTATTATTGATCTTTTGATTTATTATGTCAATATTGGGTAGAGTTGATAAAGTGTTCGATAACATATTATACTTGAGTCATGAAACTAAGGGTTCACGGCAGCCTGATGTACACTGGCGAGGCATGGATTCTCGGTTAAATGACTTCGGATATACTTAAGATTCTCGAATATCATAGCGACTATATCTTTTATTGGCATACGACTATTAAATTTTTTTTCTTTAAAATTTATTTGAGGTCTTATGTTTTGTTACCACCTTCTCTACAACTAGTAGTTCTTTATTTCTTTCATATTTTTCTATTTTCGAATCGTCATATTTTAAACCTATTTTGATTTCCTTTCACTATATTTCTAAAACGTATTTATATTTTGATTCTATATGCTTGATCAATTTCGATCATTCATCACATTATTTTTTTTTATTATATTTTTTGTCGTACTTATTCATATCGATTGGTCATGTCATATTTTGATGATATTTTTGGTTGTGCCTATTTGTATCTTTTGAAATTTCGAGGACGAAATTTTTCTAAGATGGGTAGATTTGTAAGCCCACTTCCCAAATTTTTTTAATTTTTTAATTTTATTCGTTTATGATTAATTTTATGGCCATTGTGAGTCATGCTAAAGCTTGTAGGTGGCCTATGATCATATTAAGGTCATATGACCTCTAGATAGCTTATATATTTAATATTTAGTTATTTTATATTTTTCTACAATTTTTGGATATTTGTAGGTATTTAATATTTAAGGTTTTATTATTTTTTAGGACTTTCAGGATTTACTGTAAGGTCATACGGGGGTATTTCGGGATCAAACATTTTTATTTGGGCTCTAAATGACTAAAAATATTTTCTAGAATATTTTAGAATTTTTCTGGATTTTTTAGAATTTTTAGAAATTTTTATATAATTAAAACCTATAGAAATAATATTTTATAGGCTTTGGAAATTTACTGTGAGGTCACATGATGATATTTTGTGTTAAAAATATTTTATTTAGTTTCTAGACACTTAGAAATATTTTCTATAATTTTCTAGAATTTTTTTGGATTTTTTTGCAATTTATTTTGATTTATTTGGACTTAAAATGATTTTTAAATGATTTTCTGAATTAAATAATTAATAACCCAGAAATTCACCCATGGGGGGGCCCACCTGTCGGTGCTGCTACAGTAACCGCCTCTCTCTCCTATATATATGCATTGTATGTTCACAAACCCTAATTAATTATAGCCTCCTCCTTTTGGAGTTTGATCCTGGTGATTCCCCGACTTCCCGAGGCGATTGCCGTCAACTCGGACCTCATTTTCGTGTGCCATTTTTTTTGGAAGCATATTGAGGTATAGTTTCTGAATGTCTAATTTATTTTCGTAATTTTTGAACCTAAATTTCTGGAAAATTCGTAGAGTGTCGGTTGTCCGAAACTTGACACGTTTTGGTGTTTTCGAGATTCCGGGAGAACCAGAAATCGAAATCATGAACCGTTTGAAGTTTCGGAAATTTAACACAGAGCTCTACGACATATATTTTTTCAGAAATTATTTCGTTCATTGAGTATTTTATTTATTCTGTGAACTCAGAACTGATCGGTTGATCCCCGTTTTGGTCACGATTAGCCATAACGGCGATATCTTTTGACCAAAGCGTGATTTTGCGGCACGGTCGATTCCAGCGCACTCTTGGCGCTGAAATCTACCAAGGTGCACTTTCAAAATCTAGAGTTCATAGCGTTTGACTAAAAAGTCAACGGTACGTCTCGATTTACGTGCCATGGTTTCCAAAATTGAGAAACATGACTTTTGATGGCCAAACTTGCATGTTTAGATTATATTCAGATTATTATTAGGTTAAATTAGGTTTTAAAGTAAATTATTTTAGAATTAGTTATTATTAGATTAGTAACCCAACTAGCCACTATCTAGAACTAGAACATTAGAATTGATTTGTGGTTTTCGTGCACGATTCGTGGTGCGATGTGTGTTATAGGTTGACAGCTTATAGATCTGCATCCTCTCATCCTTGGCTTGTGACTACGGTTTGTGCAAGAATTCAGGCAAGTACAGTATTGCGATTATGTTTTAGTTCATTATAATGTTTAATCTATAGATTTCTCGTTTGATATCCCGTTGAGTCATTGCTTGATATTCCATTGAGACACCATTGTGACACGGTAGTTATCGTATCCTTCTTAGCGTATCATTGACCGTTTTTGATTGTTAGAGAGTCGGAAGGAAAAATACTCGATAAATACATGAACAAACCCAATTACCGTTACCGAATGATAGCAAAGTCATACACACCCACGTATGAGTTAGCCGTACCAATTACTGAATGATAGCCATCGTATGATGTGCCGTATTAGCCCAGCCGTTCACGTATTAAAAGTTATTTCACACACACATAATTGTTTCCATGGTTCCTCTATTTAGTTCCTGTCCTGCTAGATCATATCTTACCAGTTTATATCTTGCTAGTTCATATCCTGCTAGTTCATCTCTTGCTAGTTCTTTATATACTCGTTGTCATCATTGTTTCTCGCTTGTTCTAACTTATTTTGGACTAACAACATTTATTGCAATATGGTTGTACTCTGCTCCTTTTCTGACTGGATCGTTGTTATAGGTGAGGTTGACGTGCCTACTCTTGCGCTATGGACCATACGAGGGGAAGATAGAGACTCGAAGGCTAAACCATAGAAGACTAGTTAGTTGTGTGGTAGTTTTCTATAAATGTAAAAGCTTACATTCTTCTTCAAATGTAAAACTTCTATATTTTGTAAAGTTGATTTAGTTGTTGTGAATGAGCAGTTAGTATTTATAAGCACTTTATTTATTGCGGGCTAGACAGCGTACTACCGCCGATACCGCGGCGTAGGCTGGGCTTGGACACGCACTCGTATCCCGAAAAGCAGGTACGGGTCGTGACAAAAGTTAACCCTTGGTCAACTCTGGTCAACCTGGTCAACTCTGGTCAAACCTGGTCAACTCAAGGTCAACTGGTCCGTTTACTAATTTTTAGGTCACACACAAGTTTCTAGGTCATTCTAAGTTCGTTTGAGTTGAATTGGATCGAGTTTGACCCAAAGTTGACTTTTGTCAACTTGTCGGTCAACTCGACTAAACTAAGGTCTTTGGGTCGATCCTAATCTGTCCCAATACTCCAATGGTTACAAACACTAACATATAAACACACATAAACTATATTCTATCAACCAAAAGCATATAGGCATATATATACATCAAAGTCATCTTCAACAGTTCGTATTCCCCCATCACTTACGTTGTATAGGAGGATGCGTGACTTCGCGTCGAGGGAGCCTGTCAGTAGTGGCACGTGAGGAAGTTGCAGGAGCTTTCCCCTTGGCCTGAGCATCGGATTTTTTGGGAGCCATTGCTGCTGAGAAGGGGAAGAAGAAGTCGGAAAAGATGAAGTTCGTCGGGCCTTCTGTGGATTCTCTCTCTCTAAAGCAAGTAAAGAAGGAAAGAAGTGATTTATGGCTTTATTTATAGGCTCTAAAGAATTCCAAACGGCATTATCATTATTTGCTTCGATTTAGGAGCTTTATACGAGATCCTAACTGCACAGAATCCCAATAGTCCAATTATTTTGGAGTAAATCTCTCATTAAAGTCATCTCAGCGTGACTAAATTCATTTTATCATCTTGATTTCAAAGTATTTTGAAATAATTTATCATTTTTCGAAAACTTTGAAGGGGGTTTTGTAGGCCTTAAAAATGATAGTCATGCTGAGTTGATCAGGACAAAGTCTGAAAGTCACGCTGAGTTGATCAGGACAAAGTCTGAAAGTTACGCTGAGCTGATCAGGATAAAGTCTAAAAGTCACGCTGAGTTGATCAAGACAGAGTCTAAAAGTCACGCTGAGTTGATCAGGACAAATATTTAAAAGTCACGCTGAGATACAGCTCATCATTTGTCAGAGTGTCATTATGACTGACAGTACGACAGTCGAAGAATGTCTCCTCGTATGACACGTATGCACGAAACTCGAGAGATCACAGCCGACTATTGCGTGATTTTTGAAATCTTCTTCAGCAAAATTCAGCCTTCACCAAGTTGGCGTACCAAAAGAGCTTATTGTCATTTAATGCGACTGACAAGGTAATCACTGTCAGAGATTTTGTGTCAGTCGAGGCACGTCGAATCAAGACAGCTGGCAGTCCTGACTCAAGTCTGCGTGTATTTTGAACTTCTATGTTCCTGCCTCAAGCTTGCGTATATTTTGAGCCTTCTGCCTCAAGTCTGCGTGTATTTTGAGCCTTTTCCCCCCAAGTCTGCGTGGATTCTGAAGCTTTTTGCCTCAATTCTGCGTGGATTCTGAAGCTTCTTGCCCCAAGTCTACGTGGATTTTGAAACTTTCTGACCTAAGTCTGCGTGGATTTCGTCTTCAACAAGTCTGCGTGGATTTCATCAAATTGGAGTACGTGGCAGCCATGCCACTGATCTCTCACCCGCGTGTCCTGTAACTTGCATACGACTCATGCATGATTGCCATGTGTCCAACAGTTACAGGCCACGTCCAGTAACTGCTCATAACCTTGCGTATGTTAAATCCTGCGTGATTTTCAACTAGGCATAGGTTGTGAAGACAGTTATCCTTTCAGTTATTTTTGACTCTATAAATAGAGTTCTTTTCTCATTCATTGTACAGGGACAGATATCTAAATTGCTGTTAAAACTTTGAGAGCTTTTTTTCTTCGCATCGTCCAAGGGATAAAGCGATCGTCTTCTAGATCGGATTCCTACAGTTGTAATTTTCCCAGAAACACAATAAATAAAGTGAATTTATTTATGGAAAACAAATTGGCGACTCTGCTGGGGATAACCATCTCCTCTTCTGAGATGGCAATAACTCAATGCGACACTTCGTCAGTTGGCTCGACGAAGAAGGTGATATCGATCCAGTTCGATCAACTCGCCTACGAAGAAATGCAGCGGGCTAAGGGTGGCAAGCCCACTTCAGCCTCCATCACCACTGCCAAGTCGAAGGGACGATCTGTCTACGTCCCTAAGAATCTGTTGGCAACCAATGGTGAAGTTTCTGCCACAGAGTCTACTCTTAACACTGGCAAGGACTCTACTTCAAGCACGCACACTCTTGTGTGCTCGAAGACGACAGCAGTCAAAAGTCACGCTGACAGCACTGGCTCCTTAGTCAAGCCTGTTCCAGCGTGCAATTTCAAAGTCAAAAGTCACGCTGGCAACACTGGCTCCTTAGCCAAGCCTGTTCCAGCGTGTAATCTCAATCCCAATAGTCACGCTGGCAGCACTGGCTCCTTAGCCAAGCCTGTCCCAGCGTGTATTTCTAAATTGAAAAGTCACGCTAACAACACTGGCTCCTTAGCCAAAACTATTCCAGCGTGTATTTCCAAGTCAATTCTTCCTGACTCAGTGTGCGTACCAAAATCTGGCTCTTTAGCCAAGACTTTATACGCTGACAATACTGACTTCTTAGCCAAATTATCACCAGCATACTCAAAGAAGAATAACTCTTTAGCTATCTCTTCTTCTTTGCCAAGTTCTACTAGAACTAGGGATGGTCTTGCTAAAACTCCTCCACACAAAGTCCTTTCGAAAAGAAATAACTCTTTAGTTGTTTTTTCTGCTCCTGTAGTGTTTACTTCAGGAAACAGCTTTGACTGACAATTTTGTTAGTCAAAGAAAAGGAGATGGTCTTTTGACTACTCTTCCTTCTGGATATTCTATGTCTCAAAACTTGAATAAGTCTAAGAAGAAACATTCCTTAATGTCTTCTTCTACGACTTCTTCGAATTGGGCACAGAATTTGTCTATAAAAGAGGGTCTGTTACCGACTCCTAATCAAGGGGGTGGTTCAACTCTTCCTTCTCTGCAAATATCCAGATCAACGAAAGGAAAACTCCAAGTATCAAAAACTAATGTGTTACCTCCAACTGATCTAAGAACAAAACTCAATCAAATCTATTTGGGAAGCACTTCTGGTGTCAAAAAATCATACCAAACGGGAACAAAAGCAAGAGATCCAGATGCAGAGTATGCTAGAAATTATGTGGCTCAGATTAATCACTCTCTATATAATCAAGAGCCATCAAGACCCAAGAACCGGAAATATATTCCTAAAAATACACAAAGAATGTTCTCTGATGTACCCCAATCTTCACAGACAGATTTACGAGAACATCTTCAACAGAAGAAAAGGAATAATTCTGTGTCAATGGATCTTGACCATGCTGAATATGACTACCAGCCAAGAGTCATAATTCAATGGAGATGTCAATCAATGGATCAGGACCATATTGATGATGAATGTAATTTTCAGCCGAGAGTCATAATGTAATGCAGATGTCAAACTAAACGACAATCTGTCTTCAATCGGATTCAGTGTGAACCTATGCCTGATGAAGATGAACCTCTGTTTGCTTCTGTCAACATGACCTCTCGGGATACTGGGAGTAGAAATGATAGTCCAGATGGAGTATACAGAGGCACCAGAGCAAGAATCCTGGCTTCTAGTCAAAGAACTTTGATTTCTGAAGATGATTCTGAATTTCTTGGAGAATCTAACTTCCCACCTCTGCCTACTGGGGGTAGTTCTCCTACAAATGACTTTGATACACAAAGTAATGATTCAGAACAAACAACATCCACCAATTCATCAATAATCCCTCGTACAGTCACGACCTATATGGTCGATGGGAATACTGATGAACCTTCTTCTTCCATGACTCCTCAAGAACAAAGAATTGCTTCTTTGGAACAGCAAATGAAGTCTATGTCTGACACTATGAAGTCGATGTATGAACTTATGGCAGCCCAGATGCAAAATTGACAGACTATACCAGATGCCATACCAATTGACACTGGTGTAAGTCCAGTACATGTTCCTCCAACAGTACAATCCAATACTTCTGGGCAAGCTCAACCAGTTCCTAGTCACTCCGGAGCTGGGGGTAGTGCTTATAATGCTGTTCCTCTTCCCAACTCTTCTCTACAAGCTACAACTCCACAATCTTCCGGAGTTGTTACTGAAGAATTAAGGAATCTCTGAACTCAATTTGAGGCATTCAAACAGAAAGATGGTTTACAAAGGTTGGGCATCAAGCAACCTTATCCAATAGAATGGAAGCAAGTATCGTATCCTCCTAAATACAAGCCTCCTACTATCTCATTCTATGATGGAACCACTTCTCCGAGTCAGTTTATTAATCACTTTGAAGTGATGACTGACCAGCTGCAACCAAGTGACGCCCTCCTTACTCAGGTGTTTGTCGGATGTCTCAAATGAACGGCTTATGAATGGTATAGAAGTCTCCCGGATGGGTGTATTACCTCATTTGTCGGTTTCAAACAAATGTTTCTTGAACGGTTCTATGAAGGGCTCAATGACATGACTATGTCTGCTCTTATAAGAATCAAGCAGAAAAATAATGAAACTACAGAGGAATTTATTGAACGGTTTCGAAGAGAAGCTCTGAAGATGCCTCTTGGAACTCCTGATGCTGTTACCATTGACACATGCAAATCAAATCTGTTACCAATCATCAGCATGTGGACAGGATCTACTCAATTTCAAGATTGGCCTTCCTTTATAGTTAGTGCCAAGGCTGCAGAAATTAGTGCTGAAACCTTCAAAGGTTTAGGAGTGCAGATGACTCCCAAAGAGACAGGTCAAAATACTAACAATAATGCTAAATCCAATACTCGCAAGGAAAAAAAAAACCCTTGAAGTTAATCTTCAGAGTAAAGATGCATCGACTGTTCAAACTCCTCCTGCCTCTACGACTCAACAACCAAGAGCACCTCGTCCCAAAGAAGAATACTCTTTTGATGACGACGATGTCCTTGGTATCTTTGAATGTCTGCTGAAAGGTAATAAAATACAATTACCTGAAATCAAGAAACCTGATGAAGCTGGTAAGACGGATCATCCTAAATACTGTCCATACCACAGAATATTGGGTCACACAATTCGTACATGTTATGTACTGAAAGGAAAGATCCAGGAAATGATTAAATCTGGAGCTATCTCTCTTACTCCGAAAGAGAAGACCGTCACCTCAAACGTCGTCTCTATGCAATTCGGAGATTTCCCTTCTCAACTCCTTGAAAGTGGGATCGTTCCCATTCCCAAAGCAACTCTTGAAATAGTGAACATTCCTCCTCCACAGTCTGAAGGATTAGTACCAATCACTATGAAAACAGGAGAAATCATATGGATTCATCCTGATCTAGTGGCAGATTTTGAATCTCCTCCTCTTCAAAAGACTACTTTCCGAAAATCTAAGAAGGTTGGAAAAACTAAGTCATGTCATATGACTTCTTTCGGATCTACTTCCGACACAGAATCAAAAGATAAGGAAGAAGCACTTGCTGGTGCCACTAAAACAGGAAAACCTTATCTAAAGGATTATTTCAAGAGTCCTGAGGATACTCCTGATATCCCTCCTGCTGACAAAGATGCTCCTAATGTTCCTCTTGAAGAAGAATCATCCACAGCACCTGTTCCTTCAACTGCACCGGTTGAACCTACTCCTTCCAAGCCCACAGCTCTTGAGAAAGGCAAACAACAGGTTCGATTTGATAAACCAATCAAGAAGTCCCCTCCTCTTGGACTTCAGAAGCCTTATAATTTCGACATTCTAGCTCAACTTGCTAATACTCCAGCAAGAATGTCTCTTTTTGAACTTCTACGTCTTTCTAAAGAGACTCGGGAGACGTTAAATGAGGCACTTCTTCAGGCTGACTCTTGTCTTGCACAATTAAAGAAGCCAAATGAAGAACCTGCCACTTGCTTACATTGCAACAGTGTATTGGAGATTATCCCAAATATTACCTTTGCACAAGACGACATGCTACTGGAGGATAATCGACATGATCGGCCCCTCTACTACACCGGTTATATCGATACGATGAAGATAGATCGTATCCTTATTGATCCTGGATTTGCTATAAGTATAATGCCAAAGAGTTTGTTGGATGAACTAAAAATCCCTCTTCACAAGCTTTCCAAGACGGTTACTACTATTCTGGGATTCAATCAAAGCCGAAGCGAGCCTTTGGGAAAGATTCATCTGAAACTTCAGATAGGCGATTTCAGATCCAAAGTCACTTTCTATGTGATCGAGATCGTAGGGTCTTATAATCTTCTTCTGGGGAGGCCCTTTCTTCATGAAAATAATGTAGTGCCTTCTACTCTTCATCAGTATTTTAAATACATTGACAGCAATGGAAGAGTACAAAAGGAAATTGCTGATATAAATCCCTTCCATGGGATTAAAGCTTATTTCAATGATTCCCGGATGTATAAAGAAGAATATACAAGGGTGATACAAGCTATGGAGAAAGAGGATCCGCAAAGTGAGACCTTGATAATTCCTGTTAAAGGTCGAACTACTCAGCAACAATCTCCTAAACCCTCTAGAGAAGGTTCTTTCATTATTCCAGTGAGCGGACGGATCTCTCCATTACCTCAGTCGTCTACTCAAGATACACTGATCATTCCTGTCAGTGGGCGTACTACAGTTCCTGTATCTTCACAAATAAAATAGGATACTCTGGTAATCCCTGTTGGAGGGCGGACTACTCTTCCATCTCAAGCTTCAAGGGAGCTCACCTCTTCTGAGCCATTTGTTAACGATCTTAATCGAAACAAAACTTCCTCTCGTTCTTTTTCTCCCCCCTTAGTCATTGATTTGGCTAAGATTTCTAAGGCCCAGCCTTCTCCCAATGTAAATACTACTGCTTTTAAATTTAATGAAAAGTCTCCATCTTTGTAGTATATTGATGTGTGTAATCATGTTCATAGTTATTTGCATTTGTTAGATGACTTGAGAACAATAACCATAGGAGTTGTACAAACTTTTCATATAGATGTATCCCTAGAATCAGTACGAACTTCATACTTTCTGGTTCCTAGTAGGAAGCCAGGAGACATTCCAATATTCTTCTACAAAGGGCCCCAGAATCCTTCTGATTTAGAAGATGATGACAAAAAACGATGATACTGGAAGATTACAACTACGTCGTTATAGTCAACAATCTAAAGACATCATCAAAAATATGGGCTATGATTTCAAAACTGGCCTTAGTGATGGTAGAGGAAGAAGAATGCCTGTTCGGATTCCTCCTCTGAAATATGGGAGGACGAAATGCGGATTAGATTATATTGCTCCTACTCCCTTTATCAATACTGTCCATGAAGATCCCGAATCTGACGAAGATAAGAGATCTGATTCTTCTAGTACCACCTCTTGGGATTCTGATACAAGTATTGGTGACTTCCACTACAATATTCTGTCTTCCAACATGGTCTCCATTGACGGTTCTGAAGAAGATGATGAAAACGAAGATGGGTTTGAAATCTCCCCTGAATCAGAACAATATGCCCAAAGGTTAGACAATCAATGGGAGTTCCGGTTCGAGCAAAAAGAACCTCCGACTGAAGACAAACTTGTTCAAATAGATGTTAGTGAAGAGGGATCCCCCAAACCAATATTCATCAGTGAAAGTCTTTCAGAAACTGATAAGCAAGACATGATTAAGCTTATTCGAGAATACATCGATGTCTTTGCTTGGAGTTATGAAGATATGCCAGGACTTGATCCACAAATCGCAACTCATAAACTCAATATCATGCCAAATGCTAAACCGGTCAAACAACAACAGCGACGATTTCGTCCAGACGTTATGGATGCAATTGAAGCTGAAGTCAATAAACTCATGGCCTCTGGGTTTATTAGAGAAGAACAACATCCCGATTGGGTGGCTAATATAGTTCCTGTTCTTAAAAAGACTGGCAATATCAGAGTTTGCATAGACTTCCGCGATCTCAATGCGGCATGTCCTAAAGACGAATTCCCTCTACCAATTACTGATGTTATGATCGATAATACCTGTGGATTTGAGCGGATGTCATTCATGGACGGGTATTCTGGGTACAATCAGATTAAAATATTTCCAGATGACGAGAAACACACTTCTTTCAGAACGCCGATAGGTACATACTGTTATACAGTTATGCCATTCGGTTTCAAGAATGCAGGAGCAACTTATCAACGAGTCATGAGCACTATATTCCGTGAACATTTGCGGAAAATAGTCGAATGCTACGTTGATGATATTGCAGTCAAAAGTCGACAAAAGGAGGATCACATCCAAGATTTGAAGACTATTTTTGATCTAATGCGTAAGCATCAATTAAAGATGAACCCTACTAAGTCCTTCTTAGGCGTCTCTAGTGGCAAATTTCTCGGCTTCGTCATTACCTCGAAAGGTATACACGTGGATCCCGAGAAGATCAAAGCCATCCAAGAGATGCGTCCTCCACGCACCTTAAAAGAGCTACGAGAATTTCAAGGAAGGATCGCTTATATCAGGAGATTCATCTCTAATCTTTCAGGACGCTGCAGACCATTCAATAAACTTATGAAGAAAGGTGTTTCTTTTGTCTGGAATGATGAATGTCAGAAAGCATTCGATGATATCAAACAATATCTGATGAGCCCTCCAGTATTGGTACCTCCTGTCTCAGGAATACCGTTCCTCCTATATACCCGAGCAATGAGTCATTCATTGGGTGCATTGCTCGCTCAAAAGAATAAAAATGGTCATGAACAAGCCATTTACTATCTCAGTCGTACTATGACCGGAGCTGAACCTCGATATTCACCGGTCGAAAAAGAATGTCTAGCCCTAATGTTCGCTGTTCAAAAGACACGACATTATATCATTGGCCAGACTATTCATGTCATCTCCAGGATCAATCCTATACGAGTCATGATGAAGAAACCAAGTGTTTTAAATTCTCGATTGGCTAACTGGGGAATCTTACTTGCTCAGTATGATATGCACTATATCCCTCAGAAGTCAGTCAAAGGACAAGCTTTAGCTGATTTTCTGGCTGCTCATTCAATTCCAGAAAATTCAAAACTCTATGATGAAATCCCAGATGAAGTCCTAGACTCAAACCAAATTGCTGAAGAAGATCCTACTTGGCGTCTATTCTTTGACGGAGCTTCAAGAATAGGTCCTAATGGTGACATTGTCGCTGGAGTTGGAATTGTGTATCACCAGAAGGTCTTGCTATCCAAAGAGCTTATTCTCTCGATCAACCATGTTCAAACAATGTAGCTGAGTACAATGCACTGCTTATTGGTCTTCAACTCGCAAAACATCTGAATATTCAATATTTGGAAGCGTATGGAGATTCTAAACTCATTGTCAATCAGATAAGGGGTACTTATGAAGTTCGCCACCAAGATCTGGTTCCTTATCATAGATCGGCTATATCTATGGCTTCTTCATTTGAAGGGTTCTTCATCGAGCATGTTAGGCGAGCATGTAACACAGAAGCTGATGCTCTTGCTAATCTTGCGGCGGTGTTGGCTATTCCAATTAGACGTCAACAAATGATTGTTGTCTGCAATCGAGAATTATTTCATCTCGAAAACAATCTAACTTTAGGACTTCCAGTTGACATTGAAGAATCAACATCTCATGATGTCAATGCAACAAGAGGATTTGGACTAAGTCGTAAATCATTATCATCTTCATCTGATGCTAGCATGGAATTCATCTTCAGTAATACAGCTGAGATTCAAAATACGAATAAAGATTGGAGACTTCCTTTCTTAGACTTCATATTGTATGATATTCTTCCAGATAATCCGAGTGAGGCAGCATCTATCAGACGACGATCACTCAGATTCTATTACAATGATAGAATTTATGACGGTCTACTTCTTCGATGTATTGCCGGTGATGAGGTTCAACAAATTATTCGCGAAGCACATGATAGAATTTACGGAGCACATCAACCTGGACCAAAACTTTAAGACCGTATTCGACGTATGGGTTATTATTGGCCCACTATGGTATCAGATGCCATCGAATATGCAAGGAAGTGTAAAGCTTGTCAAATCCATGCAGATTTTATTCATCAACCCTCAGAATTTTTACATCCAACGGCAGCATCATGGCCCTTCGAAGCTTGGGGCATGGACATTATCGGTCCGATCAATCCGCCGTCATCAAAAGGTCATCGGTTTATTCTCGCAATAACCGAATATTTCTCCAAATGGGCAGAATCTATTCCTTTATCTGAAGTCAAAACTTCCAATGTTATCAACTTTATCAAACATCATGTCATCTACAGATTTGGTGTTCCTCGTCGCATTATTCATGATAATGGACCACAATTCGTCAGCCAAAAATTTACTCGATTCTGTGACGATCATCGGATTAACAATGTGGCTTCTACCGCATATAATCCGGCAGCTAACGGATTAGTAGAAGCTTTCAACAAAACCATCATCAAACTCTTAAAGAAGTTTGTCTCTACTAACAAACGTAATTGGAGTGAGAAACTCGGCGAATGTTTGTGGGCTTACCGCACTACAGTTCGTAATGCTACTAAATGTACACCTTCTCTCTGATGCCCTTCGGTTGTAATTTTTGTGCTATGGCATCCCCGAACAGAAATGCTGGTTTCTTGTGGGACACCAAATCAAGACTCTGAAAGGGTTGACCATTCATCAGACAAAGTAGAGTTGTATGATCTTGATTTGCCAACAATGACAGTCTGGCTTCTGGAAGGTCAAACTGAGGAAAGTGCACATGAGATAAATCATGTTTAAATGAAAAACTCAAGTGCCCTTCATAATCTGCCTCTTCACTTCGGATGTTCACTACAGAAAATCAAAGAAGACAAGGTCAGATATGTATGTCTATAAGCTTTATGCGTGTATAGCAGTGTTTGAAGGAAACTTCAAAAGTCACGCAGACTTTAGACAGATATACTTTCAAGATACGCTGAATGGATTATTCACGCAGAGGATTAATTCACGCAAAGTTCAGACAGACTAGAATGAAAGTCACGCATTATTGTCAGAATCATATTGAAATAAAAATGACAAAATATACGCTGACAGATCGAGACTAATCTATCCAGAGGATGACTCTCATGAAAGCTGCGTGAATAATTCAACATTGACATCTTTGCCAACATTTGAAAAATCACGCAGAGTCATGAAAGCTGCGTGAATAATTCAACATTGACATCTTTGCCAACATTTGAAAAATCACGCAGAGTCATGAAAGCTGTGTGAATAATTCAACATTGACATCTCTGCCAACAAATGAAAAATCACGCAGAGTCATCATGAAAGCTGCGTGACTATTTCAACATCGACATTTCTGCTAACATAAAAAATCACGTAGAGTCATGAGAGTCATGCTCTTTTGCGTGAAACACAGAGCTTCGTAAAAACGAAGATGTGAAGTATGGCCGACCCTAAAGAGGGGGCATACTTTATTAAACATCCTATGCCCTAAGAAGGGGGGATATATTTCTGAAGTTCATTATTTGTTTTAAGATCCTAAAAATTCTATGTGGAGTTCATCTTCATCAAAGTCATCTTCATCAAGTCATCTTCAACAGTTCGTATTCCCCCATCACTTACGTTGTATAGGAGGATGCGTGACTTCGCGTCGAGGGAGCCTGTCAGTAGTGGCACGTGAGGAAGTTGCAGGAGCTTTCCCCTTGGCCTGAGCATCGGATTTTTTGGGAGCCATTGCTGCTGAGAAGGGGAAGAAGAAGTCGGAAAAGATGAAGTTCGTCGGGCCTTCTGTGGATTCTCTCTCTCTAAAGCAAGTAAAGAAGGAAAGAAGTGATTTATGGCTTTATTTATAGGCTCTAAAGAATTCCAAACGGCATTATCATTATTTGCTTCGATTTAGGAGCTTTATACGAGATCCTAACTGCACAGAATCCCAATAGTCCAATTATTTTGGAGTAAATCTCTCATTAAAGTCATCTCAGCGTGACTAAATTCATTTTATCATCTTGATTTCAAAGTATTTTGAAATAATTTATCATTTTTCGAAAACTTTGAAGGGGGTTTTGTAGGCCTTAAAAATGATAGTCATGCTGAGTTGATCAGGACAAAGTCTGAAAGTCACGCTGAGTTGATCAGGACAAAGTCTGAAAGTTACGCTGAGCTGATCAGGATAAAGTCTAAAAGTCACGCTGAGTTGATCAAGACAGAGTCTAAAAGTCACGCTGAGTTGATCAGGACAAATATTTAAAAGTCACGCTGAGATACAGCTCATCATTTGTCAGAGTGTCATTATGACTGACAGTACGACAGTCGAAGAATGTCTCCTCGTATGACACGTATGCACGAAACTCGAGAGATCACAGCCGACTATTGCGTGATTTTTGAAATCTTCTTCAGCAAAATTCAGCCTTCACCAAGTTGGCGTACCAAAAGAGCTTATTGTCATTTAATGCGACTGACAAGGTAATCACTGTCAGAGATTTTGTGTCAGTCGAGGCACGTCGAATCAAGACAGCTGGCAGTCCTGACTCAAGTCTGCGTGTATTTTGAACTTCTATGTTCCTGCCTCAAGCTTGCGTATATTTTGAGCCTTCTGCCTCAAGTCTGCGTGTATTTTGAGCCTTTTCCCCCCAAGTCTGCGTGGATTCTGAAGCTTTTTGCCTCAATTCTGCGTGGATTCTGAAGCTTCTTGCCCCAAGTCTACGTGGATTTTGAAACTTTCTGACCTAAGTCTGCGTGGATTTCGTCTTCAACAAGTCTGCGTGGATTTCATCAAATTGGAGTACGTGGCAGCCATGCCACTGATCTCTCACCCGCGTGTCCTGTAACTTGCATACGACTCATGCATGATTGCCATGTGTCCAACAGTTACAGGCCACGTCCAGTAACTGCTCATAACCTTGCGTATGTTAAATCCTGCGTGATTTTCAACTAGGCATAGGTTGTGAAGACAGTTATCCTTTCAGTTATTTTTGACTCTATAAATAGAGTTCTTTTCTCATTCATTGTACAGGGACAGATATCTAAATTGCTGTTAAAACTTTGAGAGCTTTTCTTCTTCGCATCGTCCAAGGGATAAAGCGATCGTCTTCTAGATCGGATTCCTACAGTTGTAATTTTCCCAGAAACACAATAAATAAAGTGAATTTATTTATGGAAAATAAGGTCTAGCACATGAAAACACAGCGACACGTCGCACCGAGGCGACGCACGCAACCCCGCACCACGCGCGGCCTGCTGCGCGCGCACGTCCGCGCATGCCCTCGTGCGCACGGTTCGGTCCTCGTGGCTCGCGCTCGTCGGGCCATGCCACGACTTGGGGTTGATCCCCTGGGTATTCTAGGTATAGGTCTACGCGTCCCAGGACCTGGAACGGGTCCTCATCGCGTCGACAGTGCGTACGAAGTCCGTTTTAGCGACAAATTTTAGCACATCGCACTGTACGGGTTGAACGATGCACACCGGATTTCTCCGCGCTCGCTCAACGAAAAGCCGTGAAATTTTTGGAGCAAGTGGGCAGAGGCTGCTCCCACGTGCTCAAGAAATTTCAGACAAAAATATTAGTTTTGCATCGAGATACAACACGCTGACGGCAGGGCATGCACGGCCTCGTGCACGGAATCGGTGCACGTCCGTCCGATGCCCAAAACGACGCTGAAAACTCGTTGATTTTCGATCCGTCTTCACGAAAGTCTCAAGAAATAATATTATCTAAAAGTTCGTGAAGACATAATTGAAAAAAAACAACTTTCGTTTCTTAGCGGCATTTCGTCGAACACGTGTCTTGACGAGTCGACACATGTCCGATACCGCTACTAAACGAACTCGAAACTTAACCAAACTTTATGGGCAAGTCCAGGGTACCTATATGGATGCAAATATGAAAGAAAATTCAGAATAACTATGGTAGAAAAGGGGTTTACCTATTGAGTGTCGAGAACCCAATAAACGGAACTCCTCGAACGCCGTGTCGATCGATTCCCCTCAAGCAAATGCCTCTGCCTCCTCGTTAGTAATACTCCAGCAAATCCTCCTCTTCTAAACGAGTGCAACGGAGTTCATTTAGGGAGAAGCAGACTCCAGATGAAGAAACTAGAATTTTGGAGGAGGAGAACTTTTTAGGGTTTCACTTGTGGAGGCTATGCTACACAAATGAATGAGAGAGGGGGAGGGTACTGATGTGGCCGGCCATGCATAGGGGATTAGGGTTAGGTTAGATGCATGGGCTTGGGCTCCCTAGGTTGCTAGTAAAGCCCAAGTCAAAAAGGCTTTAAAAAGGCTATTAGAAAAAATGGCTAAAAAATTAATTAATCACTCTAAAATTAACTAATAAAATCTAAATTAATTCTAATGATAATAAATCTAATTCTAATATAGCATTAAGGTTCTAGGTCATGGTTGGCTAAGCTAAACCCATCAAAACTACTCAGACAGCAAACCAAACCACATATCATCACATGAATTCAATAATAAATAAAATAATCTAAAATTACCAAAATACCTTTGAAATGAAAAAGTGGGTGTGACAGATACATCGTAGGAGCCGGGTACATCGATGGTGCTGGGTGCATGGCTGGTACTGGATGTGGGACACGTGCTGGCGGTGGGACAGATGTTGGTGTCAGCACAGGTGCTGGTGGTGGAGTCTGCGGAGGAAACTGCGGAGGTGGTGGGATGTCGTCTCTGCAGAATCTTGAGGACTGCGGCTGTGGCGGATTGCCCAAATGAGTGAGCTGGCCTCCTTGCATTGGTGGGGTCATGTACGTGAAAAAGCCTCCTACAGTCGGTGGAGTGTTTAGGGAAGCATTGTTCCTGTCTTGAGAGTCCATCTTAACTGTAACAAAAAACACTTTTGCCGTTGAATAATTTCAAGCAGGATACAAGTCGAGGATGTAATTAATAATCAAGGATAGAGACCAACAAGGAGTCAAGACACGTGGATGAGATCCTATGAGTCTAATCCAATTTGCAGGCTCACATCGGTACAGTGACGTAACCGAAATGATTAATGTAGACCTGCATGGGCCACCAAAAAACTTGTCATGATCAGCACCCGCTTATCGGATACGAAGCGTATCCAAGCCTAGCCTACACCGCAATATCGACGGTAGAACGCTGTCTATAACTCACAAGTCACTGAATCTAGAATCACTTGAAAATTTATATCTCATCCACAGAATAATCAAGACACAACCAAGATCAATGAATAACCATGAAACTGAGGAATAAAGAATATAAATTGAATGTTTCCAAGAATCAAAGTCACGTCCGGTGGACACAAATCCACTACTAATAGACGAAAATAGAAAAATACATAAAATAAACTAACTGAGTAAAAACTGTAAATCAAGACAACCTCAACCGCAAGGCACCGTGGTCGGATGCTGGCTCACAACTGCTCGTCTGCTCCTGACTCAAACTTGGCTAATACCTGAAGAGATAGTCAAGTCCTCAGAGGACTAGCAAGATACATAAAACATGCCTATCTAACAGTTTTATCATACGTAAGAAAAATAAGCTAGAAAACAGAATACGACAAGTGACTATGAACACGGGTACTAGAACAACTACGCATAAATGAACTGTCGGATGAACACGAGATCAATGGAAAACCAAACCCTCATCCAGAGTATAGACTCACGGGTTTGAACTAAGCACTAACCCTCGTACCGAGTGTGGACTCTCTGGTTAGCTCAAGGCAAACACCCTCGTTCCGAGTGTGGACTCTCTGGTGCCAATGAACACGACAAACACCCTCGTCCCGAGTGTGGACTCTCTAGTGCACTGGTTAACCTCCGTCCCGAGTGTGGACTTTTTGGTCAAGAAAACGATAACTAGGATTTTGCAGTTCAACTACACGTACTCGTTCTATGATACGACTCAAGCAAGGTACTGGTGAGAACAACTCCAATGTGAACTATAAGGCCAAACGTGAACACGGCTATATATCAATGAAACAACTCAACTGTATATAATATGAAGAGCACAGGTCCATAAACAATCAAAAGACGAGATAATGAAATGTAATGCATGTAAATAAAACTGTAGAGGAAGGCAAGGTATACTTGCCTGTGGTCCTGAGCTGCTGGCACGGGTCAAGTGCTGAATCAAGTCCAAGTAACCTATTTATTAGAGTTTATAGTGTCAATAAGCAATTGGATTCAAAGATTAACAATCTACTTAAACATTAGTCTTCTTGGCCCATTATCAAACCTCCTTGGTTTAGGTTCTATATACTACAGCTTGGCTCCTACCCTACTGCTCACATACTTTTAGATTCATTGGACTCATGTTTGGGGTACATTTTTAACCATTCTATGGGACAGAGTTCTCTATACAAGAGCCTATATATATATATATATTTGGTTCAACATGGAAGGGAATGGATGGCTTGGATTTGGTGGAGAGAATGAATGGTGGAGATCTACTTGACCTTGATATAAAACTTCTTCTTTCATTCTCTTTCTTCATTCATTCACATTTACTCCTCCACCAAAACCCTAACCCACTTATGAGAGGCAAGTACATCTTGCACACCATGAGGGATTTTATGCATCCCCATTTATTTTTAGTCCATGTTGTTCATCTTCTCTTCCTCTACAAGTTTAGGTCTTGAAGTTCTTGATTTCCATGGATGGTTGGGTGTAGATTTAAGTTTTAAGTTTTGGTTTTCATATGAATTTTAGGGTTTTGATCTATCAAACATTGTTGTTTTCGAAAATAAGCGGTTCCATGTTGTAGAGAATTTAATTCTACTAAAGTTTGGTTTTTGAAAAGTTAGATTTCGATTTATTTTGTGGAAGTTATGGCCAAAAGTATTTTTGTTCGTTTCTATATTCATCTGCAGCATGAGTAGCATGTCGCAGTAGGCGCATATGATGTCGTGAATGAGCCGCATGAGGAGCATGTCGCAGTAGGCGCATATGATGTCGCAAATGAGCCGCATGAGGCACATGTCGCAGTAGGCGCATATGGTGTCGTGAATGAGCCGCATGAGGAGCATGTCGCAGTAGGCGCATATGATGTCGCGAATGAGCCGCATGAGGCGTATGTCGTAGTAGGTGCATATGGTGTCGCGAATGAGCCGCATGAGGCGCATGTCGCAGTAGGCGCATATGGTGTCGCGAATGAGCCGCATAAGGAGCATGTCGCAGTAGGCGCATATGATGTCGCGAATGAGCCGCATGAGGCGTATGTCGCAGTAGGCGCATATGGTGTCGCAGTTGAGCCGCATGAGGCGCATGTCGCAGTAGCCGCATATGGTGTCGCGAATGAGCCGCATGAGGCGCATGTCGCAGTTGAGCCGCATATGGTATCACAGTTGGGCCACATATGCCGCATGAGCCGTATGTCGCAGTTAGTCCGCATGCATGTCGCAGAATAGGCCGCATAATGCCTATTTTGGTTGTTTCTGACTGTTATATGTCCTAATTGACGAAATTGTGGCTAGAATTTCTTCCAACTTTCAACATAAAATTTGTAGATCTTTTCCTTGGCTTCAAGAATATGTTACCAACTATTTTATACTAGTTATGGGCTCGACCATGCTTAATACTAATTTGACTTTTATGCCTCGTCACGAATTGACCCCGACTGTTACTTGACTAATAATTGATCATGCGTTCCTAGTTGGAACTAAGAGACTGGTTAGTCGTCTTATTAAATTGAATGAATGAGACACGTTCATAATAACTATGAACTATTATAATCGATTGGCCGATCCCGAATATTGACATACAGACACACATGCAGGCTTCAATTTATTTATTTATTTTTCTACCAAAGCAGCATGTGTACTTGATGGTCAAGGCATGATTATTCCATGGTTAGTTTTAATTGTTGCATTACGCTCAACCTAACCGCACGGGTATCGTTGTAGAGTTGGACATATCGTACTTGTACGAAAGTACTCATTTGAATAACCATGATCCACGGCATGGGATTTCACTCAACGTAGAGACTATTAAGTTAAATAAAATAATGATTGCATGGAGAGAATGGATTCTCGAGTACTTACATGGCAGCCCTCTTGGGACTAGTAGTGCCCGACAGGCCGGTTGGTTCCCACATATACTGCAAATCTGCCACACGGGCAGGGAGTGGTATCTGGTTATATTATCTATTGTATATTGTATATTGATGACGGGCGTCCCGCTGGGACTCGTCTAATTCATGATTGGCACAATTGATTGACTGGATAAACTAGCCTTGCTTGTACATAGTAAGAACTGAGGAATCCTTTATTGCATAATTCCAGGATAACTTGGAACTCACAGTAGCAAGCCGTAGTAGTTGCATGGCCGTTTAAATTGATTTGTTTGTGTACTGTACCCACTCTGTTACCTAACTGAGATGATCAGAATGTCAGGGCATGACGGGCCAACTTCTGTCCTTGTTTGTTTGGAAGGTTGGTTCGAAGTGTCGTGATGTTATGTGAATCCCCGTGGCAAGTAGAGATCTACTTATCATATTCTCTTATTACTGGTTTTAATTCCTCATATCGTGCTTCCTTGTGGTACTTGCTATTGGAGGTCTAACCTCTCTGGTTTTGTATGACCAGATTTAGAGCTGGTCCCCGAGGACTCAGCTTACTTCCACCTCCAAGATGGACAATACTAGAGGGATGATCGCAGGAGGACTCGAGTGGGTTTCTTACTTCCCCGCTCGTTTTGTTATTTACTTAATACCTTGCCGTTTGGCACCGACATGTTAGTCGGATTATCTTGTACTTACTTTTACATAATTGTAATTAAGTCAGACTGCAGCTGATAACAATTGTGTACACTTTGCTACATCATCTGGCTATGTTTTGTAAAGCCAAATATCAAGAACATTTTGACTGAGCATTTGGGACGCCTTACTGCTTCATCTTACATGTTCTCTATTTCTGTTTCTTATTTGAATGATTGAGACAATAGATGTGAAATGACCATAGTGAGACTTTCATATAGTATACACCCTCTCGTCTTTTAGACATCATTGATCGTATTATACGGTATTCATCTACCCGTAATACGTAGCTGGCTGAGTCATCCTCTGCTCTCCAGTATTCTGGTTCTGGGGCGTGACAAGGTTTTAGTGGTGGCCCATGCAGGTCTGATTTTAGACTTGTGGGGTGTTTTAATTTATAGGATGTCTCAATCACACATGTTCCCCTTTGATCTCATGATTCGTTACTCTCGACTCTAGCTTGACATTCCGGTATCCTTTGACTTCATTGATCTTTCCTGTCCGATCGTTTGATTGTTCTTTTGTCCCTTTTCTTAGGGGCACTTTGTCCGCATCTGCCAGGACTGGACAACAACAACAAGAGCAACACGGACAACCTGACCATGTTGGTCAGCAACAAGGGCCGGTACTAACTCAAGAGACTATCCAAGAAGAAGTAATAGTGGAAGCAGCAGCTGGATTACAGTATCCGGAGGTTCCACCACCACCAACAGTTCTACCTACCCCTACGGAAATGGACACACCGGCTCTTCTGGAGATCATGAGAGGGATGATGGCTACTCAGCAACATCAGATGTTAGCCCAGCAGCGTATGTACGCTCAGTTGCAAGAGCAGAACGTATTACTCAACCAAGGATTGCAGACGGCTTTGGAAAGAGGGGCGAGGACAGATTCAGGAGCATCAGCCAGGTTTTGCAAGTTCAACCCCCGCCGTTTCGAAGGAACGGAGGATGCCATCTCAACAGATGCATGGCTTAAGGATATTAAGGCTATTCTGACAGCAGCTAAGGTGCCGGCAGAAGAACGTGTGGATCAAGTGAAGTTGTTACTTCAGGATCTCGCACGTGATTGGTGGAAATCAGAGGAAGTGGGCATCAGACGTCTTGTTGCTTGGGACAATTTTACCACAAGATTCAAGACGAAGTACTATGGGGTTGAGGCGCAGTTTGAGCTACAACAGAAGTTTATCAACCTCAAGCAGGCCGGTAAGACGGTAGATGCCTATACAACGGAGTTCTGCAGATTGAGCAGGTTTGCCCCAGAGATGGTAGCAACAGAGAGCTAGAGGGCTATGAGGTTCCAGCAAGGGTTTCACCTTGAGCTCTTGCAATTGATAGAGGGGCACAATTACCAGACCTTTGATGAAGTATTGACGGCAACCCGAAGGCATGAGATCACCATTCAGAGGATCACGGCGACGACTGGAGGTCAGAAGAGATCTTACAGTCAGATTGAAGGAGGAGGGGGAGCAGCGCCCCGAACAACAACACCATCCCTTGGCATTCGTATTCACGATGTGGCAATACGAGGGCCAGCACCACCACCCAGGCAGCAGCAGCAACAGAAGAAGAATCAGCAACCCCCAGCGGGCTGTACTTATTGTAGGAAGATGGGGCACACTAGAGATGTGTGTCGGGCATTGAACGGACAGTGTTTGATATATGGAAATCCAGATCATCGGGTTACCACATGTCCCATAAATTCGAGGTCAGGAGGACCAGTGCAGCAGTTTCCTGCTCTGCCAGCACCAGGGGCAGGACAGTATCGAGGACCCGCAGTGGCTGTAATGCCTGTGGTTTGTATTACGTATTCCTGGAATACGTGTACGTATTTTATTCTTGAATTGCATGATTTCCTGGCTTGGCATTTCCTTCTGGGCTTGGTTTATTCCTGGTTCGGGTTGGTTGGTTCGGCTTGGCTTGGTTTTGATTGGGTTCATGATGAACCCAAGGTGAACCCCTACCTACCACCACCATTTGTATTTAATAGCCCTCTTCATTCTCTCTCTTCATTATTCATCTTCTTCTTCCTCATTTACTCCCTTCACCTACCAAAGAGAGAAGAGAGAGGTCTAGGCAAGTGCAACTTGCTTCCACAAGAGAACCCATTTTTATTGTTCTAATAGCTTCTTCTCATGTTTCTAAGACACATTAGAACTTGTGATTTTCCATTTTGAGGCTTTAATTTTTGTAGATCTAGAAGTTAGTTATTTTCGGATTTTGGTGGTTTTGATCTATCAAACTTCTTTGTTTTCAAGTTTTGATGATTCCATGTTGTAGAAAATTTTATTCTACCCAATTTTGACCTTTGAAAAGTTGGATTTGGACTTGTTTTGACCAAGTTATGGACTTTTGAAGCTTTGGGTTCAACCATGGAGTTCCTGCTGATTTGGAGAAGACAGTGAGCAGTACGCGAGCTTTTTAGCTTGCGCCACTGAGCTGCGTGCGCTTTTAGCACAGCGCAGTCTGGTACATATGCTGCCTTTTGGAGGCGTATGTCTTGCATACGCTGCCTTGACAAGGAGTCGTATGGACCTCATACGCTGCCTTGATAAGGAGTCGTATGGACCTCATACGCTGCCTTGATGAGGAGTCGTATGGGTCTCATACGCTGCCTTGAAGAGGAGTCGTATGGAGTGCATACGCTGCCTTTTGGAAGCGTATGTCTTGCATACCCTGACCTGAGCGTACTCTGACCTGAGCGTACTCTGACCTGAGCGTACCCTGACCTGAGCGTACCCTGACCTGAGCGTACTCTGACCTGAGCGTAGCTTGACCTGAGCGTAGCTTGACTTGAGCGCAGCCTAATTACCCTGGATCTTCTATAGCCCTGTATATTGACATTTTATTAGATATTTAACGTCCATTTTATATCCTTACGCCTTTTTTCCTGAACTTGATAATCATGAATTTATTTGATATGTTTGGAATTGATAATTGAGCATGACGTGATAGTGACCCGTAGTGGTGCACTCCTAACATAATAACCTGACATGACCTGATAGTGGCCCATCGTGATGCACTCCTGACAAGTACACTTGGCATGATAACCTGACATGATTATCTCGAACAGCTGTTGCGACGGCTACCGGACATGACATGACCTGTATAATTAATCTGGACACCGTGGGCGATTGTGTTTGTATAAATAAACCAGTCCTATCTTGCATCATGTCTAGGACAGGGACTCCTGAGTACCACGGTCAGGAGTACCTACAAAAATGGACTAAGGCTAATAACTAGATTAATACATTAGTCATGACGAGATTTCCCAGCTACAGGCAATTCCGTTACCTGGGCACGCCTTGGGATCTGTAACCTGCCGTCGAGTAGGGCACATTTCCAGCACACTGTCATGTGTTGTACCCTTCAAGCTACCTAAGGGTACATTCGTTTCCTGGACGATGTACCCACCTGAATTCAACTCTAATCTTTTAACCCGGGTAACCTGGATGGTTTGCAAGGCTTGTGGCTGTGGAATAATCTCACTGTATCTTGTTAGTAATCAGGCTTGTGACAACCCTAGTTAGTTAAAGTATCAAGCCGTAATTCTTGCTTGGCCGTGAAGTGATTGGACGGAGTCTAACCAGTCTAGTCTTGCCCTGATCCTGTTCCAGATTATTGAATGACCAGAATGCTTGTATTTATTTTACCGATAAATGGTGAGAATTCCAAGTTCTGTTCAGACGAAGGGTTACAACCCCGGTCCTTGTTTGGTTTACGGATTGTAACCTGGTTATCTGAATAGTTCCATGGTTATCTCGTCATATATCATCCTGGTATATTTTCTTTATTTCCAGTTCTTACTTTTATTTATATCTTGTGCTGATTGCTGGTTTTAATTCTTAAGTGAAGCTTCCTTTGTGGCACTTGCTCTTTCTGGCGTCTGACCCAGCTGGTTTTGTGTGGCCAGATTTTGGAGCAGCTCCAGAGGATCTACCGACCTTCCTGCCAGATGGTGAACACTAGACGGAACCCTGGCAACGAGTGGGTTATTTTTGGCTCTCCCACTCTATTGTAAAAATATTCTTTTGAGGCGTTTAGCCGACGAGCACCTGTTTAGCTCGATTGCACTTACTTACTGTCAGCCTATGGGCTGTAACATGATTAACAGATCCTAGGGTTGATCATGTATGACTAAACTCTTGCTAGTTCTGACATTTTGTAACGACTAGCTTCATGATCAGCTGAATATGTAATGTTTGGGACGCCTTACTATTGTATATTTAATGATCATACATCTTGTGACTTTTAATTACTTGCTTGTGATTGAGATACTAGGCTTGTTCATGACCTTAAGAGACTGTTGGCTTGTAGATAAACCCTCATGTATCTAGACAGCCGTGACCGTATAGCGAGATGGATTCCATTTCATATACGTAGCTGGCTATGTCTGCCCCCGCTCTCCAGTATTCTGGTTCTGGGGCGTGACAGTGGCAGTGAGACCATTGGCCCAGCGTCCGTTAATACCACAGGCTCAGATGTTTCGGCAGCAGGGACTGCCGATGCAGCAACACCAGCATTGACCACCCCAGCAACATCAAGGCAGGGGCCAGCAGCAGCACCAGGCTAGGCCGCAACATAGGAACCAACAAGGAGGTCGAGGGCGGGCATTCACTCTGTCCTTAGAGGAGGCATTAGCATCGGAAGATGTTGTGGCAGGTAACATTCTCGTCGCCTCATATCCCGCAGTAGCATTGTTTGATTCAGGAGCATCACACTCATTTATATCTGCACAATTTGCGACATGGCTAGGAATGGAGTTCGAGGCATTGCCAGGGAGGATGGATATACTCACTGGCAATGGGCTCGTAGGAGTTAGTAGAGTTATTCTAGCGTGTAGCGTTGTAGTTTGCGGGCATTCTTTACCCGCCCGGTTGATAGAATTTCCTGTTAGAAATTTCGACGTTATCTTAGGCATAGACTGGCTGAAAGACAGTCATGCGACGATAGATTGTCGTAGAGGGAGTGTATCTTTTGATATTCCAGGCATGAAGAGATTCACCTTAGTCAGATCAGAAGCAACTCAACAAGAGCAGGAAGTAATAACGGCAATGGAAGAAGTTCAAGTTTCGAAGGTAGTTGAAGAATTTCTAGACGTATTTCCTGAAGAACTTCCAGGGCTACCGCCAGTAAGATATATTGAGTTCAGTATAGAATTGGCACCTGGAACTAAACCGATATCAGATCGAGTTTACAGAATGGCAGATTCAGAGCAGGCCAAGGTATATCAGCACATAGAGGAACTGAAGGAGAAGAAGTTCATCCAAGCTAGCATATCACCTTGGGCAGCACCAGTGGTACTTGTGGGAAAGAATGATGGGTCCTCCAGATTGTACATTGATTACAGGAAGCTTAACGCGACGACAGTAAAGAACAAGTACCCACTATCCAGGATCGATGACTTGTTTGATCAGTTGAGCAAAGCTAGAGTTTTCTCCAAGATAGATCTTCGTTCAGGGTATCATCAAATGAGGGTTCGGAAGGAGGATATTCCCAAGACAGCATTCAGATCGAAGTATGGGCATTATGAATTCTTAGTAATGCCATTTGGTTTGACCAATGCTCCAGCAATATTTATGGATTTGATGAACCGCATCTTTATGCCATACTTAGATCAGTTTGTCGTTGTATTTCTTGACGACATTCTCGTATATTCTGCCAGTGAAGAGGAGCATGAAGACCACCTCAGGAAAGTATTACAGGTTCTGAGAGAGAACCAGTTGTATGCCAAGCTCAGCAAGTGTGAGTTTTGGTCGGATCACATTTCATTTTTGGGTCATATCATATCGGGAGCTGGAGTAGCAGTAGATCCCAAGAAGGTAGAAGCAGTAGAGAGTTGGCCAGTACCCAAGACCGTAGCTGATGTGCGAAGTTTCTTGGGATTGGCAGGATATTACAGAAGGTTCGTATCAGACTTTGCAAGACTTTCAGCACCTATGACCCGCTTGACACGGAAGGATGTACCATTCGTCTGGTCGGCAGAATGCCAGGCATCATTTGAGAATCTGAAGCAGAAGTTGATATCAGCGCCTATTCTTACATTGCCAGTTGGACCCGGAGGTTTTACAGTATATTGTGATGCGTCAGAAAAAGGACTTGGGTGCGTCCTAATGCAACATGGAAAGGTGATAGCATACGCATCTAGGCAACTTCGAGACCACGAGAAGAATTACCCAACTCATGACTTGGAGTTGGCGGCAGTAGTATTTGCTTTGAAGCTATGGAGGCATTACTTATATGGTGATCGAGTAGACATGTACACAGATCATAAAAGTCTGAGGTACATCTTTACTCAGAAGAAGCTGAACATGAGACATAGAAGATGGTTGGAGTTGATCAAGGATTATGACGTGGAGCTTCAGTATCATCCAGGCAAGGCTAATGCGGTAGCAGACGCTCTTAGCAGGAGAGGCGGCACATTTATGTTGACAACGCAGAATCACATCTTAGAAGACCTTCAGGAGATGGGCATCGAAGTTATACTTCCTAGTAATATAGGAGTTCTAACAAGTTTACAAGTTCAATCCGACTTGGTAGACAGGATCAAGGTAGCTCAGGCACAGGACCCAAGAATTTAGAAGCTTAGAGCAGAATGTGAGTCAGGACTCAGAAAGGAGATGCAAGTTCATAAAGATGGTACGCTTAGGTTTGGATCACGCCTATGTGTGCCTAGTGGAGATATCAGACAGGAGGTTATGACAGAAGCTCACAGTTCTCAATATTCTATACACCCTGGAGGGACCAAGATGTACCAAGATATCAAGCAGCACTTCTGGTGGAACGGGATGAAGAGGGAGATAGCTAGATTTGTTTTCCGTTGCTTGGTATGTCAGCAAGTGAAGGCAGAGCAGCAGAGGCCAGCTGGGTTATTACAACCACTTCCTATCCCGGAATGAAAGTGGGAACACATCACAATGGACTTTGTGACCGGTTTACCGAGATCACCAAGTGGTAAAGATGCTATTTGGGTGATAGTAGATCGGCTTACAAAGGTGGCACACTTTCTTCCTTTCAGTGTAGGGCAATCTACAGAAAAGTTGGCAGAGTTGTATATGCAGCAGATAGTCAGGCAGCATGGAGTCCCCGTCAGTATTATGTCAGACCGAGATACCCGCTTTACATTATATTTCTGGAAGAGCTTACATTATAGTCTGGGTACCAAGTTAAGATTTAGCACGGCTTACCATCCCCAGACAGACGGGCAATCAGAAAGAACAATTCAGATCCTAGAAGATATGTTGCGAGCTTGCACCCTAGATTTTGGAGGATCTTGGGAGAGCCACCTGCACTTAGTTGAGTTTTCTTATAACAACAGTTATCAAACCAGTATCCAGATGGCGCCATTTGAAGCACTATATGGTAAGAAGTGTAGGTCGCCACTAGCATGGGATGATATCGGGGAGAGAAAGATGTTAGGCCCGGAAATGATTGTTCAGACAGTTGAATTGGTTAAGGGAATTAGAGAGCGACTTCGAGTTGCGCAGGATCGGCATCGTCATTGGGAGGACCAGCATCGTAGGCCGCTAGAGTTTTCTGTTGGGGATCACGTGTTCTTGCGGATATCACCTACCTGTGGGGTCATTAGATTTGGCGTTCGCGGGAAGTTGAGTCCGAGATACGTAGGACCATTTGTTATCCTTGATAGGGTAGGCGATGTTGCTTATCGTCTGTCCCTTCCACCTTCGTTACGAGAGGTGCATGAGGTGTTTCATGTATCTCAGCTACGAAGGTATGTATCGAACCCCAGCCATATCCTTGATCATTCTGAGTTGGTTGTTGGTACCAACTTGTCTTACGAGGAGCAGCTGGTGTCCATTTTGGACCGAAGAGAGAAGATACTCAAAAACCGAACAATTAGCCTTGTCCGGGTTGCTTGGGGTCATCACTCATTATGAGAGTCAACATGGGAACGTGAGGATGATATCCGATCACGGTATCCGTACCTGTTTGACTCACAAGGTATATCTCTCTCTCTATACCTTGATTATCTTAACTCCTCATGTTTGTCACCTTATAAGTAGAATTGCTTGGTGTCGTCGATAGTTAAAAATAGATATATTACTTGCTATTTGACATTGTAGAATAGCTACTTACTCAAATTACTTGTACTTAGATTAGTCTAGCTCTGACATTTCTGTCCTGCTTGGATCTGAAATTCCGAGGACGGAATTTTTCTAAGGAGGGTAGAGATGTCACTTCCCGTTCCCAGAATAAGTATTTTATACTTGTACTTCTTGAATGTATTTATTCAATATTTATCATGTATTTGTTCTGTATTTAAATTCTTCAATTTTACGCTTATTAATTTTTCCTGTATTTTATTTTTCTGCTTTATCTTGGCTCTTGGTTCATTTCGGTTCATGGTAAACCAACTTGGTGTGGTTTGGTTCAACATGGAAGGGAATGGATGGCTTGGATTTGGTGGAGAGAATGAATGGTGGAGATCCACTTGACCTTGATATAAAACTTCTTCTTTCATTCTCTTTCTTCATTCATTCACATTTACTCCTCCACCAAAACCCTAACCCACTTGTGAGAGACAAGTACATCTTGCACACCATGAGGGATTTCATGCATCCCCATTTATTTTTAGTCCATGTTGGTCATCTTCTCTTCCTCTACAAGTTTAGGTCTTGAAGTTCTTGATTTCCATGGATGGTTGGGTGTAGATCTAAGTTTTAAGTTTTGGTTTTTATATGAATTTTAGGGTTTTGATCTATCAAACATTGTTGTTTTCGAAAATAAGTGGTTCCATGTTGTAGAGAATTTAATTCTACTAAAGTTTGGTTTTTGAAAAGTTAGATTTCGATTTATTTTGTGGAAGTTATGGCCAAAAGTATTTTTGTTCGTTTCTATATTCTTCTGCAGCATGAGGAGCATGTCGCCGTAGGCGCATATGATGTCGCGAATGAGCCGCATGAGGAGCATGTCGCAGTAGGCGCATATGATGTCGCGAATGAGCCGCATGAGGCGTATGTCACAGTAGGCGCATATGGTGTCGCGAATGAGCCGTATGAGGAGCACATCGTAGTAGGCGCATATGATGTCACGAATGAGCCGCATGAGGCGCATGTCGCAGTAGGCGCATATGGTGTCGCGAATGAGCCGCATGAGACGCATGTCGCAGTAGGCGCATATGGTGTCGCGAATGAGCCGCATGAGGAGCATGTCGCAGTAGGCGCATATGATGTTGCGAATGAGCCGCATGAGGCGCATGTCGCAGTAGACGCATATGGTGTCGCAGTTGAGCCGCATGAGGCGCATGTCGCAGTAGCCGCATATGGTGTCGCGAATGAGCCGCATGAGACGCATGTCGTAGTTGAGCCGCATATGGTATCGCAGTTGGGCCGCATATGCCGCATGAGCCGCATGTCGCAGTTAGTCCGCATGTATGTCGCAGAATAGGCCGCATAATGTCTATTTTGGTTGTTTCTGACTGTTATATGTCCTAATTGACAAAATTGTGGCTAAAATTTCTTCCAACTCCCAACATAAAATTTGTAGATCTTTTCCTTGGCTTCAAGAATATGTTACCAACTATTTTATGCTAGTTATGGACTCGACCATGCTTAATACTAATTTGACTTTTATGCCTCGTCACGAATTGACCCCGACTGTTACTTGACTAATAATTGATCATGCGTTCCTAGTTGGAACTAAGAGACTGGCTAGTCGTCTTATTAAATTGAATGAATGAGACACGTTCATATTAACTATGAACTATTATAATCGATTGGCCGATCCCGAATATTGACATGCAGGCACACATGTAGGCTACAATTTATTTATTTATTTTTCTACCAAAGCAGCATGTGTACTTGATGGTCAAGGCATGATTATTCCGTGGTTAGTTTTGATTGTTGCATTACGCTATGTAAGACCTACAACCTAACCGCACGGGTATCGTTGTAGAGTTGGGCATATCGTACTTGTACGGAAGTACTCATTTGAATGACCATGATCTACGGCATGGGATTTCACTCAACGTAAAGACTATTAAGTTAAATAAAATAATAATTGCATGGAGAGAATGGATTCCCGAGTTCTTACATGGCAGCCCTCTTGGGACTAGTAGTGCCCGACAGGCCGGTTGGTCCCCACAGATACTGTAAATCTGCCACACGGGCAGGGAGCGGTATCTGGTTATATTATCTATTGTATATTGTATATTGATGACGGACGTCCCGCTGGGACTCGTCTAATTCATGATTGGCGCAATTGATTGACTGGGTAAACTAGCCTTGCTTGTATATAGTAAGAACTGAGAAATCCTTTATTGCATAATTTCAGGATAACTTGGAACTCACAGTAGCAAGCCGTAGTAGTTGCATGGCCGTTTAAATTGATTTGTTTGTGTACTGTACCTACTCTGTTACCTAACTGAGATGATCAGAATGTCAGGGCATGACGGGCCAACTTCTGTCCTTGTTTGGTTGGGAGGTTGGTTCGAAGTGTCATGATGTTATGTGAATCCCCGTGGCAAGCAGAGATCTACTTATCATATTCTCTTATTACTGGTTTTAATTTCTCATATCGTGCTTCCTTGTGGTACTTGCTATTGGAGGTCTAACCTCTCTGGTTTTGTATGACCAGATTTAGAGCCGGTCCCCGAGGACTCAGCTTACTTCCACCTCCAAGATGGTCAATACTAGAGGAATGATCGCAGGAGGACTCAAGTGGGTTCCTTACTTCCCCGCTCGTTTTGTTATTTACTTAATACCTTGCCGTTTGGCACCGACATGTTAGTCGGATTGTCTTGTACTTACTTTTACATAATTGTAATTAAGTCAGACTGCAGCTGATAACAATTGTGTACACTTTGCTACATCATCTGGCTATGTTTTGTAAAACCAGATATCAAGAATATTTTGACTAAGCGTTTGGGACGCCTTACTGCTTCATCTTACATGTTCTCTATTTCTGTTTCTTATTTGAATGATTGAGACAATAGATGTGAAATGACCATAGCGAGACTTTCATGTAGTATGCACCCCCTCGTCTTTTAGACAGCATTGATCGTATTATACGGTATTCATCTACCCGTAATACGTAGCTGGCTGAGTCATCCCCCGCTCTCCAGTATTCTGGTTCTGGGGCGTGACAATTATCATCATTGCCTCCTCAATTTCTATGCTCTGTTTTCCAAGCACAAAGGCATGCCTAAGGCTTTGATACTCTCTCTACACCATTTAGATATTTACTAATACTTCACTATATGAGCTATCAACATGTAATAGTACATACAACTCCTAAACCGCACACTTTTACTTGGGGTCTCACCTTAGTATTGCTCCCTGGTTGCTCAAACACATACAGGAGTAATACCAATTCTTAGATTTGAATGGTACATGCACATATCTAATACTTAAATACATGTATACCACCATGGTATTCATAGAAACTGAATTTCCTTGCTAATCCTACTTATCTAGCCTGGGTACCTGTTGTTGGTGGACTTCTATCACCCGGCTCTGACACCTGGACACTAAAAGTAACAGTTTACACTATCAAAACTTCTTCACAACTATTACTAAGGAGGAAATTGAAATCTATCAAATATACGGTCTAAGATGTCAAGCATCAGCCAACAATGATTACTTCAACAATAAACTTCAATCCTTTGGGCAAATACATTAGACATGTTGGGCTTCTACCTTACTTCCACAACTTAGTACTGTTATGCTAGGTTGGGATAAAATATAGGACCAAAATATGACCAGAAATATGTCGTTACAAAATCAAAAATATTTTAACTGCAAAAGTTGGCAATTGCCTTACGGTTGGAAAAAAGACAGAAAACTCTAAAGGCTTAATTTGATACTGCATCTCGAAGACTTTATCAATAATATATAACGGATTCATTTAAGTGCACTGCAATGTGTATGTAGCATTCATAGCTCCTACCAGAGCATATTGTAACATGTTCAACAGAATAGATTATACATTAAAGTCAGACTAATGTAGTATTAATGGTAGGTACAGTTTTCCAAATGAGACTAGACAAGAAACAATATTATTTTCCTTGTACAACATAAACTTAAAAGAATCTAGAAAACAATTATATTGGATTTTGTTACCAATCAATCTCAATGAAGAGCCAAGACTCTTGAGCAAGGGCAGGGAGCCAGAAAAATAAGAATTGTATGATGTGGGTGAAAGGCTTCACTGAGTTGAAGAACTTTTGATGTATGTTCGTCTTTTGTCCTTTACTACAAGAAAGAGATCCTACCCCCACTGCTAAGGCACAGAATCATATTCGTTTCCTGTACACAAGTAAAGTGCACCCACAAACGAAACTCTCAACTGACGGCAGTAACTTGCCTGCACAGGTAGTGGTATCCCAAACTCTTTGTATATAGTTATCTGATGGAAACAAATATCAGCTTCATTGGCTGGTAAGCCCTAGTCGAGACAAGGTATAGGTGTGTATATCTAATTCAGAGGTTGCCCCTCCTATTAATTCCTTTTATGCATTTAGTCGAGCACTTAGTGTACATTAAAAGAACTGTAAACTAATGACAGATTGTTACCTATTGAGATGGCTGCCGCGTTCGATTGATTCTCCGACTACCCTTGTTCTTCCTCGCGAACAGAGTTTCTATGGTCTGTAGATGGATTTCTGGGTCGGCCACCATCCCTTCCTATATAGCTATTGCTGGATTAGGTCGTCGTGGAGGGTAGATAGGAGAAATGGATATAAAAATTTCGATTTGGCTTGATCTTAATCGGTTACAAATTTGGAGGAGATCTCCTGATGAATATATATTCATATCGAACAGGGCTTTGCTAAGGGTCGGCTCTATGTGAAGATTTGAATTTTGAAATATTAACACTAAACCCCTCCACTAATTGGGTTTGGCAAAGGGACCCTCCATTACAAGTTCTACTGTAGGATGTTTGCTTAAAAAAAACCCCTAATAATATATATACATAATGGCCATACAAAGACTAGTACTAATAGTAAATATAATTGTATTATTGAAAAATAGAATTAAAGACTTGGTCAAGGGCTCACAAATGGTCATTCTCCATTCTTACAATCACAGAGAATGACCATTTTCCGTGTTAAAATCACGGAGAATGGTCATTCTCCGTGTTAAAATTACGAAGACTCAATTCTCCGCGTTAAAATCATGAAGAATGATGGAGAACAGTTGACAGAAACCTAAAATGACGGAGAATGTCCATTCTGCGTTATTTTAACACGAAGAATGGTCATTCTCAATGGTCTTTCTTCATTGTTTTAACACAAAGAATGGTCATTCTCCGTATTAGAAATCACGGAGAATGGCCATTCTCTGTTCTTAAAATCACGAAGAATGACCATTCTCCGTGTTAAAATCACGGAGAATGGTCATTCTCCGTATTAAAATCACGGAGAATCAATTCTCCTTGTTAAAATCACGGAGAATGATGGAGAACAGTTGACAGAAATCTTATTTTTTATTTTTTTAGAAAAAAATTTGTTAGAAATAAAGAGTTTCGTTCTTCTTTCAAAACGATGCTAACTCTTATGGAAAAGAAGAAGAAGATCTTCTCTCCACAATTGACCTAATCGCCGAAAAACTTTAAATCTCTCCAGAAAGATGATGATTATGATGACGGGCGATGATCGAAGTTCGATTGAAGAAAAGCACAGTGAACTATGAACGATCTTTGTGATCTCTGCTGAAGATGAAAGCAATGGAATTCAGATCTCTCGTGAAGAAGAAGAAGACGAGAATCGCAATCCAAGTCTGAGTTTGTGCAAAGGGGTAGTTATGGTATTATCAAAATGAAAATTTTGTAAATACAGAGCATCTAAAGGAAATCTTGAAATATTTAACGTGAAAATATATAATTCTGGGCATTTCATAAAACCCATCCCGCGGGTGGATTTTTCATAAAAATTAACCCCAAAATTGGGTTTCTCAGTAATTTTCAGATATTTATATTATAATTTCATAGCTTTATTATTCTTTTATCACTCAATATAGATTGAAATAATTAATAATATTATTGATCTAAACTCCAAATATATTTAACCAAATCAGCCACAAATACTATCATTAAACTAACTTTTTTTTTTCAAGAAAAAGCTATTTGTTTTCCAAAAAAATTGGGCGATGTCATCTTCCATTATGTATATGACATATGAAATGGATGCAGACATGATAGCTGAACAAAATTTAACATTAAAATTAACATTACAATTATCATTAAAATAAAATAAAATAAATATCAAAATAAATATTAAATTAACATAAACATTAATATTAATATTAATATTAATATTAATATTAACATTAATATTAACATTAATATTAACATTAAAATTAATATCAAAATTAACATTAATATTATCATTAACAAAAAAAATTAGATAATTAATTTTTTGCTTAAGATTTGTAGTGTCAGCTATCATGTCACATGTCACATATTGGGGGAAGATATTATCTAAATTTTTTTTGATACAAATGGTAAAATTGTAACTTTTGACAACAAGAGTGAACTCAAGAACTTGTTTGGCTACCAAAAATAAGCATAAAATAAATTTAAAAAACTAGTAAAAGTTATTCTAATTTTCAGCTTACGTTGTTTGTTCATAACTTTTTCCACATAAGTATGAATGGAAATTATAGACTCATCTAGTTTTCATGTAAAAGCTTAAGAAACCATTAGATACCATATTTATTAGTATTGTTTGGTTACAAAAATAGTTCAAACTAATAAATATTTTTCATTTATACTATTTTAAAATCAACATGACATAATATTTCTCTAATTTCTTTATTTTAGTTTCTAGGAAACACATAATACTTTTAGTTTGGGAATCCTTTCTTTAGTTTCTAAAAGGTCACATAAAACTAAAATTTCAACTTTCAAATAGCTTTTGGTTGCCAAGCGGAAGCCTAATTAGTACCATAGGATTTGTGTTACATAAATTTTAAATATGGATCTATATAGAAAAGAATTATAAAATTTTAGTATATTTTTTTTATAAAATTTAGTGCTTTAGTTAGTATACTATTTGGGACCGATCCATATTACTTAAAAAAAAAACTTTTAAGTCTTTATCCAGAAAGGAACCAAACATGCTTGAAATTGGTTTTTTTTCTCCTTTTTCGGTAACACAAATTGTCACGCCCCACTCCCGGAGGAGCGATCGTCCTCGCTAAGGCGTGATGTCGCATGAGCCTAGATTGCGCTCGTGCAAGGCCAAGTCCAGAAAGGGCCAATTGAAGTTAGGCCACATAGTCGCACAAAGTGTCCCCATTTGCAACGGAAAGTAAATGAACACAAATTGAAACAAACTCAATATTCTTTATTGATATTCAAGAAGTATTATAAACGGCGCTAGGCCGAGATTACAATTCGCTCAAGCATTCTCTTTCAAAACATAAAAGACGTGCCAAGTGGCTTACAACATGGAATGATACATGACGATGTTCCAATACATTATGTCCTGTATATGGTGATTCAGTTTCTTTGCAACGCTCCAAGGCTCCAGAGTTAGCTCCGCACCTTAACACGTTCGAGGAAAGTCTCCACACCTGACGATGTTCTCCCGCATGCTACAAACAATCTATGTAGTTATCAGTACATTGTTATGCACTGGTGGGGAGGCTAGCTCACCCAACTCGCTATCATTACCAAACACGTTCAAATATACTTTTATGCACCATCTATCATTTATTGTTTTTACTAATCTTGTCCTAGGATCAGTTTCACGGCATATAATATAAAGCCTATCCTGTATTACCGATATCAAGTGTCGCATGTGAATAACATTCGCAACTTACCATACTTATCATACGATCTTTCCTGTCCAAGGTAAACTAAGTTAGCCAACATTTTATACGTAAAGACTTAACGGAATTTGCATAAGTATTCCAAAGTATCAATGGCGTGTTCTTGCCTCTGGTTCTACGAAGTATTCTAGTTTTGTCAAGATGTGTTCTGATCAAGCTTTGTTCAATGTTCATTCAGTTACTCAGTCGTTCAGCTTACTCAAGTTGTCAGTATGTTTTGTACTCAAACGTTGTTCAGATACGTTTCATTTAGTAACTTAGAATGTTCAGTTTACTCAGATTACTTGTTTCAATGCAAGGTCTCGTACGTGGAATGCTGCAATCGAGCCAAGTTAATTTATATGCACCGATCGCTGGCACCACAAGCCATTTTGGACTATCCATCTTGGTATCGTGGTTCCCTATCAGCCGGTGATGGCTGGTACACCCTGATAGGCCACGCAATATCTGACTTACGCCTATTGGGTGGCCGAGCCCGCACCCAAGCCGCCCGTAAGCCATGATTCTGCCTAGGCCGACCACGATGTCGTTGATCGTTGCCTTTGAATCTTTATTCATTTCTTTCCCTCGTGCACCGAGTTGTCCACGAGCAGTTCGTATTGTCTTGTCATTTTTAACTTAACGGACTGTCTTTGAGCCATAGGCTGTCTTTGAGCCATAGTCGATCACCGACTAGGTTGGCGGCGGCATCCGTGCAGCGTGGGTAGCGAGCCCCGTTATACGTCCCCGTCATACATGTCTCTAATTATTCTTCTTTTCTTATCTTTCTTTTTTTTTTTTCTTTCATTCATTCTTATCTTTCTTTCTTTCATTTGTTCATTTATTCGTTAACTTATTCATTCATTTATTCGTTGATTCATTCATTCACTTATTCATTTATTCGTTCATTTATTCATTATGCAGCTCTTTGTACGGGAACCGCCTTGGCGACCCAACTATGTCGAAGCCTTTCGATGTTTCTATACTCTGCTCGGAACGACTATGTTGATAGTCTTCCTGCCTCATTTTAGTGAACCATTCATTATTTTGTGCTTCATGTTGTAGTAGGATCTAAGTGACAAGCATTTCGTTCATAAGTTAACATATAGACAATTCTACTCAAGAGCAAGTTGTGCCTTGACACGAGCGTGGACTTGTGGTGCGAGGTTCAAGTAATATTCCATGTTCTACACAAGCAAACAAGATGTGATTATTCCCTTAGCTAGGTTCGTTGAGTCATTTTATTAGCATGCAGGGAGTTATCGTCTAGCGATCTAATAATATTGTCCATATTATTATGTGTCTGGGCTAAGCAAAGACATGTTCATCAGAGCCATACACCTTAGCGATGATCGCATCGGTGGAGAGAGACTCCGAACGCGCCTTTAAAAGTCTAAGTCTGGATTCTCTTGAAGGGACAAGTCCATTGCCTTTGCCTTAAGCAAGTCATTTCATTGAGCAAGACGAGATTCGAGTCGTTGCACTTGCGTCGTTTGAGTCGACGTTCCACTTGGACGGAGCGGATCATTACACAAATGAAAAAAGATGTATCCAAGAAGAGCTCGACCCTCCTAACATTAAGGGTGTGTTTGGTAGAAGGAAAAAGAGAGAGAAAATAAAATGGATAAGAGAAATGTGGGAGTAAGGAAACATTTTCTTTTATTTGGTATGAGAAGAAAAGTGTATGAAAGGAATAGTGGAGGGATTGTTTCCCTCATAACCTAAGAAAATCAATCACCCAAAAAATGAGAGAAAAAGTGGAAATAAAACAGCATACTCATCTTAATTTACAATTATGTCCTATATAAATTATATCATTTTAAAATAGTTCAAAAAATTCAAATGGTAAATAAACATGGTTGGTTGATGATATAATTGGTAAAGTTTTTATTTTTATTTTTCTTCCATCCGCTTTTATTTTCATACGAAACAAAGAAAAATGTATCACATCCATTTTTCTTCCATCCTACCAAACACAAATGAAGGAAATAGTATTTCATTTCCATATGGTAGAAAATAAATCTATTTGGTTTTTCTTCCTTCCACTTTTCCATCCTTCCTACTAAACATAGCCTACAAAAAAAAAGAACAGAAAAAAAAGAATACAAGGGAAAAAACTTAGAAACCTAACTTCATGTATAAATTCTCAACATTTTGCACTTTCTCCCTCTATTTTGAGATTACAGAAAATCAACTTTTTACACTCTCCATTGAGTTTAAAATTTATGATAGACTTAGGAGGCATTTGGTACGCAGAATATAACATAGTCGAAAATTCTATATTTTTAGTAATCAAACTTTTTTGATTTTTTTTATAATTTATATTCCCTTGCTTGATGAAGGTACAAATACTCTTAAAAAGTGAAAAACAAAAATAAATGAAAAAAATATTTTTCTAAGACCAAAAAAAATAAAAATAAAATTTTATCCGGACAAAAAAGAAACCCCACGATTTTTCATGTCTAATTATTTTTCGAATATTCACAATTTCCATAAATAACTTTTTTATAGTCTAAATCAAACATGAAAATAATTTTTTTTATTCTGAATTTGTCAAAAAAAAAATTCATACCAAATATCCACTTAAAGTTTTACCATTTTTTTGAAGGCTATGATGATCATGCATTCAACCCATAAGGAAGATCTAATGAGACAATTCTCACACGGTTATGGTTTTCTCATTAAAATTTTGGTTAAGTCCACCGTGAAAACCATTAAAATTTTGGTTAAGTCCACCGTGTGTGTGTGTGTGTGTGTGTCTCTATATATATATATATATATATATATATATATATATATATATATATATATATATATATATATATATATATATATATATATATATATGAAGCAAAGGGTTCTTCTTATTGATAAGCAGGAACAATACAACCAGCAGCTAGCTCAACAGAGCGCTAATTACTAATACTCTTACATAGCTTCCCTGATACATCATCATGTATCCCATGAGTTCTATTCAATCACCTATTTACTTTCACTCCCCTGGCCTTCTTCTCATCTCCTCTATAATCTTGATATCGATGTTGATGTTGTTGAAGAGACCAGAGCATGAATTGTATCTTCCTTCGAAGAGCCGACCATTACGTTCCCGCACAGGTGCCATACCACAACAAGAAGCCGAAGTCTCGCCTTCTTATAGTTCTGCTGTTCTTGGACTGGCATCCCGCTGATTTCATTCACCACATCCATCAAAGCTGTTTGTCTTCTGTATAGTAATCCCACGTCTTGCATGTACATTTGCTAAATCCCATCCGAGAAGGGGCACACGAAAAACAGGTGATTTCTGGTTTCGTTGCTCCCGCCGCACAGCACACATCTGATATCAGGGATATGAATACCAAACCGGAGCAACCTCTCCCTAGTAAGGAGTCTGTCCCTTATAGCTTTGTAGAGGCACAATTTCCACTTACTCGCTGCCTCTTTAGCCCATACCACCTCCGACAAAAGGACTATAGGAAATACCATTCGGAGTACCTCGTACGCCTGTCCTTGTGCAAAATTACCATTCTTCGTACCGTCCCAGGCCCAATAGTCTTCCCCTTCCTCTTCTAGTGTTGGTACTCTGCCTATTTCGTCACCAAACCACTGCTGGATATGGCGGTTAGTCACACGCCATTCTCCGCCATCTATTATACTACTTAATAGAGCATCATGCCCAATCATCTCATACGTAGGCCAACCAAGGCGATCAATGAGGCTCTGCTTATTGAGCCATGGATCCTTCCACAGATTGGTCGAGGATCCGTCTCGCACAACTCTAGTAACGCAAGATTTCAGCGTCAATCTTTGAGATAGGATTTGTTTAAACGTAACAGAGAAATTATTGTTACTCTCCATCACCCAGAAGTTGCCTGTATTAACGTACCGAGCCCTCATCCATTTTGCCCACATGGATGTCCCTGTCAAAAAGCGCCATGCTAGTTTTAATTTAGCCACCTCTCTAAGAGTCCTAAGCGACCTTAATCCAATGCCACCTTCCTCCTTAGTCTGGCAAAGCTCTTCCCACTCTATTATGTGCATCCCTCATTTCCAAACAAAATTTGTGCAATGGCACTCAATATCTTTCAGTGTTCCTGTCGGAATAATAACTGCTTGGAACCAGTAACCTATAATTGCCCATATTACTGAGCGCACCAATTCGAGGCTACTACCAGAATATCACAGTTTAGCGACACCAAAAAACATCACAAAAGCGATAGAAAACATCGCTAAGTACGTTTTCCGATGTATTTAGCGACGTTTTCTTATGGTCGCAGAAATCATAGTCGCTGATTGCTAAAACGTCACTAATCGTCGCCGTTCTGACGTTTACCGACGCATGTATACGTCGGTAATTCACCAACGTTTACCGGTGTGACGTCGATAACAGAGCGACCTCGGCAAACGTCGGTCAATTGCGCGACGCATTTAGAATATTTATCGACGTTTACCGATTCTCTAAACGACAATATTTCCTGCAAAAGTTACCGACGTTTACCGACGCTAAGTCGACAATCACCGACATTTACCGACGTAAATTAGCATCGGTAAACGTCGGTAAGCGTTGGTAAACGTCGCTAAATATTCCCAGAAAAAAATTACAAAAAGTTATTTCAGAATCACATTTTTCTCCTGCAGTTTAATAAATAACAATAAATACATAATAACATGCCCTCCCTGGGTTCGCCGATCCCTTCGGTGGAACACTCAACACCGGTAAATCACAACAATATAACACAATGTAAATCAACACAAACAAACAAATATCCAAGTCTATAAACCAACTAACCAACTAAACAAATATCCAAGTCTGTAAATCATTATATAATAATATGCCGTCCCAAGTCTATAACAAATAACCATCCAACAAATATCCAAGTCTATAAACCAACCAACAAATATCCAAACATCCTGACCACCAATACTAAAAGTCTACACACAAACTAAGAATCAACACAAACAAACACAAATAAATTCATATGGATAGGAACAAACAAACACAAACAAACAGTACTAACTAGGACTACTGGAGATCTGGAAGAGGAGGGGCACCGCCGCGCCTCATGGATAGAAACATCTCGTACTCCTCCCGTGAAATCGTCACCGATGAAGAAGGTAGTGACGTCGGAGGAGTCGGTGTCGATGAAGAAGGCAGTGGCACCGGCGGAGTCGACGATGATGAAGGCGCACCCGAAGGACAATAACGCTCCAACGCTACTAGTCGCTCGTAGTAGGAATGTATGGTAGATAACAGCCTCATACTGCTATCAACCATCGAATCCTGCGTCAACGTGAGCCTCTCGTCCATGGACAGCTGTGATGCCTGTAGATCCGTCACGCTACGCTCTGTCGATGCTTTAATATCAGTGATGCCCCGCTCTGTCCTCTTAGTCACATCCCTGAGCTCCATAATGCTGTGTACGAGCGTATCCAATCGTGCTATGAGCACAGTATCGTCCGTCTGGTGTTGCTCCTGGATCCGTCGTAGCAGCTCGTCATGGATAGACTCCACCATCTGCTAGACTCGGGTAGACTCCTGGGAGGGTTGTGGGCCATGCACACTAGCATGGGAGGCCCTAGAGGACTATGTCGCAACTAGGGCGCCATGGGATCCTGTACCGTAGTACGTACCCCTGTGGAGACCACCAGCGGCGGTCACCCACAGCTCGTCCTCCGACGGAGCTGGAGCGGACTGCGAGGAAGTGTCGGCCTCTCCCGCAGCATGTGCACTAGCAGCCGCCCGCTCCTTAAGCCGTTGAAACTCGGCCTAGAAAGTATGGATACTCTATAACTTCTAATCTCTAATGTACTTATTATTACTAACTACATGAATATCTATTTGCATGCATATTTACTAAGTTATATCAAAACTAACACGAAGTATTAAAATTAATAAATAGAATTGTAATACTTACATAGGCCTGCTCCGCCCTCTCGTCAATAATCTTCCCGCCCTTCTGATGTGTGGCCAGGAAGACAGTCACCATATTGGCATCATCACTCCTCCTTACCTGTAATTAAATATATCACCTTTTACTAATTTATCGGACTTGCATTAAAATAATATTTCTGAAATAAAAAGATATACCAAATGACGGAAATGTTTCATCAACGAAATCGACCCACCGTACCACTTTGCCCCTGCTTCCTAGCCGACTTGGCCTTCTCAGACTTTTCCTTGTACCTTGGCTCGTCGAATCGAGCCTTCATCGCAGTCCACTGCTCAGGGGTAATCCAACCTTGGATCGGCTTTCTGGCACGACCACGAGTCTTCTGATCATTAATAGTGTCGCGGATCAGCTTAGCAGCGACGACAGAAAACATCCCCTCGATCATCTCGGCCCGGTGCGGTGGATAAAAAAAATATCCTAGAAGAGTGCAAACCAAATATTTATCAGTTATATATAATATACAAAAATTATATGATTCATGTTAAAAGCAAATATATTTTAACCTTGAAGCGCGCAAACCAGTAGGCCTTCCTCTCGTCCGGAGCATCAGAGTAGTTTATCCAAGGACCACCATAATTAGTCCTCAAGAAGTGGCCTAGGCGTCTCTGTACCGACGGGGGACGATATCTATACAGACATATTATATTCATGAGAAAAGTTAATTTATGATAAACACAGAAAAAAATGATAAACCAAAAAAATTACTTTGTACCGTCGGCCCAAATCTCCATCCTCGTCTCCTCCGAAGGTGCGCATGTATCATCTGCCTGATACTGGTCGATCGTCGGCTCAGCCTCCTTCATCTGCTCATCTGTCTCCATCGTCGTATCAGCAGGAGGAATGCTAGACGACGGAGTAATGTCAGGCCTGGAACTACTCGTCCCAGAAGATATGCCACGTAGCGTCGGGGCAGGCGGAGGTACTGTCCGATACACAAGAGTACTGGGCGACGAAGATCTAGAGCCGGTATCAGTAGGAGGTACCGAAGGAGTACCCTATCCTCTGCCAGTACCAGTACCCCGTTCCCCATGTCGGGACATGCAGAATGATCCGCGATGACCTGTCATACTTGATAACAACATAGGATGAGATACAACAAATAATAGAGACTAGAAATATGAAAGTACAACAAAGACAAGATAAAAACCAAGACAACATATGATGATACATTTTACAAGAAACATCTAAGTCCAGATAGTATATTCTATAAGAAATATCTAAGTTCAGATAGTATTTTCTGTAAGAAACATCTAAGTCCACCTAGTACATTCTAAAAGAAACATCTAAGTTCAGATAGTAACCAAAACTAGATAATAACCAACTCTACATAATAAGAAAATGAAAGTACATCTCTGTCAATCATCTTCAGAATATTCATCTTGTTCGTCTTCCTCGACCTCATCTTCCTCTTCCTCCTCCTCCTCATCTTCAGTTTCATCTTCGCCTTCGTCGGCTTCGCCTTCCTCTTCGGATAATTCTACATCTTCTACATTATTCGTGTAATGCATAACTTCCGTGGAGTCCACATCAACAATATTGGTTACAAGAGGTAGCTCGTCCTCCTGATAAACTTTTTCGTCAACATCAAAAGTATCTCTAGCTTTAGTCTTGCATACTGCCCACCAGTCAGACTTCGTTGCTCCTCGTCTCGGATAAGCTGTGAAGTACACGAGCTGAGCCTGAGTTGATAGGACAAATGGTTCGTAGCCTTGATATCTACGCTTGTAGTTTATATCCACAAGACCATGCTTGTCAATTTTCCAACCTTAATTTTCAATCGGATCGAACCATTCACAGTTGAACAACACGATCTTTGCTAGTTCTCTGCCATAAATATATGTCAACTCTACAATCTCTCGCAAGATGCCAAAGAAATTATTTCCTGGATCGACGTCTTTGTAGTTCGAAGATTTGATACACAAACAACTGTTTTTCGTGGAATCAAGATCCAGGAAGCTGTCTCTGATCGGAGCATTTGTCGACTTGAACCTAAAGCCATTGACACAGTAACTTGGCCATATTTTAACAAAAGTAATTGGTCCCTTGGCAAGAGTTCTAATTAATTCAATCTCTGGTGAAATTAGACGATCGACCTGAATACCAAAGAAGAGATAGTAAGTTTTTTATTACGCAGTTGCATTAGAAGAGGCCAGTAGTTACCGAGTTGCTTACATATTCGCTCAACCAAGAAGGAAAATGATGTCTCATTTCTTGTTCTAATGCTTCGTCTGTTAGGTAGGGTCTAACCTACCTCAACTCATCATTATATGTGCTGAAAAACAACGAAGCAACCGCCGATTAGTACAATAATGTTAGCTTATACTATTACATTGAGATGACGTAAACTCATCATTAATTACTTACCCCTCTAGCTTCTCCACTTTATCCTCGTCGCAATTAAGTAATATATACAACTGAGCAGCCCTTAGCTCTTCGTCATTCAAATATCTCTTCTTCATTTTTCCCGAAGGCTTTCCGGACGCATTGAATACTTTTAGTATTCCATCATTAGATTCTTGATATGACCCGTCGTCGCTTCTCGGAGCCCTCGTTCTATTCGTAGCAACATGAGGTTTGAAATACGTCGAACAAAAGTTTTTAATCTCCTCGAGAATATAAGCTTCACAAATAGAACCCTCGACCCGAGCCTTGTTTTTCACCTTCATCTTTAGGTGGTTCAAATGCCGCTCAAATGGATACATCTACCGATAACCGATGGGCCCACCAATACGCGCCTCATAGGAAAGATGAATTGGCAAATGCTCTATGGAGTAATGATCACAGGCCAACACGAATACTGGGATCCCGAAAGTACGAATGGGGTAAAATCGTCGGAGCAGAGACCCAATCTGACATTACACGGATCAGAAGCAAAATCTGGATACTCTCGATCAAAGTGCTTCCATGCTTCTCCATCAGATGGGTGATCCAACACTCCTTCGGTCTGTTCTCGCATATGCCAACTCATATTTTCTGTAGTTTCCTTCACCATAAACAACCGCTGCAACCGCGGCATCAACGGTAAGTAGTGCATCGAATCGGTAGGTTTCCTTTCACCGACAGACTTTTCTCTACAACTGCCCTTGTAGCGATCAGCACCATAAAATCTGCAGGCGTCTTCATCCTTGTCGTCTTTGTAGTACAACATGCACCCGTTGCGACATGCATCGATTTTTTTATATCCCATCCAGAGCGATCTCACCATCCTCTTAGACCAGTAAAAGTTTTTAGGCAACTTAGCACCCTCGGGCAATATTTCTATAATCAACTCCATAAGTCGGTTGTAGCAATCTTGCGACATATTAAAATCGGACTTGATGCTCAACAATCTTGTAACCACCTCCAACGATAAATGATCCTCACAACCAGGATATAATGGAGTCCTTGCATTCTCCAGCAACTCCATGAACTTTGCAGCATCGGCGTTCGGTGCCTTCTCAGGTGCATCATGATTGTCCGGATCGAAACTAGGTCCCGCCGCGTCAAAAACTATGTTCACCAATCCATCGTCGTAAGCAGTGTGGTTGTAGACATCCACATAAGGCTCATACTCTGATGCTAAGGACACAAGTTCTCCGTGTGCGCTCTATTAATAGTAATTCAGCGTGAAACTCTTCGAGTATAAGTGATACGTGACTTCTACTTCTGGATGATATTTCAAGTTGCGACATCTCACACACGGACACTTAATTTTGGTACCGTCCATGTACTGAGGGAACGCCTTGGCAAACTGCAGGAACTGTTGTACACCCTCTATAAATTTATCCCGCACACCACACATGTCATCAGGATGACGGTTGTATATCTACAAACGATTCCGCAGATAGTAATTCAGCTCCATATCCATTTGAGGATAATTCTGTAAGATAGATACAAGCACATCGTTGAAACACATGTATATGAATGTATATATCCTCTTTATCCAAGAGATGAGTTAGAGGCTATTTATAGCATGTCAAAAAATAAAGTCTTGCATTGTCAAGTTAAAGGTTTAAATATGAAGACGTGATATATGTCAGTATTTTCGCCAATATTAATCCTACTCTCTTTAGCATAGTGTTTAATCAATAAATTTGGTAGATTCGTGTCCATATCAAACATGGACATGGGCTTATGTATAAAGTTTAGCAAGCTCGGGCTTGGACCTTAGGGTGTAGCCCTCCGATAATGTATCACAAGAAGCTCTCAAGTCTCTATTTGAAGTCTAATAATGATTTGGATGACAACTTTAATAAGAACTTATTTAATATATACATGAGTAAGCTGAAGCACCAACTTAGTTGACAAGTGCTATGAAACAATAAATTGTAATGTGACACTTGATGATCAATTTATAAGGGGCAAGGTAAAAAATAGAAGAATAGATAAATAAGGAACAATATATGTGATAGGGAGAACAAGTAAAAATGTAAAAACAGACATATGTGTGATAACGAGAAACCTGTCAGACAAGTATACAAACAACAAGGATATTAGGATACTCTATTAGAGGATACTAGGATACTAGGATACAAACAACAAGGATACAAGGATACTAGGATACTCTATTACAAGGATACTAGGATACTAGGATATTCGGTGTGTTAAACGTATCTATCTGATTTATATTTATAGATATCTACTATTTGGAATTACCTTAGCCATCTACCCTTTATTTACTCTCTAATGTCCTATACCATGCCATACCATATGCTACACACATGCATTACTCTCTAGATTACCCATATTAAGTATACCTTTATGGTACCATATCATGATACCACACTATGTCCTTTACCCATATTTACATTTAGCCTATGCCTAAAACCTTAACACCCTTAATACCCTATACCAAGGATACTAGGATACTCTATTAGAGGCACTTACCTAAGGTATAACCCAACATCAATGGACATACCCTCTTAATCCATAACCTATATGCATACAGGATATGGTACCCATGGTTATCTATCCATGATGTTATACATATGTAGTCCTATAATTATCTATTTACCATAAATGCATGCATTGCTATAGGCTGTACCTATGGGGTTACCCTTACACCATTTTTATATCAATGATACTCATACTATAACTATATGTTACATAGATGCATATCCCGATCATCACTATATATATAGCTATAGCTAATATTTATAGGAATACCTTACCCTTCCTATATAGGTAAACCAAGTGCCCATCTCAAAATTACCTAATATCACCCTTTTACCTATCATATACATTACAATACTCTACCTATACATATTACCCTAACTAAACCTATGTAGATACCCATGTACCCCTTCACCCCACACTACAACCCATCTATTGCACAACCTGTGCCCCTGTTTCTAACAGCATTTGTTGCTGCCACAAGCCCCTGTACAACACACTAGTAGAGCCCTTAAACCTGCTGTTGGCCTATTGTAATTTGTTGTCACCATATTTCCCCCTCCCTCTCCATCAACTGCTGCCTAGTGCAGTAGGTAATATCTATTGCTGCTGTTAGAACGGTACCCCTATGTATGGTTAAGGGGCACAAAGGTTCCTACTCTCTCCTATACACCAATATTCCTGTACAAACCAAGCCTTGCCCTCCTTATAATGCTAATGCCACAAGCAGCCTACACACTTGCTGCATTCTTCACTCACTTTTACATACACAAGCCACACTCATACAATAACACTCTCACACTCAGACTTGTTGCTTTCCCCTACTTGAACACACACTCATACGACATAATTAACTAATTATAACTGAAACTAAAGCAACAAAGTGTCTTGTGTCAACATAATTAACTAATTAACTGAAATTTAAAGAAATTAAAGTGTCGTGTGTCAACAAAGTGCCCTATGTCATGGTTAATTAACTAATTAACTAGTCGTGTCCTGTGTCAAAGTGTACTGTGTCAAAGTGTCGTATTCGAAAGAGGGTTAGGATTTACTAGTCGGGGAGGAGCGGGTCGTCGAGGGGGGAGGGGGTCGCCGGTGGGGATTTGGAGACAGAGGGGAGCAGGGTCGCCGAGCCGAGGGGGGAGGGTCGGGGGCCGAGGGGGGAGGGTCGTCGAGGGGGGAAGGGCCGGAGGTCTTCGAACGCCTAGGGGGGAGGGGTTTCGGTGGAATGAAAACTCAAACGGGGTTTCGAAATAATGGAGGGGGAATGAAAACTCAAATGACCTATATTTTTAACTTAGCGACGTCACTATGAGACGTCGGTAAACGTCGCTATTTTTTGCTCTTAGCAACGTCATACCATATACGTCGGTACACGTCGCTATTTCTAGCCAAATTAGCGACGTTCACCAACTTATCAGCAACGTTATTTTTTTTTACTTAAAAGACGTCGCGGGACGTCGCTGATAGTCGCTAACAGTGACGTCCTGCGACGTTTTACTTATGCGTCGCTAATTTCCTTCATGTTAGCAACGTTTTCCATATGCATCGCTAATTTCGTCGGTAATATGACTTATTTTGGTAGTGGGCGTCCTCCGAACGAAAGAAGTTGGGACTGCCATCCCTCCAACCTCCTTTGCACATAGCTAACCAATCCCATGCAATCCATATTAGAGACATAATTAATCGACAAAGGGATGCCCAGGTAGCGAACCGGTAGGTGGCCGTGCTCTATCCCGAGCCTCTCCGCCCACTCAACTTGCTGCGGGCAGCTTCTACTGAAGAATATCTGGGACTTGTCTTTGTTCAACACCAACCCAGAACCTTTCATTAATACCTCCAACAATCGCAATAGTGCAGAAACACCTTTATTTGTAGGCTCCATGAATACCAGCAGATCATCTGCATAGATGAGGTGAGATACGACCGGGCTAATGCGTCGGAAAAATGGCGTAATGTTATTCCTGTGCACTTCAACATCCATCAAACAAGTAAAAAACTCTATGACAGCAGTAAATAAATACGGGGACTGGGGATCGCCCTGTCGCATACCCCGGCTGCTGTTGAAATACCCGTGTGGTTGGCTGTTGAGGATGACAGAGAACGACGGGGTAGTTATACATTCTTCTATTCGATCAACCCACCATTGATCAAATCCCATCCCAGTTAGGATCTTGCAGACGAATCTTCGATTCACCATATCATAAGCCTTTCTCAAGTCCAGTTTTATGCACCCCTTTCGTCCTCCTCCCTTGTTGAAATCTCGAACCAGTTCGTGTGCTAGGGGACAGTTTTTCGCTATATCCCAACCTTTGATGAAGGCCGCCTGGTTCAATGAGATGAGTCCTTTCATTATATCCTGCATCCTGTTACACATAATATGAGTTATAATTTTGTAAATAAAATTACAGCAGGCTATAGGTCCGAAATCTTCCAATTCAGTAGCCCCTTCTTTTTTGGGGATGAGTACTATATATATATATATATATATATATATATATATATATATATATATATATTAGTTTTGACTATGATAATTTTAATGAAGACCTAATAACATAATCCTCACATGGTTATAGTTTTTTTTTCATTAAAATTTTGGTTACCTCCACCAAATATATATTAGTCCAATTTGAATCCAAGACCTCCCCTACATATTCCTAAAAAAAAAAAATTCGCCTAGACCAACTGGTGGCACTATTGTCTATTACTGCTGCATACAATTCCTATTTTTCCAACTTTTATATTCTTTTTAACAGGAAACAAAACATATTTGCAACATCTTTTATCTGTCTTCTCAATTTTTTTCCCGGTTATTTGCACTTAATATTCTTAACTATTGATTACAAGGTGAAAATATGTAAAAAAATGAATTAACTCTACGGAATTATTTTACTAAAAAATTCATGGAAAAAATTCTATGTAATTAATTTGGATGTTTGATTATGGTTATTTCTATAGAAAATATATTATTTTCCATATAAATTGATAATTTTTCGTGGACCCGACCAGTTTTATTTTCTACCAACTTGGAAAAAATATAGAAAATGATAGATTTTTGAAAAATAATTCCATTGAAAATATATGGTATCAAGCACTACAAGTTGGTAGAAAATTTATGATAAAAATGTTCTTCATGTAAAAAGAAGCACAATCCAGAAGAAGAAAAAAAAAGCACTATCAAACACAACCGTATTAAACTTTTCGCTTTTGCAGCTACATATTCTAAAAAAATTTAATTAGCAACTAAATATTTTGAATTATCGGCCATTTAGTAAGTTGCTACTTGTCGTTTGTTAACCTATTATATTTTTCGGTTTTTTTTTTTTTGAAAAATTATATTTTTCGGTTAATTTTGATTTTTTTTAAGATTATTTTGTTCCAATAGTGGTACTTACGTTTTTGGTGGAAGAAATTAAAAATATTAAAATATTAAATATTTCTAGTCTCGTTGCCACTCCGGTCTAGTTTTAGTTTTAGTTTTTTTTTTTTTTTCATTGTATATTTTGTTTTGTTTTGTTTATTGTTAGAGGGATGATTTTGTCCTTTACAACCATATTTAACACCAGCAGAATTTCATTTAGGATTTTGGTTGCTAATAAAAAGGTCAGGATATTCAATTACAAAATTGTAAAAGTCCATGGTTACAAACAAGTTTTATTCTTTTAAAAATGACAACTTTTTGTATTATTATTTTAGAGTTGTTTGAATGTCCATAAATAAAAATTCTGATGTAAGTGTTGCTTAGACTACACTATGTACAATAAAATAAGTACTCTATTTAATTTAAATGTTATAATTAATATTAAAATAGTTATATTTACAGTCAACCAAATAAAATAAAAAATAATACGTTTGTGGACATACAATGATCATATAAATTGTCCACTCTAAATATATAATGCTCAAGAACTTTCAAACTTAGTCAGAATTTATTAGAAATGATCGAAAACTACTCACCAACACAAACGGGACTATCCGTAGTAGTTTATTATAGTGAGAGGGAAAGAAAAATGGAAGAAGAAGCAAATATGGAGGGATTTGAGTAGACGAGAGCATTATTTAGTTTTGGACCTTGAAGTGAATCGATTTGAACCAAATATATATAAGTTCAATTTAAAAAATAATTAGCTCGATTTCAGTTTTAAAATTACTAAAATTTCTATTTACTTTCGATTTTTTGTTTCAGTTTTAATTTTAGATTTCGGTGTAAAACTAAAAGTCGAATAAAAATTATACAGTTATTAAATATAAATAATTTTGTTACTAAAAATATTTATATTTTGAAAATAATAATTATATGTATGTCTTTTATAGTCAAATTCTAATAATTTAATAATTAGTCCAACTTTGCATCCAACTTTGAAATGCAACAAACATTTGAATAAAAATTGTGAAAGTTTTGTTGGGAAAGAAGCGCGGAAACCTTTCCCCAAACCGGAGAGTACCTGCGAGAGGACCGAGCAAACAACGCACGAACCCAAAAACAAGCACACAAAAAACAATCACGCAGACACAGAGAATTTTTGACGTGGAAACCCTTGCGGGAAAAAAAAACCACGGGACGATCGGAGTCCAACCCTGAGAAGCCTCCACTAATGGAATAGAAGAATTACACCCTCTACAAACTCCTCCCGATCCAAATCGGATCCCCACAACACTCAGAGAAAAGAACAACGATTACAAGGCTACGAAGAACGAGAACGACGAGTAGAGATTACCCGAACACGATCTCCTCCGAATATCAACCTTCAATCCTCCGCCTTCTTCTCCGAAGTTGCAATGGCACTCTTGCCTCCTTTCTCTCTCAAACTTGGATAGCCTCCAAAAGTTACCAATGTGCGCTATGGGATTAGGGTTGAGATATCTCAACTTAATACCCTAATCCCGCAACAAACCTGGACCGTCGGATTAGATCCAATGATGAAAACTCATCCTGAAATCCGCTTCAGCCCCCGACACACAGAGTTCGGCCAGAACTCTGTGTGGGGCAACCAGCACTGGATGGCCAAACCCTGGAACGGCCAGACCGAATTCGGCCAGAACTCGGCCTGGGACCGAGTTCGGCCCGAACTCGGCAGACTTGGTCCAGAACCCCCTTTGGGGCAGCAGCAGCAGTAACAACTACTCCCGAGCTTCTCCGACATCGAACGGCGCTCGTCGCACTCCGGGATCTTCTCCACATAGGTTGGGAACCCCACCCACTCCAACAAATCTCCCCCTTCACAACTATGGGGAGGACGTCGTCATCCCGACGATCTGCCTGCAGTACTCAAACTTCCCCCTTGGTAGAATCTTCGTGAACATATCAGCTCCGTTGTCTTCTGTATGCACCTTCTCAAGCTCCGCGTCCTTCTTCTCAACCACATCCCGTATCCAATGATACCGGGTCTCGATGTGCTTGGACCGGCTATGAAACGTCTGATTCTTCACAAGGTGGATCGCACTCTGACTGTCGCAAAGCAAAGTATACTGCTCTTGCTTCAGTCCCATTTCCTGCAACAGCTTCTTCATCCACAACAGCTCCTTGCAAGCCTCCGTCGCCGCAATGTATTCCGCCTCCATCGTCGACAAGGCAACACACTTCTGCAACCGCGACTGCCACGACACTGCTCTTCCCGCAAACATCATCACGTAGCCTGAAGTCGATCGCCTCGTGTCTACATCTCCAGCCATATCAGCGTCGGTATACCCAACCAGCTTCGGCTCGTCACCACCAAAGGAAAGTCTCCAACCAGCAGTGCCCTGAAGATATCGTAGAATCCACTTGACCGCACTCCAGTGTACCCTTCCAGGATTCGAAAGATACCTGCTAACCATACCAACTGCATGAGCAATATCTGGCCTCGTACACACCATGGCATACATAAGGCTTCCCACAGCTGAAGCATATGGAACCTGCTCCATATCTTCCTTTTCGTCCTCGGTAGATGGACACTGCTCCTCAGTGAACTTAAAGTGAGCCGCGATGGGGGAACTCACTTTCTTCGACCCGTCCATCCCGAAACGCTGAAGTACCCGGTGAATGTACTTCTTTTGGGACAAGTGTAGCAGCTTGGACTCTCTCTCTCGGCTGATCTCCATCCCAAGAATAGTCTTCGCTGCGCCCAAATCCTTCATAGAGAAGGCCACGCCCAGTTGGCGCTTCAACTCCGCTATCCTAGTGGCATTTCGACCCACTAATAGCATATCATCAACATAGAGCAATAAGATGATGAAATCATCATCGGCAAAATACCTCACAAATGCACAATGGTCCGACGTCGTCCGTGCATAACCATGCTCCCCCATAAACGACTCGAACTTTCTGTACCACTGCCTCGGAGCCTGCTTCAGACCATACAAGCTCTTCCTCAACCGGCAGACCAAATGTGACTTGCCCTTCTCACAGAATCCCTCCGGCTGCTCCATGTACAACTCCTCCTCAAGATCACCGTGGAGGAACGCCGTCTTCACGTCCATCTGCTCGACCTCCAAGTCGAAACTGGCTGCTAATGCTAGCACCACCCGAATAGACGAATGCTTGACGACAGGCGAAAAGATTTCATCATAATCCACGCCTTTCCGCTGACCGTAGCCCTTGACTACCAGCCTCGCTTTGTATCGAGGGCGAGTAGCATCATCCGTCTGCTTCACTCTGAACACCCATCGATTCTTCAAAGCCTTCTTGCCCTTTGGCAACCGCACCAGATCATAAGTAGAATTGGTGTGCAAGGAACTCATCTCCTCCTACATAGCCACCATCCACTCCTGCCTGTGTTCGTCTTCCATAGCCTCTGCGAAACTTTCGGGCTCTCCCCCGTCAGTCAATAGCACATACTCATCCGGCGAGTATCTCGTAGATGGTCGACGATCCCTGTTGCTCCTTCTCAGTGGAGCCACTGGTGCTGGCTGTATACCGACAGCCTCCTCCCCTTCAGGAACTACCTCTCCGGCATGCTCATCCTCCTGAGGGACACCCTGACCACCATCAGCAGGCTGATGATCAAGGTTGGGAGCAACTCCATGTACCGGCTCCCCCATAACTGGATCCTCGGCGATGTCCTCTGGAAACTGCTCGAAGCGAAATGACTCTAACTCAGGCAATTCCTCAGCCTCAGAAGGCGTCTCGGAATCCTGAGTGTTGGTCATGGTCTGATCCTCGACGAACACCACGTCCCTGCTTCTGTAGAGCTTTCCTTCCACTGGGTCGTAGAGTCTATAGCCAAACTCATCCCGACCGTAGCCGACAAAGACGCATCGCCTCGTCTTCGGCTCAAGTTTGGTCCTCTCGTCCTTCGGTACATGCACGAAGGCTTTACAACCAAACGCCCGCAGGTGACTGTATGACGGCTCCTTGCCGTACCATACTTTGTCAGGCACATCACCCTACAAAGGAGCACTAGGAGACAAATTAATAATATAAGCAGCTGTGAGAAGAGCCTCACCCCAATAACTGCCCGGCAAGTTTGCTTCTGACAGCAAACACCGCACCCTCTCCATCAGTATCCTGTTCATGCGCTCCGCTACACCATTGAGCTGAGGTGTCTTTGGCGGAGTCTTCTGGTGTCGTATCCCTTGCTCTCTGCAATACGCATCAAAGGGACCGATGTATTCGCCGCCATTGTCGGACCGAACACACAACAACTTCTTGCCCGTCTCCCTTTCAACGGAGGCCTGAAACTCCTTGAAAGTAGGCAGCACCTGATCCTTGGTCTTTAAGGCATAGACCCAAACCTTCCTGGAACAGTCATCAATAAAAGTCACAAAGTAAGAAGCACCACCAAGAGATTTTACCTTCATAGGACCGCAGACATCCGAGTGAATCAACTCGAGCAATGCCGGCTTCCTCGAACTTGGGTGACTCTGGAAAGACACCCTACTTTGCTTCCCAGCCAAACAGTGCGTGCACTTCTCCAACTTTGTAGACTTGAGCCCCGGAATCACCTTCCTGTTCACCAAGTAGCTCATCCCCTTCTCGCTGATATGGCCGAGCCGCCTGTGCCACAACTCGGTAGACGCGTCACTGACTGCGTTCACCTCCTGTGCCCCCTCTGCGCTCCCCTCCATATAGTAGAGACCGGACTTCTTGCTTCCTCTGGCAATCACCATCGAACCTCTGGAAAGCTTCCACTGACTATTTCCGAAGAGACTGAAGAATCTCTCGTCATCCAACCTTCCAACCGACACCAGGTTGAAACGGATATCAGGGACATGACGAACATCCTAGAGAACAAGAACCGCACCCGTCTTCATTCTCAAATGCACATCTCCAATGGCAACCGCCTTCGACACATCTCCGTTGCCCATCTTCAACACGCCACAGTCGCCTGTCGTGTAAGTGGCAAACAGTGCCCTATTGTGAGATACATGTGCTGAAGCTCCTGAGTCCACCAGCCAAGAATTGTCATCGCAGGCGAGGTTAGTAATGACCTCATCACCTACGACGATCACATCGCCTCCATGCACCGAGGCCGCCACTGTAGTGTTCTCTTCTTGCTTCCCCTTGTCGCCCTTCTTCTCTCTCTTCCAAGCGAAACAATTCCGCTTGATATGGCCCTTCTTACCGCAATGATAACACTCTGAGTCCTCGTACCGACCCTTGGACTTCCCCCTGCTCTTGTCTCTGCCACCACCTGGACCCCTGCTTTTGCCCCTTCCGCGGCTCTCTGAAACAAGTGCCTCTGAGTGGTGGGATGTGGATGAAGTGCCCTGAGAACGTCTCCGCATCTCTTCATTCAACACCCCGCTCTTGGCAAACTCCAGACTGACCACGCCCTCTGGAGCAGAAGCGATCATAGATACTCGTACGGTCTCCCACGAGTCTGGCAAGGTACACAGCAGCCATAGTCCCTGAACTTCGTCGTCGAACTTGACTCCCATAGAAGATAGCTGGTCAACCACGCCCTGGAACTCACTCAAGTGATCCGAAATAGACGCCCCGTCTTTGTACCGCAGACCCATCATCGTCCGGATCAGGAACAACTTGTTTACCCCGGTCTTCTTCCCGTACAAGGACTCCAGCTTATCCCACAACGTCTTCGCATGCTCAATATTGGCAACGTGATTGTACACGTTCTCATCAACAAACTGTCGAATGTACCCACACACCTGTATGTGCTCGAACGTCCAGTCCTCCTCGGATTTATCACTGGGCTTCTCGGATGCAAACACGGGTAGATGCAGCTTTTTGACAAATAGCAAATCCTTCATCTTGCTCCGCCAATAATGATAGTTTGTGCCGTTCAGATTCACCATGCGCACCGGCTTCGCGTCCATCTCTCCTCTCTGGTTCCTCTGTCAACTCCTGACACCCTTTGAACCCAAAGCTCTGATACCACTCTGTTGGTATCAGCCAGAACAAAACCTATGCTCTGATACCACTCTGTTGGGAAAGAAGCGCGGAAACCTTTTCCCAAACCGGAGAGTACCTGCGAGAGGACCGAGCAAACAACGCACGAACCCAAAAACAAGCACACAAAAAACAATCACGCAGACACAGAGAATTTTTGACGTGGAAACCCTTGCGGAAAAAAAAAACCACGGGACGATCGGAGTCCAACCCTGAGAAGCCTCCACTAATGGAATAGAAGAATTACACCCTCTACAAACTCCTCCCGATCCAAATCGGATCCCCACAACACTCAGAGAAAAGAACAACGATTACAAGGCTACGAAGAACGAGAACGACGAGTAGAGATTACCCGAACACGATCTCCTCCGAATATCAACCTTCAATCCTCCGCCTTCTTCTCCGAAGTTGCAATGGCACTCTTGCCTCCTTTCTCTCTCAAACTTGGATAGCCTCCAAAAGTTACCAATGTGCGCTATGGGATTAGGGTTGAGATATCTCAACTTAATACCCTAATCCCGCAACAAACCTGGACCGTCGGATTAGATCCAATGATGAAAACTCATCCTGAAATCCGCTTCAGCCCCCGACACACAGAGTTCGGCCAGAACTCTGTGTGGGACAACCAGCACTGGATGGCCAAACCCTGGAACGGCCAGACCGAATTCGGCCAGAACTCGGCCTGAGACCGAGTTCGGCCCGAACTCGGCAGACTTGGTCCAGAACCCCCTTTGGGGCAGCAGCAGCAGTAACAACTACTCCCGAGCTTCTCCGACATCGGACGGCGCTCGTCGCACTCCGGGATCTTCTCCACATAGGTTGGGAACCCCACCCACTCCAACAAGTTTGATATAATTTAACTACAATTTCAAATTTAAGTCTAACCTATTAAACAATAAAAATAGTCTAGCGGAATTATTGGTTCGGTTTAATTTCGGTTATGGCTAATTTCGATTCAATTTTAATTTTAAATTTTAATTTAATTGATTTTAATTATTTCGGTTGGATTGGAATCGAATAATCCTGACATTCTTCCTTAGATTTGAGTTGTGAGGGGGCATAAACCCTTTAGTTGAAAAGTGTTTAAAACGTGATTAGCGACTGAATATCCGGTGGCAGTCCAAGTGACAAAGAGATCGCGACGTTTTAACATAAGAGTACGACATATTACCGTTCCAAAACGATGAGTTGACAACTTCTAATGCCTCCATGCCACAACTAATCGAATTGTTGGCGAGACATGTCAGGGTCAACCCACTTGGCCAGCTAACACGTTACAAAGTTGAATATGTGCCACAAATATTTAGGGTCGGCTTAGATATACTTTCTAAAAATTCGTTCTGAAAATAATTTTATGAAAATAAATTATAAAGTTGTTTTCTCAATATATAAATTTTGGGACGATAACTAGACATGGATGTCTGACATCCTCCGGTGTTTGAAAGTAACATCCGGTGTTTGGTTCAACTCGAGTTTGAAGACAAAAAGTAATGTTATATTTATTTTTCCCTTCTTGTTTTACATGTTGGAGGTAAAAAAGTGATCAATTCAATTTCATTTTTTTATTTCCAGACAGACATAAGTGACTGTCTATCTTTTTTGTAAAATCGAAATCGAGTGGTTCTTGTGATTACCGAGGATAGGTATAAGATCCTGGTTGGGTAGCGAAAGATCAGTAGATCGAGCCACGAATAAATTTTCATGCATATCGTCAGATATCTAAGAAAAATGTCTATATTTTTTATTATTGTAACTAGACTACATGCACGTACTTTGTACGTATTTAATTAGAATATCATAAGGACAGTTGTTGTCTTTTCGTCTTTTTTTATGTGATTATTCATGTGTGTTTTTTTTTTACAATGCCAAGAGATTCAAAGTATAAAATTTATTTATTTTTAATTTTCTATTGAGAATAATAATCTTTGAAAAATGGTAAGGATAATTATTATTTTTACCATTGGAACATAAAAAGGTGTATGGTAAAAGAAAACTTGCATGCAAACTTTATTGCTTTGACTCATAAACATAAATGACATGCAATTTGACATAATAACATCATGTTTATAATATACTCGAGGGTATTTTAGGAATTCAAAAGTTTCACCACCAACTTTTCCTATTATATAGTAGAATAGATATTTAGTTATTCAATATCAATACTACTATATAATAAGAAAAGTTAGATACTTCATTGGGCCCAAAAGACATGCAATGTAGCGTGTACAAAGTCTCGTACGTATCGTTGGACATCTCAAAAAAAGGTCTATATGTTTTATTATTGTAATAATTAGTTATTCAATATCAATACTATTATATAATAAGAAATGTTAGATGCTTCATCGTGAAAGTTTAAAAAAAAACTAAGCTAAGTTTTAACATGGATAATTTGATAATTACGCATAAAAAAAAAGATAGTTGTTGTTTTCTCTTTTTAAGTAGTAAAAATTTGTAGGACTATTCTTAATTTGTTCTTCCCAAGTACTATGATAGACGTGAAGCGCACGTGCATATATACTAGTATTATTAAGTGGACTGACTGTTAATCTATTTTCTAAGTAATGTGCTGTCAGTTTGTTTATTTATAATGTATTAATAAATGAATTAAAAATATTTATAACTTCCTTTTTGCATTATAAATAATTAAATAATAACAACCAATATTAATAAATTAATTTTTTAATACATTAAGGTCGATCTTAATAATATATTAAATAATTATAATGAATTCCAATTTATTTAGTAAATTAGTCATTTAATTATAATTATTTAAAAGTTTAGATAATTAATTAATGCAATAGTTGGTGATAGTAATTGTTCATGTCTAAATAAAATAAAATAACTACAAGTAATAAATAATAAATAATTTATTTATCTAGTTAAATAATTAATTAGTTTTTTTATTATTATAATTAACTTGTTTATTTTTTCACCTTCTTCATATTTAACATTCAAATATGAATTTGTGAATTTGTCTATTTCCAAAGAATAAAATATCATGTGTCAAAAATCAGTTTCATAAGATAAGAAATAGCATGAAACTCGAAAAATATACATTTTAATTTTAACAGACAAAAAATTATTTCCAATTTTTCTACCATTTGCACCAATCCAAATATACCCATAGTTGCAAAAATATGTTGTTGGATTTTCATCTTGGGTTGGACACAAGATATGTTCAAGTATTTTCTTGAAGCAGCGGAGAAAATTCAAATTTTTGTCACAAATAATGTTTTATGTAATTTTCAATGCTTGGAAAAGAATATAGAAGATGAAAGATGGTGTCCTAATTTGCGATAGGACACTGGTTGTGACCGCAGGCCACGTGCTACCGCAGGAATTTCGGTAACAGATCCGAACAAATAAGGGGGAGGGCAGTGGGATTCGGCCACATGTCTTGCAGTCACAGTCCGCAGTCACATATCGCAGGCAAATATCATTTTCCATTGCGATATTATCTAGCCAGAGATCCAAGCGCATCGAACATTTCGACAATGAATGGCCTTCAACGTTCGGTGTTCCAAAGCTTCTTCGTCATTGATAGGTCTTTTTTTTTTCCGTAAAGGAAAAATTTGGAGACAGGACCGGCCCAGAAGATTGGTTGCAATTTTCGAAATTAATTTTGGTTGTCCTTGATACTTATTGCGGGCCGATCCAAGAGGGTCACCTGCGACTCCGACCTCTTATGAGGTCACGCTGAGTCTAGGATTTGTCTAAGCAGAGGGGGTTATTCAAGTCTATTAAAGTCTTATTTGACTTATTCCTGGACCGGTCCTACAATTAGAAAGCAAAATAATGTGTTGGAGTTGCTACACTAGACATCTGTACTCTTGTAACTCTCCAATGGAACAGTAATAAACATTATATATTATTAGGTCCATTGATGATGTTTCTCGCAAAACGCGAGTCTACAGCTTAACTGCAGGCAAAATCTGAAACTTTTACTGCATCAAAAGGCAGCTTTTTGATTTGATATTGCTTGTTTCTGATGAGAGGAGAAAGAAGCGCTGAAGGATTAACGAAGTGACCGGAATCAGAAATTCGAACCGGAGTGGATTAGAGTAGACTATGATGGCTAGGTGTGGCACCTCGAAGAGACGGATTTCAGAAATGATGCAACATTTATATACCAATTCTATTATATATTAACATTTATATGCAACATTTATATACCAATTCAATATTCTCTCCAAAAATTTGGATATAGAGCATTACATTTCGTTGAAATCTCGCTCAGAGCAAAAATGTTTTGATAATTATCTTGCCATCATGTTTTGCTGTAAATGTCTTTTAAAAGGACATTTTTTTGAAGCATCAACATAGATCAACGTAGAAAACGGAGAAGTCATACTCCAATATAAATTTCTATGCTTTGGTACTAAGGTTTTAGAATTCTATGCATTGGAATGTTGTAAAACTTAATTTTTTAAAAAAATAAAATATTTAAAATATGTTGTAAAAACGTCATTTAAATGATGTTTTTGTGGAAAAAAAAAAGTCCTTTAAAAGTGTCATTTTAAAAGAAGTTTTCCATGCACAGGGGGTTCAGAGAGGTTAGGAAGAGATTAATTGATATTAAGGGAATATTAAGAGGATTCGGAAAGGTTATGAAAGAATAGCTGACGTAACTGCTATAAAAAAATGTCCTTTTAAATGATGTTTTTCGTTCAAAACATTAAAACGTGGATGTTTTGTGTCTGTCATTGTAATTATCAAAAAAATTGCTCTGAGAGCAACTTTAAAGAAATATAATGCAATATATGCAATTTTTTGTATTCCCTCAGGCTTCGTTAAATTATAGAAAACACCTATGACTTACTTTTCATTGCGACTATCCTGAAATTTATCACTTAAAAGTTAAAATATACAAAGAAATTGTAGCAACAAGATAGAACAGTAACCTTAGTTGCCTGTAAAAGAAAATGACTTAATTGTACTTTGATACCATCAACTATTCCCGTTTTCAACTTAATACCCTAAACTTTTTTACTCAACAACTCGATACCCTCAACTATTTGAGTTTTTCAACTAAAAACATAAAACCCAAAATATTCCAAAACTATCCCTGGCTCCCTCTTTCTCTCTCCCCATGCCCCCCTCCCCCCCTCCCCCCCCCCTCTCCGGCGATCGATGCCCCCCTACCTCTCCGGTGGAGGCGAGAAAGGAGGGCGACGGGAGGAGGGTGGGTGGCCGGAGCGCGGGGGGGAGGGGGGGTGGGGGGGGGGGGGGGCGCTGCTGCTGGGGGAAGGGGGGCACCAGAAGGGGGGCGGGGGTGGGGGTTGCTGCGGGCGAAGGCGGAGGAGGGGTGGGGCGGAGGCGGCTGGCCAGAGGGGGGCAGGGGCGGGGGCGGGGGGGGGGGGGGGAGGTTGTGGCCGAAGGGGGCAGCGGGGGGGGGGGGGGGGGGGGGGGGGGGGGGTGGGGGGGGGGGGGGGGGGGGGGGGTGTGGGGGGGGGGGGGGGGGGTTTGGGGGGTAGTTTTGAATTTTAGGAGGCAGGGACATTATTGTCCAAATAAAATTCAGGTATCAACTTGAAAAAAAAAAGTTGAGGTAGTGTAAGCCCCTAGATTTCAAAATAGTATTTTTATAATCTTAAATAGCATTTATATATTTAAAATGATTAATATTATTAAAAAATTTTCTAGAATTTGTAAATGATTTTTAATTAATTTTTAAGGCAAAATATATCTTGTTGTAAATATTTAAATTGTTTTTAATATCGATTGCAAGTTTGTTGATTTTGTTTCAATATTGATTTGCAAATATATGATTGTTTTTATTTGCGGTTTGCAAATTGTATTTGCAAACCGATAGGAGAGAGGTTATTTTCAAAGCCCCAAAACTTTGGGGGCCTGCTGCAAACCTACATCACACCCCCCCCCACTTCTTTCTCTCTCCTCC
>JANAVB010042420.1:9768657-10071157 GCA_029216955.1 Iris pallida
CTTCATGAAATGGCATGCACTTCTTATAAAGGGGTTATGGTCCCCAATTGTAGAACAAGACATTCTTTCTCTCATCCCATCAGAGGAGGAACTAAGGCCCTAAAAATTCTACAATTGGAAGATCACTAGTCTACAAGAAGATTATTCCTTCCCTCAAGTTCTCATGGATTCTTTAGGTACGCTTCCGCATTTGTAATCATCTTTGAATTGAATGGGTTATATGTCGAATTCGGTTTTTTATTGTGCTTATTGTTTGAGAATATTAAGCACGATTGATTAAATTCTAACAATGGTATCAGAGACACCCTGATCAATTCATGTATGATTTAAAGGAATTTTAAGATTTAGAATTTCAGAAATGAAAAACTTTAATTTTTCTTTTCTGAAATTTTCGTTCTTGATTTTCCATTTTTTTTGAAATTGGACTAGAAAATCATGACATGTTGTCTTCCGACCCCGCGGTAACATGATATTCACATTAAGGGTCTTTGACAAGGTGACATGTTGTGAAAAGATATATCCTTAGAGTTCTCCTTCTGAGAACAGGATAATATTGCGCTGTCGGATCAAGTTCCTAGCCCAATCAGGATAACATTGTGTATATAGACAAAGAGTGATATGTGAGGGGTGTATGTGTTGTGTTTCAGTCAAATGTGTGTGTTTTAAGGGTATGACAGTAAGAGTGAAAGAGTGGGAGGGTGTGTGTGTGTTAAGGTGGGTGTGTGTACAGACGAAGCCTCAATCTACTAAATTTTACTAAATTTACTTATTCGGTTTGGTTTCGGTTTTAAAAAAATTCGGTTCGGTTTCGGTTTTGAATATACTAAATTCGGTTCGGTTCCAGTTTTCAATATACTAAATTTACTTATTCGGTTTCGGTCCAAAGTTAATATATACTCTCCTCTCTCTCTTCTCTCCTATATATCTTTATATGATTATATATTTTTTTCTTTTCTTTTTTACTTTATCTATCCTATATATTATATATATATATATATATATATAATATATATATATATATAATATATATATATATATATATATATACCTCGATATTATATATTTTTTATATACTCCTCGAATATATATATATATATATATATATATATATATATAATATATATCTTATATATATATGTGCGTGTGTGCCGAATATATATTATATTAATATATATATATATTAATATATATATATATATATATATATATATATAAATAAAAATATATATATATATATATATATATATATAAATAATTATATAAATATAGTATATATGTGTGTGGTGTTGTGTGTTTGTGTGTGTGTGTGTGTGTGTGTATGTTCCGACCCCCCGCGGCCAGCCACCCCCGATACTCATAGGATAGTCCGATATCGATCTCATAGGATAGCCCATACCGATACTCATAGGAATAGTCCGATACCGATACCGATTTCGATACTCCATAGTCCGATACCGATACCCCGGGACATGCCAAACTGTATCGGTATCGTACAGTATCGGACCGGTATCGGTCAACATCGGGTATCGGTCAGTATCAGGGCGGACATGCCAAACTGTACACTACTTATACGTTGTATCTACACTACGTTCTATATCATCTTGATTAATTGTACATTAATCTTGGTTATCAACTTTTGACCTTGATTGATGATCTTGATCAAGAATTAATAATCCTGAATTAATTATAATTATTCTTGACTAATTCTTAGGTAGTTTGTTACTAAACTGTTCCTACTTATACGTTGCTACACTCGTGTTGTCGTTTATACATCATTACGATCAAAAAGTAACGATCCATCGCAGATAGAGTAAAAATCTGTATCACAAGGCTAACAGAATATTACATAATCATATACTCACCAATAACCGATGTACTGGAGTCGTTGGGCCTATCGTGCAGTAATTGGTGGATCCGCTGGTATAGGCCGAATGTACTTAGTATCACTGTATCAGATTAGTATCGGTCTATCTCTTTGGTATAGGACGTATCAGATTGGTATTGGCCTTAACAAATTGGTATTGTATTATCCGATATGTACATGTATCGCCGTATAGCTAGGATTCATATTGGCCTTATCGATTTGGTATTGTCATATCCTATAGGTATCGGCCGTGTTGGATTAGTATCGACCATTTCGGATTAGTATCGAAGGTTTAGTAACAACTGTACTTGTATTTCTCTCTTCTCGAGCTAGAATACCATTACAAGAGAGTCACCAGATTGTGATTGGCCAGTTACAGTAACATACATGCTTCCTTTTCCATCAGGAAAAGTGAGATTGAAAGGAAGCATGTATGTTCTGTAACTGGCCAGCTACGCTCTCGTGACTCTCTTGCATGGTAATCTAGCTCTAGAAAGAGAAATCCAAGTACATTGTTACTAACCTTCCACCATACTAATCTGATACTGACGATACTAATCTGATATGCCGATACCTATCGGATATGGCCGATACCGAATCGATAAGGCCAATACGAATCCTAGCTATACGGCCGATACATATCGGATAGGACGATACCAATTCGCTAAGACCAATACCAACCGATACGGCCTATACCAAACCGATAGACCGATACTAATCCAATACGGTCAACTTATAAGTACCTATGGTCGAGGAGGTTGATCCGCTGGTACATCCATGTACGATCAATGAAGTAACGATCCATTTCAATTTGGATGTGAAAATCTGTATCGTAAGACAAACTAAACATAATTAGTTCGATATCGATACCGATACCGATTCCGATACTCAACGAAATAGTCCGATACCGATACCGATACTCAACGAAATAGTCCGATACCGATACCGATACTCATAGGAATAGCCCGATACCGATACTGATTTGGTTTTGATTTTGATTCAGTTTTGGTTTCGAACGTACTAAAGTTTATATATACTCCTCTATATATATATGTGCGTGTGTGCCGATATAATATATATATATATAATATATATTATATATATATATATAATATATATATATTATATAATATATTATATATAATATATATATATATATAATATATATATAATTATATATATTGTGTGTGTGTGTGTGTGTGTGTGTGTGTGTGTGTGCCGACAGGATCCCCTCCCCGACCCCCCCCCCACCCCCTCCCCCGATCCGATACTCATAGGATTGGTCCGATCGGAAACCACTATACCTCTCCCCCGATCCGATACTCCGATCCGAAACCACCGATACACATAGGAATGGTCCGATCCGAAACCACCGATACACCCCCTCCACCCCTCCCCTATCCCGTCGGACAGCAACCCCCCCTCCCCACCCCCCCCCCCGATAGCCCACCCCCGACAGCAAACCCCCACCCCCCCTCCCCCCCGACAACAAACCCCCCCCCCCAACAGCCCACCCCCCCCCCCCGCCCCGCACCATACACCATCCACCCCCCGCCCCACACCAACACCATCCATCCCCCGCCCCCCCTCCCTCCCCCCCTCACCGCCGGCCTCCGCGACAGCCGACCCCCCCCACCCGAAACCCTAAACCCTATCCTGCCTCCCGTCCTCAACACCTTTCCCCCCCGTCCCCACTCCCTCCCCCCACTTCGCCGGCCCCAGCGACAGCCGACCCCCCAAACCCGAAACCCTATATGTTAAACATAGAGAGAGAAAGAGGGAGAGAGAGAGCATACCTGAGAGAGAGAGAGTTGCCGGAGAGAGCGCCGGAGAGAGAGACCCGTCGGAGGGAGAGAGCCGCCGGACTAGGTGAGAGAGAGAGGGAAAAGAGAGAGAGAGAGAGGAGAGTCGTTTTGGGGGGAATGAAAAATGCCTCCCCTCCCCCGTCGGTTCAATTTAAGTTAGGTTACAGTATTTAGCGACGGACTACCGACGGATATATCCGTCGCTAGGTAGTCGCTAAATACCCACTAGATTACCGACGGAACGTCCGTCGCTAGTTAGACGCTAATTTATCGCGCCAATTTTTTCAGCTTTTGCCGCCACAATGTGCGACATATTAGCGATGGAGATCAATCCGTCGCTAAATTATCGTCAAATTAGCGACGGATGTGCGACTGATTTTGACACAAAAAAAATAAAAAATTATCCATTGCTTTCTGACGGTAGTCCGTCACAAGGTAGTCGCTAATTCCGTCGCTATTAGCGATGGATAAGATCCATCGCTAATAGTCCGTCGCCAAATTGCTGTATTTTAGTTGTATTTTTATGATGGGCCTAAATAGAAATAAGACAAGTACAAGAGTCATGACTTATCATGAAAGAGTTGACCCAAAAAGACATTACTCTTCATGAAAGGGCATGCACTTCTTATAAAAGGGGTTTTGGTCCCCAATTGTAGAACAAGACATTCTTTTTCTTCATCCCATCAGAGGAGGAACTAAGGCCCTAAAGAATTTTACAATTGGAAGATCACTACTCTACAAGAAGATTATTCCTTCCCTCAAGTTCTCATGGATTCTTCAGGTACGCTTTCCGCATTTGTTAATCATCTTGAATTGACATGGGATTATATGTAGAATTCGGTTTTGGATTTGTGCTTATTGTTTGAGAATATTAAGCACGATGATTAACTCGTTTGATTTGCAGAAAGCAAAGGAGTTTAATGTAAAAGTATTGAGAAGTCTTCTCTAATGTAAGATCTCGTTTGGTTCGCGAAATCATGGGGCTGAAAAAGAAAAGTCACACTTTTCTATATTTGGGTGCCAAAGGAATTGAGGAGAAAAGAAGAGTGATTTCCAATAGAAGAAAAATTAGGAGCATTACTTTCCTTTCCTATTATCTTGGCATTTTCAAATACCGAAAAAAAGAATCAATGAGAATTGTAATTTGCCAAAGGAAATGAAATATCAAAAAATTGAGGCATTTTCCATTCCTTTCAACGAAACAAACGAGGCCTACAAGTATTGAGAAGACATTATTTTCCAACTTCCAAGACAAATTCTCCTCTTCTTCATTTTCTTATAAGAGCATCTCCAACTCTATTGTGAGTTTGAAAAAAAAAAGTTATTGCCACATATGAATGACAAATATTTATTGATAAAGTCTTTCTCCAATACAAATGTCAAATAAATTATGAAGTTGACATAACATGACATGACAAAAATATTGTAAAGTTGGTTGTCTAGTTCTACAAAACGTGCTTAAGCTTGACAATGACTTTACCTCCACAATATTAATTATGAATAAAAATATTTAGAAAACGGAAGGAGGGAAGAAGTTGTTTTGAAAAGTTGAAAAAAATAGATTTTATTGTCTTCTCAATACGCATTGGAGAAGATTTTTTTTTTATTTCATTGTTTTGTTGAATATAATTTGGCTATCTAAAATAAATTTTGTTTTGTGTCTCATGCCACATAGGAATCACACATTACAAGACAGTAAGGTTGAACATGCTCTAAATATTTTTTATCTATGACTGAATATGTGGAGGTAAAATCATTGTCAAGTGTATTGTCTAAAACTACACCACCAAATTCATAATAGTTTTACAATATCATACCATATCATCTTAATAATTTTTTTAATATTTGTATTAGAGAAATACTTTCTAAATAAAAATTTGTTATTTCTTATGTGGCAATAATTTTCTTTTTAAACTTACACTAGCATTAGAGATGCTCTAAACAAGCTGGCTTTTCGGCCACAGACAACTAGGGCTGTAAAACGATTCAAACCGTTCGCATTCGACTCGTGTTCGGTTCAGTCCAAGCTCGCTTTAAGCTCGTTCGTGAACGAATTGTTACCGAGTTCGACCATAGGTTGTTCAACTCAAACTCGTTCGCAAACAGGCTCGAGCTCGGCTCGGTTTCTCATATTAGGACTTTTTCTAGTATATGTTATGCATTTTTTAATAGATAGAAATACATTTTGTCTTAGAAATTTTACTCATTTTTTTTGTTCTTTATATGATGGTAAATTTATGATGTAAAGAACATAAGTAATTCAATAAAAAAAGTCTTTAAAACTTAAGAGAAACCGTGTGACAGTCTATACAATATGTTCAATAGGACTTTGGCTCGAGCTCGATTCGTTCGAGTCTCTAATCAAATCGAGTTCAAACACCATTTTAGAGCTCGACCTTAAGTTCGGCTCGAATCAAACTCATTCGATAGTTAAGTAAAATCAAGTTTGAATACTCTTTGTGCGAACTCGTTCGTTCGATTTTTAACCCTCCAGACATCTTTGAAAGGTTAAAAGAGTGGACTAGTATCAAATATCAACATGAGAGCTACAAATACCATTATTTAGTCATCTTCAACAAAGCTCATTAGTTGTTTATAATATATACATACGCCTCAAGACCTCAACTATAAAGTGTCAAAATCAATTTGTACTATATATATAGTATATCCCCGATAAATTTTTACGACCAACTCCAACTCTAGAAGTACTAGTATTATACTTACCCTTCAAATTTTATAAATCCTTCTAGATTTTAAATGTCAACAATTAGGACCGGTCCGAATATGGCAGGTTTTGAAAGTGAGTTTTCTCCAATGAGTAAGTGAAAATATCCAACTTTTCAATGTAACAAATAAGATCTTCTTAAAAAGTTAAAAAAATAAATAAAATTAAATTTAAAAAAATAGGGATATTTAGTTTTAGGGTCTCATGTATACATGGATATTAGGATTTGGGTCTCAAAATTGACCGATGTTAGAGTTTTAGTTTCGAAATCACTGTTCACGTAGGCTAATGAACAGTGATTTCGAAATCCAAATCCTAATATCGGTCAATTTCGAGACCCAAATCCTAATATACATATATGTGTAGGACATTAAAACTAAATAACCCATACAAATATGATAAAAAAGTAATTAGTTAAATAATCTTACTAAGTTTTTTCAAAATCTTCTTAAAAAAGACAATAAAATAGTAACTACTTGACTAACCTTACTAGCACCTTTTTAAACAATCAAACAAAACAAATAAAATAAGATTATTTGGAAACAAAACTACATAACTCACTGGTAGAATAATACATATATTTGAAAAAATAATAAGTAAATTAGTTGGTATAATGATGATGATTTCTCAATGCATTTTTGGTCTATAGTTAGAACTCTATTACTGCCATTTTGCTTACTAAATTTATTATGAGCATTCTTACTAAAGTCGTTAGTACGAAATACTATTTAAGTGGAATTATAGTATGTTTGGACTTTTCCATTGCAAGGACTGGACTATGGAATTATAACCTGTTTGGACTTTTCTATTGCAAAGACTTACTGGACTAGTAAATAACCTTGGACTTTATTTAAGGTTAGTTATAAAGGCACTTCAGTTTTTTATCAGGGCTAGCCCGGATTGGGGCTAGTCCAATTATTTTTGGGTTTTACTCAGGACAGCCCATTTATTTGATCTGAGGCTGTCCCAAAGTAATCCCCCCCCCCCCCCCCCCCCCCCCCCCCAAACACAAATTTTGTCTCATTTAGCAACACACTAAACCCTAACTTCTCTCTTCTTCTTCCTCCTAAGCCCTAAACGCTAACTCCATTCTCCACCACTAGCCGAGCATCTTCATCATCTTCCTCTTCTTCTCCACGTCCTCTTCTCTCTTTCAAGGAGAACGATGGCCCCCAAACGTTCCTCGCAAACAAGGTACGAAATCTTTGTTAAACTTTCTCCATTTCTTTCGAAAACCGTAGAAATTCTCTGAAAAAATTGAAGGATGAATTACATTATTTATTTCAATTGCAATTATTGTAATGTGAATGAAACTATATTCGGAGGAGGGAAGTAAACCGTAGCATACGTGATTGCCAAAATTTGGCGTCGTCCAGGACTGCCAATTCTTCTGGCAGTCCTGACTGTATGTTGGACTGCCAGAAAATGAGCAGTCCATTGGCATAACATGTGTAGCAAAGGACTGCCCATTCTTTTGGCAGTCCTGACTGTATGTTGGACTGCCAGAAAAATGAGCAGTCCATTGGCATAACATGTGTAACAATGGACTGCCCACTTTTCTGGCAGTCCTGACTCTATGTTGGACTGCCAGGAAAATGAGCAGTCCATTGGCATAACATGTGTAACACTGGACTGCCCAAATTTCTGGCAGTCCAACATAAAGTTAGGACTGCCAGAAAAGTGGGCAGTCCTTTCTTACACATGATGTGAGTTAGGAATGCCATCTTTTCTGGCAGTCCTAACTGTATGTTGGACTGCCAGAAATTTTGGCAGTCCATTGTTACACATGTCCTGAGCCAAGGCTGTCCATTCAAACTGGCAGTCCATTATACAGTCAGGACTGCTAGAATATTGGGCAGTCCAATGTCTGCACTAGTGGAACAGCAACATTTGTGGGCATGCCATACATTTTAATATGTAATTAATATTCAATAATAGTCATGAAAAGAAGAGAAAGGAGAAGGATGTTGAGGCCAGGCCCGAAAGAAAAACGTCCTACCGCATCGGATCGCAAGGCGCGTGAAGCTGGTAGAGTTCTCGAGAAAGGGCTAGCAATCAGAGAACCCGAACCAGCCTCACAAATAAGAACGCGTGGAACGAAACATGTTGCAAGGCGTTCGAAGAAAGCGACGACTCGTCGTGATGATTTCTCCGATGATGATGACGTACCCATTGCTCGAATGAGAGATGACGCTGGATCGGGTCCTTCTCAAGTAGCCGAGGAGGAGGAAGAGGAAGATGCGGGCCCAAATGGTTGCTCTATTTTGACGTCAATCGAGAACCACATTTCTTATGAAATATGGAAGGATCCGGTTAGTTACTTACCTTGAATATATATTAACTATTCGAAATAATAGTTATATGTAATATTGAATCTTTGTTTTTTTATTTGCAGAAAAGCTCGCGCCTTTTGAGGGTAATAAACCATGCGAAGATGTGTAGTACGTGGGGATTTGATGAGTTGAAAGAGAGTGTGAAGGAAAAAATCACCCCCACCGGATTGCAGTATTTGGCAAAATACTCGTATCAGATATTAGACCACGTACTGATTTCTGCATTTGTGGAGCGCTGCCATCCAGAAACTAAAGGCAACTAAAAATTGTCTTCTGTAAAGTGTCTTCAGCTTTTTCCGATCGGTGACAAAAACAAACGGTTCTTTATGTCCACTGTAAAGTGTCTTCAGCTTTTTCAAAGCCCATGTATAGTCCTCTAATGTTTCGTTCTTCAAAAAACAAAAGGCAACTGAAAATGTCATTCCGGTTGAAGTGAACCCAACAATGTGAAGAAGAGGCATCTTGAATTTATTAGTCTTGTACGTGCAATCAATAACCAAAACATCGGCGAAGGACCGTGCCAATTGTGTGCAATCCGGATGGGACCAAAACAGAGAAATGACTTCATTGCTGACCGGAAGTCTTCTATGGTATTCCACATAATAATTTTCGGCTAGTAACTTCATCACTTGTTGCATCGCCATTCTTCCTTTTAGAGTACTCGTTCTAGACCTCGCTAGTGCATTGTAAATTGTCCTCATAGTGGACTTGTTACTATCATTCTTCTGAAGCTGCGCAGAATAAATTTCTTTTGGACCAACTCCGGAAGCTGACAATTCTGTAACTAACTTTTTCTCATCATCTTTCAATCTTTCTGCGTAGGCATGACCAGTTAGCGTCTCCGGAAGAGTATGATTGTGCATCCCATTACGTACCACAACTGTCCACTTATCGCCAGTCTTGCACCCCAACACTAACTTGAATGGACAACCACATTTCCTTGAGCCTGACTCTTTCTTCCCAGATATTATTGTCACCCTCACTTTTCCCAGTTAGGGGTAAAATAGTAATTTTCTATTTTATAATATTTTTGAGAATTTTATTTCATGAATATTATTATTTAATTATTATAGGAGTCGGGTTCGAATTTCATCGCATTCCGAGTTAATTCGGGACCCCGGTGAATTTCGACTTGAGCTGTAATTAGCATGTTAGCTAATCATGGCCTACCACACTAAACTTTAGGGTTTAAGAGTTTGGACTAGTCCCCCATGAGTAATTTAGTTTAATTATGATTTTTATTTATTTTTTAGCAACTTCCTAAACCTAATTTGGATTTTATTTAATATTAGGCTTAGGGAGGGGCAAACTTGTAATTACAAGTGCCCCTCACCCACACCCATGCCAAGCCTTGGCCGGCCATGACAAGGCCCCCCCCCCCCCTCTTCCTTCTCCACTAAGCAACACTCACTCTCTCTCTCTCTTTCAATTTCAATTTCTTCTCAAGCTCTTCTTCCTCCAACCATTTCCTTTTAGGTATGTCTTTAATTTCTCCATTTAATTCTCTTTTGCATATAGTTCATTCACAATAAATGGAGGGGAGAAGATTCTCTATCATTTGCCCACAAATTTGTAGGTTTTTCCTAGAAAAATAGGTTAAGGATTTATTAGGATTTAATCCTTAGAGAGTGGTATATATTTTATATATATATATATATATATATATACATGTATATTCTTGTGTGTATATATATTTTGATGTGTTGTGTTGTGTGAGGATTAGTGTCATGAGGATGAGAGTGGTGAGGATGTGTGTGTGTTTGTGTTGTGTGAGGGTCTGTGTGTTTATATATATATATATATATGGATATGTATATATATATATAGTTGAGAGTGTATTTATATATATATATATAGATATGAGTGTATATATATATATATATATATATATATGGATGTGTGTATATGGATGTGTGTGTGTGTGTGTTATATATATATATTAGATGGATGGATAGATATCTAGATAGATATATAGATAGATATCTAGTTATGTATATATATATAGAGAGAGTTATATATATATATATATATATATATATATATATATATATATATATATATATATATATATATATATATATATATGAAGTGTATATATATATAGGAAGAGAAGGAGATGAGAAGAAGAAAAAGAATCAGTAGCAGCCACAGCAGCAGTGCTGCAGTAACAACAGCAGCAGCAGCACTTGGCTGCTGCCAGGAAGAAACCCCCCCTATGGCCTTTAAGCCTAATAACCCCCCCCCCCCCCTTTCATCTATATATATATATATATATATATATATATATATATATATATATATATATATATATATATATGTATTATATATGGTTAGAATCGTAGAGAAGAGTAGAAGAAGTTTATGAAATTAGAAGTTAGAAAAGAATTAGAGGTTAGGAGGAAAGATTGGAAGAAGTTAGAAGAATAGGAAAAGGGCTAGAATAGAAATAGGGGAAAACCGAGTTAGAGGGCGAAACGGAGCTCGGAGTATCGGATTGAGTTGAAACTTGGCGTGGGGCAAGAATACGTGATTTAGATTTTGCGGGTAGGCTTCCGGGTGGAAATCGGGGTTGTAGGGCGCCGGTATCGTGCCGTACCATTCCGTATTTTGAAATATTCAAGATACCGGAAATAGGCCGTAACATGGACTAGATGTCCATTTTACTTAGGTATCTTGGTAGGTAATATATGTATAGGCTAGTACCTTACTACCCTAGGGAGCTCGGGTTAAAATACCAAGCGTAGGTAGGCTAACTTGATAGTTGCCGAAGCTAGAATTTTACCCTTTTTAAGGGTAAAATAGGATATTGGCCTACTGCCAAGATATGAGTTTCGAAGTCCAAGATGGACTTGGATATGGGTTGTAGAGGTTGGTAATAGTTAGAAATAGTCGCCTAGACCTAGTCTTGACCCCGGTTGACCACGGTTGACTTTTTAGACCGAAAGTCAACTATGGGTCAACGCTTTACCCAAATTAGTTCCGATTTCCATTAGACTTGTGTAGTTGACAAAAAGTCAACTATTAGTCACCATTGACCTAGGGTTGACCAGGGTTGACCAGGGTTGACCTAGGGTTGACCAGAGTTGACCATGGTTGACCAGTTGACCAAAAGTCAACTGTAGGCCAACTCTTGACCCCGTTTGACTTCCTTCGACTTGTTTTGACCCGCGATGACTGGTATGACCTAGGATTGACTTGGTTTGGCTTAGATTGACTTGATATAACTTGATTTGACCTAGATTGACTTGACAGGACTTAGTGTGACTCTGTGAGATCTAGTTTGACCTAGATTGCATATCATTCATTGTAAATCATTCCTAAACTTGTTTAAACCTAATTTAACTTACAGTATCTCATATTTAGGTCTTTTGATACCGCTCTGAGCATTGATATACCATACAGCTCAGGACAGCAGGTGAGTACATTCACTGATAGTTTTTATTGTCTTGATATCTACTATATCCGATTCAGTTGTAGAGTCTTACTTGATTCTCGACACGATAGTTCATGGACTAGTATACGTCGGATCCCGTCATGAGATGTTATTCTCGAATTTTCCTTGGTATATTGGTGTGTGATATCCATGTTTCATGTACTTATATAGACATTGATTTGGGAGTGGGCAGATCACCTGCTTTTGAATCCGTGTCATGACGTGCCATGTCCGGATCCATAATACTATTCGGGGATGGGGGAATTATTAGGGGTTATGTGATCAAAGCCTCCCTGTCACTATTTTGCTAGCGCCACCCTCACCTCACGTAGGGTGTAGCAGACACCCCTTGCCGGATTATCCAGGTTGGCCGGCATGACCCTTTCCAGAGATTTTCCTGTGATTGTCGGGCCAAGTGGATAACCCTACCATGACTCCCTAGCCGATCACATTTCGCTCTAATAATTCAAATCATATTTTACATTTATTGTCTTATCTTATATTCCAGTTCAGTTTTACTTTCTGTACTTCTCACCATGCTATGATTTCATTTACTCATATGCTCTACATGCCTTTACATCGTACCTTGATTGGAGACTAAGTTCTGCTCGGGAGAAGAGTTATAACCCCGGTCCTTGTTTGGTTTAAGGGTTATAACTCGGCTTCCGAACGATTTTCAAGTTTTATATATCTTTATCTTGTAGTTTATTATACTGTCTCTTATAGAATTTGTCAATTCACATGGAACTGCTGTTAGTGTTTGTACTTGCTCATTTTCCTGACAGGATACCGTTATGATATTTTACAGATGATTCAGAGGCTGATTGCCCGACCTATTATGGGGACGGATTAGATAGAGTAGACTTGGACCGTGGCTTGTTCGTAGAGCCACTAGACTTTACTCACCCTGAGTAGCGTAGTTAGTTAGGTTTGTCTGGCCTGCGAGCCAGCTAGTACATTTTAGTTTGTAGTATCTATTATATATTATCTGAAACTCTGGATATTTGTGTATAGCTCTGACTTGTGGATCTTGGACTCATTTTTCTGTTTATTCTATCATATTTCCTTTCCGTACTATCTACCTTAGTTTGATATATATGATTGAGACTGTATTGCTATGTCACCTCCATTCGGAGTGTATATACTGTACAAGTACATTTATCTGTTTAGTCGTAGTATTTACAGACCCTATATACAGCGTTCTAACCGCCGATACTGCGACGTAGGCTGGACGTAACCACGTGCTCGTGCCCCTCTTCAGGGGGCGGATCGTGACAATTATTGGGAGAAGTTCACTTTTTTTACGATGCACCCTAAACGTCCTACCTCTTTCACAGCCAATCTCTGCAGTTTGATGCTTCGACCGACACCGTAGCGACCTTGAAATTACACTTGTGTTGGTTTGCCTTCCAACTTCTCTGCACCATTCTAATGCTTCGGCGTAAGTTTCAAAGACAATATTTGTCGAGAATTTATTGCTCAAATCTGTGCACATAGGAGATGGGGTGCCCTACAATAAATTTATAATTTTTTAAAAACCTAAATCAACGACAAAACCAAATACAATATCCAATTCAGCCTGTTAATCTAGACTGCCACAAAATCTGGCAGTCCTGAGTACTTCATGGACTACCAGAAAGTGTGGCAGTCCATTTGAAACGACTATCAACTTCAGGACTGTCACACTTCTGGACAGTCCTTGAAGTATCTAGGACTGCCAGAAAGTTAGGCAGTCCTTAAGTTCATACGCATTTTACTCGACTGCCATACTTTCTGGCAGTCCTAAGTACTTTGTGGACTGCCATAAGATGTGGCAGTCCAGTTGAAGAGTATATGCATTTGTAGACTGCCTTACTATAGGGCAGTCCATCAAGTACTTTGGACTGCCTAAGTGTGTTACAGTCCAATTGTCGACTACGAAAAAATGAAAGTACGTCGGGGACCAACCACGGGTTCTTCGGAGAGAATGTTGTGTTCTTCGGAAGGACCGGACTGATCAATTGCTACATTCGATGTTCCAATTTCTTCCATATTTTCTACATTATGACAAAACATTCAAAAATTAGGAATGAACCGATTATTTAACAAACTTTGCAATATAGTAGTCGAAAACATACCGACTACTACGAATATTCGTTGATAATTACTCTAGGGTTACAAAACAAGAAGATTTTCTTAGGTGTAGAGTGGGGGGACAAGAGGAATCTCCAACTAGGGTTTGGACAAAAATTGGAGAGGAAGAAGACAAAGAAAAAAAATAACAAGTGACTTTTATAACACCTATTGGGATAGCCCTAATAAAATTTTTCAATGGCAAACTTGTAAATAATACAAACTTATAAATGGGCTAGCCCTGATAAAAATGTGAAGTGCCTTTATAACTAACCTTATTTAAGGATCTTGCCTATTAAGGAACATGGGATGGTCGTCTACCTCGTCCATTCTCTGGGTCCGTGTCAACAACTTAACAACATTATACTCTCTCTCTCTCTCTCCATATATATATATATATATTTATTTATATATATATATATATATATATATATATATATATATATATATACATTGCCAATGACCCCTAGTCCAGTGGTAGTGGTGAGGCATGCGGCCTATATATATATATATATATATATATATATATATATATATATATATATATACCTTGAAACTTTAACTATTTTTTTGACCCTAAAATATATTTTACTTACATAAAATTTCATATGAGAGAGAAATTTAGCTAATTTGTAGACAGAAGGATAAATTTTACAAATTAGCTAGGGATATTTTAGCAAAGGCCCTCCAGTATAAATTATAAATTAGCATATATCCCTACTTATTTAAAAAAACTAGCAAATATTTCCATTATGAGTAAAATAATCAAAGTTTTGATTAAATTGTGGGAGTATATCGTAAAATTTAAAATGTTGTATACAAGGAATGTGGACATTTGCTAACTTTTTAAATAAGTGGAGGTATATGGTAGTTTCTATATTTGTAATGGGGCATTTGCTAAAATATCCCATTTAGCTATATAGGGATGAGACATCATTGGACTTGGCACATTTTAAAAAATGTCGTCTACAATGATGCCCCACGACCGAAAATCGATAAGACAACCATTAGAGTTGGCGTACGAGTGTGCATCATTGGGGTTGGCACCTCGTCCCCTTAGAAATGTAGGGTGTGGGATGCCATCTCCAGTGGCACCCCCATTGATTTAAGGGAATGGTTTAGTATGGCTAGCCAATGGAATTATCGTGTATTGAGGGATGTGCTCTAAAAAACGTTGTGGTCATTTTTTCTGCTATGTTGAGCAATCAAATCTCAAGGAATTAACAAAGAAATGAAGAATGCCTACTCATATATATTATATGCCTTGTTTTTCCCCTTCATATTTGAAAGAAGGAAGGACCACAATTGTGCTGCCAAACAAGAATAGTAAATAAAAGTTGAACCCATGGGATACAAATGTTTTTCCTTTTGTAGATAGCGCTACACATCCTACATTTTTAAGGGTACGTCAACTCCAATGGTGTTCCATTTGTGTGCCATCTCTGATGGCGTCATGTGAATTTTTGGATCGTGGCACGTCATTGCAGATGACGTATTCCAGAGGGCACCTACTCCAGTGACGTCTCATTCATCTATAGACAAATTTTCTAAATCTCTCCTCCAGACTATAAATTAGCTATAAAAAAATCTAATATAACATTTTGTTTTTACTTATTAGTGGAGGGGGAACAATTTGTAGTAACTCTTAAAATTTATTTATGTACCCATGTATTATATATGTTTCGTTTATTTTAATTTACGAGACAAGAATAAAACTCTCAAAAACTAAAGAGGAAACACTATCCTTGGCCCCGTCTTTCTTTTGTTTCCCATTCCTACCACCAATGTATGTTATTATTATTGGAGTGGGTGGGGTTCCCAACCTATGTGGAGAATACCCCAGAGAGCGACGAGCACCATCCGTGTGTCGGAGAAGCTCGGGGAGTGTATGAATTTTATTTTGGAACATATATGGTAATGAAATATATGATTGGATTTCCATATTTACTTTTATCATATATTTATGATTGGACCCTTCATATAGTAACTTTCCATATTATTGGGTTTTCAATTATGGCAAGCAAATTATGATTGGATTTCTATTAAATATATGATTGATGCATATTGGAAGTTTTTATATATATTGGCCTTCTATGTATGGATTACCAAGGGCTTATAAAAGGGTGATGCATGCTAGTTGTAAAATTATCTCAAAACAAGAGTACTTACAATCTTTGAGAGAGAGAGAGGATTAAGGACTATTGTGAAGGAGAGATTGCTTCGAATAATTTTTCGGCATCTCTTGTTCTTCGGAGTCCGCAGTCAAAAGTTTTCTTCTTTCAAGTGAGTTGTGGTGATCCGTGTTGGATCTGAAGGAGCTTGTAGAGGGTGTAATCTCTTTATTCCATTAGTGGAGGTTCTTCAGGGTTGGACTCCGATCGTCCTGTGGTTTTTCCCGCAAGGGTTTTCTACGTCAAAAATCTTTGTGTCTGCGATTGTGTTTGGCATTTTTGGTTTGTGTGCTTTTGCTCGGTTCTCTCGCAGGACTTTCTGGTTTGGGAGAACGGTTTTCGTGCTTCGTTCCCAACAGAGTGGTATCAGAGCTTTGGGTTCAAAGAAGTGTCAGGAGTTGACAGTCAAACTATGAAGCAAAGATGGACGCGAAGCCTGTGCGCATGGTGAACCTGAACGGTGCCAACTACCATTATTGGCGGAGCAAGATGAAGGATTTGTTGTTCGTCAAGAAGCTGCATCTTCCAGTATTTGTATCCGAGAAGCGCAGTGACAAATTCGATGAGGACTGGAACTTCGAGCATATACAGGTGTATGGGTACATACGACAGTACGTTGATGAGAACGTGTACAACCACATTGCCAATATTGAGCATACGAAGACGTTGTGGGAGAAGCTGGAATCTTTGTACGCAAAAAAGACCGGGGTAAACAAACTGTTCCTGATCCGGATGATGATGGGTCTGCGGTACAAAGATGGTGCATCCATTACGGATCACTTGAGTGAGTTCCAGGGCGTGGTGGACCAGCTATCCTCGATGGGAGTCAAGTTCGACGACGAGGTTCAAGGACTTTGGTTGCTATGTACAATGCCAGACTCGTGGGAGACCATACGAGTATTTATGATCGCTTCTGCTCCAGAAGGCGTGGTCAGTCTGGAGTTTGCCAAGAGCGGGGTGCTGAATGAAGAGATGCAGAGACGTTCTCAGGGCACTTCTGTCACGCCTCGATTCCGTAGAATCGATAGTCGTCCCCCGGGAGTGATGCCGTGCGAACCTAAGTTGCGATCGCACAAGGCGTAGTCATAAGGTCATCCGAAACGGAACATCAAGTTAGAGTACGCAGAGAAATTGATTGACACATTTGAAATAGAAGTAGACTTTTCATTGATATTAACATTTCATTTACATTGACTCCATTACAATCATTTCCGCGCGGGCTACAACATGACTCGACTTACAAAATGAACGCTGATGAGATAGTCGTTCCATACATTATATCCCTTTTTACAAGCAAAATAGTTACACTTTCCACCTGCGATCGAGGGAAGCCGAGTCGCCATCTGTTCTTCTTTGTACTGAGTACGAAGTCTTCAAAAAGATTTCAGAACACAAGCCTTCACACGCGGACGAGGCTTCAAAATGTGTACACGTCGCCTTGGGTTTTAAGTCGCACGCCCTTCGTGATCCAGGATACCTGCGGGGAGAGCGAGGATCAGTACATTACACTTTGTACTGGTGCGTGGCTATTTAAGTTCCAAGCTCTCATTTGGTTGAAGAGTTTATATGACTTAGTTCATGAATGTTTATAACCATCCTAATGAATTTCAAACAAGCATATGACAAGCATAATGTAAAATACGTTGGAACTTACCCACGGCGGGCCGTGCCGTGCCTTATGAAACTTACCATGTTCTTCCCTGTCAATTTTTATCATTTACATACCAAGTGCAATATTACGTGTGATTGGCCACTGGCATGACAAGCCATCCTGGACTATAGCTTTGTTAGCCGGGGCCCTTGCAGCACAAGTAGCGAGCCCCGCTGCAAGTCCCCGCTTAACCCGTGCTATCGTCCAGCACAACTATATCGTGTTTCCTCCTAGGCCGAGTCGGTCCCGTGGCTCCAGGTTGTCGCTCGAGGAAACTCTCCCTTGTCGACAAGTTGTCCAATGACCGAGTTAAGACATTATTCAGTTGTTAAGGTATTGCCTACGTTCACTTTGAAAACTTTATCATTTTACCGTGCCCGTGCCTTTGCATTCATTCTTTCATTCGCAACAACACTGTCAATTTACCTAAGAAGGGGTCGAGAAGAGAAGGGTCAGCCACTCACCTTGAGTTTACTTCAAGAGAGAGGACTTGTTGGTCGTGCTAGACGTCGCCTACGCGATTACCTAAAATTGCACAAGCAACCAATTAGAACACTGCATTATTTAAGAAGTTCGATAGGAAATGTGAGTTCGAAATACAAGCCATGAAAACCATCGAAAACATTCACGAAAACGTATTCAGAAAACAAAGCCAAAACCAACGCAAGCAACGTAAAAAGCAGAGCAACGGGAGGTCTCTCCCGACTCAGTCGCAGAGTCAATCCTTGAGGCGCAACCCGCTGAATATGGGACTTGGTTCCGAAGAAGACATTCCATAACGAGGAATGGATCTTAATTCAACCGTTCCCGTTCGATCGATTCGATTGATCCCAACCTATCGGTCCCGACCGAATCGATAGCGACAGTGTTCCTTTCTCGCGCACCCCATAGACGGAGTACATGGCACGATGTAGGGACGGGGTACTACAACTTCATCCACATCCCACCACTCAGAGGCATTGGTTTCAGAGAGTCGCGGAAGGGGCAAAAGCAGGGGTCCAGGTGATGGCAGAGACAAGAGCAGTAGAAAGTCCAAGGGTCGGTACAAGGACTCGAAGTGTTACCACTGTGGCAAGAAGGGCCACATCAAGCGAAACAATTTTGCTTGGAAGAAAGAGAAGAAGGGCGACAAGGGGAAGCAAGATGAGAACACTACAGCGGCGGTCTCGATACATGGAGGCGATATGATCGTCGTAGGTAATGAGGTTATCAAAAACCTCGCCTGCGATGACAATTCTTGGCTGGTGGACTCAGGGGCTTCAGCGCATGTATCTCACAACAGGACACTATTTGCCACTTACACGACAAGCGACTGTGGAGTGTTGAAGATGGGCAATAAAGATGTGTCGAAGGCGATTGCCGTTGGAGATGTGCACTTGAGAACGAAGACAGGTACAGTTCTTGTTCTCAAAGATGTTCGTCATGTCCCTGACATCCGTTTCAACCTGGTGTCGGTTGGAAGATTGGATGATGAGGGATTCTTTAGTCTCTTCGGGAATAGTCAGTGGAAGCTTTCCAGAGATTCGATGGTGATTGCCAGAGGAAGCAAGAAGTTCGGTCTCTACTATATGGAGGGGAGCGCACAGGGAGCACAGGAGGTGAACACCGTCAGTGATGCGTCTACGGAGTTGTGCCACAGGCGGCTCGGCCATATCAGCGAGAAGGGGATGAGCTACTTGGTGAACAAGAAGGTGATTCCAGGGCTCAAGTCTACAAAGTTGGAGAAGTGCACGCACTGCTTAACTGGGAAGCAAAATAAGGTGTCTTTCCAAAGTCACCCTATTTTCCATAAATAAATTCACTTTATTTATTTTGTATCTGAGAAAATTACAACTGTAGGAATCTAATCTAGAAGACGATTACTTTATCCCTTGGACGATGCGATGAAGAAAACTCGAACTTTGAAGAACTTGGACAGCAACTGGGCAATCTCTCTGTTCTCTCTGAAAAATGACTGTAGTCACTGATGAAGATAAAGAAACTCTTTTTTATAGAGTTCAGGATAACTGTCCTTAAGCATACGCTCAGGTAGTTACTTGACGTGTGCATAACTGCAGGGACGCGTGGCGAATTCTGATGGAGACACATTAGCGTGCGGTTGAAAATAGTGGAGCATGTTCAGGAGAGATTGATGGCCTGGATGCCACGTTGCATAACTTCTAGAGAAGTGGATAACTGGTACAGGACACGTGAGAACGTGTGTTGACTGTAATCCTGGATATGGTTGCTGTAATACGCTGCCTTGTTGAAGGAGAGTTTATACGCTGACTTGGACAGCGTAGTGCCATAGGAAATCCATACGCTCACTTTATGGGCAAGGAGTCATGTGAGGTCATACGCTCGCTTGGTTAGCAAGGAATCATGTGAGGTCCATACGCTCACTTGGTTAGCAAGAAATCATGTGAGGTCCATACGCTCACTTGACTGGGTGAAGAAGGAGTCATGTGAGGTCGATACGCTCACTGGAGAAGTGGCCACGTGGCTATCATCAATCTTCTTTGGTACACCATATCTTCCCATAGCTGACAAAATCTTCTCGAGCGTCATGACTGCGGATTTGACGGCTGACAGACTGTCAAAACTGACAGTAATGATGGCTTTTGTATTTATGAAGGCTGCTGAGTTATCCTCGTAAAAGACAAAACCGACTCTTCGAAAACCTATACGACGCTTACTTTTCTCGTGACAGCTGTCTTTGCTCGAAAGATGAAGTGTCAGATTCATTCCTCATTTAAACATATGCTGTGCTGTCACTTCAGTAAATAATAAAATATTTACTGAGCGTATGGCTTTTGAATGAGCGTACAACTCTGAATTGAGCGTATGGCTTCAACTGACATCTGTCTTTAAGCGTATGGATGAAAATGACAGCGTGTCATAATTTTCCACATCCTACAAGACCCCCTTCAAAGTTTTCGAACTTTATGAGTTTCAAAAGTTTGAAATTACTTTGAACAGAAAGTGGGAATGAGTCCTGACACGCTGGCATGAGTTCATTAAATGTCATGATGACTCTTTATTTTTCGAGATTGATTAAATCTGATTGGAAGAATATGAACAGCCAGCAAGCTCTATTATATAAACCGAGAGAATTTAATTTTTGACTTTCATCTTTTGAAACCATGACTCCAAAAGAAGCTGCTGAAGAAGAAGCACGTAAGTTGGGATTCTGTTCCCATGGTGACCCCACTTTTGGGGGCCAAGAACCCGAACCTGTCGTCATCGAGCTCGAGGACGACCCTATGCATTTAGCCAAGAATTTCTTGGGCTACTTTGGTCTGGACGGCTCCTCTTCTTCTGATGGGCAGAGCCTTGCAGAGAAGCGTAAAATGTTCGTTGCTCTGTTACACCGCATGGGGGTCCAAAGCGTAGAAGAGTTAGGCGTCAAGCTTAGTCACTCTGGAAAATAGAGCGTGACTTTGTTGTACCCCTTTCTTTCCCTCCCTCTTTTTTGTTTTGTAAGGCCATCAGTGCCTTTAATGAAAATGAATATTCAAGAATTCTCTGTTTAGTATAATTTTGTGTTGAAAACTAACATGCACCGATGAATAACTGTAGAATACGCCGTCTTCCAAGTTGTAAGTTACGCTAAATAACGTATGTCAATGAATAGCGTGCACCAATAAATAGCCCGTAAGTTACGCTATCTTCCAACGTTGTGGAAAGCACTCTTTGAATATTTCCAAGGCTGTGCTGGTTTCCAAAGTACACGTGTCATTCATTCCACGTTTACGAGCGCTATTCATGCGGATCCTTTCCAAGAATAGGTTCATGCTCTATACTTTAAATAGATGGATGAACTCCACGCAAACTCATCTTCCCATTCTTCTTCCTCTCTTCTGAGAATGAATTTTCTATGAGAAGGAAATAGGAAAGCCATGTTGTCTGATGTCAAATCTATGTGCACGCTACCAGACATGGATCTGTCAATCCTTAGCAGCAAACTCAGCGGTAAGTTCAATATACACGCATCGAATTTTTTGTTTGCTAAGGACAAATTCATCTTCCCGAAATGAACAAAATGCATCTGTCTTTGCTTGGCCAGTTTTTGTTGACTAATTTTTCTTTACTGTTTCTTGCAGAATTTTGGCTGAAAACCTTCTTCAGAACTGGCATTGGTGATATGGATGCTGTGAACAATGTTCTTCTGACATCTACATCAGGGAGCTCATACGCTTTTGACGCGTACATCAGACAACTCAGAACTCTTCGTGGGATAGAAGGATCTTCCTCAGATGGTAGGAAGAGCCTTTATACACGAGAGTTGGACGGTGGAGTCAACTCTTACCCGAGAGATTGGGTAGTAGAGTTTCTTTCACGGCAGAACTAGGAATTGTATCCCAAGGTTTGGATACATTCCTATCTGCTTGAGGTGCCGCCGTTCCTCCACGCGCTGTATTGGCAGCAACACGCCATCGTGTTGCCATACTCTGTGGTTCTCCTCTCGTCTGAGAGATAAGACCAGAGTTTGATTCCTGCTGGACACCCAGGAATTGCCACAAACAACGAGATTGCCAGAGAAGACCCAAGAAGAAATAGATCTCAGTTGTACATAGAATGAAAATCCAAGATTTGTAATAGATTTCCATTATGATTTGTAGGAAAGTCTAAGAAATGTAATAGACTTTTTATGAAAATATGATAATGGAAATGATAAATCTTCTTTATCTGAAGTGATTTTGTATCTCTCTGGATGTAAAAAGAACATGATAAATAGAAATCTTGATTTTTTTTTTAGAGTTTACAATACCATCAGAGGTAATATGGACGTGATAGGATGTAAAGACTCAAAAAAGAAAGTCAGATTTGTATTTATACAGAGGTCAAAGGTTATGAAAATGTGAAAGATAACGAATTCCAATCGATAGAAGATTATGAACAGACGAACCATCGGATGAATATAATAAATGTACGGATGAACCGTCAAGTATTAATGAATGAATATCGGGAAAAGACACGTTCCTTTAATTCTGGCAAATATATGCCTATAAATAGAGCATCTCTTTGAGTAGAAGGATCACACATGATTCTCCTTTATTCAAAATGTCTTCCGAAGAGAACACGAAGAAAACCGAAGTCGTCTCCAAAGTCGATGAAAATGCTAAAGAGCACTCGACTCCACAAAAGAAGAAGACGGGCGAAAGCTCGTCTGCTCCCAAGCTGTCGAAAGATATCTTGGATTTCCTGGTCGAACAAGGAGAAACCGAAGAAGAAGAAGCAATGAGGCTGGCTGCCTGTCAGTTCTTGGTGCGGTCAGGAAATGATGTATTCAATTCTTTTGCTAATTATGTATGTGGTCCTCGTCCCAAGTACGAAAGGGATACCAGTGATCTTCCATGATGATGTACTTCTTGAAGAATTTGTCTCAAATAAACTCTGTTTAAGGAAACTTTGTTTATGATGTATCCTTCCTGCTTTATATTATTTTGCCTTTATTCACTGATCTTTTAGACTCAGAAATCAAAAGGAGGAGATATCATTTTCATAGAATATGGTACATACTGAGATAAAAAATTCAGAGGTGATATGGACATGATTTTCTATACAAGATCTTTATTAAATCCACTGGGAATCTAATAAGACAAAATATCAAATTCTCTGGGAAAATGATACATGGTAGAATATCAGTTTCCACTGGGGATAATGACATCGAAATAGCTTTTGTAGAGAAGAATAAATTTTTGATTTTACACTTGCTGGGGAGTAATGAAAAATATTATTTATACATAATATTTCTTTAAGAATTTGCCATTGATAGGCATCATCGTGACTTTCCCGTCCATAGAGGCAAGCTGATATGCTCCATTAGAGAAGACTTTGTTTACTACGAATGGGCCTTCCCATTTCGCGTCAAATTTGCCTTTGCTCATATGTGTCATGGTCATCGGACGTCTGACAGTAAGGACCAATTCTCCCTTTTGATATGTTCTGACTTTGACTTTCCGATTAAAAGCTTTTGAGATTCGGGCTTGATATAGCTCGATATTTTGTTGCGCATACAATCGCTTTTCATCTAGAGCTTCCAACTCTTGAAGTCGAAGACGATCATTATTCTCTGTTGTAAATTCATTGGAGATTGCAACTCTCAAAGAAGGAATTTGTATCTCGAGGGGAAGAACAGCTTCACACCCATATACCAAAGAGAAAGGTGTACATCCGGTCGCATTGCGAACTGTGGTGCGATAAGCCCATAAACATTCACCAAGCTTCTCACTCCAGTTACGTTTATTGGAAGAAACGAACTTTTTCAAGAGTTTGATGATTGTTTTGTTGAAAGCCTCTGCTAGTCCATTGGCTGCTGGATTATATGCTGTAGAAGCCAGATTATTAATCCGATGATCATCACAGAATCGAGTAAATTTCTGGCTGACGAACTGTGGTCCATTATCATGGATAATACGCCGAGGAACACCAAATCGATAGATGACATGATGTTTGACAAAGTTGATAACATTAGAAGTCTTGACTTCAGATAACGGGATTGCTTCAGCCCATTTAGAAAAGTAATCAGTTATTGCTAGAATAAACCGATGTCCTTTTGATGATGGTGGATTGATAGGACCGATGACGTCCATGCCCCAAGCTTCAAAGGGCCATGATGCCGCTGTTGGGTGTAAGAACTCCGATGGTTGATGGATAAAGTCTGCATGAATTTGACAGGCTTTACATTTCCGAGCATATTGAATAGTATCAGCTACCATCGTGGGCCAATAATAACCCATACGTCGGATACGATCTTGAAGTTTTGGACCTGGCTGGTGAGCTCCGCAGACGCCATCATGTGCTTCACGGATTATCTGTTGTGCTTCTTCACCAGCGATGCATCGAAGGAGAAGACCATCATAGGCTCGACGATATAGTGTCTTCGTAGTATGATTATAATAGAATCTGAGAGACCGGCGCCGGATAGATGCTGCTTCACTCGGGTTATCAGGAAGTATGTCATACAACACAAAGTCCAGAAACGGACGTCTCCAGTCTTCAGTTACGGTGTCTATTTTGTTAGAAAAGACATATTTCATAGTAGAATCGGAAGAAGACAAGGACACTTTGTCAAACTTTAATTCAGCATCAAAGTTGAGAGAATCTTCGTCTGGATTATGGGAAAAAGCCAAAGCCAGATTATTTTCAACGCAGAATAGTTCTCGGTTATAAACCACTATCACTTGCTGACGTCTGATTGGTATGGCTAATACAGCAGCAAGATTAGCCAAAGCATCAGCTTCTGCATTATAGGCTCGTCGAACATGTTCGATAAAAAAACCTTCAAAGGAGGAGGCCATAGAGAGTGCTATTCGATGATAAGGTATCAAATCTTGATGACGAACTTCATACGTTCCTCTGATCTGATTGATGATAAGCTTAGAGTCTCCATAAACTTCTAAATATTGAACATCCAGATGTTTAGCGAGTTGAAGACCAATGAGCAACGTATTGTATTCTGCAACATTATTTGAACATGATTGATCCAGAGAATAAGCCCTCTGAATAGTTAATCCCTCTGGGGATACAAGAATAATTCTAACTCCGGCGACAATATTGCCGTTAGGACCTATTCTAGATGCTCCATCAAAGAATAGACGCCAGGTAGGAACTTCTTCAGAAACCAGATTTAAATCCAGAACTTCATCGGGAATCTCATCATATAATTTAGAATCTTCTGGGACTGCATGAGCTGCTAGAAAATCAGCAAGAGCCTGTCCTTTAACTGACTTCTGAGGAATATAATGTATGTCATATTGGGCTAACAAGATTCCCCAATTAGCTAGTCTGGAGTTGAGAATACCAGGTTTCTTCATCATAATCCTGATGGGATTCACTCTGGAAATGACATGAATCGTTTGACCGATAATATAATGTCGCGTTTTCTGAACAGCAAACATTAATGCTAGGCATTCTTTCTCGATTGGAGAATAACGCGGTTCAGCGCCTGTCATTGTGCGACTGAGATAATAAATGGCCTGTTCATGACCATCTTTATTTTTCTGGGCGAGTAATGCACCAAGAGAATGATCCATAGCTCGAACATATAGAAGAAATGGTATTCCCGAGACGGGAGGTACCAAAACTGGAGGGTTCATGAGGTACTGTTTGATGTCATCAAATGCTTTTTGACATTCTTCGTTCCAGATGAAAGATACACCTTTCTTCAGAAGTTTGTTGAATGGTCTGCAGCGTCCTGATAAGTTGGAAATGAATCTCCTGATATAAGTAATTCTTCCTTGAAATCCTCGTAGCTCTTTTAAGGTGCGTGGAGGACGCATCTCTTGGATAGCTTTGATCTTCTCGGGATCCACGTGTATACCTTTAGCGGTAATGACGAAGCCGAGAAATTTACCACTAGAGACGTCCAGGAAGGACTTAGTAAGGTTCATTTTAAGTTGATGCTGACGCATTAAATCAAAGATAGTCTTCAAATCTTGGATATGATCCTCCTTTCGTCGACTTTTGACTACAATATTATCAACATAGCATTCGACTATTTTTCGGAGATGTTCGCGAAATATAGTGCTCATTGCTCGCTGATATGTTGCTCCTGCATTCTTGAGACCAAACGGCATCACTGTATAACAGTATGTACCGATCGGCGTTCTGAAGGAAGTGTGTTTTTCATCATCTGGAAACATTTTGATCTGGTTGTATCCCGAATACCCATCTATAAATGACATTCGTTCGAAACCACATGTATTGTCGATCATGACATCAGTAATTGGAAGAGGAAACTCGTCTTTAGGACAAGCTGCATTGAGATCGCGAAAGTCTATACAGACTCGGATCTTGCCAGTCTTTTTAAGGACAGGAACGATGTTAGCCACCCATTCAGGATGTTGTTCCTCTCAAATAAATCCAGAAGCCATAAGCTTGTTGACTTCAGCTTCAATTGCATCCATAATGTCTGGACGAAATTGTCGCTGTTGTTGTTTGACCGGTTTAGCATTTGGCATGATATTGAGTTTGTGCATTGCGATCTTCGGATCTAGTCCTGGCATATCCTCGTAGCTCCAGGCGAAGACATCGATATAATCACGAATAAGCTTGATCATGTCTTGCTTATCTGTTTCTGAAAGACTTTCACTGATGAATATTGGTTTAGGGGAACCTTCTTCACCAACATCAATTTGGATCAGTTTATCTTCAGTAGGAGGTTCCCTCTGTTCGAACCTGAATTCCTATTGATTATCTAATCTTTGAGCCCATTGTTCCGATTCGGGTGATATTTCAAAATCATCCTCATCTTCATCATTTTCTTGTGGGCCATCAACAGAGACCATATTGATGGATAGAATAGAGCGATAAAGATCGCCAACACTCGTGTCAGAATCCCAAGAAAGAGAATCAGAAGACTCGGATCGTTCGTCTTCATCGGACTTTGAATCTTCATGGACTATGTTGATAAAAGGGGTAGGAGCAATATAACCTAAACCACATTTTGTCCTTCCGTATTTTAATGGAGGAATTCGAACAGGCATTCTTCTTCCTTTTCCATTATTGAGACTGGTTCTAAAATCATAACCCATATTCTTGATGATATTTTTGGATTGCTGACTGTAGCGACGCAGTTGTAACCTTCCAGTATCATCGTTTATGTCATCTTCTTCCAAGTTAGGAGGATTCTGAGGTCCTTTATAGAAAAATATTGGATTTTCTCCCTTCTTTCGACTGGGGACCACAAAGTATGATTTCTGTATAGAGTCTAATGATACGTCTGTATGAAGAGCTTGAACAACCCCTATAGTTAGTGGCTTTAAGCTATTTAGCAATTGTAAATAACTTTGTACATAACCACAAACATCAATATACTGCAAAGGAGATGCTTCATTAATACTAGATGCTGTATTTACAACAGAAGGCTGAGCCTTATCAGACTTAGTCAGATTAACGACAAAGGGGGAAGAAGAAGAACAGTTAGAATTTTTGTTTCGATTAAGATCGATAACAAAAGGCTCAGAAGAGGTGAGCTCCCTTGAAAAAGACCGTAGATAAGTAATGCGTCCACTGACTAGAATGACTAGAGTATCTGATCTAGCCTGAGAAGATGGAGGGGGAGTGATGAGTCTACTGACAGGAATGATCAGCGAACTTTGTGAAGCTTGGAAAGATGGTGCAGTAGTGCGTCCACTGACAGGAATTATCAGTGATCCCTGGGCAGATGATGAAGTAGTACGTCCACTGACCGAAATTATCAGTGAGCTTTCTTCGGATGATATAACAGACTGCGGAGGAGTGATACGCCCTTTTACAGGAATAACAAAAGTGTCAACTTTGGATGTCTCATCTTCATTATCCATAGCTTGCAAGACTTTCGAGTATTCATCTTTGTACATGCGAGCGTCATTGAAGTAAGCTTTGACTCCTTTGAATGGGTAAAGATCTGCCACTTCTTTTTGAACCTCTCCATTATCATCAACATATTTGAAGCACTGATGAAGGGTTGAAGGAACAATATTATGTTCATGCAAGAAAGGTCTCCCCAATAGAGCATTGTATGAGCAACCATGATTGTCGATGATGTAAAAAGTAACCTTAGTACGAAGATCGCCTATTTGAAATTTAAGGTGAATCTTGCCTAAAGGTTCACTTTTTCCTTGATTGAATCCCAAGATGGTAGTGATAGTGCTGGAGAGGCTATGTACAGGTATCTTCAATGCATCTAACATAGCCTTTGGCATAATACTGAGAGCGGATCCTGGATCAATCAGTAAACGATCAACCTTCATAGAAACAATATATCCTGTATGATATAAAGGACGGTCATGTCGATTATCCTCTAGCAGCATATCGTCCTGCGTAAAGGTAATGTTTGGAATAAATTCTAATACATTGTGGCAATGAGAAACAGGTCCTGTTTCCAACTTCTTGAGAAGAGTTAAGCAGGTTTCTGCTTGCAGCAATGCTTCACTTAAAGTTTCTCGAGTCTCTTTAGAGAGACGTAAGAGCTCGAAGATTGATAATTTAGCTGGGGTATTGGCTAGTTGAGCCAATATATCAAAATTATAAGGCTTTTCAAGTCCTGTAGGAGATGACTTCTTCAATGGTTTGTCGAAGCGGACTTGTTGTTTGCCTTTGTCAGCTGCTGTTGGTTTAGAAGGAACTGTCTCAACAGGAACATTTAAAGGCTCTTCAGTAGAGACTGGAGTTGGGGCTGTAGCCGGAGGAACGTCAGAAATTTCTTCAGGAACTTCAACATAATCTTTCAAATATACTTTTCCTGACCGAGTTCCAGCATAAACTTCAACTTCAGATTCTGGTTCAAGGTCTATGGAAACCATGCTGCAATTCTTTATTTTGCTCTTGGTTCTTTTATGTTTGATGAAAGCTTCATTCCAGAAACCAAGGCCAACACGAGATTGATTATGTCTCATAGTGATGGCCAAAGGTGCTCGGAGTCCCTTGCCTGAGTTCAAACCTGGGGCAGTGGCTAGATCATAACCCATCTTCGCCATCAATTCACGAGATTGTGAACTGTATAAATGAAAAGCAGGTTTGTACCTATCTTCAATTTGAGGTACAGATTTTATCTTCGTAGAGAGTGAATTTCCTGCTGAGATGAAAGTAGAGGTTAGATAAAAATCGGGTAAGAAACTAGAAGTCACATTGCATGACTTAGTCTTCCCGAACTTCTTTTTAGATGAAGAAATCTTCCGAGGAGAAGAGGAAGACGTCTCAAACTCTGTCTTTAAGTCTGGGTGAATCCACATGATTTCTCCCTTCTTAGTTGTGACAGGAACAAGTCCGTCATTCTGTGCTGGTGGGATGTTTATAACTTCGAGAGTTGCTTTGGGGATAGGAACAATCCCACTTTCCACCTTTAAGGGAGGGAAGTCACCGAACTGCTTTGAAATTATATTTGCTGTGACTGTTTTGTCTTTGGGTGTTAATGTCACAGCTCCTGATTTAATCATCTCTTGAATCTTCCCTTTTAATACATAGCAAGACCGGAGTGTATGACCCAGCATTCTATGATATGGACAGTATTTTGGATGATCTGTCTTATTGGCTTCATCAGGCTTTTTAATTTCTGGCAATTGAATCTTATTACCTTTGAGTAAGCATTCAAAGATACCCTGAACATCGTCATCATCAAAAGAATATTCTTCTTTCGGCCGAGGAGATCTCTGTTGTTGATTTGTTGGAGCTGAAGTAGCTTGGGTAGTCTTTACTTCTTGACTACTGCTTTGGAGATTGACTTCAAGAGCTTCTTTTCCTTTGCGATTGTTGGGTCGAGTACTATTGCTAGCACTCTGATTTGATTCTTTGGGAGCCATTTGTACCCCCAGACCCTTAAAGGTCTCAGTACTGACCTCGGCAGCCTTGGCACTGACGATGAATGAAGGCCAATCTTGGAACTGAGTGGATCCTGTCCACATGCTGATAATTGGTAAGAGGTTCGACTTGCAAGTGTCGATCGTAACAGCATCGGGAGTTCCAAGAGGCATTTTGAGGGCTTCTCTTCTGAATCTCTCAATGAATTCCTCAGTGGTCTCATTATTCTTCTGTTTGATTCTTATGAGGGCCGATATGGTCATATCATTGAGCCCTTCGTAGAATCGTTCAAGAAACATTTGCTTAAAACCGGCAAATGAGGTAATGCACCCATCAGGGAGACTTCTATACCATTCATAAGCCGTTCCTTTGAGACATCCAATGAACACCCGAGTAAGGAGGGCGTCACTTGGTTGCAGTTGATCAGTCATTACTTCAAAATAATTAATGAACTGACTTGGAGAGGTTGTCCCATCATAGAAAGAGATGGTCGGAGGTTTGTATTTTGGTGGATACGATACCTGCTTCCATTCTATCGGATAAGGCTGTTTGATGCCTAACCTTTGTAAACCATCCTTCTGTTTGAATGCCTCGAATTGAGTTTTGAGATTCTTCAATTCTTCAGAGACAACTCCCGAAGATTGTGGAGTTGTGGCTTGTAGAGTGTAATTGGGAGGAGGAACTGCAGCATATGTACCACCCCCAGCTCCAGAGTGACTTGGGGTGGTTTGTACAGGAACATTAGATTGTACTCCCGGAATAGAGGGTTCGGGGTTTGGAACAACAGGGGTATTCAATACCACTGGTGGTGCTGTCTGTTGTTGAGCCTGCATTAGAGTGTGCATAGCACTCAATGTATCTGCCATAGCTCGCAATTGTTGTTCTAAAGAAGAAATCCTCTGTTCATGAGCCTCATTGCTAGTCGAAGGTTCATGATCACTTTCTGTCATGTAAGTGGTAATCATTCGAGGAATAGATGATGAAACAGTCTGTTCTGAATCATCACTGTGTGAATCAGTATCTTTCCCAGGGCTTTTTACAGGAGTCAATACTGGAAAATTGGACTCTCCAAGGAAGTCTTCTGTGATCTCCGGATTACCACTTGGATGAGAAGAAGAAGAGGCTCTGGTCAAGACTCCGGTCCTGGATCGAATGCCGAGATAAACACCATCTTCAGAGTCTGATATAGCATCAGACCGTATGCTACCCCCAATATTTCTGGAAGTCATGTTGACAGAAGCATAAAGAGGTTCATCTTCATCCAACATTGGTTCATATTGAATCCGTTCGAAAACAGATTGTCTTTTTGGTGAACAACAACATTGGATGACAACCCGAGGTTGGAAGTCACAACCATGCTTTTCATGGCGAATATGGGCAATGTCATAGCCAGATGGAGTGTCAATTCTCTGTTTATTTTGCAAATATTCTCGGAGATCTGTAGGAACAGATTGGGAAGTATTTGAAGATAGTTTCTGTGTAGAAACTTGTCTTTTGTTCTTCTGTCTTCTTGGTTCCTGAGTGTATAAAGACTGATTAATTTGAGCCACATAGTTCTTGGCATATTCTGTATCAGGGTCTAATATACTTGTCTCAGTGGAACCGAACCGATTCTGATTAAGCTTATTACGAAGATCCGTAGGAGATTTGACTTTGATATCAGTCTTGGATACTTGTAATTTGCCTTTCTCAGACCGAGAAATTTTGAGAGAAGGAAGATGAGTATTATTCCGACTAGGAGTCGGTAATAATCCATCTTTGGAGGAATTAGCCAAAAGGCGTTTTCCATTGTTTGATCTAGTAAGAGTACTAGTCAAATTAACTCCAGAGGTAAAGACCTTAGGAGTAGAGGATTTGACTAAAGAGTCTTTCTCCTTGGTTGGCACAAGATGTGCAAGTTGAGGGAGAATCATTTGTATGTTCTGTGGAAGAGAACCCCCAATCTGATTTTCAGAAACAGCCAAAGGACTGTATTTGTTAGCATACGCTGACTTCAGTTTGGACTTCTGGTCATACGCTGCCTTTTTATTAGCATACGCTGGCTTTGGCTCAGCGTACGCTGCCTGATGTTGGCTTTTGTACGCTGCCTTTGCCGTACGTTGCCCTTTGAATGCCATACGCTCAGAGTCATTAATGGCTAAAGAGCCGACTGCTGTCGTAAGAATAGAAGGAGAAGGGACTTTGACATGTCCAGAGATGATTTTCCTTGGACACATTGACTTGGTTAAAGAACCAATTTTGTCAGCGTGACTAGGGGAAACCACTGTTGTCGTGTTCAAAGAAGCCGAAGTGTGCTTCATAGAAGTTGAAGACGTGTTCTTGTCAGCATGAGAAGTGACAGAAGCGTCTCGGACTGCTGCAGAAGACTTAGGGACATAGAGTGTCCCTTCTTCTTGGCAACAGGAAAAGCGGAGGAAGCAGTGCGGCCCTCCTTCGCCTTGAGCATTTCTTCATAAGCCGATTGGTCGAATTGTACAACCATCGTCTTCTTCGTCAAGCCGATCGACGAAGTATCGCATTGAGTTGTTGCTATCTCATTGGAGGAGACAGCTTTCCCCAGCAGAGTCGCCAATTTGTTTTTCATAAATAAATTCACTTTATTTATTTTGTATCTAAGAAAATTACAACTGTAGGAATCTAATCTAGAAGACGATTACTTTATCCCTTGGACGATGCGATGAAGAAAACTCGAACTTTGAAGAACTTGGACAGCAACTGGGCAATCTCTCTGTTCTCTCTGAAAAATGACTGTAGTCTCTGATGAAGATGAAGAAACTCTTTTTTATAGAGTTCAGGATAACTGTCCTTAAGCATACGCTCAGGTAGTTACTTGACGTGTGCATAACTGCAGGAACGCGTGGCGAATTCTGATGGAGACACATTAGCGTGCGGTTGAAAATAGTGGAGCATGTTCAGGAGAGATTGATGGCCTGGATGCCACGTTGCATAACTTCTAGAGAAGTGGATAACTGGTACAGGACACGTGAGAACGTGTGTTGACTGTAATCCTGGATATGGTTGCTGTAATACGCTGCCTTGTTGAAGGAGAGTTTATACGCTGACTTGGACAGCGTAGTGCCATAGGAAATCCATACGCTCACTTTATGGGCAAGGAGTCATGTGAGGTCATACGCTCGCTTGGTTAGCAAGGAATCATGTGAGGTCCATACGCTCACTTGGTTAGCAAGGAATCATGTGAGGTCCATACGCTCACTTGACTGGGTGAAGAAGGAGTCATGTGAGGTCGATACGCTCACTGGAGAAGTGGCCACGTGGCTATCATCAATCTTCTTTGGTACACCATATCTTCCCATAGCTGACAAAATCTTCTCGAGCGTCATGACTGCGGATTTGACGGCTGACAGACTGTCAAAACTGACAGTAATGATGGCTTTTGTATTTATGAAGGCTGCTGAGTTGTCCTTGTAAAAGACAAAACCGACTCTTCGAAAACCTATACGACGGTTACTTTTCTCGTGACAGCTGTCTTTGCTCGAAAGATGAAGTGTCAGATTCATTCCTCATTTAAACATATGCTGTACTGTCACTTCAGTAAATAATAAAATATTTACTGAGCGTATGGCTTTTGAATGAGCGTACAACTCTGAATTGAGCGTATGGCTTCAACTGACATCTGTCTTTAAGCGTATGGATGAAAATGACAGCGTGTCATAATTTTCCACATCCTACACACCCAAGTTCAAGGAAGCCAACGTTGCTCAAGTTGATTCACTCGGATGTCTGCGGTCCTACGAAGGTAAAATCTATTGGTGGTGCATCTTACTTTGTAACTTTAATTGATGACTGTTCCTGTCACGCCCCGCTCCCGTAGGAGCTATCGTCCTCGCTAAAGCGTGATGCCGCACGGGCCTAGGTTGCGCCCGTGCAAGGCCAAGTCCAAAAACGACCGATTTGAGCTAGGCCACAGAGTCGCACAGAGTGTTCCCATTTGCAGCGGAAAGTAAATGAACACAAGTAGAAGCGAATTCAAACTCTTTATTGATATTCAAGAAGTTTACAAGCGACGCTGGGCTGAGTTTACAAGTCTCTCAATCTCTCTCTCTGTCTGAAACATAAAAGGCGTGCCAAGTGGCTTACAAGATGGAATGATTCATGGCGATATTTCGATACAGTATATGGTGCTTCAGCTCCTAGCAACGCTCCAGAGATAGCTCCGCGCCTTAGCACGTTCGAGGGAAGCTCCGCACCCGATGACGTCTCCTGCATCCTGCAAGCAGACTGTGGGGTTATCAGTACATTGTTATGCACTGGTGGGGAGGCTAGCTCGCCCACAATGCTATCATTACCAAACACGTTCCATTTACTTTTGTGCACCGTCTATCATTCATTGTCTTTCTAATCTTGCCTTAAAATCAGTTTTATGGCACATTTCGTAACCTATCTCGTGTTGCCGAATTTAAGTGTCTGCATGGAAATGCATGCACGACTTACCCATATTTACCGTCCGCCCTTTCCTGTCCAAAGTAAACCAAGTTAGTCAACAATTCACATGTAGTAACTTAACGTGTTTCATGTAAACATTCAATATTAGGGGCGTGTCCCCGTCTCAGGATCTAGCACGTCGTAGGCACGTTCTAGCACGTCGTAGGCATGTTCTAGCACGTCGTAGGCATGTTCAGAGTGTTACATTTCAGGAATGTTCAGAGTGTTACATTTCAGGTATGTTCAGAGTGTTATATTTCCAGCATGTTCAGGATGTTACATTTCCAGCATGTTCAGGATATTAAATTTCTAGCATGTTCAGGAGGTACTTCATTTAGTTAACTTAGATTACTTGTTTCAATGCAAGGACTTGCACGTGGATTGCCACCAGCATAGTCCACTTAATCTACATGCATGGGTCGCTGGCCTCACAAGTCATTTTGGACATATCACGTGGGTATTCTTACCTATCGAAGCGTGATGGCTGGTACACCTTGATAGTCTCTTGAAATGCCTGGCCTTACGTCTCCTTGAGTGGCCGAGCCCCCACTCAAAGCAGCCCGTAAGCCCCATGTCTGATTCCGCCTAGGCCGGCCACGGTATTCCCCCCCATCGCCCGTGCCGCAGAATCCTTCCTCATGACGGCCACGGTATTCCCCCCCCATCGCCCGTGTCGTTTGTCCACGACCATTTCGTATTGACTTGTCATTTAACTTAACGGCTGTCTTTAGCTATAATGCGTTATCGACCAGGTTGGCGTCCGTGCAACGCGGGTAGCGAGCCCCGTTGCACGTGCCCGTCATACCTGTCGCTAACGTCTTTTATGTCTTATCTTTTATTCACTCTTTCATTTCATTCTTTCACTTGTTCATTCATTCATTCATTTTTCACGTATTCATTCATTCATTCATTCATACTTTATGCAACTCCCCGTGCGGGAGTCGCCTTGGCGACCCATCGGTCCCGAAGTCTTTCAATGTTGCTATACTCTACTCGGAACGACTATATCGATAGTCTTTCATTTCATTGTTGTAACCCATTCAATGTTTCATTGTTGAACGCGTAAGGGACTTGAACGTAAGCTTGTGCCGTAGAAAAAGCGTGGAGCGCGGTGCGAGAGTTCTCATATCTTCCGTGTTTCTTTCCATATTCTATACAAGCATGCAAGATGGGATTATTCCCTTAGCTAGGTGAGTTGAGTCATTCATTTATTAGCATGCACGATGTTATCGCCTAGCGATTCTAGCAATAGTGTCCATATTGTTATGTGTCTAGTCTAAGCAAAGACGGGTTCATCGGAGCCACCCACCTTAGCGATGTTCGCATCGGCCGAGCGATACTCCGAGCGCGCCTTTGAAAGTCTAAGTCTGGATTCATCTTGACGGGCCAATGTAAGCCTTGCATCGATTCTTTATCAGATCGATGCCAACTCTTCGGGTCGACGGCTCGTTTGAGTCGTTGCACTTGCCGTTTGAATCGGCGTTCCGCTAGGACGGAGCGGGTCGTTACATAATATACCACTCAAAATAAGTCTCGTCCTCGAGACTTCCTAAGTGCAGGTCATCCTAACATTCTTTAACTCGTGTCATCGTGTTTCTTAGACAATTCTATCGAACGGCTCTATCGTTCGATGGCATCGAACCATGCTCGGTTATCTTTCCAAGTTTTATGTCACATGTGTTTGGTGAATTTATGACTTTTTCACTCATGTTAGAGTTGATGGTACTTATTCAATTCAAGTGTTTCTTCGTCTTGGTTGCTATTTCTTCGTGTCATGGGACTGAAATGGTCGTACGAGGCACATTGTAATTCGTCAAATGCGAGGGTCGTAGGCTGAGGCAAACTCACTTTCGTTTATCTCGGTCATCGAGATGATCCGATTCTCTTCTCAAGCGTTCTTGTCCACAAAATCAGTATGATTTCTTCTTAGCGGGGTCGACCAAGTCTAAGTAATTTTCGTCCGATTCAAGACCAAGTATTGCACTATCATCGAGTATATCTTCCTATCAATGGTTCAATTCGTCATACCAACTTTTACTTGCACGATATCGATTCCATATCATTCACTTGTTTAGGGCCAATCTCGTTGTCGTTCACGCGCACTCCGCTCACACGTTTCTTTGATTCCGAGCCACGCTTGTACTAGTATCATTCCTTTCTTTTAATATGATCTCATGTTCTCGACACTCTTCCATTCCTCAAGTCATGCTTGAACTCAACGTATCACTTGGCTGGATCGTGCACGCATTCCAGGCATCCCCAAAATACATGCATTCAGCCAAGCCGCATGATAGAGAATTCGTCATTCTCACTCGAGTCGTATCGTGCACATACTCAGGCATCCCTGAAATATATACATGTCAGCCGAATCTCGTGAGCAGGGTTTCCTATTCTTGCATCATTCAATCCATCCATGTCAATCCTCAAGATCAATCTTTTGATTGCTAACACATGAAACAGGGCGTCTCGCCTAACCGCTAGGCCATTTCTCAAGGCTAAGTCAATGTCAGGATTGGAATCATAGTTCCCCAACAATAATGCCAACACTGACCCCAATCCTAGGGTCAAACCAAAGTCGGTAGTATGAGATTTTCTACCCAAGCTCGCGTCACTCAGATTTCTAAACATCGAGCACGATCACCTATTCGCATCAATGCATTTGTTGCGCGTATTCGAATCCATTCAACCCACCAATTCTAACCAATTCGTGTATTCGATCACGAGGTCGTCTAGCATTGACAGTATATTGCGCCCCAATCTCACGCGAGTCCGATTATCCACGGTGGTTCATGAATCACCATGCAACGCTCCCGCGGAATAATCATTCTCATCGGGGTGTAACTCTTGCTTGCGTCTAGACTAATTCAATCTCGATACGCGGATTGGACCTACTCAATACTCAAGTTCGATCATCAAGCACGCTAAGTCATTCCCGAGTCCACCTTCGCGTCAAACCACAAGTCGAAACATACAAATTGCCACGTCATGCTAGTTCAATCACCCCCGCTGTATGAATCACCATACCAGCGCTCACGCGGAGTGATCGCCCTAATCAGCGCGACGCATGTGCGAGGCTGGAGTTGCGCTCGCATAAGACAAGAACGTCAAGATGTGGTTATCGACGAAGCAAATCCAACATTTTAATTCCATCCAAGTCAAGATCCAGTTCGATAGTCCGAGCGTCATTCGTTCAACTGAAAATCCTTGAGCCACGTCTATATTTTCCTCGACACATTTTAATATCCCGAGTATAGCATCCATCGGAACAATGATATTTTGTACGATCGTCATTCGTCGAGTCAGAGTACCCCCGAATTATCGTATATCGATCTTTGATACGCCTCAATACCATCGACGATATGCGTAACCTGACGATCTTCCTTTGCAACAATTTCGAGTCGTACGACTGATGCTATTGTCCGAACTGGATATTCTACAATTTTCTCGATATTCAAGATCAAGTTCGATCGCTATTCCTCAAGCTCGTTTCAAGATCGTTGTTCAAAACTCAAGTCACATTTCATTTGAATCAATCCGAAATCGTACGTGCGAACCTCTAAGTTTCCTCGATCAAGACCATTCATTTTCATTCATTGTTCTGAATCATTTCCTAACACGCGTTGTCCATTGACAAGTTATCCGAACGACATCCTGTTCGGGACATACGAAGTCACGATCAACTAAGCGTGACACGTTCTAAGGCTCTGCGCGATCGCATCGCCTCGTCGACATACTCGTTCTATCCGTAAATCCTTTAATCTCACTCGAACAATTTCTATAACGTCCTGTAACGCCCCAGTCCCAAAATACGTAGGACTAGAAACGTAGACATGTCAGCTGTATTCATACGAAGTATACTCCAATATATGGAAGCCTCGTATGAATACATAAGCTGTAAAATGCAGTAGAATCATAACTAATCTCATCCACATAAAATAAATGAATAAAGATATCATATAATGATAATGAATTGTCTTGATACAATATGTTGGGCGGAGACAAATCCACTACCAACAAGTAAAGGAAAAATACATAAGAAAAGATATAAATTTGACGAGTGAAGCGAAGATAATCCAAATGCAATCATCCTCGTAGAAGAAGCAATGATCATGGCTAGAGCTAAAGCACCTGCGAAAGACATTAGCACACACCTGGAGAGATAACCAGGTCCTCAGAGGGACGTAACAAGACACATAATATCATGCCATATAAACTGAATAAATATTGCTCAAATAAATAAGTAAATCGAATTATAACATGTTCCAATACGCACCTACTGAACGAGCGTACCATCCCCCCAACCAAATAAGGACAGGAGATGGTAAACTAATTCACGGTGACGTATCTTTCCATGCCATGAATCTGATATGGTATCTGGACCCCAACAAGGTTCAATGCCTTCTCATCGAAGTAGTAAGTCACACCTACAACCAAACAAGGACAAGATGTGACAAACTAGTCCGCGATAAGTTATTGTTCCAAGCTACGGTCAGATACAAGTACCCAAACCAAAAGTACTCGTACCTAACGGATAAGGTGCCTAACCGTTCTATGTGAAATGTAGTTAAGAACAACCCTTCCTGCACATGGACCCTGGCTAAATAGGATCGGCATAGTCCCCCCTTGGGCACCAGAGGCCCCATCAGTAAGAGCATGACGTTCCGCAGAATCGTCAGTGGCCGTCAGTAATCTTGGGTCATCAACCCCGTATCTCCAGCGGAGAGTCCGGGTCACAAGGAAAGTGCATCGAAGCCCATACGCTAAGGAATTGTCCTCCCCGCCCAATGCCTACTGTGTTGTATCCACAACACAAACCACTATAACCTCTAAGTCAAACTAGCATGCAACCTCTATTAGCGGTTATTCCTATCGCACGACTTGTACGTACTGGTGGCCAGCCAATCACGTACTTCCGTATTCTACATGCGACACACAACTTCGTGTTACAACGTGTCAAGGCCAATGAATGCAACACACATGGCGGTCCCTTAAATCTAGGTTTAATTTGTAAGAAAATAATACACAGCAGGAAATGTAAATGAACAGTAAGTTCTAACAGGTTATGCCATGTATCACAGTTTATTTTGCATAAAGAAAATAAGTAATGCATGAATTATGAGCTAAAATAATTAAACAACGAATGGCAAGGTGTCTTGCCTGGTAGCACGCCTGATGTGCTGCGATAATCACGGTGGCACGAACTACAACTTCGGTGCAACAACTATACATGGTGACCTCGGGTGGTGGCACGGACAGTTCTATTGGGTCCGGGACGGTCAGAATAGTTAAGGTCGACATAGGGTAGTCTAGAATTGTTTGAGGGAATAGGAGATTTGGGATTGGTCATGGACATGAGATTGATCGATAGAATTTGGATAAATAATATATATGATTTAGAAAACTATTTGTGACACTCGAGAAAGAAAAATAATTATACTAGTTAAAAATAGTTTTAGATAAATATAAGAAAAAATAGTTTTTAGACAAAACTCTAAGTTTATCAAAATACACTTTTTAAGTAGAAATCTATATATATATTTATATATATTTTTGGTCAAAATATTTCTAGATAAAATATCAATAATCCAGAAAATTTGTTTATGGTTTTTTTTTAAACAGTAGTATAAAATATACTAAGTCAAATATAGAATTTTTACAAGATGACTTTGAAAATATTTGATAACCATGATAAAATATCAAAACCTCTTATTGATAATAATAACCAAATAATCGCAAACTTAGCACTGTAAAAGTAATAAAACAAATGATAATAATAATAATAATAATATTAATAATGATAATAATAATGATAGGTAAATAATAATAATGGTGTTATAAAGGGAGACAAAAGATTATTTCAAACAACAAACAAAAGGAATAAGAAAATAAATTAAACATGTCAAAGAAGTCCAGGTGTTTGTTGTCTTCTTTAAAGAAAGAAAGCAAAAAAATGTCAATGAAAACACATAAGGAGAGAGAGAGCCGAAGGGAACGGAAGGAGAGAAGGAGAGGAGAGAGAGGCTGAGGGAGGCGGGGCGCGGAGGAGATGGCGCAGGCGGCGGCTGCGCGCGGAGAACTCGGCGGAGAGGGTTTCAGAGAGGGCGGCGCGGGGGTTTGATCGGAGGGGTGAACGGGTCAGGGAGTCGGAGGGGTCGTCGGAGCTCAATGCTCCGGCGGCGGCCAGGGGCGGACACGGAGTTTTTGTGGGGCGTTCGCCGAAGTTCGGCAGCACGGTGGCGGCGGCCATGAGGGCACGGCGGCGGCAAGGGTTCTCCTCGCTGCTCAGAGCTAGGCCGGGCCGGTCAACAGCTTGGCGCGGGCGGCGCGGAGAAGAAGAGGCAGAGGAAAGGAAGCGGGGAAGAACGGAGGAGGGTTGGAGTTCGCCGGGCGCGTGCGGCAAAGCGCGGCGCTCGGGATCTCTGGCGCAGCGAGGGTTTGGCGGAGCTGTGCGGTGGCTCTGCGATGGTCGGTGGCTGAGGCGCCGGCATGGGGTGCTGGCAACCGAGGAGGGGGTCGGTCGCTGTGCGGTGGACCGAGGACTCACGGAGGCTGCCGTTCGCCGGCGGGGTAAGTTTTTGGGTTAGGGTTTGGTTTCTTTTTTCTATTTCTTCGGATGGTGGTGGCGGGCGTGTGTGTCGGGCAAGGAGGAGGGGATGGCCGGAGTTAGCCAATGGTGTCGGGGGTGGCCAGTAGGTTCTGGTGGTGCTGTCGGGAGGAGTTGGGATATCGGGGAGACAGTGATGGTGTGACGGTGGTGATGGTGGTTACGGCTGAGTCAGGAGGTCGGAGGACCGGGTGCGCGGTATGGGGACGGTCTGCGTGGCTGCGGCGAGGTCGATGTCGGTGGTGGTGGTGTTGGCAGAGAGGTCGAGGAAAAAAGAAAGTGCTGCTGTGGGGTGTTCGGATTGGGTTAGGCTAGAAATTTTACGGTTTCGGGGTTTGTTCGGCACGAGAGATTAATGTTTGTGTAAAAATATGGAATAAGATTATGGTCGGAAGAGGACACGGACACGAGGCACACACCATTGGTTTGTGGAATTTGGTGGATGAATAATGAATTGGAGAAGTACCTGCCTATTTATAGGACGTGAAAATTCCCAATTAGATAATGATTAGGATATTTAAAACCCAATTTAGATATTTTCTAATTTAGTTTAAAAGCAATCAAATCAAAATCAAAATCTAATTTAAATCAAATTAAATTTTAGTTTAAAATCGAATAGGATAAATCAAATTTTCAAATATTTAACTATTTAAATAAATCCAAAGATCAAATCAAGATTTAAATAGCCACAATATCTTCCAAATACATTTTTTTCAAAATACCAATAATAATAATTTTGAAAATAATAAATATTTTCAAATATCTTTTTGAATAATAAAATATTAATATTAATAAATCTTGAAAATTATACTTTTACTTAAAATAGACCAATAAATAATTACGAAATATATGTATGCAAAAATATTCTTTTACATAATTAGGCTTTTCTAGTATACAAAAATATTATTTATTATTAATAACTTTTATAAACAAAAGGCTTTTTTTTATAGCAAGAATATAATTATATAATATTTTGAAAGTGTATAAAAAATAGAGAAAAAATATTTTTCTAAAATATGTACGCTCGCACATATTCGTACTCGACGAGCAACTACGAAAAACTAAAATTTTGTGCGCGACGTACAATGCGACTATACAACGTAAAAATACAAGATTTTTAAATCAGTACCAAATTTAATAATAAAAAAATATAGTAGAAATTTAGGGGTTTTACATCCTACCAAACTTAAAAGAATTTTGTCCTCGAAATTAAGAATTAGGAGGGGGGTGAAAGGCACAAGGGGGTATCGATAAGGAAGCATAGTCAAATCAAGACAAGGGAACGACGTCTAATGAAAACATGCATTAGAGTCATGATTTCAATAAGGCGAAGATAGTCACGAATTAACGCAAGAAGGAAATGTTTAAGATGACGCGCAATAAAGAATAATATGGGTTCAAGTAAAATAAAATAATTTAGAGACCTTAAAGTTATGGTCTCTTGAGAGTAGGTTGAGGGCACGATTAGAGAACGAATTTGATTTACTCGATTAGAAGGTCATGACAGTAATTATAGGGCCGAGAAGGAGGGCGAGGAGTTTAGGATGAAGATATAGCAATATCGAGCGAGAATGGTCATAGTCGATAGGAAGGCTAGAGGAAGTTCTAGTATAACGCCTTCGTCCTTCTAAAATAGGTGAAGGCGAAAGCAATATAGAGCTCGAAGGAGACGTTTATCGAATACGAATACGTGATTCAAGAACGATCGAATAATTTCAAAGGAATTGTCAAGGCAGTCGTGGATGGATTTCTAGAGGGCAAGTTTAATTATGTTCCATCCACGTAGAATAATAGACAAAGGCGAACCAAAGTGCACTCGATTGATCAGACCATCATGCATCGGTTCTGATTAGATTATATGTTAGTGAGCGCGCTCAATAGCATAAGTCATGAATAAACTCGATAAATGGATGAGTTTGCAAAACTAGATTATAGTAGCAACATTAGTCAAGGTGGTAAAAATATAGGCACGAGATTAAGATTGAAATAAGGAACAAATATGAATAGTCTAAGAGTCATAGGAATCTAAGTCTTTGTTTATTCCTATATTATCATTCTACGGTTATATTGACCAAGGCTTGGTTGACCAAATGGGTTAAATTCTTCTAGTCTCTATGGTCTAGGTAATACTATTTGTATTCCCTTAATGGTCAAGGGCGTGTTAGGTCGTGGGGTATTCTACCCAACTTAAAGAATTAAGCTAAGGGTGTTTGGGACTTCTAACTAGTAGGGTTAATCTCTAGCAAGCACGAAGGGCAAATAAGAACAATGATAGGAGGAATCAAGCAAGATGCAATCGATGAGTCGAACGGTAGTTCGAATATGGAATCGAGGAAAGAGGTCAAGTATGTGGATGAGATCCTAACTTCTAATCCTATTCGCAGGCTTGCTTGGTACGGTAAAATAACCAAACAATTTATCTTGACCTGCATGGGCTACCACAAAAACATGTAACGCTCCAGTCCCAAAATACGTAGGACTAGGAACGTAGACATGCCAGCTGTATTCATACGAAGTATACTCCAATATATGGAAGCCTCGTATGAATACATAAGCTGTAAAATGCAGTAGAACCATAACTAATCTCATTCACACAAAATAAATGAATAAAGATATCATATAATGATAATGAATTGTCTTGATACAATATGTTGGGCGGAGACAAATCCACTACCAACAAGTAAAAGAAAAATACATAAGAAAAGATATGAATTTGACGAGCGAAGCGAAGACGATCCAGATGCAATCATCCTCGTAGAAGAAGCAATGATCATGGCTAGAGCTAAAGCACCTGCGAAAGGCAATAGCACACACTACAACAAAAAACCCTTTTAATGACGGCTAAAAAGCGTCATTAATGACGTACCATGACGCTTTTTTTTTCCACAGCAACCGTCATGAAAACGGGTGTTATAAATATTTTTTAAAAGCGTCATAAAATAACCGTCATGAATATGATGAGTTTCTGCTACACTTATTTTCAGCGTAGTTTGAAAGCGTTATGAATAGATAATCTGTATAGACTCAATTCAGCACATTTATAACGCTCAATTCTGCACATTTACATATTACTTTCCAAAAAATTATAGATCAATGCTCAATGTTGCTCAATTCAATTTCAAAACATTCATTTTGAACCATATTCACAAGAAAACATCTAAATGTAATAGAGTACCATTTAATCCATTTACAAATATATACATAACATATATCACCATCTTCATTACATTTTTCAAAATAAGACATCCAAATACATATATTTACAACTACTACTAGTAAGTAGACCCTCAAAACTATTAGTACATTGGCTTCAACTTTGAGCACATCAAAACTGTCGGCATCACGTAGCAAAATCCTAAAAAATGTCTCCCTCCATCATACACTTTGTGTTAAAGAAGTAGCCAAGATGACTACACAACTCAAACAATTCTCTCAGAGGGGGCAGTTCAAGACTATAAGGTGATACAATGGGAGCAAGTAATGGTTCAAATACCTCCCAAACCTTATGTAGGTTGAGCCTTGTATCAATTAATATAGCACCTGCTATGCTTTCGTCAATGTCTGCAAGAACCTGCAACAGCAAAAATGATACAAAGTAAATAACACCGTAAAAAGCAATGCTAGATACTCTGAAAAATCATCATACATAATGTTTAGATTTCTCAGTCATCATTATATGATGTTCAGGCTTTCATAAAAACTTTACCTTGTAGCCTTTGGACGAAGTATTTGATACAAGTGGACACTCGACTTCTTGTAATTCCTCCAGTTTCTTGACATATTCTGTTATTTGCTCTACAAGCAACCCTGATGAATGTTGAAGATGGTGTTGAAGCTTATGCTTGACTGCACATTTAGCAAATCTTTCATTCTTAACTGATGCCGACCTCAAGTCAGTCAACACCCCAGGATCTATAGTTGTATGAGTTTGAAAGAGATGCCAAGTGATAAGTAGGTCTAGTACTGCATCACCAAGACATTCAAGCCTCTGGTTTTGAAAAAATAAAGAAAAAGAAGTCAAATGCATGATTATAAATATGAAAAGTAATTTTGAGTGTCAAACAAAAAATGATAAATATATCAGTATCTAGTATCAACTAGGAAAAAACTTCCAAACTTGCTTACTTGGTAGCAGTAGCTAGTCCCAATTTCAGAAGCATGAGTTATTGCCTCCAATAAAAGGCGTTTAATAGCAAACTCATAGCGTAATTTCTTTTCCAGAATTATTGTGTACAAATCTAAATTCCCCCTGGCCTCAATATTTCAGTTTCGCCCTTTCTGACCTACTGCTAAAGTTGCACCCTCAGCCTTGTCCGATTTATTGCTAAAGACATCTAGTCAAATGTGTTCTATTTGCTTTCTGATAATTCTACAGTCCCTTGCACATTGTAGTATCAACATGATCAGATAAAATTAGGAGTAGGAACAAACACAAGTGACCTAAAATATCAGCGTCCATCCAAGTAATCAGTAGCTTAATCTAACAGATCCGAGGAGCAGTTGATCGAAAATTACGATTCGTCACTGAAAAGGAAGAGGAGAAGAAAAGAAGAGGAGAAGAAAGGAAGAGGCGGACCTGTTCTGATTGGAATAATCTTAGCATATCACTTTTTAAAAAAATTCTAATTGTTATAGTTGGGCGTGACACTATTAAATATGTAGGTTGGACGTTGGAATGGCAAAATCTGATTGAGTGGATTGAACAATGGTTGAATTCGTGGAGAGGTACTTCGTTATTCGTTATCTAAAAAGGAATGCTAACTTTGGTTAATTCCATATAATCTTCAATTCCTAGCTATATTATATATGTCCTATTTTCTCCTCTTAATCACTTGTTAAAAGTAGCCAAATTATTATATGTAATTTAAATTCTATGTACAACTCTATGTACATACTGTGGTATAATATGGTGAATCCATTTCATAGGTTATGTGAAAGTTGGAGATGGTGGGTCCAAATGGTATGTAATGCATAACGTGCACAGAGTTTCATACGTTAGGTCGGATATTGCAAAAAAAAAAAAATTCATTTTATAGGTTATGGGATGTAACTACATGTGAATTTTTTTTTTTTTACTTTCCCTAGCGTTGCAAAAATATATGGCTGCAGTTGGGTTTGTTGTTGTCTTGTTGGTTTTGAAATGCTGTAGAGTACATATACTACATTTTTGTTGGGTTTTTTGCCTTGTTTTTTGATACTACATTTTTTATAACAGATATAACATTTTTGGTTCTCGTTTATTTTTGTCTAGAGTAATATCAGTACATTTTGGTGTGGCTATTATTTTTTTATGGCACGTTTGATTGCAAAGTGGAAATATGTGGAAAAGAAATTAATTCCACATAATTATTTTACTAGGAAATTTTTTTAATGGAATCTTAAAAGTTTTTTATGGAAAATTTGAGTGTTTGATTGTCATTATTTTCCATGAAAAATAATTACTTCCGTGAAAAATTATATTTTCTTTGGGTTGGACCACTTTAATTTTCCACCATAGTTTTTTGGAAAAATAATTCCATGAAAAATAGAAGCTATCAAACACTACAAATTGGTGAAAAATTTATGATGGAAATATTATTCATGGAAAAAAAATGCCCAATCAAACCCAACCTAAAACGTTTGTAATATGGATGAAAGGAGATGACTTATCTTGGCATTTTTTCAATCCCTTGCCTAGAGTATCAGTACTTAAATAGATGTTTTCAAGCTCTAATTTGTTGTTGCCGTCTCTTATCCTAACTTAGCTCTAATTTTAATTAAATTGAAATTAAAATTGAAATTAATTTTAATTAAATTGAAATTAAAATTATAGATCAACCACCATGGATCATAAGAAGAAGGGTTTTGTTGATTTGACTAACATTGGATGGTGGAATAGGCAGCATGGGCGAGGAGAAGACCGCCGAGCAAACCCATCACCACGCCTAAACCACGGAGCCGAAGACGTCGCACCCGCCGCCGATCTCCAGCATGTGCGCGCGTTCCTCCGACGACCCCTCCGATATGGTCGAGATCGCACCTCGGCTAAGATCCATCGATCAGAAACCCTAACCTAACTCTTGAGGAAATTGGGGGAGAAGAGGTTTGGAGAGATGCTGCTCCTTAGAAAATGGATGAGAAATAAATTTTCTCTCTCCCACTTAGCTTTTATACAGTGAAAAAATTACAAGTTTGCCACCGCTCTAAAGTATTAATGACGTTTTGTTTTATAAACGTTATAAAAAGCCCAAAATTAGCCCAAACCGTCGTAGAAAAAAGGTATTTTTCAACTTGATAACGCTTATGTATCAGCCGTCATTAAAACTCCCTGTCGAGCGTCATTAAAAGAGTTTTTTGTTGTAGTGACACACCTGGAGAGATAACCAGGTCCTCAGAGGGACGTAACAAGACACATAATATTATGCCATATAAACTGAATAAATATTGCTCAAATAAATAAGTAAATCGAATTATAACATGTTCCAATACGCACCTACTAAACGAGCGTACCATCCCCCCAACCAAACAAGGACAGGAGATGGTAAACTAATTCACGGTGACGTATCTTTCCATACCATGAATCCGATATGGTATCCGGACCCCAACAAGTTTCAATGCCTTCTCATCGAAATAGTAAGTCACACCTACAACCAAACAAGGACAAGATGTGACAAACTAGTCCGCGATAAGTTATTGTTCCAAGCCACGGTTAGATACAAGTACCCAAACCAAAAGTACTCGTACCTAACGGATAAGGTGCCTAACCGTTCTACGTGAAATGTAGTTAAGAACAACCCTTCCTGCGCATGGACCCTAGCTAAATAGGATCGGCATAGTCCCCCCTTGGGCACCAGAGGCCCAATCAGTAAGAGCATGACGTTCTGCAGAATTGTCAGTGGCCGTCAGTAATCTTGGGTCATCAACCCCGTATCTCCAGCGGAGAGTCCGGGTCACAAGGGAAGTGCATCGAAGCCCATACGCTAAGGAATTATCCTTCCCGTCCAATGCCTACTGTGTTGTATCCACAACACAAACCACTATAACCGCTAAGTCAAACTAGCATGCAACCTCTATTAGCGGTTATTCCTATCGCACGGCTTGTACGTACTGGTGGCCAGCCAATCACGCACTTTCGTATTCTACATGCGACACACAACTTCGTGTTACAACGTGTCAAAGTCAATGAATGCAACACACATGGCGGTCCCTTAAATCTAGGTTTAATTTGTAAGAAAATAATACACAGTAGGAAATATAAATGAACAGTAAGTTCTAACAGGTTATACCATGTATCACAGTTTATTTTACATAAAGAAAATAAGTAATGCATGAATTATGAGCTAAAATAATTAAACAGCGAATGGCAAAGTGTCTTGCCTGGTAGTACGCCTGGTGTGCTGCGATAATCACGGTGGCACAAACTGCGACTTCGGTGCAACAACTATACATGGTGACCTCGGGTGGTGGCACGGACAGTTCCATTGGGTCCGGGATGGTCAGAATAGTTAAGGTCGACATAGGGTAGTCTAGAATTGTTTGAGGGAATAGGAGATTTGGGATTGGTCATGGACATGAGATTGATCGATAGAATTTGGATAAATAATATATATGATTTAGAAAACTATTTGTGACACTCGAGAAAGAAAAATAATTATACTAGTTAAAAATAGTTTTAGATAAATATAAGAAAAAATGGTTTTCAGACAAAACTCTAAGTTTATCAAAATACACTTTTTAAGTAGAAATCTATATATATATATTTATATATATTTTTGGTCAAAATATTTCTAGATAAAATATCAATAATCCAGAAAATTTGTTTATGGTTTTTTTTTTAAAACAATATTATAAAATATACTAAGTCAAATATAGTATTTTTACAAGATGACTTTGAAAATATTTGATAACCATGATAAAATATCAAAACCTCTTATTGATAATAATAACCAAATAATCGCAAACTTAGCAATGTAAAAGTAATAAAACAAATGATAATAATAATAATAATAATAATAATAATAATAATAATAATATAATAACAATAATAATAATAATAATAATAATAATAATAATAATGATAATGATAGGTAAATAATAATAATGGTGTTATAAAGGGAGACAAAAGATTATTTCAAACAACAAACAAAAGGAATAAGAAAATAAATTAAACATGTCAAAGAAGTCCAGGTGTTTGCTGTCTTCTTTAAAGAAAGAAAGAAAAAAATGTTAATGAAAACACATAAGGAGAGAGAGAGCCGAAGGGAACGGAAGGAGAGAAGGAGAGGAGAGAGAGGCTGAGGGAGGCGGGGCGCGGAGGAGATGGCGCAGGCGGCGGCTGCGCGCGGAGAACTCGGCGGAGAGGGTTTCAGAGAGGGCGGCGCGAGGGTTTGACCGGAGGGGTGAACGGGCCAGGGAGTCGGAGGGGTCGTCGGAGCTCACTGCTCCGGCGGCGGCCAGGGGCGGATACGGAGTTTTGGTGGGGCGCTCGCCGAAGTTCGGCAGCACGGTGGTGGCTGGCGTGAGGGCACGGCGACGGCATCTCTTCGCTGCTCAGAGCTAGGCCGGGCCGGTCAACAGCTTGGCGCGGGCGGCACGGAAAAAAAGAGGCGGAGGAAAGGAAGCGGGGAAGAACGGAGGAGGGTTGGAGATCGCCGGGCGCGTGCGGCAAATCGCGGTGCTCGGAATCTCAGGCGCGACGGCTAGGGTTCAGGCGCGACGAGGGTTTGGCGGAGCTGTGCGGTGGCTCTGCGATGGTCGGTGGCTGAGGCACCGGCGTAGGGTGCTGGCAACCGAGGAGGGGGTCGGTCGCTGTGTGGTGGTCCGAGGACTCACGGAGGCTGCCGTTCGCCGGCGGGGTAAGTTTTTGGGTTAGGGTTTGGTTTCATTTTTCTATTTCTTCGGATGGTGGTGGCGGGCGTGTGTGTCGGGCAAGGAGGAGGGGATGGCCAGAGTTAGCCGATGGTGTCGGGGGTGGCCAGTAGGTTCTGGTGGTCCTGTCGGGAGGAGTTGGGATGTCGGGAAGACAGTGATGGTGTGACGGTGGTGATGGTGGTTACGGCTGAGTCGGGAGGTCGGAGGACCGGGTGCGCGGTATGGGGACGGTCTGCGTGGCTGCGGCGAGGTCGATGTCGGTGGTGGTGGTGTTGGCAGAGAGGTCGGGGAAAAAGGAAAGTGCTGCTGTGGGGTGTTCGGATTGGGTTAGGCTAGAAATTTTACGGTGTCGGGGTTTGTCCGGCACGAGAGATAAATGTATGTGTAAAAATATGGAATAAGATTATGGTCGGAAGAGGACACGGACACGAGGCACGCACCATTAGTTTGTGGAATTTGGTGGATGAATAATGAATTGGAGAAGTACCTGCCTATTTATAGGACGTGGGAATTCACAATTAGATAAGGATTAGGATATTTAAAACCCAATTTAGATATTTCCTAATTTAGTTTAAAAGCAATCAAATCAAAATCCAAATCCAAATCCAAATCTAATTTAAATCAAATTAAATTTTAGTTTAAAATCGAATAGGATAAATCAAATTTTCAAATATTTAACTATTTAAATAAATCCAAAGATCAAATCAAGATTTAAATGGCCACAATATCTTCCAAATATATTTTTCAAAATACCAATAATAATAATTTCGAAAATAATAAATATTTTCAATTATCTGTTTGAATAATAAAATATTAATATTAATAAATCTTGAAAATTATACTTTTACTTAAAATAGACCAATAAATAATTACGAAATATATGTATGCAAAAATATTCTTTTACATAATTAGGCTTTTCTAGTATACAAAAATATTATTTATTATTAATAACTTTTAGAAACAAAAGGCTTTTTTTTTATAGCAAGAATATAATTATATAATATTTTGAAAGTGTATAAAAAAATAGAGAAAAAATATTTTTCTAAAATATGTACGCTCGTACATATTCGTACTCGACGAGCAACTACGAAAAACTAAAATTTCATGCGCGACGTACAATACGACTATACGACGTAAAAATACAAGATTTTTAAATCAGTACCAAATTTAATAATAAAAAAATATAGTAGAAATTTAGGGGTTTTACACGTCCATACACCACTCAGGGTTCGAGCCACTCGACTAATCGTCGACACCCATTCTTATTCCTCTCCGGACCTATCACATACACCACTCGGATTCAAGTCATTCTATAAATCCTTAGGAGATCATTCAATTCCCAATCGATATGTTAAATCGTGCATTCGCCCGTTCCTCACAGTCTAAATCAGTCCTCCATGCACGCCAAAGCATGAACTCGATAGCGTTCCTATCGATATACACTCTAAGTGTAGCTTCGCTCCTGACCGAGCGGTACTTGATATCGCTCGCAACTCGATTGCACCAAAAGTCGAGGTGCACGACACGCGGACTAAGTTGTGCCGCATAACCATCTCGTGCGGACTATATTTCGAGTTTGCACGCTCAATTGCTAGGGTCATCGTAGGACTAGTTAGGCATGCACGCGACATGTTAACTTTAGCACGTGTTTTCATTCAAGACAAGTTGACACCGTTCGACACAAAGGCCTACCGATGCATTCGGCGATAGCCTACCAATGCGTTCGATTGAACGCCTGAACGAGCTTTTAAAAATATTAGACTTATTGTATGGAACATCCCAAGGCACAATGAGAGAGTGCGTACACTTTTTTTTCCCAACGACGAGCTTTCAAAACTGAGAAATCGTCGTGAAGTCCAAGGACGTAAAGCCGTGCTCTGATACCAATCTGTCATGCCCCGCTAAGGCGTGATGCCGCACGGGCCTAGGTTGCGCCCGTGCAAGGCCAAGTCCAGAAACGACCGATTTGAGCTAGGCCACAGAGTCGCACAGAGTGTCCCCTTTTGCAGCGGAAAGTAAATGAACACAAGTAGAAGCGAATTCAAACTCTTTATTGATATTCAAGAAGTTTACAAGCGGCACTAGGCCGAGTTTACAAGTCTCTCAAGCTCTCTCTCTCTCTCTCTCTCTCTCTCTCTGAAACATAAAAGGCGTGCCAAGTGGCTTACAAGATGGAATGATTCATGGCGATGTTCCGATACATTATGTCCTGTATATGGTGCTTCAGCTCCTAGCAACGCTCCAGAGATAGCTCCGCGCCTTAGCACGTTCGAGGAAAGCTCCGCACCCGATGACGTCTCCTGCATCCTGCAAGCAGACTGTGGGGTTATCAGTACATTGTTATGCACTGGTACGGAGGCTAGCTCGCCCACAATGCTATCATTACCAAACACGTTCCATTTACTTTTGTGCACCATCTATCATTCATTGTCTTTCTAATCTTGCCTTAGAATCAGTTTTATGGCACATTTCGTAACCTATCTCGTGTTGCCGAATCCAAGTGTCTGCATGAAAATGTATGCACGACTTACCCATACTTACCGTCCGGCCTTTCCTGTCCAAAGTAAACCAAGTTAGTCAATAATTCACATGTAGTAACTTAACGTATTTCATGTAAACATTCATTGTTAGGGGTGTGTCCCCGCCTCAGGTTCTAGCACGTCGTAGGCACGTTCTAGCACGTCGTAGGCATGTTCTAGCACGTCGTAGGCATGTTCAGAGTGTTACATTTTAGGCATGTTCAGAGTGTTACATTTCAGGCATGTTCAGAGTGTTACATTTCCAGCATGTTCAGGATGTTACATTTCCAGCATGTTCAGGACGTTAAATTTCAAGCATGTTCAGGAGGCACTTCATTTAGTTAACTTAGATTACTTGTTTCAATGCAAGGACTTGTACGTGGATTGCCACCAACATAGTCCACTTAATCTACATGCATGGGTCGCTGGCATCATAAGCCATTTTGGACATATCACGTGGACATTCTCACCTATCGAAGCGTGATGGCTGGTACACCTTGATAGTCTCTTGAAATGCCTGGCCTTACATCTCCTTGAGTGGCCGAGCCCCCACTCAAAGCATCCCGTAAGCACCATGTCTGATTCCGCCTAGGCCGGCCACGGTATTCCTTCCATCGTCCGTGCCGCAGAATCCTTCCTCATGACGGCCACGGTATTCCCCCCCATCGCCCGTGCCGTTTGTCCATGACCATTTCGTATTGACTTGTCATTTAACTTAACGGCTGTCTTTAGCCATAATACGTTATCGACCAGGTTGGCGTCCGTGCAACGCGGGTAGCGAGCCCCGTTGTACGTGCCCGTCATACCTGTCGCTAATGTTTTTCATGTCTTATCTTTTATTCACTCTTTTATTTCTTTCTTTCACTTGTTCGTTCATTCATTCATTTTTCACGTATTCATTCATTCATTCATACATATGCAACTCCCCGTGCGGGAGTCGCCTTGGCGACCCATCGGTCCCGAAGTCTTTCAATGTTGCTATACTCTACTCGGAACGACTATATCGATAGTCTTCCGTTTCATTGTTGTAACCCATTCAATGTTTCATTGTTGAACGCGTAAGGAACTTGAACGTAAGCTTGTGCCGTAGCACGAGCGTGGAGCGCGGTACGAGAGTTCTCATATTTTCCATGTTTCTTTCCATATTCTATACAAGCATGCAAGATGGGATTATTCCCTTAGCTAGGTGCGTTGAGTCATTCATTTATTAGCATGTGCGATGTTATCGCCTAGCGATTCTAGCAATAGTGCCATATTGTTATGTGTCTAGGCTAAGCAAAGACGGGTTCATCGGAGCCACCCACCTTAGCGATGTTCGCATCGGCCGAGCGATACTCCGAGCGCGCCTTTGAAAGTCTAAGTCTGGATTCATCTTGACGGGCCAATGTAAGCCTTGCATCGATTCTTCATCAGGTCGATGCCAACTCTTCGGGTCGACGGCTCGTTTGAGTCGTTACACTTGCCGTTTGAATCGGCGTTCCGCTAGGGCGGAGCGGGTCGTTACAGTTCCAGGAAGGTTTGGGTCTATGCCTTAAAGACCAAGGATCAGGTGCTGCCTACTTTCAAAGAGTTTCAGACCTCTATTGAAAGAGAGACGGGCAAGAAGTTATTGTGTGTTCGGTCTGACAACGGCGGCGAATACATTGGTCCCTTTGATGCTTATTGCAGAGAGCAGGGGATACGACACCAGAAGACTCCACCCAAGACACCTCAGCTCAATGGTGTAGCAGAGCGCATAAACAGGACACTGATGGAGAGGGTGCGGTATTTGCTGTCAGAAGCAAATTTGCCAGGCAGTTATTGGGGTAAGGCTCTTCTCACAGCTGTTTATATTATTAATTTATCTCCTAGTGCTCCTTTACAGGGTGATGTGCCTGACAAAGTATGGTATGGTAGAGAGCCGTCATACAATCACCTGCGAGTGTTTGGCTGTAAGGCCTTCGTGCATGTACCGAAGGATGAGAGGTCCAAACTTGAGCCGAAGACGAGGCGATACGTTTTTGTTGGCTACGGTCGGGATGAGTTTGGCTATAGACTCTACGACCCGGTAGAAAGAAAGCTCTACAGAAGCAGGGACGTGGTATTCGTCGAGGATCAGACCATGACCAACACTCAGGATTTCGAGACGCCTTCTGAGGCTGAGGAATTGCCTGAGTTAGAGTCATTTCGCTTCGAGCAGTTTACAGAGGACAACGCAGAGGATCCAATTATGGGGGAGCCAGTACATGGAATTGCTTCCAACCTTGATCATCAGCCTGCTGATGTTGGTCAGGGTGTCCCTCAGGAGGATGAGCATGCCGGAGAGGCGGTTCCTGAAGAGGAGGAGGTTGTTGGTATACAGCCAGCACCAGTTGCTCTATTGAGAATGAGCGAAAGAGATCGTCGACCATCTATGAGATACTCATCGGGTGAGTATGTGCTATTGACTGATGGGGGAGAGCCCGAAAGTTTTGCAGAGGCTATGGAAGACGAACACAGACAGGAGTGGATGCAGGCTATGCAGGAGGAGATGAGTTCCTTACACGCTAATTCCACTTATGAGCTGGTTCGGTTACCAAAGGGCAAGAAGACTTTGAAGAATCGATGAGTATTTAGAGTGAAGCAGACGGATGATGCTACTCGCCCTCGATACAAAACGAGACTGGTAGTTAAAGGCTATGGTCAGCGGAAAGGCGTAGATTATGATGATATCTTTGTAGGACCGTTGAGCACCTCTAGAGGGGGGGTGAATAGAGTGTGTGCGTGTGCAGCGGAAAATAATCACCAATTAAAAACTTAAGTAATAACTATACTATGGCAGTAAATAGGAGACAGTAAATAAATACAGTAAAGTAAGAGTCAAGAATTCAAACTCAGTGACACAGCGATGTATACTGGTATCCCTCTGAGAGGACTAATCCAGTCTCGAGTACTCTTGCTCGATGTTAATCCACTATGGCACAAGCTTTAACTGAGTGCTTGCAACTCTTACAACACCGTGCTTGGTGACAAGTGCACGACCAACTTCACAACACCGTGCTTGATGACGAGCGCACGACCAGCTCCACAACACCGTGCTTGGTGACGAGCGCACGACCGACTCCAGAAGGCAATTGGAAAACTGGAACGTTTTCTGAATACAACCTCCGATACAACTCTTCAACACCAAACTCTAGATTAAACAGAAACTGTACTGGCTTGGCTAAGAGTCGTAAAGGCTTAGATATGAAAGTAAAAGGCTCAGAACACTTTAGATAGAGAAGAGAAGAGATGAAATTGGATTGTTGAAATGAATGGTAATCTCAACTCTATTTATAGTATTTTTGGACGACCGAACTCGTGCAGAGTTCGGACAGAGTTCGGATGCTAGGATTTCGCATACGAACGTTGCATGCAGATTTGGAGGGAACTGTATTTCAAATAACCCAGACCGAACTCGGGCCGAACTCGGACCGAACTCGGTCAGAGTTCTGTCAGAGTTCTGCTGGTTCAGAACAGTAAGGAATAAACCAAATTTGCATAGGTTTTGGGCCTTTTGGAATTGTGGATTTTTGGGATACTTAGGTAGGCTTATTTTTGTTTGTGGACTGAGAAAAACCTAAGCCAGTACCGATCCGATCAATCTCACATTTTTCCTAGACTCAATAAATGAAAAAATACAGAATAAATATGAAAACCAATAGCCCTTTTGATGACGTCTTTTTCCTGACATAGAAGACGTATTTTTCCTTGACGGCAATCGTCCAAAGATAAATAGATCTGAAAATCTGAATACCTTTCGGGGGCTTCGCCCCCGAACCCCTGACGGGGGGCGCTGCCCCCTCGACCCCTGTCCGCTGACCGGGCAGCGGAACCCCCGATGCGAGGCCCCGGATAGGTCGTTGGGCGGTTCAGAGAAATCTTCTTGTATGACGCCGTCTTTGGCCCATTGCATATGTCCTGGTTTGATCATATTTGATCATGCTTATAGCATGTCTACAAATACATGTTAGGCAAACAAAACAACATGATACAAGCATAGCAATATGATATAGAATATTTAGGACAATGCTAACATTAGGACAATGCTAAGTTTAAGTAGTAACATAATAGTGATTACATGAATATTAGTGACGTCGATATGTTAAACTTAATTGATTAGCCATATTCAAAAACATGATATAATCATTGGGCTAACAATCTTTTTGCCAGTCGTCAAGCAGTCGTCTATTCGGGTGGTGCTAGCATTGGCAGCCAGTTTTGATTTGGAGGTCGAGCAGATGGACGTGAAGACGGCATTCCTTCATGGTGATCTTGAGGAGGAGTTATACATGGAGCAGCCAGAGGGATTCTGTGAGAAGGGCAAGTCACATTTGGTCTGCCGGTTGAGGAAGAGCTTGTATGGTCTGAGGCAGGCTCCAAGGCAGTGGTACAGGAAGTTCGAGTCGTTTATGGAAGAGCAGGGCTATGCGCGGACGACGTCGGATCACTGTGTATTTGTGAGGTATTTTGCCGAGGATGATTTCATCATTTTATTGCTCTATGTTGATGACATGCTATTAGTGGGTCGGAATACCACTAGGATAGCGGAGTTGAAGCGCCAACTCGGCGCGGTCTTCTCTATGAAGGATTTGGGTACAGCAAAGACTATTCTTGGGATGGAGATCAGTCGAGAGAGAGAGAGTCCAAGCTGCTACACTTGTCCCAAAAGAAGTACATTCACCGGGTACTTCAGCATTTCGGGATGGACGGGTCGAAGAAAGTGAGTTGTCCTCTTGCGGCTCACTTTAAGTTCACTGAGGAGCAGTGTCCATCTACCGAGGATGAAAAAGAAGATATGGAGCGGGTTCCATATGCCTCTGCTGTGGGAAGCCTTATGGATGCTATGGTGTGTACGAGGCCAGATATCGCTTATGTAGTTGGCACAGTTAGCAGGTATCTTTCAAATCCTGGAAGGGTACATTGGAGTGCGGTCAAGTGGATTCTACGATACCTTCAGGGCACTGCCGATTGGAGACTTTCTTTTGGTGGTGATGAGCCGAAGCTGGTTGGGTATACCGACGCTGATATGGCTGGAGATGTAGACACGAGGCGATCGACTTCGGGCTATGTGATGATGTTTACTGGAGGAGCGGTATCGTGGCAGTCGCGGTTGCAGAAGTGTGTTGCCTTGTCGACAACAGAGGCAGAGTACATTGCCACGACGGAGGCTTGCAAAGAGTTGTTGTGGATGAAAAAGCTGTTGCAGAAAATGGAGCTGAAGCAAGAGCAGTATACTTTGCTTTGCGACAGTCAGAGTGCTATTCACCTTGTGAAGAATCAAACCTTTCATAGCCGGTTCAAGCACATCGAGACTCGGTATCATTGGATACGGGATGTGGTTGAGAAGAAGGATGCGGAGCTTGAGAAGGTTCATACTGATGACAATGGAGCGGACATGCTCACGAAGGTTCTACCAAGGGAAAAGTTTGAGTACTGCAGGCGGATCGTCGGGATGACGAGTTCCTCCACCTAGTTGTGAAGGAAGAGATTTGTTGGAGTGGGTGAGGTTCCCAACCTATTTGGAGAATACCCCGGAGAGCGACGAGCGCCATCCGTGTGTCGGAGAAGCTCGGGGAGTGCATAAATTTTATTTTGGAACATATATGGTAATGAAATATATGATTGGATTTTCATATTTACTTTTATCATATATTTATGATTGGACCCTTCATATAGTAGCTTTTCATATTATTGGGTTTCCAATTATGACAAGCCAATTATGATTGGATTTCCATTAAATATATGATTGATGCATATTGGAAGTTTTCATATATATTGGCCTTCCATGTATGGATTACCAAGGGCTTATAAAAGGGTGATGCATGCTAGTTGTAAAATCATCTCAAAACAAGAGTGCTTACAATCTTTGAGAGAGAGAGGATTAAGGACTATTGTGAAGGAGAGATTGCTTCGAATAATTTTTCGGCATCTCTTGTTCTTCGGAGTCCGCAATAAAAAAATTTCTTCTTTCAAGTGAGTTGTGGTGATCCGTGTTGGATCGGGAGAAGCTTGTAGAGGGTGTATTCTCTTTATTCTATTAGTGGAGGTTCTTCAGGGTTGGACTCTGATCGTCCTGTGGTTTTTTTCGCAAGAATTTTCCACGTCAAAAATCTTTGTGTCTGCGATTGTGTTTGACATTTTTTGGTTTGTATGCTTTTGCTCGGTTCTCTCGCAGAACTTTCTTCTTTGGGAAAACGGTTTTCGCACTTCGTTTCCAACAATTATAACTCAAATGTCAAAATATCATGCGAGTTGTGAGGTTCATTCAGATCATAATCTTCGTTCTCTCAAAAGTGTCACATCTCACAACATATGTCATGTCTACTTGAATTTAGAATATAGGCCTATGCTAAAAATTAATAATAAATTAAAAGGTTCCACTTCCTACTGCCAACTCTTTCTTTCAATTAACTATTTAGATGGTGGGAAAAGCGTGCCAAGGCTTTTATGTCACAAAAGAAAATAAGAGGCTCATGGTTGCAACTAAAAAGAATTTAATAATAGCTAGCTAGCCTAGCAAGCAATATACTTGTCATTTAAAAAAAAAAAAAAACCAATCAACAACTAATTTAGTACTAATTCCTATTCTTATACTCCCTAATAATTATTTCATTTTGGCGAGACAGGGTTATTTCATATTAAGTCCAATTCAAATGTATCACCAACTAGCTATCATATTTAATTGCTAAACAAAAATTTGATGGATTTTGAGTTCATTGTTTCCTTGACTTTACTAATTTGTTGTCATGTTAAACATGAATCTGTTCAACTAATATTTTTTTTAATTTTTTGCATTCAATATCTCGTGATGTATATGAACAACGTTCGATGGTAGATTTTCTCCCTTCAATTTGTCCACTTCGTCCTGTGGAAGTTTGGTAGATTTTCTCCCTTCAATTTGTCCACTTCGTCCTTTGGAAGTTTTCTCCATGGCCACTAAAATAAGAAAAACCTTGCTGTGATGTCCAACTCAAGCAACAATTTGTCAATCATTTTCTTCTGCAATATAATAGTAAGAAATTAAATAAATGGTTATGCTAATATGTTGATGATGATGATGGAGACGCTAATCAAAAGTCTTTCTCACACCGAATGGTCACTCTCATTCTTGTTGCGAGATCTGCACATTGCAGCTAACATTCCCATGCAAAAGCTAACAGGCTCGATATATAGAATAGAATATACTAGTAGAAGTTGGCCCATCTGTTCCATTTCTGTTATAATTTTCAAAGAAAAAAAAAAAGAAGGGAGAGAAAGAGAAAGAGAAAGGACCGGAGACCCAAAATATCTCGGTTTGATTTCCGTTGTTATATTTTCCAAAATATCCGTACAGTCGGAGATCACGATCCCCTCATAAATACAGGTAATTTCTAAAGGCACTCCATATTTTACTTCAAGTCAGTCCATTATTCAATTTCGTTGACAGTCTATCTTAGTATTCAAATATTTTAGGACTGTCAATTTTGTTGGCAGTCCTACTTTATGTTAGGTACAATAGTATTTTGGTAAAGATTCGAGATTCACATTTCAAAAAATTCACACCTAATCGATGGTGCTATGAACGTTTCTTGGTTCATCTAATCAAAATCCCACTTGAGCATCACAAGCCTTTGAAATAAATGCAAATTCTTAATGAAGGATCTATAGTAGGATTTAGTACTTAAATTTGATCACTTGTAACTACTGCCACTGATAATTAGAAGCTAGTTCAAATGAGCACACACTAGACCATGACAAAGCAATAGATTATGTGCCTAGGAAGCTTCTTTCTTTGTGTATGGGCAAAGAGAGGAGAGGAGAGGAGAGGAGAGGAGAGGAGAGGAGGTGAGTAAACAGTAAAGCAACCATTTTGATTGGGGCAAAGGCAAAGACTAAGAGCTGTCTTAGATCTCACACAACATATGCCCCCACGTGAGTTTGATGCGTCTTCTAAGCCCATTGGGTCTCTCACTAGACATACATATGAGGTTTGGTGACCTAAAACATACCAACACCAACACCACCAAAAGAATTAGTTTCAAGGTCTCACATGATCTAGATGGGCTTCTTAATAATGGTAGTATAGTAAACCTACTTCCATTAAATATAATGTCATTGTGTGGCTAGACAAACACATACACATGCAACAATTATCAGAGGTAATATCTTGAAAAAGAAGCAAAAAAGAAAGAGAGGAGATATAGCGAGATATCAGGTATGCATGATCAAGTTACAGAAGCATCTCCATATCTTGTGGATTCGTACATGGACGAGGCCATTTCACTTCGTAGGTGCAAAAATTCTATAACATAAACTTGGGCCTAGTCCTTTTCTTTTCATAGAATATGGGGGAAGATTTTAGGAACAAATAGAATACTGCAAGAAACACTAGATATTAAGAAAATAGATACTAATTTAAGGAACAAATAGGACTAATTTTAAAAACATTTGTATCAAAAAAGAAAAATCGAGGGGGCGATAGGATATGTAACTCCGGTCCATGACTTCGTACATCTTAAACTGTCCCGACCAGAGTTGGCAACAACCTCATACATTGCATTGCGGTACCCTATGGATATCATGGAGGAGGAAAAGAGACGTCCCCATGTTATTTCAAGGATTTGCTATGTCATAGGTTGGTTTGTTGAAAAGAAAAATCCATAAGATTACATCACATGTCCATTATACTTCGGATTTGCCTCATTCCACTGCATTTACAAAATTCAGATGTAGCTAATATATCTGAGTGATGCTATATGTACCTCAAAAAATCTCATCCCTCAATGTTCCTCCGTCAAGTGGCACTCCCTTATTGACCAAAACAAATAGGAGTGGGGGAGTTGGGGGAAGACATGAGCGAATAGGAAAGGACCACGTGACGAATGGACATGGAGGAATAGAATTTTGGAGGTACATAAAGCATTTTCCAATGTATCTGCAGTTGCTGGTTACATTTGCAAAATGCAGTAAACCAGAACCATTTGCCTTTGTATGCAAAGTTCAGAATAATATTTCCCACATTGTTCCTGATACCTTTACTTGTGAACATAGCTCTTGATTATAATGGCAAAGTAAACTCATGTGGCCTTGGTATTTGTAGTGCAAATAAATTTATTTTGCCAACACTGCTTCTAGTCTCCCACCTAAAAGGTATAATGAGCACTACAAGATTCATTCATAAAGGATTTTTTTTTCATGTGCCAGGTTTGGTAGATAACCTTCTTCATACCTGGAGGAGAATGAATCATACGCTACATATCTACATAATCTCAGTGTGCATAAAGGATTTTTCATTGTAAACCTGCAATGGAGGTAGTTGCAAGTGATTAAGATGAGTATTTCTCAAATATTTAACAAAAGCGCTAAAAAGTAGTCATACTATCAAAATTCAAAACTGATAAATGCAAGCATCCTTCCCACGCAGGTACCCACACAATTGCATGCTCTTTATGCATACTTTGTAGAACCTAAAAAATAAAAACCACACACGCACACAGAGGAGAAAGAGGATACCGAGCTCACATTTTTTTTCTCTACTTGTTATTTATTGTTTGCTAGGACTGCCTTTAAATAGACTTTACAACCAAGTAGGCAAACAAAATACGAGGAGCTAATGACTCCTAAAATAAAACATGACCACAAGCTATGCAAAAGATCAGGGACAACAGAATTAGATCTAACATACTTCACTCATTCCCTTCAATATACGCGCTTCATAAATCCTCTAAAGTGGTACAAGAATACCTTCTTTTTTTCTTCCTAATTCATATGGTATATATCAGTATTAACCTGTTCATCGGGTGTGGTTTACCTGTGAGTAAAGAACGGATATCGGTCTTTCATTAAACTGGCAACATTTTGCATGCACCTTAAGTACTTAAAGATGACAATTACGGATCTTTCATCTTTAAGTACTTAAGGGGCATGCACCTTAAGTACTTAAGGGGCCAGCTTTTCTCTCTTATAATTAAAAGCAAGGTCCTCTCACTTTAGATTATACCAAATATGCCCTTCTAGTCACATTTGTGATCTTGAGTAAAGAGAGGATGCATGTCAGCCCCTTTATATTATCAAAGTCTTGTTGAGACAAGATGCCTCTTCTCGCTACTTGTTTCAAATATTTCCTTCAGCACCTTTGCTTTCTATAGTCAATAAGTTAACTTAGAATACATACAACACTTGAAGTTGAGACCTCCATTGTAACGGCACATCTAAGCATGCGTACCACAGTAACATAAATGAAAACCAGCTTAGTAAAACCAAATTGATTTTTTTCTTCTCTCTTAGTATTTACATGTAGAAGATCTTTCTGGAATAAAACCAAATCGATTTCTGAAACACTAGTTTTTTTTTTTTTTTTTGCTAGATTACTCTCTACTAGTTTCATGGTTGACTTATATGCTTAATTTTTCAATAGTTGTTACAAATATGAATATAATTTTTAATTTTATATATGGTTACTATAATATTGGTTCTCCATGTTCACGACATTTTTTAATCTTTATGATTTGGTTGAATAAATCAGTAAGCCACATCAATCATTTCTTACCTAAATATTTTCAAACCTTAATAAGAATAACATTAGTCCTACTTTTTTTTTTGGTAAAGCATTCTTAACTTTAGAAATTCTAATTTACGACAATAGCATGACCTATCATCAACAAACTCGTATATAAATTAAGCTCTTCCAAGTTGCTCTCATTAATAACTTGTAATAATAACTCATCCACCTCTCCTTTACATTATCTTCTCTTACTAGTAACTTTTGGTCTTTACTCTTAATAGATTTAATATTACCTAAGTCTCTACTCCTCTTTTCTCTATTCTTAGGAAGCTAATAATCATCTTTTCTTCTTCCTTAATTTATAGTCTCATATACAAACATTTATAGATATTAGATTTAGCTTCACTACCTACTTTCTTAGATTTTTTGTTTGCTACTTTATCTAGCTCTCTCAAAATTTTCTTCATTTTTACACTTTTGTTGTTCTTTATAGGAAATTCTTTTGGCCTTATTCACTTTTTGGACTTCTTCGTTTCACTACCAAGTTTCTTTGAAGTTCAGCCATCGCCTTTAGAAAATTTTAAATTTTCTTTTACTACTTTCTTGATGCAATTTGAAATATTGCACCACTTAATATTACAACGTTCTTTTATGTCGCATCGTCCTTCCTTTATCCCTTTATCCTTGAACAGTAGTAAGTTTTCTCCTTTCAAGTTCTACTCTCTAGTTGTCGATCTCTTGTCTAGGTTACTCTTTTTTTTCACTTCCTAATACTAATATCTAAGACCATCAACCTATGTTAAGCGGTTAAGCTCTTTGATCATGATATAACTTTGTAATCTTTACATGCTAGTATATCAATTTTTTTTTTTTGAGAAAAACCATATGTTATATAAATCAAAAGGAAACATTCTTCATGTCCTGTAAGACATGAGTTGAAATACAAGATGGAATCTCATTGTAAAAGCAAATGAGATTAGAAACATTATATAGGAAAGCATGTGCAGCTAGAGTATGAGCACTTGTGTTGGCAACTCTGTTGATATAAGCAAACGTAAGATTAGAGCTTGATTGCTTTGCCATTCTTGCATCTTCAATAAAATGACGAGCACGCCATAGAGGAAAAGTGTCAAAGTCATTGATGGAATCTATGAGAGGCTTGCAATCTCCTTCAATGATAACATCATGTAATTGTTGTCCTTTACAAATTTCCAGGGAAAGATGAATTCCCATGGCTTCAGCTTCAATTGGAGAGCCACCATCAACCGATTTCGAAAGTGCAAACAGGAATTTCCCATGACCATCTCGGAGTATAGCACATCCCGACATCTTTCCTTCCAAGTATGCACCATCAAAATTGATTTTCAGAGCAGTGCCAGTAGGAGGGATCCAACAGTCATTGCTATGAAGACTAGTTATAGGTTGCAAATTTGTTTGATAGCCTCTATTCATTGCCTCTGTTTTTTCCTTCATGTTAGTAGCTTCTTCGAAGATTCTTCTACCATCAATAGCTTGATTGTTGAATAAGAGATTATTCCTAGCCTTCCAAATGTGCCACAATAGGTAGAAGCTCATTGCAGTTTTATCCCTATCACCTTCCCTCAACAATGTAGTAGTGAAAGAAGATATCGAGCAATCAACTGTTAAGATGGAGTTGATTGCTGGAAAAAAGTTCCAAGCAGTACCTGTTATTTGACAATGAAACAGAAGATGGTTAGTTGTCTCAATATGTACCTGACAGAGAGGGCAAGTTGCTTTGATGTTGCTCATTCGTCGATGGATATTATCTTTTGTTGGAAGGGAGTTGGTAATAGCCCTCCACACAAACATTATAACTTTAGGACTGATATGGTTATGGCTCCATAGCTTCTTCCAGTCTGTAAAATTGTGTGTAGTAACTGAACTATCATTTTGACTCAGAGATTCATGGATTGTTCTGTATGCTGATTTGGATGTAAGGACTCCATCCACTGTATGCTTCCATATAAGTTTATCCGTAACACAGTTTGAAGATAGAGGAATTTTCATAATAGCATGAACCTCAGTAGGAGGGAAAAGTATATTAAGCAAATGCCACTTCATGTCTTTGTATTTGTATTGATAAGATCAGAGACCTGATGCACCCAATTGCTACTGAAATCATAACCCTGCACCCGATGATTAGGTAATGCTAGTACCCAAGGATCGTTCCAGATGTTTACTGAGGATCCATCTCCAATAGACCAGATCACATTGTCCTTCAAGAAGTGGCGAGTATTGAGAAGACTTGTCCAAACACAAGAAGAAGCAGGGGATGATGTTGCAGACCAAAAAGTAGAAGAGTTAAGATATTTGGTTCGAAGTAAGGAGACCCAGGGTGAATCCTGAATAGATAGGAATCTCCAACAGAGTTTAAGGAGGGAAAGATTGGAAATGTATGGATCCCTGATACCTAAACCTCCCTGATATTTAGGTTTGGTAAATGAATTCCAAGCAGAGAAATGCAATTTCTTCTTATCAGTTGAGTCCCACCAGAAATTACGTTGATCCCGATCAAGAATTTTCAAGACTTTTTTGGGAATTTGGTATGAAGAGAGATAATATGTAGGGAGAGAGCCAAGAGTTGATTTGATAAGAATGGTTCTTCCTGCATGAGAGAGGCATTTCCTTTTCCAACCTTTAAGCTTTGAAGAACTAACCTCAACCAATTTGTTGAAAGTGGACAATCTTTTCTTTGATTGAAGGAGTAAATGGCCCAAATATTTATTAGAAGGTTTCATGGATTGAACACCTAAATAATGAACAAACAATTCACGCATAATAGGATCTGTTTTCTTAGAGAAAAAAACATAGGATTTATCATAGTTTATGCGCTGGCCCGACCATGATTCAAAAGTTTTTAGAATGACTTTGAGTTGAGCAATATTGTGCAAAGAACTGGTACCAAAGAATAGGAGATCATCAGCAAAAGCGAGATGCGAGAAGGAAAGAGAACTGTTACGAATGGTAAAACTATCATACAATGAGTTTCGAACCATAATATTGATGAGTGTAGATAGAATTTCCATACACAAGATAAATAGATATGGAGAAAGGGGACACCCCTGCCGAATTCCTCTAGCAGGATAGAAAGTTTTTGATGGAATGCCATTAATGAGGATAGCAAGTGAAGATGTGGTAACACATTGAGAAATAAGCTTGTGAGATCTACCACAAATACCAAAACCAGTTAAAACTTGGCTGATGATATTCCATCCTAGCCTATCATATGCTTTAGACATGTCCACCTTAAGAGCAAAAGCACTGTTAGTAGGAGATAATTTGTGGATTGAATGAAAGATTTCATGGGCCATAACCACATTGTCACTAATTTGACGACCTGGAACGAATGCATTCTGATATGGAGAAATCAGTTTATGAAGATGCAAACGGATTCTATTTGTTAGAATTTTGGAGATAACCTTATATAACACATTACAAAGAGCAATGGGTCTGAAATCAACAGGTTTAGAAGGTTGTTGAACTTTAGGAATAAGTGCAATGTGAGAGTGATTCAACTGATTTGGCATAGAAGCAGTGATGAAAAAGTTTTGGATTAATGATGTTACCTCTGGGCCAATAGAGGGCCAACATTTTTTATAGAAGATTGCAGGGTAACCATCTGGTCTTGGGGATTTTAATGGACCCATACTGTTGATAACAGATTTGATTTCATCCTCTTGTGGCACAGAACATATCAAGTTATTTTCAGCATCAGTGACTTTGGGAAGCTCAGCTAGGATATGCTCAGGAATATGAGAACTCTCCTCATAATTAAAGATTGATCTGAAGTGAGCAGTGAATGTCTCAGCAATATCTTTGTGTTCAGTGACTTGCTCTCCATTATTCTTAGTAATGATATGAATATGATTTCTTTGTTTTCTTGTTGTGGCAGATAGATGGAAGAACCTTGTATTCTTATCCCCTTCTTTAAGCCATGAAATATTTGTTCTTTGCTTCCAATATAATTCCTTTTGAAGATGCAACTTATTCAGTGACATTTGAATTTCCCTCTCCTTGACATAGGTATCATCTGATGGTGGCATTGATTGAATTTGGAGAAGGCTTGATTCTCCCTGATTTATCACTCAGTTAATCGACCAACACGAGAATTTCCCCATTTCTTCAAGTTAGGTAATAAGTGCTTGAGCTTAACAAGGAGATTAGGAGAGCAAATGTTGTTCCAGGAAGATGAAAGAACTTGTTGAAAATCTTCTTCCAAAACCCAGGCTGCTTCGAATTTAGGAGGAGGTCTGCTTCTTTTGGCTTTAATATTCAGGAGTAACAGGATAGGGTTATGGTCACTGTTGAGGCTGGGTAAATGCAAAAGACCTGCATTTGGATAATTGGATCGCCATTGAACATCAACCATTGCTCTGTCTAGGCGTTCTGCCACAAAACTCTGTGATTTTCTCCTATTGTTCCAGGTGTAAGCCGGACCACAGTGTCCAATGTCAATGGCTCCCGATTGGTTAAACCATCGAATAAAAGATTGATGATGGTTATAGTTAAAATGAGTGCCACCATATTTCTCATTAGCAGAAAGGATACCATTGCAATCACCAAGACAAATCCATGGATCAGTTATCGTAGAGATTAATGATTCCATATCACTCCAAAATCCATGTCGAGCTGTAATGCCAGGGGGACCATAGATACAGAGTAGATGCCATTGCTGTGAGTAGCCAGGTAGTTGAAGAGTTGTATGAATGAGAATTGCAGAAGAAGAAATGATGCATAAGGAGATGTCTGAATCCCAACATAATAGAAGCCCTCCAGAAAATCCATTAGATGCCACAGAATAATAAGAAGTATAGCCCAGTCTAGATGCAATTGAGTATGCATTTGTTGACGAACATCTCGTTTCCGATAGAAAAAGTATTTTAGAACGAGTTGCACGGAGAAATGATTTGATTGTACGAATTGTAGGGTCATTTCTCAAACCCCTACAATTCCATGATAGAATCATGAGGAATTAGGCTGTTGTAGGCCAGCCGCGCCTTTACCATTCTTGATAGGAATCAAGGATTTCTTAAGTGGTCGAGTGTCTTCAGTACTCAATCCATTTGAAGGACTGGGGGATCTGGATCTTTTAAGTGTGGTAATATCATCATGAGGTAGCTTTGTAGGGGTATCAACTGTCTGAATCTTAGATATGGAAGGCATAGTAGATGAAAGAGAATGTAGAAGCAATGTGAAAGAAGCAGATATTGGAATAGTTGCTGAAATTTTAGTAGAGGTAATTGATAATGCATCATTGAAGGAGGATGTTGAGACATAGGAAATGGGAATTTGATTATGATTACAAGGAATAGATGGAGGAATGGTAGTAGTGGATGGAGTCAGAGCAGCTGTAGGATTCACTAGAGATGGCAATGAAATATTTGTATCAGTAGGTAGTTCATCAATAATGATATTATTGATAAGGCATTTGGCTTTATGTGTTGAGGAATTGGAATCAGCTGGTGTAGGGGAGCTAGTATTATGAAAACAGGTGGACAATAAAGATGTTGAAGGAGTGGTTATCGGGATATGTTTAGGAAGAGGTGGAATATTTGAAGGGATGTTAGCATTGGTTATTGGTGATGAAGAAGTTGGGATACATGATGAGACCGATATAATAGGGATAGTGGGGATTAACGGAACAGGTAGGGTGTGTGGAACTGAATAATCCATATTTGTAACTGTATGATCCATGTTAGTAACTGCTTGATCCATGGGTGTAACTGTCATCGGAAGATGAACGGAAATGTCATGTGGAGAGGATGGAGAAGGTGATAATGTGTTGTTTGCAGGTATAGATGATAATGAATTATGAAGCATTGACCCTGAAACAGGGGATTGAGGGTCTAAAACAGGGGATTGATGGGATATGGGAACAGATAGCTGTATAGGGAGATGCGATTCATTATCAGAATTTTGTAGAACTGGATCAATATCTGCTACTTGAGAAGGATTTGTAGATAATGGAAAGGACTTTGATTTACCTCTGTTATTTGGAGGTGCCTTGAATCTGTCTGAACGATTCACACAGATTGAGGAATCAAGACGCTTGTCTAATAAAGCTTGGAATTGAATTTTTTGATCCTTCGACCACTTTTCATCCATCATCTGCTTGTACTGATTATGAGTGCTAGTATATCATCATTCCAGGTAATTAAGTAATCTATTTTGCTAATATTGGATCTATTCTTAAAACTTGAAAGTAATTAAATATTCATCTATTTTTCTATAGTATGTATTTGCTATTACGGTATCATATCTCATTGCAAAACCAATGCTCCTTGTCTCCTTCATTCCCAACCATTTAAGTTTCCTCCAATATCTCTCTCTGCAAGTACTGCTTCAATCAAATTATTCATATTTTTTCCAAAACTCATTTCTAGTATTTTTCATGTAATTCTATTTGGAGTGCATATGCACTAAAATAATACAATAATATCCTCCCCCTAAAACTAAATTTATATTATCCTATCACCAATTCATTTTAAGTCAAAGATTTAAATCCATAAGTATTCCTATCCATTTCTCTCTTTTTCCTTGTATACCATATTCTACATGCGGTAAAATATCAAAATTTCTTGATTTCTCACCCACCCACTTAGCTTCTAATTGACAAACTATATTACTTTTTCTCCTAATCATTGTCTCCACTAACTCCATTCCCTTACCCATTTTGTTCCTATGTGCTAAGTAATCTAATCCTACTCTCATGCATCAACTCATTAATTCGTTTTTTCCTATATTCTATAGTTCCTTGCTTATTTGTCATTATATTGGGGTAAGAGTGTAGCACATAGGTTTTGGGAAATGTCCTACTTGACAATTGCTCAATTGACATTGCATCGAAATAGTAACAATACAATGCGTACGTCGGGTAGTAACAATGATTGTAAATTAACCGACAATAAAAATTATTCACCTTTTAACATAACCAAACAAGAACTTGGACCTACTATAGGAAATTGAATTTTATGGTAATCAGGATCATACAAGAGCTTAAATAGTAGAGAAAATTGAAGCTATATCTAAATTGCAAAATATCTCAGTTCTAGTAGTATCGAAACTCAGTTATTCTGGTGCATTTGATTGGGAAAAGGTCTAATATACTAGGAAAGAGAGTTAGGGGTTGGGTGTAACAAATCATCAATAGCAAAGGACGAGCTTGGTGTTTTAAGCAAATAAACAATGCATGGGTCTTGGTCTCTCAGAAGTTGAAGGGTTGTGGTGAAGACAAGAGTAAGTTCAAGATGTAGACAATAGTCACGAACTCGTATCAACAAAGTGGAAGATTCTAGCTGCGACAAACTTGACTAAATATCCTGGAGATTTTTTTTTTTTGCTTTGGTTTGAGTTTATTTCTTTTGTTTTTTGGGGACTTGTACTGGGTCTTTGGTTCGCTAATTACCATTAATTGAACGCAGACAATTTTTTTCCACCACTTAGTCTAAAAAGTGAAAAGAAAAACTCTTGGTCGTAACTATTGTGCCACTGAAATCTCACCAAATGATATAGACAACTCAAATCCCACCAAAAGATATAGACTAAGAACTTTCTACACATGAGTCAAGTCCAATAACACAGATATATGAGGTGAGTATGCCAAATGAACAAATCCCAATATATATAAGATTTATACAAGTATCAATAGGTTCATCTGCTCCCAGAATCCATCCCTCACAAATCTCAAGATTGAGGAAAAAGAGAATCGAATAAGATGCTTCAAATCTCAATCCCATTAGAATCTCACTTAGCTGTGATTGCCCACCGAATAGACGTCAATGACGATCATTGCCGGAGCCAACATAGGCCCAGTGTGGTCATGTGACCCCACTATATATATATATATATATATATATATATATATATATATATATATATATATATATATATTAGTGGTTGGAAATTAAAAAAAAAAAAAATTTTAATCTTGTTTTTCCTTAAGGGAGAAAACAATATTTTTTTATAAGATCCTATGATGACAAGGTTCATGACTAAAATGGTAGAATCCAAGTATGAATTTTAAGATACACCAAATCTCCTCGATCAAATGGTCAAAGTTGATCATAAATGTCTTGTATGACCTGACTAGAGTGATACGGAAGTTTAAGGTTCTGATTATAGTATGTTAGAATTAATGTACATTTTAATACCAATCGTATTTTAAAAATGAATAGAAAAAAATGAGCAACTACAATAGGAAAACTAGAATAGACGATCAACGTTAGGTATAAAAAAAAAAGATTTGTGACTAATTTATACAATTTTTTTCCTCTAAATTATTATTATTTTTTAATTAAAATTTTCTAGTCGATTTTGACCCTGCTGTATTCAAATCCTGGCTAAGCCACTGATGACGATCTTCCTGACGAAGCAAATGGCTCTCCGAACAGATCTCCTCTCTTCAACTGTCTTGAAGTGCGAGCCCTACAAGCATGGGCAAATCTCGTCGTAGATTTAGTAGATGTTCTCCATTGAATCTCCTCAATGAGCTCTCTGTGAAGATTAACCTCCCTAACCTCTATAAATAAGGTAAGAAATTCTAATTTAGGATTAAGATAATTCATGAATTAGCACGAGCTGAATCCTGACCGTCTAAAAGTAGATCCAACGGTCCAGATTAGGGGTGTGTGCATCGGTCGGTGGTCGACCTATTTGGTCCCGACCGAAGTCGAACCGAAGTTAATTGGTTTGAAAATAAATAAAATCAAACCAAACCAACCAAATGGTCGGTTCGGTTTTGAAACCGACCGACTTGGTTCGGTTTGGATTGGTTCGACTTGGTCGGTTTTGATCACATAAAAAAATGGACTGTATGCTTCTTTTTTTGTGAAACCTCAGTCAACTTGTACTTTGCAACAGTAAATACAATTCAGCAGCTTCAATTCAACTTGCGCTTTGCAGGTGGAGAAAAATGCCAATTATACATATAAAAAAAATCATATACATTCAACCAAAAGTCCCTTCCATGTGCACAGGAGCAATTAGAAAAAATAGGAGCCGCAAGCACCCTCCTCTTTGAGACTAGAGAGAGAGCTCTTTCAACTTCAACTTGATAAATGGCTGTGATGTGAATAAATGAACCAAACCGGTATAATACAACCCAATGAACCCATACCCAACCGGCCAACCCTAATTATTTATCAAGGATTTGGTTCGGTTCGGTTTAGTCGATTTTTGGCATAACCAAACCGTGAACCGAACCGAATCGGTCGGTTTTGAAAAAATTGAAGCCGAACCAAACCAACTGAACCATCGATTCGGTTTAAAACCAATCGATTCGGTTTGGCTTGGTTCGATTTGGTCGATTTGACTTAATTGTGCACAGCCCTAGTCCAGATATGCTGAAAAATTCTGAACTACACAAAAAATAGGCAGCAACAGGTGTACTAATAGTATATTGCCAGTATATTGTGTCGACACCAAAGCGTGCCATAAAAGCTGTTGGAAAATTTTGTCAAGTTTTGGTATATCGTCTGTATATCGACGCTGTAACTGTGTGCTTGTTTTAGCTTGATACGAGCTCAGGTCATGCAACACCAATACTCCGTCTTCATCGCAATTTCCATCGATGCTCTAGACTGTCCCACCTCCTCGAATCAGGCTGAATTCCCAACAATAACCATCCTTAAGTACAGAAAATAATATCAATATCCTCATTCCTCCCTCCAAAATCAGAGTCCCAATGTTTATAAGTTAGTAGTGGCAATTATTTATATAAATAGTGTTCCTTGCTAAAGACTTCCTGGAAGTTCTCTAATTTGCTGTGGAAATGAATGTTCAGCCACCACATGTAATTTGGTAAAGTGGCAAATTCAATAGACTTGCATTATATATAAGTGCTGAGCAAAATGTATGCCTCCTGGAAAATCAATACAACCACAAGAACAGCTACATCCTGAATTCTGTTGAGATGCATGGGTCAGAAAATGAAGAACTTAAATGACTCATTATAAAAACACACTCTAAGCCAATATGAGATTATAATTTCTGTATCAGCTCTCTTCAAAATAACAATTTTGCCTTTCCGCGGAAATGTAAGGTCGCAAAAATGCTTGCCCAATCGAGGGGGGACCGCACTGACATGCCCTTCCTTTTGGCTCCAGCCTCCTTGCTAGCACCGAATTCGTTCCTCCAATGGAGAGGTGCCACGTCAGTGCAGTCCGCCGCACGGTGTCCTCTCGATTTGAGAAGCAGCGCTGATAAGGTCAACATTAACATTTACTAGACCATGTGCGAACAAGTGAGGCATGATATGATTATACTTGAGGAGATGATATGACTATACGTGGACGAATAAAACAAAGAAGCAGCTAATTCTATAGAGATGAAAGTTCTTAGTATTAGTCAGATGGAGGTTTATCCAACCTCAAAATTGGATTATTGCTTGCTTTTTGTTGTTGTAGTATTAAACTATTCTGATACACACTATGCTTGGACCCTTTATTAGGTGTTAGTACCATAAGCTTTGGTATTGGTATATTGATATCACAGTACTTTATATGTATGTTAATACTAAGATAAGGATTTTTGTTAATGTTGCTCTTTTACATGAGTTATTCTTCACAGCATGATAGAAAAAAAATGACAAAATAGAACTGACAAGTAGAATTCAAAGCATAATATATGGAAGATTGCATGTGCTGTAATTAGTGAAGAAAATATCATGTAACTTGGAAAAAAGGAAAGCACAAAATAAGAAGATTGGGAGAATGGTCGAAGGAAAATAGTAAATGACTCACGACAGGAAGATAGTGAAAAATCAAGAGGATAAGGAAAAAAAAGATTTTAGTTTAAAATAGCAAAAAAAAAAAAAAAAAAGAAGTTTCCATTCACCTTTGTGAAACATTTAGCATAAGAAACCAGCAAACTTTGAACTGTAGTAAGGCTCCAGAAGGCTATACATAAATAGAAAGAAGAGCACCCATAACTTCTTTTGTTCTAGAATTCCTTTAACGGGCTTCTTTGTCTCTTTTTTTTTTTTTTGTGCATATTTTGCGGTTTCGGCCGATATCGATATAGTTTGACATGTCCTTATTCGATACTGACCGATACCTCTGATACTAAACGATATCCGACATCGACATTGGGTGTATCTTTTTCGGTCAATTCGGCATAAAAAATTAAACGAAAAAACAAATCAGTAAGAAAGTAGAAGCATAATATTAAGGTTATAAAAGCATGTAAAATGTATATTTTATACACATGTAAAAGAGTCAATCAGCATGGTGACTAATATTTCATTCAATTCAAAACTACTAAGAAACAAGACTGAATATACTTAAAATTATGCCTAAATATATAAAATATATTTTCTAAAACATTAATAATTTATTAAAAATTATTTGTTTTACGATACCAAAAAGATTCGGTACTCCGATCTGAAACCGTCGATACTGTCGATGCTGCCGATACTGATACTCATAGAAATGATCCGATAATGATTCCGATACCGATACTACTAACCTTACTTTTTCGGATGACAGTTTGGTGGCAGCCCTAAAAACCCATCGTCTTCCTTAGGGGTCTCAATAATCTCCCTGTCGTAGACACCTAAACATAACTGGTCATTGCAACTCAGAAATATAAGCAACGAGAAACAACAATACTTATCACCAAACTTTCGAGATGTTAGGGTTAGGGTTAAACTTTTCTGGGTCTTAAACGTTGTGAACTCATGTCATAGACATGAATTCAGTTAGAGGTGGGATTCTTTAGTGTGGCTAAGTGATCTTCTCTCCTAAAAGCATCTCCAACCCTATTGTGAGTTTAGAAAAAATGGTTGCCACATAGGAATGATAAACTTTTATTCCAAAAATTATTCTCCAATGCAAATGTAGAATAAAACATGAAGTTGACATGGTAAGGAGAATGTGAAGTTGGTTGTTTAGATCTAGACAATGTACTTCACAATGACTTTGTCTCCACATCATCAATTATGAATAGAAATATTTATAAAAAAGTTGAAGAAGTGGAGGAGTTGCCTTGAAAGTTGGAAAAAATACTTTTTATTGTCTCCTCAATACTTTTGCATTGGAGAGAGTTTTTTTTATCTCATTGTCTTTTGAGATATAATTTTGCCACATAAACAAGACATTGTCTTGTGGCTCATGCCACATAGGAGCCACCTAAGACTCACAACACTTAACAAGACAATATGGTTGGAGATGCTCTCTCCAACCCTATTGTCTTGTTTTGTGTTGTGAATCCTATGTGGCATGAGGCACAAGACAATGTCTTGTATATGTGGCAAAATTATATTCACAAATGACAATGAGTTTAAAAAGACATCTCCAATGCAAAAGTATTGAGAAGACAATATAAAGTAATTTTTTACAACTTCCAAGACAACTTTTACTCTTCTACTTCTTTTTATAAATATTTTTATTCACAAATGATGATGTGGACATAAAGACATTGTGAAGTGCATTGTCTAGATCTAGACAACCAACTTCACATTGTCTTTGCCATGTCATTGCCATGTCAACTCCATACTTTATTTCACATATGCATTGGAGAAGTACTTTTGGAAAAAATGGTTGTCATTCCTATGTGGCAACCATTTTTTTCAAACTCACAATAGGGTTGGAGATGCTCTAAGGGTCTAGCTCTGCCTATTATATTCCATGTGCAAGTTAATGCTGACATATCTACACCCTAGTCTGACTGTATACCAACCAAAAAACAGGAGTTTTCCTGTGCTCGCAGACAAGATCTCTATACCCCGACAGTATTGTAGCAGTTATATTCTACCGTCTGTGAGGGGGTCGGTTGCTCTCTGCTGGCCCAAGGGCCCTCCTTTCTCCCTCTCTAGGCCTCTCTGACCCTCCTTTTTTGGATACGGATCCAGAGGCCTCGGAGGACGGTAAGGGGACCCTTATGACGTCGCTCCCTCCTACTGTTAGCCGCTCGCTGGAGCTCGCTACGCTTGACAGAACCGGGATATTTATAACACGGATAGTCCTTTAGCCACTCGCTTGGAGCTCGCTACAACCGAACAATTCAGAACTCATAACTCAGGTCATGACTGTCGTACCCTTTTTTCATTCAACAGGTCTACACGGACCGCGGTTTTCAACCGAGGCCACGTGTCGGCCATGAATTGGCCCATATTTTTCAGCCTACGTAAGCAGGAGAACGGATATTTTTTTTATTTTGGGCTAATCCTAAGCTGTCACGTGGTTCTTCGTTTTTTTTAGACTTTTTCTTTTTCATTCATTTGCATATTTTCCTAATAAGACAGCAGGTCAAGGTATCCTGAGATCATGATTAATTACACTGAATCGTCCATCCAATGATCATATGAGTTTTCCTTGGGATTTAAGCCCAGTCCTAGGATCCTTAGTGGATGGCCTAGATTAGATCACCCTTCCTTACCTTAGTTACCTATCCCATGGATCATTTTGGATGGCTCTGATTTAATTCGGAAAGTCTATTTTGTCCGCCCGTGGGGCTGGCCCGCTCCCACGTGGCGGGCAACCATTGGCCCCCCTCTGCTAACTTGGGCCCACCCAGGCGGGGGAGCCAATGGGCGTCCGCCATGTGGGGGCGGACCAGCTCCCGGGCGGGCAAAATAGCAGCTCTCGATTTAATTTCCATAGGTTTTATCATGACACTTGATTTAATTTTCATAGGTTTTATCATGACCCTCAGTTGATCCTATTGCTTAGATTGAGATACTCTGAACCAACTCTAGGTCACACTACAATTGGCCTGAACCAAACCGGTCTGGTTCAAGGCATACTTGCTTTAGTGCGGCTCAATTAGTTTTTCGGCAATTCCGGAAGCGTACGACATCAAATTTTTTTTCTTCTTTTCTTTCTAAATAGTCTTTGCCCGATATTTCGTAGAAGTTTTCTCATCCTCTTTTATACCTCTGATTGAACTTTTATTATAATTTTAGATATGATTGTTAGTAATTCTTATAATACATCGTGTTGGATGCTGCAAACACTACTTGCGATCAGACACTCGATTTACTAAGTAGCATTGGACTTTAGGTGAGTTGTCTCGTCACCCTCGTCGCAACATATTTTCACCTGATTGTTTAATAGTTCACTTGATTTCACTTATCTTACTCTTGTTAGCATAGTTTAGTACTTGCTAGTAGTTTATCTTACATTCCGTGATACTTGAGACACTATGATGTCTGTGATACTAGTGGTACATGAGAACTTGTGAGACTTGTGATACTTGGAGATTCTGGAGGTGCTTAGTGTCACGGTGTGGATAGTGATTCAGATATGGAAATAGACCTAGAATGTTATTGTCGGGCACAATTTTTCGATAAAAAACTGAGAAGATGAAACAATTGTAAAAACAATGTTCCAACGCAATACTTCTAGGAATGTTGCACGAGTATAACGAAGATCTAAAAAAATCTCGTTAGTTGATATTACGAGAATCTAAAAAGATTTCGTAATCCACAGCAACATATGATATACGAGAATCTAAAAAGATTTCGTAATCACAGCAGCGAAGAAGATGACAGGCGAAAGGTGGAAGATGGCCTGCTGGGGTGAATGATCACCGTTGCTCAAAGCTTTATTCGTCCTACACGAACAGCTTCCAGGAACCAGCAAGTTCGTCGGAGAACTTTGGAACACTTCTGCTCTTCTGACTCCTCGGATCGTACACGGACTCCCGTGCAATAGCAACGCTGGTGCGGCGCCTTTCCTCTCTCTCTAAGGCTCCTGGAATTCGCAAGCAAATTCCGATCAGAACTGTGTTAAAAAAATACTTCTGAATTCTCTGTTTACTTGTGTTAAAAAAATACTTCGTAAACTTTCTGTGGTGGCTTCGATTACTTGTATATCTGTTATGCCTTGAGAGAGAGAGAGAGAGAGGATGCCTTATATAGGTCCTGCAGCAACTGTTCGGTTGCCACAAAGTTAGGGACGTGGTAAAAATCATCCCGAACATGTAGCAACCGTCCAGAACATGCAAACGCACGTTCTGCTGCAAGTTGCGCCAACCGCGCACTCTGCGCTCCTTGCACTCCGCACACTGAGCCACTTGCGCCAACCTGTGCCAACTGTGCGCACAGCGCCACTGCGCAACCTGTGCATCCTGTGCCACTGCGCGCACTGCGCCACTGCGCAACCAGCGCAGCCAGCGCACCCGGCGCAACCTGTGCGCACCATGTGCGCAACCTGGCGCGCAACCTGGCGCGCACCCTGGCGCACACCCTGGTCGCGCAACCTGGCGTGCAACCTGGCGCGCACCCTGGTCGCGCAACCTGTGGCGCGCAACGTGGCAGCGCAAGTGGCTCGCGCAACGAGCGCAACTAAAGCGCACTATGCGCCTAGCGACGATGCTGACGTGCTAAGTGCAAAGTGCGCCAACAAAATGCCACATTACGCTTCATGAGCCCATGAGCCCGAGTCCGAGTCCGAGTCCGAGTCGCTAAGCCCCTACAGGGCTTAGCTCCCATGGAAATGAATTTTCCAAGAACAAAAAGCATGAATGCTTTTATTGTTGATTTAGCCTTTTTCCATTAGAAAAATAACCCCACATGGCACACCCATGTGCACCTCCACACCACATGTGCATCTCTAAGCTAGCAAAGCTAATATATAGAGATACAACTCCTTTGGTCTAGCCGATGTGAGACTAAAATTTACATTGTAAAAGACCAAAACCCAACAATCCCCCACATATCTCTATATATGAGTATAAGTGTTCCCCACAGTAACTGTCCATCATGCATTAGGAGAGATGTCGCTGACGACTTGAATCTTCCCGTATGGTTCAAACAACAGACTATAATACAAGAATGGACTAAGCCTTGAATTCTGTATCATAGCTGAAATTCTTCCCACTCACATAATGTAGTTACATATGCTTCTGGCTACACATTAAAGGCCCTGTGCCAGCCTGGTTTCAGTGTATAATTTTGGGCGTCTACAAGTTTACCCTCAAGAGATGGCCTGATATCTCTTTGTCCATACACTATAGGTGAGTTCATTATAAAGGGACATGGCATGAAACGCTTTGCGCTTCCCTTGCAGTGCTACGCCGCTATGACATGGCCCGAAGCCAAGGCATTACCCCTCCCTGGAAATCACCCCATATCTGGGAACCTTTGTAGTGTCATACTACTGTAGCATGAGGCAACTGCCTCTTTGTAGTGCCAAACTATCCAGCATGAAGCCTTAGGCTCCCTTGCGGTGTTACGCCGCAACGACATGGCTTGCAAGGCCGAGGCTTTATCCCTAATCGGGTACCTCATCGTGGTGTCGTGCCACTGTAACATGAGGAACTCTTCCTCTTTGTAGTGCTGACTACACCCCTCTTTATTTTTAACATACAGCATTAGGCCAATTGCCTATTTGCGGTGCTACGCCGCTGTGACTTGGCCTGTAAAGCCGAGGCTTTATCCTATTCCTGGGCAGCACCCCACATATAGAAACCTCATCGTGGAGTCACCCCACTGTAGCATGGAGTTTTACTCCTTGTAGTGCTGCTCTACCATGCTTCCTGTAAAGCAAACCAGGCATTCACTCTGCCTGAGAACTCATTAAGGCAATTAAGCCAACCTTCCCACAGGAACCATTTTTCGCAGAAAAACAACTGTAGACAACAGTGGTTATAGGTCCGTAATCTCTCCATGCCCAATAGAACATGTACCCACCGTTCCTGATATTCTTCCAGTTAATGGTCCTCCCTTGAACCAAAAGCTAGATGCCTAGTAGATAAATCTTTGAACTAATAGCATAAAACTTTATGGTAGGAATACAATAACTAATATCAGAATGCCTTCAAGCCCATTTTACATGCTGAGTCATCGACTAGCTGGCGCTTGAGGCCCTTGGTGAACGGATCCGCCAGGTTTTTCTGACTCCGAACATCAATCACTGCAATTACACCTCTCTTAATAAGATCGTGTACTGCCCTGTGCTTCAACCGCACAGTCCTCTTTTTCCCGTTGAAGAGGTCATTTGATGCCACCGCCGCAGTCGCCTGGTTGTCGCAGTATATCGGTATCGCCGGTATTTGTGCCCCAACCACTGGAAGATCATACATGAGCTCCCGAAGCCATTCTGCTTCCTCGGCTGCGGTATCAAGTGCAAAGAACTCAGATTCCATGGATGACCGCGAGAGCATAGTCTGCTTCTTCGACTTCCACGATATAGCAGCTCCACCCATTGTGAAAATGAATCCACCTGTGGACCTCTCGCTCTCCACCTCTGAGCACCAGCTGGCATCACTGAAGCCTTCCACTACCGGCGGATCTCCGCTGTAGTACAGTGCATATGTTTGAGTCTTCTTGAGATATCTCATAACCCGTTTCACAGCTTTCCAGTGTTCAGCACCTGGGTTGCTCGTAAAACGACTCAGCATTCCCACGACAAAAGCTATGTCAGGCCTTGTGGCAGTAGTAGCATACATCAAACTTCCGATTACGCTTGCATACTCCAGCTGCCTGACGCTTTCCCCTGAATTAGGCTTCAGCTTCAGATCACACCTGTACGGCGTATCGATCCCTGGAAGATCCCGATACCCATAACGAGTGATCATTTTCTCAATATAATGAGACTGTGACAGCGCTAGTCCAGTGTCTGTCCGGATGATCTTGATCCCTAAGATCACATCAGCTTCCCCCAAGTCCTTCATACTGAACTTGCTTGAGATGAATTTTTTTGTCTCCGTGACACAGCTAACATCCGTACCTAGGATAAGCATGTCGTCCACGTACAGACAAACGATCACACCTCTTCCATCAGCGAACTTCGTGTAAACACACTTGTCCGTATCGCTGACCATGTAGCCATTTGACCTTATAACTTTGTCAAATTTCTCATGCCACATCTTGTGAGCCTGTTTAAGACCGTACAAAGATTTTACCAACTTGCAGACTTTGTCTTCAAGACCCCTGATGACAAATCCCTCTGGCTGTTGCATGTAAATCTCTTCGGTCAGCTCGCCATTTAGAAAAGCCGTTTTCACATCCATCTGATGTATCACCATCTTATATATTGCTGCGAGAGCAATCAACATTCTGATGGTGGTCATCCGGGCTACTGGAGCATACGTGTCAAAATAGTCAATCCCCTGCTTCTGAAAAAATCCCTTGGCTACCAATCTAGCCTTGAACTTGTCAATAGTTCCGTCTGCTTTCATCTTCTTCTTGAAGATCCATTTGCATCCGATGGGTTTCGCTCCTTCAGGAAGATCAACCAACACCCAAGTGTTATTTGAGGTGATAGAATCAAATTCATTGTCAATCGCCTTCTTCCAGAAAATCGCGTCTCTGGTCTTCATCGCCTCATCATAGGTAAGCGGATCAGCTTCCACATGATAGGTGACAATGTCACTTTCGAAATCTTTCGGCCTCCTCATACGCTTAGCTGACGGCTCAGCTTGTTCTGGTTCAATCATTGTTTCAACAACAACATTTTCTTGGACCACATCTTCATTGAAGACTTCAGTTTCCTGCACACCCTCATTGTTCTCCGGAACATCCGCAAGAATAATATTTTTGTGCTTTGCAAATTTGTCTTCAAAATATTCTGCGTCGCGAGATTCAATGATATGATTTGACTCAATATCAAGAAATCTCCGAGCATCACTCTTCTCGGCATACCCTAAGAAGATCGTCTTAGTAGTCCTTGTCCCAAGCTTCTGAATCTTCAGATCTGGAAGCTTGACATATGCTAGACACCCCCACACTCGAATGACATTCAAGTTAGGTCTGACCTTGAACCAGAGTTCATGAGGAGTAATGTCTGAAGTTGCATGAGGCACTCTATTTAGAATAAAAGTGGCCGTCAATGCAATTCCTCCCCAGTAGCACTTAGGAAGGCCAGCAGTCAACAACATTGAGTTAATCATTTCTGTTAACGTTCTGTTCTTCCTCTCTGCTACTCCGTTTGATTGAGGAGAGTACGGAGCCATAGTCTCATTGACAATTCCATGTTCTTTGCAGAACGATACGAATTCATGAAACCTGTACTCCCCACCTCGATCACTTCTTATTCTTTTGAATTGTTGTCCAGTCTGCCGCTCAGCTTCGGCTCTGAACTCCTTGAACTTCTCGAATGCTTCGTCTTTAGCCTTCAGTAAGTAGACGAACGCATACTTTGAGAAGTCATCGATGAAGGTTATGAAATACTTCATTCCGGCCTTTGTAGAGAACTGTTTGAAATCACAGATATCGGAGTGTACCAACTTCAGAAGATCTGTACTTCGATTAACCCGAGGAAAGGGTTTCCTTGTGATCTTTGTTTGAGCACAAACTTCACATTTCTCTACCTTACCCCCACACTTGGAGATAAGTCCTAGACTAGACATTCTGTTTATTCGTTTACAATGAACATGTCCTAGCCTATTATGCCACAACTCAAGAGTATAAGCAGAAGGAGTGATTTCATTAATCACATTAATTATATTGGACTGATTTACAAGCTGAAGTTTGAACATTCCTTCGGTATAAAGTGCTTTTCCGAAATATGTTCCCTTGATAGACATCACCATCTGGCCAGCATTGATGTCCATCCTGAGGCCTGCGTTACAGAGTAGGCCTCCTGAGATCAGGTTCTTGGCGATAGCAGGTACGTGCTTCACTCCTTGAAGCGTCAGAGACTTCCCCGAAGTCAGCTTCAACACCACCGTCCCGATCCCGAGCACTTCAGCTTGTGCCTGGTTCGCCATCATAACCACTTCAGAAGTAGGTGTGTAGGTGGTTAACCACTCCTTACTGGAGCAGACTTGGCAGGAGGCTCCAGTGTCTACCCACCAGTCAGAGTCAGTCCTTACCGCATCAACCTACGCAATCATAGCAACAACGTCAGTGATCATAGATACCTTACTAGGCTCTCCTTGCTCTGATTGCTTGGTCTTTGCTTTGCATTCATTCTTGAAGTGGCCCTTCTTGCCACACTTGAAACAAGGCATCTGAGACTTTGCCTTCTTTCGCTTGAAGGAAGTCCCCTTCACGTTCAGATTGTTAGGGTCCTTCTTCTTGCTGTGGAAAGCCGCCTGCTTTCCCCTTGGTTCCTTGGTATGAACCAGATTGGCGTTAGCCAATTGCTTGGACAGTGCGTCCACCTTCAGTTGAGCCCGTATCTGGTCATCAACATAGATTTCCTGCAAGAGATCTTCAAGGCTGATCTCAAGCTTCTTCCTATGCATGTTTGCATAGAACTTACTCCACCCAGCGGGGAGCTTTGAGATAATCCCTCCAACAACAAACTTGTCGGGGAGGGACATCGCCTCGTCTTCCAACTTCTGTCGCAGCTTCAGAAATTCTTTTACCTGCGGCAGCATGGACTTCTCGTCCTCGAAGAGCCATTTGCGATATTTTTCAACCACAAATATCTTGCTCCTGTTTTTGTCTTCTTCGTACAGTTTCTCCAGAGACTCCCATATGTCTCTGGCAATTGTCTTCTTACTGTAGGATTCTGCTAGGGAATCCTCCATAGCATTCAGGATAAGCAGCCTGCAAATGCTATTTTCCCTTCTCCACTTGGCCTGTAGTTTAGTAGCCGCAGTAATGGCGGCAGCAGACCCAGTATCTGGAACAGTAGGTTCCTCTTCAAGAAGCACGTGATCAACGTCTCTGAGTTGAAGAGTGAGATAAACCTTCCTCTTCCAGACTTGATAATGCTCTCCATCAAACTTTTCTAACTTACAAAAGTCAGTATTGAGGAGTGAAGCATTAACGTTTTCCATCGTAGCAATAAAGCTTTGAGATTGTTATTGTCGGGGCACAATTTTTCGATGGAAAACTGAGAAGATGAAACAATTGTAAAAATAATGTTCCAACGCAACACTTCTAGGAAGGTTGCACGAGTATAACGAAGATCTAAAAAAATCTCGTTAGTTGATATTACGAGAATCTAAAAAGATTTCGTAATCCACAGCAACATATGATATACGAGAATCTAAAAAGATTTCGTAATCACACCAGCGAAGAAGATGACAGGCGAAAGGTGGAAGATGTCCTGCTGGGGTGAATGATCACCGTTGCTCAAAGCTTTATTCGCCCTACACGAACAGCTTCCAGGAACCAGCAAGTTCGTCGGAGAACTTTGGAACACTTCTGCTCTTCTGACTCCTCGGATCGTACACGGACTCCCGTGCAATAGCAACGCTGGTGCGGCGCCTTTCCTCTCTCTCTAAGGCTGCTGGAATTCGCAAGCAAATTCTGATCAGAACTGTGTTAAAAAATACTTCCGAATTCTCTGTTTACTTGTGTTAAAAAAACACTTCGTAAACTTTCTGTCGTGGCTTCGATTTCTTGTATATCTGTTATGCCTTGAGAGAGAGAGGATGCCTTATATAGGCCCTGCAGCAACTGTTCGGTTGCCACAAAGTTAGGGACGTGGTAAAAACTACCCCGAACATGTAGCAACCGCCCAGAACATGCAAACGCACGTTCTGCTGCAAGTTGCGCCAACCGCGCACCCTGCGCTCGTTGCACTCTGCGTACTGAGCCACTTGCGCCAACTGCGCGCACTGCGCCACTGCGCAACCTGCGCATCCTTCGCCACTGCGCGCACTGCGCCACTGCGCAACCAGCCTAGCGACGATGCTGACGTGCTAAGTGCAAAGTGCGCCAACAAAACGCCACATTACGCCTCATGAGCCCATGAGCCCATGAGCCCGAGTCGCGGGGCTTAGCTCCCATGGAAATGAATTTCCCAAGAGCAAAAAGCATGAATGCTTTTATTGTTGATTTAGCCTTTTTTCCATTAGAAAAATAATCCCACATGGCACACCCATGTGCACCTCCACACCACATGTGCATCTCTAAACTAGCAAAGCTAATATATAGAGATACAACTCCTTTGGTCTAGCCGATGTGGGACTAAAATTCACATTGTAAAAGACCAAAACCCAACATAGAACACGGATGTGCATATTAATGTTATAACTCATTTTCGTATCTGACATGTTGTGTTGGGATGATTGAACATGTATCAGTTGATGTATCTTGTTATAAATGTAGTAGATTCTCGATCGTAAATTCTATTATAGATCCACTACAAGGATAAGGATTTTAGGCCACAAAATCTGGGACGACCAAAAAAATTTAGTCATCCAAACTAATATTTAGAGACTAAAAATTGTAGTTCTCGCCTAAAGTCCTCCGGATTGGCAGAAATAATTGTAAACTCTCTTGCGACTATTAATTAGTTTAGGCCGACCAATAAGTTCTCGCAAGAAAAATCAAAGACGACTAGGAAAATATTTCTCGCCTAAAGTAGAGAGAGAACACTAATTTTTCCACCAACATTTAGACTATGTTGAATATTTTTTAGGTGATAATTTATTTAGTCGCAATATGTTTTGGCAAAAAAAAGGTCCGCCAACCAAAAAAGATTTTACCAGAAATAAAATAAATTAGTGGCGAAAAGATGTTAAAAGACACTATTATAAAGAATTAGGCCAAGTTGAAACTGACTAAAAGAAAACAAAATATAGAATACAATAAAAAGCTTATTGACAGTTTTGAAATGACAAAAAATTTCATTAGGGCAGTACCAAAATTTTAGCGTTTTAAAATATATTTTCCCTTAAATTCCTAAAGCTTTTTTTTTTTTTTTTTGAAGAATCTTAAATTATTAGGGTCTGCTTGGTAATTGTGTTTTCACCGGTTTTGGGGTATTTTTGAACCGACCGTTTATGAAAACCCCTGCTTGTTAATTTTTTTGAGGCACTGGTTTTCGTCGGCTCAAAAATCCTCCAAAACCGGTGTAATGTATTTTTGGGTGGCTTTGTAAACACCCCAAATCGGCGGATTTTGAACGACTTTATTTTTTTATTCCATTTATATCCTCACAAAAATAGATATAACTATAACTACCGATACTCTTCCCAATTTAATTTATTCGTGTAAAAAACTTTCAGAATCGCTCATTAGTAAATTACCAAGCATGGATTGGACTGGTTTAAAAATCGCTACTTAAAAACCATCCAAAATTGGACCCCTCATAACCGGTACTCTAGAAACACCCCATAACTGCTACCCGATAATTGCCAAGCAGACCAGCTCAAAGCTACTTCTTTGCCCCTTTTTATCACAGCAGCCAAAGAGGGATTTAATTTTCTCTATCGAGCGTCGAACTCAAGTCCCTCGCAGCCTCCATCTCCACGACGTTAGGGATCTTTGGCGTCGGGTCAGCTTGGGAGGAGATCAGGGCTGACGAGGGGGTTGGCTCGGGTCAAGGGCTGCAGTCGGGATGGCGAGGCGACAGAGAATGGGCGGTTGGGGCCGATGTCAGGGCCTGCGAATGGTTGGCGACCTGGTTGTCTCCTCCTTCCACTTCCCCTCTGCCCATGCGCCTGTGAACTCAGCTCCAGTGTCCTCATGTCCATCGTTCACAGCTCCAGTGTCCTCAAGTCCATCTCCGATGACAACGTCTACGTAAAGGAATATGTTCTCTCGACTAGTGCCAGCATCCTGTTCGACAAAATGCCAGAACGAAATGTCATCTCAAGGTTTGTAGATCTATTTTCTTCTGCAGCTATATATTCACGAAGGTTTATTTGAAATGTCTTTTACAGCTTGGTCTTTCTTTCTCACAGATGGCTTCAAGCAGAATTATGCAGGGGAGAACCTGTTGTTCGTTGCTACATAGTATGGGTATGTTGATATAGTGAGATTGATCAAGTATTACAATGTAGAAACAGCTAGAATAAAGGCAAAGAATGGTTTCGCTATCTGCGCTTTCCTGCCAAACAAGGAGATGTAGGTATAAGTTCTGTCCTAATAGTTTCTTTTTTTGCTCTTGGTCTTAAATGCCATCAACCCTTAACTATATGTTTCTTTTAGTATCAATAATATTTATCTATGAATTTTGTAGTTTAGAATAAGGTCAAGTTCTCTTTAGTGTTCGATGCAGAACATCTCTCTGTTTTTGATTAGCAACACTAGTTCATAATTCTGCTAAAAAAAATACTACTGCAGCATACAACGTTTTCAAACACACTGATCAAGTAGCTACATTGACCAGTTAGGTGGTTTGTAATGGCTCTTACAGAAGTTTATCCACTCATGTGGTTTGTAGAATTTATTATAATTTATTTAGGTGGAAGAACATGTGGTTTAATCTATATATTTGCAGGCTACTTCACTGGAAGGGCATGAAAATATGTGTATATGTGTGTGACAATTGCTTAATGCACTTTATTGGCTAACAGATGAAGCATGAACCCAGGAAAGATTAAAACGGTGAGGAAGAGACATGGGCGCTCTCTTGTTTTTACCCTATGATAGAGGTTTGTTTCAAACTTATGTATGCCTTCAGATTATATTAGTGTGATCACTTCACATCTTAAAAGGGCAATACCTCCTAGGGTTATTGTCGATTGTAGCATACCTAGCATGTGAATTAGACATTATTGGAAAATAAAAGTCATCAATATGCTAATGCTTAGTCATTATAATAAGTGCAATTTAGCAAAATATAACATTTTAATGGGACTTTGTTATAGCTCTTAACATATGAACAAAATCCTTCTAATATATGGACTATGATTCTGCTAGATAGTATATTTAACAAAGTCTGTATTGCAACTCACAATCAGAAATGTACTAGACAAGGTTGAGAAAGGTCTTATGGTTCAGAACCAATCCTATATGATTTATAGATTTTGATGTAGCATGAACATATTCCAGCTTACGTAGAGGAAAATATTTGTGTAAAGAATAAACTTGAGCATTGCTTTCCTATTCCAGGAGAGCCTACGTGCATTATATGTGGATGGTACATCGAGTATATATGTGATAAAGTTCTATAATTACTCTTCAACTTTTAGCTTACTTAATTATTTATAAAAATCACATCGTCACATCATTGATGATATCTGTCGTTTCTATCCTGGTGATGATATCTTCAGCACAGTTTTGCAAAGCTGAATTACTGAAAAAGCAGTATCTTGCCCTAGTGGAGGTATATGTGCTGGTATCTGTTATGTAAATATGATAAGCAGAGATTTAAATTCATTTGATCATGCTCTTTCAAAAGGATACTGTTCTTTCTGTGCAGGGAGCATTTTTCTCAGAAAGATGCACTCTGCTTTAGTGGGCGTAAGAATTTTTTGTTATCTGATCTTTCCACATTGAATATTTGGTAGGTTACACAAGTTGATCTCTACAGGCATTTCCATAATCTTGGTGCTGGAGTGATTGAGGAGGTTCGTATACAGCGTGAAAAGGGATTTGGCTTTGCGAGATGCCGTAACCATTCAAAAGCTGCCATGGCCATTCAATTGGAGAATGCTCAGTTTCTTTATGGGAAACCAATCAAGGTAAACAAACATTCAGTTTCAGTAAAAAAAGCTTCATTAATCATAATGCAATAAACTATACCAGCTATAGAACAACTATTTTGTGTATCTAGGCTGAATGGATTATCGGGCACTGTTGATTGCAATTTTGAGATTATGTTACATGTCCATTGTCTAGTAAAATATCAAGTAGAGCTTGGAAGCTAGTGGGGGCAGGTAGGATGTGTCAATTTTGAGACAATATGAGAACTATTTGGGTGTGTGCATTTCATGATCCATTTAAAGAATTAATTAGATAGGTGTTTTAGTTTTAGATGTGAACTCTAAGAAGTGGAAACATTGGTTTTCTGATAAACTGATAATGGAATATGGTGGTTACTGTGCCTACTGCTCTGTTGAGTTCAGCTCTAAAGAAGGATATAGTTTTTGCTAAATGTATTGAGGGTATGAGCAAATAACAAATAATTGCATTATGACATATAATTGTATTATGAAAGTTTATTATGTTACACGTCAACATCTAATAAACTAATGGCGTGCCTAAACCTTCAGGAGATGTGTGTTTGAAGCTGAACAATATTTCTTATTTGATTCATAACTTTATCAATAGATCATCAATTTGCACGTCAACATCTTTGTTTTGTTTAGTGCTCTTCTATTTAAGAGTTTCAATTTTAATTATGTCATATCTAGTTACTACCTGTTAATGCAAAGCTTGTGGGGAGTAAAGGTGTCGTATTGGGATAAATGAGTTACAATGATATTGTAAAGTGATCAGTGAAACTTTCCTTGGTTCTTCATATGCCAATTTTAACTATGCCTTAGTATTTGCATTTATTTTGTAATCTATTATACTGTGGGAGTCTTCATGACTAGTTTTGAGCTTAAATTCAATGGTTGGGTGGTTGTTTTGTTGGAAAAACCCAGAACTCTTTTTTATATTATTTTATGGGGTTTGAAACAAATAACAAAATTTTAATTTTCTTGTAGGTGTCTTATATACATTATGACTATCAGAAAATTTACTCTACCGAAATATATTTCTTAGAAATTAGTCAAAAGGAAACAAGTTTGGAGAAATTCGTTTAAACGAAACTTGTAGCCATCCAAGATGGCGGAATAAGAAAAGTAAAAGAAAGTAAAAAAAAAAAAAAATCGAAATCCTGCCAACCAAGTTGGCGGAATTTGGCTCAATTCCGTATAAAAAAAAAAATCATGCCAACTAAGTTGGCGGAATTTGGGCAATTCCGAAAAAAAAAAACCAAAAAAATGGAAATGATGCCAACTATGTTGGCGGAATTTTAGGGCCGATTTTTTTTTTGGTCCGGTTTTTTTTGTTGGTTCGATTGTGGGTTTATGTGTTTAATTGATTCATGGTTCACAGGTTATTAATTCATGGTTCACGGGTTAAATTGATTCATGCTTCACGGGTTGCACTTGCTCCCCTTTATTCTTAGTTCACATGTTGCATAGAGACGAGGGATTTGATCTGATTTGATTTGCAACGGTTGTATTTTTATAACGTATACTTACTTTTTCAACGGCTCTCAACGGCTCATTGTATGAAAATTTCTATAAAAGAAAATTTCATCAAATACTTGTACACACCACTTTTTTTTTCTAATTTTCTTATCCTCTTCTCACTTCTCACGTCCAGCATTTTTTCACAGAAGAAGTCATCAACTCAATTTTCGCAATGGATAGAAGTCTAACGATACTATGCTCGATTGGTGGTATATTAAATGGGTTAGCCTACGAAGGAGGTTTGACTGAAGTTATTTTAATTGATCGAAATCTTTCATTTGAGAGTTTACGTAATCTAATTATTGATCAGTTTTCTGTTAATTATGAGTTTTTATTGGTACATATTTTTCAGTCTAATTGTATAAATTTAGCTAGTAAAGAAGCATGAAAATTTATTCTTGAAGTTAATATGCAATCACAGTATATTAGTATTTTTTGTGACTGCACCACCACCACAAAATATTAGTAGTGCTCCTAGTTCTTCTCATCAAGTTATTTATGTTGCTGAAGAAGAACATGTATTAGATGATAGTAACAATGACGATGAAAATAGTGATGATTTAATTGGAAATTTAGATAATGAATTTGATGATAATGTTAATAGTGTGACCACTCCTGGATTATTTATTGGAAAAGAATTTGAGAATCGTTCTAAATTTAGAAGTTTTATTAGTGATATAGCAATTGAGCATAATTTTACTTGTTCGGCTACAAGAAACAATGCCACCGGAATTGTATATAAATGTAACATTTCAAGTTGTAACTGGAGAGTGTATGCTAAAGCCATTGGTAACGGCAAAAGTTTTGTTATTGCTACGTTAGAAAATGTACATCGGTGTATTTTCCGGGGCCACATCACCACCTCCTCCTTGGGCATCCTCGTGTTGAGTAGGCATCGGTACCGATGGAGTCGTCATGATTTGCGTATAATTGAGAAGTCCGGGGGCGAATATGCTATCCCACTGACCAGTCCCCTCAATCTCACAAGGCCAGTGAGAAGTTTGTTGGCCAGCCCATTGAGATGTTTCCTCACCAGGCCAATGAGAAGTTCCTTGACTAGCCCATTGAGATGTTCCCTCACCATCCCAATGAGAAGTTCCTTGGCTAGCCCACTGAGATGTTCCTTCATCAGACCCCTGATACGGGACTTCGTCATCTTGTTGAGGCGGGCTATCCACATGCCAAATATTGGCATACTTCCTAGGGGGACGTGCTTGTCGTTGCATAACAAATCCTTGAGGATAACCAGACGGAATGTGTAATAGAGGATTCGGGGGAAGTGGAGATTCTTCCATACTATCCAAAAATGCTTTTACCGTTGTGTCGTAGGAGTTTCGATTTGAATGACGATTTTCGTATGCTTCCCACAAACCTGGCAGCTGAAATATTAAGTAGAATCCAATTAATTCATACAAAAAGTACTACAGAGACATACATTTTCATAAAAAAGACGTACCTTTCCAACTACATGTTCATAAAATCCACGCAAACTAGAATCATCTATGGCCTGATGTTGGAATCGAGGTTCCTCATATCGGTAGGATCTGTTACTGATAAGAGGAGCTCCCCACCAAGACCTATATGCAATATCACCTAATGCTACACATTTAAACAAATATGAGCATATAATTTTGTATAATTTTATACGAATTTATTTTGTTGAACTTACCATCTGACATACAGTTCATCATTTCAGACAAGTGTGCCACTTTATGTGTTTCATATCTAGAATTCCATCCAGGAATCATTCTACGTGCTCTTACCATTGCACTGCCTCTACTACGGTTTAAACAAGGCGGCTCTTCGGAAATGTGTTGTTTCATCCAGAATTGTCGCATAACACGATCAGCTGGATGGTACATTATATCAGCATGGAATATTATAAAGAAATTATGGAGACTATGGTTGAAGGCTGTAGTTTGTATCTCTGAAGGATTCTGCTCATCAAGTCGGTACGGAAGATCTATTACCTATTTGATGTCAAAAACATTATAAGATAATAAACATATTGGCTTGATCATCTTTATAGTAGATATATTTTACCTCGTTATACTTTAGTGAATCAAATTGGCCCCGATATAGAGATACATCCGAGTGTTTACAGTGTACGGGATCTGATGCCGCCGTAGTCCACCGTAATGCTGACGGGAAGACACCATCGTCGGTATTAATACGGGAGACCGGTCTACCGATATAAAAATGCTCGTATGACCATGCCTAGAAATTATGATCACATGATATAAGTATACATATTTTGAACGTAAATAAAATTAATTAACAACTTTATACCTGTATTAATGTCATACATCCATTTAAATTTTTCTTCCTTTTATCCACGGAGAGAAATTGTACAAAATCTGACATAGAACTATATAGATATGCTAGCACTGATGCCCCCCAAGCGTGGCGCGTAGGTTCGGTCAGGTCAACCAAAAAAGGTAGAAAACGCAAATCTACCTTATCTGATGAGTCTGGGAACAAAATTGCGCTAATTAGACCTAGTAAGTAGGCTCTAGTGCAAGCAATAACCTGAACATATTATGAAAAAATATTACGGGTAAAATTAAATTAACAAATATATTACGCAAACAATAACATTAAATTTATACTTACCCGATCATCATCTACCGAGATCTCTTGATCGCCAATACGATCTAGGCGCAAAAAGTTGTGACGGAGCCAAGTAAACGTCACTAAGTTTTTTCCATATAATTTTGGCACGTCCATGCCTAGGTACTCCATTATCAAAGTCTGAGCTGAAAATGATTCATCAAATATTATAGGTTCACCCGTAATAGGCAATCCTAAAATATTTGCCACATCTGCTAAAATGATAGACATTTCACCAAATGGGAGTTGAAAGGTATTTAGTTCTGGCCACCAACGCTCAACTAAACTGAAGATCAAGTCTCTATTCTGTTGTAGAAAATATATTTGGTCAATATACTGAAAGCCAAATACTCTGATCAATGTCACTTGCTCGGCACTCAACTTCCAATAACCTAGGCCGTTCTCATAACGCCATGAGGGATGCTCTCGTAATCGTTCACCAGCATTATAATCATATAACTATATATGAAATACATAGACAAAGTTATTACTAGACATGTAAAACATATCAATTATATTGACTTACACGGTTAAATTTTAATATACCTTTCCGGAAAATATTAAACTACATATATGCGGATCACGCTTCTGCTTTATCAAATCAGTAGTAGGTCCTCTGGGAATAAGTCCATCATTTTGACTAGCCATCTGTAAAACAATGATCATGAAAACGAATATTTTTTAGGATGAAGATTATGATTTAAACTATAAAAAACAATTACTTGTGTTCTTCTATCTCTTACTTTTCTTTCTGCCCAGACTCTAATTTTTCCTCGGATTACTTCTTCCTCCTCAAACTCTAATTCTCTCGGACTTGTTTCTTTTTCTTCTTTCTGGTGTTTTTCTGTTTTCTTGTGTGATGTTCAGAGTTGTGCTTCTCTCCTCTTATAGCAAAATTGTCTATGTCCCATCTTTCTCTCTCTCATCTCTCTGCCATATTAGAACCTGTGAACTAGAAAAACAGTAGAACCCGTAAAGGAAGAAGGAATGTGAACCACATGAATTATGAATCAATGTGAACCACAAAATGTAGCCATGGATAAAAACCAATTAACTAAACCCATGAAGAAAAACCGAGCCAAGAAAAACCGACCCACTAAAAAAACCAACTTAAAAAACCACTAAAAAAACCAACTTAAAAAACCACTAAAAAAACCAACTTACCAAAATTCCAACATCCAAGTTGGCGGAATTTTAGCAATGCTAAAATTCTGCCAACATAGTTGGCATCATTTCCTTTTTTTTTTTTTTTTTTTGGAATTGCCCAAATTCCGCCAACTTGGTTGGCATGATTTCTTTTTTTTTTTTTTTTTTTTTTACGGAATTGACTAAATTCCGCCAACTCGGTTGGCAGGATTTCGATTTTTTTTTTTTTTAACTTTCTTTTACTTTTCTTATTCCGCCATCTTGGATGGCTACATGTTTCATTTAAACGAATTTCTCCAAATTTGTTTCCTTTTGACTAATTTCTAAGAAATATTTTTCGGTACAGTAAATTTTCTGTATGACTATGTATCAGATGAATGGGAATGGGAACATTGAGGGTATCATTTAGACACATATAAGTGGTGGAATTATACTTTGGCTTGCAAGACTTTTGACAGGCTGTACAAGGTATTCTCATTTTATAGTTATTGCAATAATTGTATTTTTTTCCCCATTAGGCTTGCCCACAACTTTCTTGATCTAGTTTTGAGGAGTTCTCAGAGTTAAGCCAAAGAGGAGATAATCTATATATAGGCTTGTAGACATGTCTAAGGTTTTGGTTCTGCTAAGATAATGCCTCTCCTTCTTAAATATAAACTTAGACTTGTTACAGGACACTATTAATAATTAAAATAACATTTTGAAATAACTACATGGTAGATTTGCTATAATGTTCTGACTTCTATTGATTAGGAATTGTTTTTTGCTTGCATAGAATTAGAAAGTAGTTTTCTGCTTGGTGTTGTATGTACATACAAATTGGAAAATGTTTGTTAAGTAGATACTAAGAATCAAACACAACTTTTTAAGGGTGACATGTAACAATCTTTCTAGGTTCATATAGACTACTATAGTACCCATCATCTACAATGAGACTTGTTGTCATATTACATTATGTATTGATAAATTAGACTATAATATTCATACTATGCATCAAATTTGATATTTTCTGATCCCACAGGTTAACTAACTCTATATTGTCTGTCTTATCATTGCAGTATCAAATTCCAGCATCGACAGTAACATAAGACCTTGTTGTTTCTCTCTTGAATGTTTTCACATATAACATTGGACGGGTTAGTATGCCTTACTCATTTTGTGAAAAGAAGAATATATTTTCAAGATTTTTTATATAGGTTAGATGTGTGGTTTGGCAACTTGGACTAGTGGAACTCTTGAAACTTTTTTCTGACCAGTTCAGCAGTCTCTTATCAAAGTGATAACAGAGCTTTCTATGTAGACTATGTAGTTCAGGCCTAGGGGCTAGCAGGTTAGGGGTTTCGACAAAAAGGAAAGGAAGGGAAAAGAGAAACGATGGAATATTGGGCACTCAACTCATGGCTATTCTTTTCTTTGTTTCACTCAATCTTCTAATACAATAGAGGACAGGTCACCATATTGTTTAGTCGATTGCTTAAAAAGAGAAGTGCATAATAAGGAAAGTGCATATATATATATATATATATATATATATAGAGAGAGAGAGAGAGAGAGAGAGAGAGAGAGAGAGAGAGAGAGAGCTTTCTATGTAGACTATGTAGTTCAGGCCTAGGGGCTAGCAGGTTAGGGGTTTCGACAAAAAGGAAAAGGAAGGGAAAAGAGAAACGATGGAATATTGGGCACTCAACTCATGGCTATTCTTTTCTTTGTTTCACTCAATCTTCTAATACAATAGAGGACAGGTCACCATATTGTTTAGTCCATTGCTTAAAAAGAGAAGTGCATAATAAGGAAAGTGCATATATATATATATATATATATATATATATATATATATATATATATATATATATATATATATATATATATTTGGAAAAAGGTATATAAAAAAAAAATTATTTTTTGGAAAAAGGTAAATTTTATTCCAAAGGAAAAGTCATAATCTTACAACATATAATCAGAGTGGGACTTCCACTCCTCAATTCTCCATAGCATGTACATCAAATTCGATGTTATGGAGAATACCAACCGGAGGGGTGACAAGCCCCTCAAAGATCCGACGGTTTCGCTCCCGCCATACATGCCAAACCGAAGCAGCCAGACGAACTCTGGCTGTTCTGAACCAATCCTTCCCTCGACCCCTGCTATCTCGGATCACCGTGATGATGTCCCCAATACCTTTTCCGGAGGCGCATACTCCCAATACAAGACTCTGCTCCGACCAGATCTGCCATGCCAGAGTGCACTCGAAGAAGATATGCTTTATAGATTCAGGCTCCAAACAACAAAGCACACACTTGGGATCCAGAACCGGCACACCAAACGAACTAAGGCGATCTCTAGTCAAGAGGCGGCCCAGTAGAAGCTTGTAAACACACAACTGCATCTTCCTGGCCAGACCTTTGCACCAAACGAACTCATAATCGGGACTCTGAGGGAAGGTACGCCGGATAAGGTTGTAGCAACTACGAAATTGGAACTCTCCAGTTTTCGAAGGTGCATCCGTCGGCTCCCAAATCCACCGATCCGACGGTAAAGTCGGATCAATGGCTATAAACATAATGATCGCCCTCAGCCGAAGTGTTGGGGAAGTGACGAAACCACTCCCCATTGCCCAGAGCTCGATCAAGCTGACAAGCAACCCTGTTATGAGTTGCTTTGTTGTGCCAAGTCCAGATGAAGCCTGAGCGAGCCAGTCCCCGAAGCCCCGCAAGCAGGAGGCATCTCTGGAAATCATAGATGATAGAATCTGGAACCGGGCGACCCCCCAGCTTCTCCCCTTGATGCAGAAGGCCATTGAAGTCCCCGATCAAGAGAAGAGGAACGTCCGACGAATCAGCAACAGAGGAAACCCGGGAGATGTCGCACCATAGGGACTCCCGTCTCCTTCTGTCATTGTGGCCGTAGACAGCCCCCAGCAAGAACCGGAAGCCACCCTTATTCACGAAGGCGATGACAATCAACTGCTCCGTCATCAAGATCAAGTCACCATTCCAATTCTTCGAGTTCCAGCGAACCCAAATCCTGGCCATGTCACATAGAGCCAGGTTGTGCAATTGGGCCCAATGAGAAGGGGTCCGCCGAGCAAGAGTCTTCTCACCGTTGATTTTGGATTCTAATAGAACATCAATGTCACATTTCTCTCTGTGGAGCACCCCACAGATCTCTCTCCACCTCCCTAGCGAACACGCCCCCCTCACATTTCAGGCGATAATAGCCATTAATTAATGAGATGTGGGGTCCCCCTGAGCAACTCCCGGATCAGCACCTGGGGAAAGTGCCGCATCCGTCGCTAAAGAATTCTCCTCCATCCCAGTCGGAACCGCCTGTTGGGGAGCAACCTGAGATAGAACTAACGCCCAGGCATGGTTGTCAACACACACCGCCTCCTCTCTGTCAGTAGTATGTCCCACCACCCTGGAGGGGCCATCCCTCAAAAGGCTGACATCGCGTCTCTTCCTACAGTAAACCTGCCCTCCAGACGATCTGCCATCCCCTCGGGCCTCAATCTCCGACGTCACCATACCTCTAGTAACTATACTACTCAGCCTCTGGCAAGAGTTCATCGCTCCACCCGTGGGAGCAAGCTAAGTGGATACGACTAGGCTCAAACCACCATCCCTCACAGGATAAGTAACCCCCCCCCCCCCCCCCCCACCAAGACCTCCGCGCCACTATCATCTCTGAGATCCATTTCGCAGGGAACCTCCGGAGCCTCACTAAGAGGGATAGTAGGCTCCACCGGAGGCCCAACCTCCAAACACGCACTGGCCAGATGCCCGAAGCAGGAACAGCGTGAACATGTAGGTGGGACCCATTCATATTCCACCTTCTGGGTGAGCACCTCCCCAGAAGGGATCTCATATTCCACCATCGTCGGAAGCTCCCTCCCTGCACGAATCTCCACAAAGTTTCTCGCGTACATCAACCGCGTCTGAAAGGCAGTAGCTTTATCTGCCTTGATCGGGGTGCCCACCAAGCTGGCTAGCCACATCAACAGAGGTATGCTCCAAAATCCGACCGGAAACTCAGGGAAGCGAATCCATACAGGGATGGCATTCAGAACTTCCCTCTCACATCGGAGTTCCGGGGTCCACTCCTTGAGAATAATCAGTCTGCCGTAAAACGTCTAGGGGCCGCCTTGGAGGATCCTAGCGACATCCTTCGCCAGTCCGAACTTCACATAATAGAAGCCGTTCTCGCGAGCATAGAACTCCATACTACCTTTAGGCTGCCAGACCCGCGCTGCATAGCCCCGGATCTGCCCGTAAAAATGCTTGTTGCCTAGGACATACAGGACGAGGGTAATCTCCCAATATGCTGACACCTTCTCAATCTCCTCCGCAGGGAAAGATGCCCGGAAACCCCTTCCTGCCTTGATCGGCGGCACGTACTCCATCGATGTGGGACTTTTCGGCCCTATAGCTTTGCAAATCTCTGTCCAGGACCGTCCAGCATGCCTACCAGACGTCCCGTGTGGCCTGGGGGCAACCTCCGGCCTGGATAAACCAGATCTCGGAACCCCGGGGTCCACCACCTTACCCTTCCCTTTATCCGCCGCGGTCGCCTTTGGCCTCCAGCCCACCGATCTCCCAGTAGACACCGCAGGGCCACGGGTCGATGGACGCGCCCCTGACCCACTCTGACGACTGTCAGCCAGATGACGATCCCCAACATGGCCCTGTCCTCCTCCTACCTTTCCCCCGGTCTTCGCCGCACGCCGACGCGTAACCGTCGTCCAACCTCCTCCCTCCGACTGGCTCCTCTGAGATCCAGAACCGGCTTCGAATTCAAAATATGAGGCAGTAGAAATCCCCCGAAGAATCCGATCCCCTTCCATAGGCACTGGAACCGACCCTGACCCCCCTTCGGCAGGGTGAGACGCCGCAGCCATCATCCGAGGGAGGTCGCCCGACCCCCTCGACAACAGATCCCCCCCCCCCCCCCCCTCCGCCGGAGGGGGCGCCGCCACCGAACGTCCTCCCGGGGGGTCCGCCCGACCCCCCCGCCCGCACTCACCCCCCCCCCCCCCCACTGCCTGGGGGTATGCCGCCATTCGAGCCAGCACCGGGGGGTCCGCCCGACCCCCCCACCGATGAACCATCGTCTGCCGCGCCACTGGTCTGGGCTCCGCCGCCGGACTGGGAGTGCCGGCCGGCCCCCCCCTTCTTGCCATGCTTCCTCCCCCCGCCGGCGAGGGGGTCCGGCGTCCGTGGGGGGGGGGGGGGGGGGCGCTCCCGGGCCGCCCTAGGGTTTCCCGAGGCCACGATCGCGCGATCGCCTGCTCCTGACATTTATATATATATATATATATATATATATATAGCAAATGACCTCTAGCCTAGTGGTTAAGGGAGATGCATGCGGCCTGAGTGGTCAGGAGTTCGAATTTCAGTGGGAGCGATTATATATATATATATATATATATATATATATATATATATATATATATTTTGCTACGGTCACCATCTTCATTGCATTCATCAATTTCGACAAGATAGTAGATTTGTTTTAGCTTTATATATACAAATCCTATTAACAAAGATGGTATATGCTAAACTTTATGTTATTTGTCACTCTCTTTTGCATCGTTTTTGTAGGCAAATAATGTTTAGAGTATTTGTTACATATTGCACACAATATAAACTGCTTCATATTTTTCAGTGGGTTCAATTGGACTCGTTCAAAGTTTCTCAGGTCATGTATGTTCAGCTCAAGCCAATTTGCAATTATTTTGTTGTGATTATTTGTGTACCTTTCTTATACAGGTACTAATATGGGACTTGACAAGATATGTGGAGACAAGACAACAACTTCTAACATTGAAATTGAATCTTTGCATAAATTGGATTGGCTTTGCTGATGTCGAGTGCGGGTTAGGTTCATGTTTGACGCTGGGAAGAGTTGGATGCTAAGTAGTAATAGTAGGACTCCTAACTATTATGTAATATATTTTGTTCCTCTTAAACAAATTGTATACTAGCATTGTAACTTCTTATTAACACTTTGTATGGGCTTGAGATATTTTAATATATTATTTTTGGCACGTTAAAGTTTTATTTATTCGTGAAATTGGTTTTGGATATATATATATATATATATATATATATATATATATATATATATATATATATATATATATATATATAAAACGAAATTTTATTGAAAAGAAAACAGGACACAGTACACGGACCCAGGCCGGGCCACAACAGAACCGGGCCGGGCCCACTGCATAGAGCAAACAGAAATTAGAAATTCAAAATTCAAAATTCAAAAACAGCTCCGATCCCGGGGGGGAGGGGACACGTGGCGGGCCAACGCGGGCCCCGAGGGCCAGCTGCGCGCGCGTGGCCCGGAGCAGGTAGGCGTGGAACCCGAACGGGCAGGGGCGGGGCCCGAGGGGGCACGGGCCCAGAGGGGGCGACTCGGGGAGCGGGGCGCCGCGCAGAGCCGTTGGGACCGCGGCGGCCGGAGGGCGAGCCACGGCGACTGGGGGGCCAACGACGGTGGGGCGAGCCCCGGCCGCGACGATCAGGGGGGGTCAACTCCGGGGGTGGCGCTGCCCGCTGACCAGTGCGAACCGACGAGGGGCCGCCGGGATGGAGACGCGCAGCTCGCGAAGGAGACGGGGGCGCCTCGGCAGCCAGAAGGCGAGCCACAGCGGCAGGGGGGGCCGACTCCGGGGGGAGGGCAGAGCGAGCGCGCTGGGCTACGAACCCCGGCGCAGGGCGGGAGGAGGAGGGCCGGGGGTGGAGGAGGGGGCCACGCTCCACCGCGAGGGAACCGGAGGAGGGGCTCGACCAAGGAGAGCTGCGGCGGAGGGACAGGATCCGGGAGGCCGGAGGGGGGGAACCGCCAGGAGAGGGCGGAGAGCGAGGGGAAGAGGTAGGGAGGAGGAGGGGATGGCAGGCGGCCGGTCACCGGCGAGGGGCAGCCCACACGAACTGAGAGAAGGGGAGGGGGCCGTAGACCGGCGAAGGGAAGAGAGCGGCCAGCTCCGTCGGCGGAAGACGAGGGGGCGAGGCGGCGGTCGCAGCAGGGGCTGCCGGAGGATGGGGAGGGAGCTCCTGGGGAAGGGATGGGGCCCTCGAGAGCGCCGGAGAGGGTGCTACGGAGGACGCCGGGAAGAGAGCTGCGGCCGTAGAGGTGGGCAGCGCGGCCGCAGCGGCGGTCACGACGCCCAGCAGGGGCGACGGGCCGGGGCCGAGGAGAGAGGAAGCCGTGGTAAACCGGGGTGGTCGAACACGGCGACGCCAACGACGCCGAGGGCGTCGGCGGCGCCGCGGAGGAGAGAAGAGGGCGGAAGACCCGCCGCACGACGGGCAGGCGCCGGACTGGGCTCCACGCGTGAAGATCGGCCGGGGGAGGCCTGGCCAACCGCCGAGCCCGGGGTGGCCGAGAATGGAGGGGGCCCTCGGCGCGGCGGGGATCGCCGGAGATCGGCCTGCCACCAGCCGAGCACGGAAGGGGGGGGGGGGGGGGGGGGGGGCTCCGCCCAGCGGAAGCCAGACCCATGCCATTCTGATATATATATATATATATATATATATATATATATATATATATATATATATATATATATATATATATATATATGAAAAATTTATATTTAAAATGTTACGAAGGCATTTAAAATATTGGATACTAGCATTGTAACTTCTTATCGATACATTTTGCCCCCATGCAAAACCTTCTACCACTATAAACTAGTAGCCAAAGATTACTTAAGGTGATCAGAATTAGTGTCTAGACGATCAATAATAGCCCCTGCAGGCTACCTTTGGTGGTCAATAATAGTTTTCGCATAGTACCTTTTACCACCAATCATAGTCGACATAATGTGTCTTAGGCGACGAATATTAGTTGCCATAGACTACCTTTGCTGGTTGATAGTAGTATCCACACACTATCTATTGCAACCAATCATAGTCGCCATAGAGTGTCTTAGGCAACCAACGATAGCTGTCACATACTATCTTTGGTGGTCAATTGTAGTTACCACACGCTACTTAATGCAACCAATCATAATCGCCATAAAGTGTCTTAGGCGACCAATGATAGTCGTCACAGACTTTCTTAGGCGATCAATAGTAGTCTCCACTCACTACCTATTGCAACCAAGTATAGTCGCCACAAAGTGTCTTAGACGACAAATGATAGTCGCCACTTATTACGACCAATCATAGTCACCATATACAATCTTGGGAGACCAATAATAGTTGCCACATACTACGTATTGCAACCAAATATAGTCACCATAGACTACCTATGCCAACTATTTTAGTCGCCAAAGGTAGTGGCGCGTCCCTCCCTCCAAAAAATTCAACAACCTAAGGCGACAAAGCATTCTTGGCCAAATGTCACGCCCCAAAACCAGAATATTGGAGAACTGGGGTGAAACAAAGCCGGCTACGTATATTAGAGTACGTCAATACCCCAGTATACGATCAAAGCTGTCTAGAAGACAAGTGGGTGGACTCTAGCATGCCACTGACGACTCCTATGGTTGAACAAATCATTTCTCAATCCAATCAACACAAGAAGCAATAAAGAGTAAATCACATATGAGATGGTAAGACGTCCTAAACACAAATACATACATAATCATGAGAGTTGACATAATAAAAAGATACATCAACTGAATATACCAAAGATACATAAATGTACAACTAGCCATGGTCCAGAATATACATCTATGCCGTACGAAGACAGAGGGAACAAAACCCAGATACAAGGACTAATACATGTCCTTGGCTAAACACCACCAAATGAAATTACAACAATGGAGTGGGAGATAAGGTAACCCACTCGCCAATCCGTGTCGGTCCTCTGAGTGCGAACCATCCGGAGAAGAAGACGGTAGATCCTTAGGATGAACTATGGAACATGGCCATGCAAGACCAGTGGGGTCAGACCCTAAATAGCAAGTACCACAAGGAAGGCTCGAGGTGAACGACAAAGTCCAATAACAACACAACAACATAATGATAGAAATAAATAAATGCGGGTCGAGACTAATATGGTACCAATGCACATATCTCGAGAATAAAAATAACTGAATAAAAATACTGAACAATATAGCAATAGAGAAGAATAAGCCGATGAGCAACAAGGGACACGGGAACTACTCGAAGTCGGAGCCACAACCCTTAAACCAAACAAGGACAGGGGTTGCAGATCTTTTCCCGAGCACAACTTAGCCTCTGGCCACTCACCGACACATAGAGCATATAGAGTAACACAACCAAAAGTGCACGACCAATCATTGCCTACGGCTTGCTATCATTAACTAACTAGGGTTATCACAAACCTAATTAATAGAATACAAGTTGAGGAACTTCACTACCACCTACCATTACAACAAATATGGCCTACAATAGCATGCGCTGAACGCTATAGAAAGCCTTCTATAGCATATTCTGTCTGCTATGATCGCCCACACTATAGTATGTCCAGACATGTGAACGCTATAACATTATAGCGTTCATGAATGCTGTAGAAGGTTTATAGCGTTCGTGTATGCTGTTGATGGTTTATAGCGTTTATGAATACTGTAAATACTTTATAGCATTCTAGAACGCTGTTGATAGTTTATAGCGTTCGTGAGTGCTGTGGATTACTTATAGCGTTTATGAATGCTGTGGATTATTTATAGCGTTTGTGAATGCTGTGGATAATTTATAGCGTTTGATGAATGGTTTGATTTATTATAGCGTTCATCATATGCTATCGTGGTAGCAGCAATTTAGACGTTTTGAGTGCTATAAACCTGCTACAGAATTTCATATTATTTCATATCTGCTACAGAATTTCATATTTCATAACCTGTTTTGTATCACATATAAATAACAATAATCGCAAACAATTTCAATCGCAACTTGCATTTCGATCAATCAAGATATAGTAAAGATTTGCCAAAATATGAAATGTTTCATTAGAACATTCAAGATGTACAAAAAGTAGTAGTCATTAAAACATTCAAGATGTAGAAAAAGTATTTGTACGCCAAAATAAACCATTCCATTTACAAAGTATCTGTAGTCCAAAATAAACCATTCCATTTACAAATATCTGTAGGCCAAAAAACAGCTCGATCGCCTCTTTCCTTCTAGCAGCTATCCACAACCATCAAAAACATATACGCCAACCTACACAAAATTGAGAAGAAAACACATTATGATATAAAAAATAAGATAGAAATATTTCTGATACTCAAGTAGTGTTATGTAATAGCGAATACAATATGTTCAGTGGCTAAGGAGGCATGCAGTGTGTTAAATGTGAAGTTGCAGGACAGTCGTGTTATGTAAAGCAGTGTAATACATGAAGTAAAGTGCAAGAAGGTTTTCCTGGACAGAGAAATTTCTGATACTCAAGTTGGACACATGTATACCTCATTATACTGGCTATGCAACTTAGGCTGATACATCACGATTGGATAATCTGGGACAGAGCAGAAGGAATGAGGTTGAACCATAACTATAAGTAAAGGGGTCAAATAGGATGTTAGGATATCATTAACAATCACACATTCATACAGCAACGGGCATCAACCAAAAGAGCAAGCAGTAATGAATGGCATCTAACCTATCTCCAAGTGAAATGGACATGCCAAGGGAAAGTTCACTATACCTAGTGGACTAAACAGGGATAGACTACCCAATGGAGACTGAATTTTAAGGGAAAGATACTGGACTTAAAATGGTGACTGGTCACTTGATTCAATAGGAGGTATCACAAATTTAACATTCTACTTGATAGAAGGTATCACAAATTTATTGGAAATTCAACATTCTAGCTCTATACTTATTTTATTTTCAAGTAGTTGCCTGATAAATGTCAATGTATTTAGATATAGGAATGCATGGGTAACTGGAGAATGTTACTAATAATCCTTTTGACATGTTACTATGAACCAATTATTAATGTCATTTGCTCCAAGCCTTTCTTAGGATTCTAGCACTTGTGCTACTGGAGAATGTTATCTAAACACAATGTAAGTTCAATGTAAACTACTGAACCAATTTGTTATACTTTACCAAGAATCCTAAGAAAGACTTGGAGTAAATGACAAGTAGAAACTGCATTTTGAACATCTTAAAAAAATAATGTATGATGTATCGCTACAATGAATAGTACCACATGTGCTAGAATTATGTAACAAAGAGTGATGGAAATGCAGGTGATGTATCACTACAATGAATATACTACATGTCTTTTGTGCAATATCAGGGTAAACATGTATAGTCCTGGAAATGCAGTAATGTTGGAAATGAAGGAAATGTTACAGTAATGTTCATATATTTACTACTATCAAAGTGAATGTTGTCAGTATTACAGGAAATGTTACAGTAATGCAAAAATTGCACTAATGTTGGAAATGTTACAGCATATGTAGAGAACCAATCTCAATCTCAATCTACATGTATTTGACCACAAAACCTGATTGTTAGTGAAAGGTCTTGTGTCAGATACGTTTACAATCTCAATCTACATGTTATCTCATGATGGTGGCTTGGCCTTCAACATACTCTTCCAGAATATATGCACACAAGCTGGAAAAGAAAGACCAAGGGAGTCTGCTGTTATCTAGAATGTTTTCTCATCCTCCAACCACATTTCCTGACATGAATAGTAATTGTTGGAGACATACCAAAGATTAGTAGGAACCAACCCTAAGTAACCAGGCCGGTCCAACTTGGCAATTTTTAGGAAAAGCAAGAAAAATGATGACATAGCATTGCACATGTTTACCTTAGGCAGGCAGTGAATACATCTATTAGACAAATCAAGCACGATAATACCTTTCAACGAATCAGTCTTCGAAAGGTCAGCGTTGTCCGGACCAACGATATCTCCACAAAAACACAAAGTCCACTCAGAGAAATCCCTAGTGAACCGTGAATTATAAATCTCCAGACCAGGATACCTTCGAGGATTGCTCGTTCAATTTTGTCATCACTGAAATAACATAATCAGAGTTATATACCACTAAGACGAGGTGCTAAATCTGGAAAAAAAAAACAGATACCAAAAGCATGTCATCAAAATAAAGAGAATATTTATTAATGGAAACATAACAAGTAGGGCTGCAATGAACAGACCAGCTCGCAAGCTCGACTCGGCTCGACTCAGTTCCATTAAAATCTTGAACATGAAAATGAGCTCCTTTACCTTAACGAGCGGAGCTGAACATAGGATGCCTGGCTCGTTAGCTAGCAAGCACGACTCAACTTTTGTGTCTCAAATAAATACAATTTAACCTGTATATAATTTTTTAGATTTGGATGTGAGACTGTTAAAATTCATGCCTCTCATACTTATGTTGTACAAATACATCGGCTGGGAACTATGTTGTACAAATACGGGTAAGGAATAAGGACAAGACTCAGATACAAGATATGGACATTTTCAGATAAGTACAATACAAGTAACTATCTTGTAGGGATACAGACAGGTAAAGGTATGGATACCATAGAGACACCAGTTTTCTGTGCCCGTGCAACATATGTTGGAAACAAAATGCAAATGGGAACAGTACAATAAATAAAGCTAGTCAAAATGCAAATAGGACTTCACAAGTTCTGTTTCGGATGATGCTACACAATTCAAATTTTAAACGTCATTATGAGTGCTAGCAAGCTGTCAAGGGTAAGACATTTCAATACATACAAAACTATCAATTGATTAGTTGAGTAAAGCTCTGACCCTTTATAGGAGTTCCAGTCAGGAAAGCGCGGTATCCACGAATGGCAGCAAAGAGCTGCAAATCAGGTAATAATTTATAAATCAGATTAATATAGTTTTTCAATCATCATATTTGGATGTTAAGATCAAGCCCAACAAACCCTAGAAGTAGAGTAATAGTAATAAAGTACTTTTAAAAAGCTAATGTTATAGCCACTTCACTTGAAAAGAAAGACTCAATGTGTTAGGCACTGCCAATTAACAATTTTACCTGTTAATAGAACAATTTATTACAGGATCTCAGAGATCAAACAATTTTACCTTGTCATGCAAATGTTGAAGGATCATAATGCAAGTTTTAAAGAAAGTTGAATAATATCCCTATCATTATCAAGTTAGTTCAAAAGATGTCGCCCAGAAAAGGAAAAGAAGATGAACATATAAAATGCAAGAATACAAACAAAGAATAAAAGGAACATCAACTCAGAAGAGATTAAAATTTCTACAAGTTGTTTCTTCAACAAAGCTAGGGTTTGTCCACCATTTGCCAACAACAAAACAGGGACAAGGAGGATGAAATATCACACACTCCAAAGTACACTAGGACAACACCCCCAAAACCAACCAAAAAAAAGAGTTGTTCCCTTTTGCATATATCATGTTGTATTCTTTCCAACCCGTGCAACATAAGTAAGAGTTAGTTTGAGTAAAGATCATATTGATCCAAGCAACCCTAACCTGGATAACCAGTAACAGTTATGCCAAAGTAGTCTCCATACTTAGCTTGCATGTGCTGCACCTGCAAGTCAATCATCACAAAACATAGGAGTTTCATATTGGAGGATGAAATATAGGGGGAAATTGAAAAGAAATGTGCATGAGAATAATTTTTTGATGTTCCTGGAATTATATATGAAAACTTCAAGGATAATTGAAAATAGTTCTCCAATCCTTACTCCAATGTTGGATAAGACCCTTTACTCCAATGTTGTTGAATTTGGATGGTTTCGTCTCGTTTATTTGTACAGTGTATATCATGAGCTTTGGGGTTGTGCGAATAAGATGACTCCCATGTATGTAATAATTCAAATGTTGAGATCTCTGAGGAGCAGTCTAACATTTTCTCACAAACCTAAGCATAATATCATGTTAATACAAGTCTTCATTTTCAAGAGGTTAAGTGCCTTTGGTGAAATCTGATGAAGAATGTGAATGTGGATCTAACCATGTGACTGTGAAATCAAACTCATTTTTAAATAAGATAAAAGTGTTTGTATGGCACCTTTATCATGGTTTTCTTCAATTTTTTTATTTACTTTTAGTTACAGGTATGAATATTGGTAATACTTGTCCAGCCTATGGTAGAGGGATACAAGACCAATTTTATGTTCTGGTTGAATGTAAAAATGTTCGGTAGGTGTGGAAATCCCACGTGGTGTTGGATTCAGAGTTGCTAATTCTTTTTTTTCTTTTCTTTTTCTTTTCTTTTTTTTTTCGAAATTGTACCCAAGGGGAGCATGTCTGGTTGGTTGTTCTTGCGTGGTTTATTTGGAATGACATGAATAATATAGTGCATGGAAACAAAAGATGGGAAGTAAGACGAGCTCATATTGAAAATTTTTGTAGGTTGTTCTCTCTTTTTTCGTCTCGCAACTCACAGCATGTGACAGCTACCAAGTCCAAGCTTCTTTTGCGAGAAATGAAAACTGTGAAGTCGCTAGGGCTTGTGTTCTACCAAAATGCTCAAAATCTCCGATGAAAAAATGCTCAAAATCTCTAACATTAGCATTAAAATTCTCAAAATCAAACCTAAACCAGACATATTGTGTTACCGAAATTTTCCCTAAAATTTTCCCTAAAATTGCATTTGTCCTAAAATTATGAGAGAAGTAGGAAAATGATGGCATATGGAGAGAGAAAGAGAGGGAGAGAGAGATTTACCTTCACAGAGAGAGAGGCAGGTCCTTGCTAGGGCTTGGGGAGAGGAGGAGAAGCAGGTCCTCGCTAGGGCTCGGGGAGAGGAGGAGAGGATCAGACGAAAAAATGAGGGAAATGAAATTATGTTCCCCCCATAACACATTCCTAACATATTATTAGTCACGTGAAAGGCATACGAAATGAAAAATTTGGGGGGAAGAAATAATTTGTAGTGTATGTTTTTTTGAGAAGTGAGGGAGGAAGAGAGAGATTGGGGGAAATATTTTAATCGGGCTGGGGGGCTGGGCGCCAAAATGAAAATTTTGGGGGGAAGAAATAATTTTGTGATGATACTGTAAAGATGAATGTTACACATTCTACAGCATTCAGGAAATACTATAGATAGATATTTTTTATAGCACTGCATAAAAAATGTTGTTGTTGATAACATTCTATAGCGGGAACACTTGAATGCTATAGAAAAACTGCTATTGTAGGCCCTATTTGTTGTAGTGTACGCTGCAGTAACTCGGATGGCCAAGGGGGCGACGAAGGTAAAAAGAAAAAAAAATACAAACAACCCTACGCTGCAGTAACTCGGATGGCCAAGGGGGCGACGAAGGTAAAAAGAAAAAAATACAAACAACCAATAATCTCTATCAATAGTAGATAAATAACATCTACTCAAACAAAACATATCAATAGTGGATAAACATCTACTCAAAAACATATCAATAGTAGATAAACATCTCCTCAATCAATAGAGGTCAGGGGCCCACGCCGGTCGAGGTTATCCCTGCCACTGTAGGGGCCCATAGTGACCCGAGTCGCGGTAGCATGAAGTGTCCTCCCCTCCCAATGATCTACATGAGTTTACTAGTCAATTACCTATAAGATTCATTTTCAATTCTCAAGTCGTGGACACTCAAGAATCGTCCTATAATGACGAGTCATGGGCACAAGTCATTTGCGAGATATCTCTAGCAAATGTTTTCAATATACATTACGTGCGATACAATGGACAATACTCACACTCGATTGTCTATTGCCAAGATGCAAATAGATTAGACATATAACAAGTTAAATCCAGGTGTCAATAAAGAACATGCATTCAATCTCAATCTATAAGTCAATCAAAAAATCAGTACGGGAGTGCGCTACGTACTACGAGCCACTATCTAGAATCTGGACATGTTCGATAATCATGAGTACACTATGACAGGCTACTATCAATCAATGTACGGCTAGACAATAAATGTACTGGACAATAAAATCTGTAAAGGCATAGCAATACCCATAATGGCATGTGAGAAGAAATTAATAGGAAAACATATCATGGCATGTCAGAAAATCAAATAGGAAACTATATCATGGTATGTAAGAAAAAATCAATAAAGATAAGTGCATGACATAAAACAGTTTATGAACATATAATATGTCAAGTGTATATAGGGTGTACAATCATTCTCTAACTATACAAGATTATCTAATCATGTTAAGAGTTCATTACAATAAAAAATATATCAAAAACGGACAAAAACGAGCAGAAACGGACAAAAACAGACAAAAACAGCCTAATCGGATCATTCGGCGGATTACTGCGGATTACCGACAGACTTTCTGAAGTGTCATAGCAAGTTTTTAGAGCAAGTTCGGATTTTCCGACGAATTTTTGTGGATTTTCGACGGATTTTTCAAACCATCACAGAAGGTTGATTTTTGAAAACTTAAAACTTGTTTCGGCCATAAAAATTTCGTTTTAAATCGGAATTCGAATTTTCAAAAGTCAAAATTGCATAGAATTGATTTACCTACAACATGGAATCATTAGTTTTCACAAATTCAAAGTTTTGATAAATGAATACCTCAAAATACTCAAAAATTATATCTAGGAACTCAGATCTACGATATACCACAAATCAAAACCAAAAGTGCTATATACTAAACATGCTAACAATTTAGAAAAGCATATTATAGAACAATAAAATTTTAGTTTCTATGGAAAACAAAAATAAAATATGGTCATATCACTTTTGAGCAAGATGTACTTGCCTAGGTTTTAGCAACCAACCCTAATCTTTCACTCTACCACCAAGAGGGGTTCCAAAACCACACTCTAGGCCAAGCTTTCCTAAGCTTGAGAAATAGGAAGGAGAGTGAAGAGGAAATGAAGAAGTAATGAAAAGAGAGAGGAGAGAGAAAGTGAGAGGGTATATATAGAAGGGGTGAATTAATTATGACCGTCAGATCGTGATCTATGTCACAATCTAAGTCAATCTTGGCCATCCAAAGAAAACCAAGTATCCATTGGATAAAAGGGTACATCTATACTATTCATGAAAATATCTAAACACTATTCGTCAAAATATCCAAAATACTATTCACAAAAATAATAAAAATACTATTCACGAAAATATCTGAAATCGAAAATATCTAAAATATAGAAAATCTGTCCAGGCGGTATGCCACCGGTATACACCGGTACACCGTCGATATGCCGGTCAAGAAAAAAATCTACAATTTTGGAAAATATTTTAAAGCGTTCTGAAACCAAAAAAATATAAAATACAGTACAAAATACGTATCCGTATATAAATACTGATACTGTGAGACGAGTCTCACAACTTAAAAAAATTTCGTCCTCGGAATTTTTTAAAGCCAGTCGAACAAAAATACGCATGCTAAAATAATATAAAATCATAACTCATCGAAAGAATACATCTCATGTATAAGTGATAATTGAGATACAGAATTTAAATAAATACAGAAAATAATAAGTACATACATATATAATACAAGAAAAGAAGAGAACTATGAGGCATATGGAATAATATACCCCTGAGTCAGTTGAGTAGGGATTCGTCCTCGCTTGCCTATGCTGACTCACAAAGTGGAAAGGGGTCAAGTTTCGAAGTAAGTCGGTACCAACGACTCAGTCGAAGACATGACTCTAATCCAGGATGCACCTTCGTAGTCAGGATACATGATGGATATCACATATCACAAGATACGGAGGCAGAAGAGTGGTACGAGAAATTCACCGTCACTTATCGAATATGTCAAGTCGACCATCGCATTCCGGGTATAAGTGGAATACAAGGCCGGCGACGGAACCCAAGAATAAGAATGACTGAAGGAATACCTCAAAAGCTTACCAACAATCTGACTGCCCCCAGCCAATATCTGCTCTATGATAACAAACTCTCTCTGCCTATGCATCAGGCTGCTGATCTGACCTGTTGTTGAGTTTACCTAATTTACTGGACCTGGGTAAACCGCGTCGAATGCTGACATTGAAACTACTGAGACCGCGTTGGAAGGAGATGCTGAACATGGGATTGGGCTGTCACTCCCATTTTTCGTTATACGTATTTCTAGTATACGTATACGGATTTTGACCCGTATTTTATTTACTGTATTTTTGTATTTCTTTATTGTTTGCCTTGATGTATCTTGACTAAGGTTGACCTTGGGTTGGGTTAGTCCAACTTGACTTGCTTTGGATGGCTTGGTTTGGTTTACTTTGATGGTTGGTTCAACATGTTGAATCATCCCCTCTCTTTATAAAATCCAACCACCCCTTTCTCTCTCTTCATTACTTCCATTTACTTATCCTTCTTCTCCATTACTCTCCCACCAACCTAGAGAGCTTTGGCAAGTGCAACTTACTTCATGATGGATCTTCCATTTTATTGTTCTATCTTCTTCTCTACATGATTCTAAGCATCTTTAGAACTTGGAGTTTTCGGTTTGGACGGATGGATTTTTGTAGATCTAAGTTTGTAGCCTTTTCGGTTTTCTTGGGTTTTGATCTACTAAACTTCATTATTTTCAAGTTTTGATTGTTCCATGTTGTAGAGAATTCGATTTTACCCAAAATAGACCATTGAAAAGTTAGATTTTGACTTCTTTTGAGGAAGTTATGGCCAAAGTAAGATTTGGACATCTTCTATGTTCATCTGCCATGGTTCTGGCAGGAACGATGAATAGTACTGGCTGTATAGTGCTGTTCGCATGGCTGCATAGTACCGTATAGTGTCAATTTTGCATGGTTGCATAGTGCCAGTTCCGCATGGCTGTATAGAGCCGCATAGTGCTGTCCGTATGGCTGCATAGTACCAGTTCCGCATGGCTGCATAGTACCACATAGTGCTGTCTGCATGGTTGCATAGTGCCGCATAGTACTAGTTCTGTATGGCTGCATAGTATCGTATCGTGCCAGTTTCGTATGGCTGTATAGTACCGTATAGTACTGGCCGCATGGATGCATAGTGCCGTATAGTGCCTATTTTGGCTGTTTTATGCTCCATTTGGCTGATTTATGGCCAGAATTTCTCCCAACTTCCAACATGAAAGTTGTAGATCTTTTTCTTGGCTTCAAGAATATGTTACTAGCTATTTTATGCAAGTTTCTCTCATTCATGATAATATAATGATAGAATATGATAGTGGCATGTAAGGCCACTCTTAACAAGTAACATGACATGATAATGGCTCGTCGTGGCGCACTCTTGACAAGTAAACCTGACATGTAATCTTGAATGTTGTTGCGACGGCTATCCTGACATGCTGAGTAATAACTTGTCACGACCCGCACCCATTGTGAGGGTACAAGTACGTAACAGTGCCCAGCCTACGTCGTAGTGTCGGCGGTAGAACGCTGTCCTAGGTTACTATCTAACCAACAACTCACGCAATTATATAATGTACTTATCAAAAACTTAACTCCGAACGGAGGACAAGTATAGATATAATAGAATCTCAATCACAGTCTAAGCACGATATGATATCACAGAAATTTATAACTAAGACTAAATACAACAATAAAACCAACTACTAAAATAATATAATCTCTAACAACCTCAAAACAACATATCTCAACTTATTTACAACTCAAGTTCTAAAACATGAAATCTAAACCAAGTCACTAGCTAATCTCCCGATCACTCCTGAGTGTCGGGGCCAAAGGTAGCTAAGTCGTCTCCTGGTCCATAATAAGTAGGGCAAGTGTCCTCAGGGCAATCATCTGTAAAATTTTCAACAGGTCCAGACAGGACAGGAACGAGTGCAACTCAGCAAGAATATCCCAAGTAAATGACAGAGAACTATAAACAGTTATAGACAGTTATATTGATGAATCATGGCAGTTTTATACAGGTAGTGATGTAGAGAAACAGTTAAGGTACAAGAAAAGTAAAGTAACTAAACAAGAAGAGAAACATGGCAATGAAGACTGTAAAATATAATCTAGCTGAACTAGAGTAACATAATATAAGTCCAGACAATATATTAAGAGTCAAGTGTAATCCCAATGAGAGTCCAAACAATGTAATCTAATACCAGGTGATTCCAGCACAAGATGAGTCCGGTATAAGGTAAATCCAGTCAGTGATCAAAGATTCCATGGTGAGTCCAGACTATACTCTAACAGTGTGTTTTAAAATATCGGGATCGACATATGAACGGCTGTAGGTAATACGGCAAACCGCACATTCGGCCAAGTGTGGGATGGCTATCATTCCAGTATAATTCTAAGGGAGTGGTTCCAGTATTTGGGTATGTTCACATGTCTACTCCAATATTTCCCTGCCCAACAAATACAAGTAAATCCATAACCCGACACGAAAATGAGTACAAGTCCAGCCAGAACACGAATGATACCAGTAAGTGATTCCAGGGTGATTCCAGTAGGTGATTCCAGAAATAGAGGCCAGACATGAAATAATGAGTGTCGCATGAAATGGATCCAACAATATCAAATCGTGTTTGTAATAGAGAATCAAATAGAACTAACTACAACTGAAATACAGTAATCGACAAGTAAATGGAAGAACTATCAGAGAATGTACTCGCATGGTATCCTGAATATCTGAAGAGAATATGCTGTCCGAGGAGTGGTGTCTGCCTCCTATAGAACAGTACAAGTCACTACATGTCTAAAATAATATAACAGACTGCTACAATGCATCTACATGATGTTTGGGGTCAATCTAGGCTAAAGTCAACCATTGGTCAACTCTAGTCAAACTAGGTCAACTAGGTCAAGCCTAACCCGAACAAGTCTCACTAAGCCTAACCAGCCTATTCTAGCATACACATACAATACAAGGCCACACAAGTCATCAACACTCATCATAGGTGTAACATGTCATACACATAGGCTATGTGCCATTGGTATATTTCACACATTTCACACATATTGCATACATTAATATTTATCTAATTTAATATAATTAACACACATTCACTTATAGGCCACATTGATATATATATATATATATATATATATATATATATATATATATATATATATATATATATATATATATATATATATATATATATCACATATAGATATATATATATACATATATATACATAGGGTGATAGGGTAATGGCATGTGTGCATGATAAATGGTACAACATGACAATAGAGTGTCCATGTGACAATGTGTGTGTGTGTGTAAAATCTATGAGATGTGAGTGTTGGAAGGTGTATGAACTACATGAGTGTGTGTGTCCATGTGTATCCAGGATTAGGCCAAGGGAGTGTGTGTATGTGGCTAACATGTGTGTGTGATTCACATAGAAATTAGTGTGTGTGCGTGTCCTGTGTTACTATATGACAGTAGGTAGTTGTGTCGATGGTTAATAGGGAGCCTGTGTGTGTATGTAATCAGTGAGGGTGTAATGTGTCAAGTGACAGTTAGCTAATAGGGAAACAGTAGAGTGTAACAGGTTATTAGAAAATGTGTGTCAATGTGAAACTGAAATTAGTGAGTCAATAGAGAATGTGTCAATGGGTGAAGGCAATGTGAAAACTCAGATTTAGATGATAGTTTGGGTGTGTGTGTGTGCCAATGCCATAGCTAGTGCATATATCAATGTGTGTGTTTAGATAGGGGGTGAGTGATCAACATGAGTGTGTAGTGTTCTCAGAAATTTATGGTGCATAGTGACAGTTTAGTGTAATAGGAAACTAGAAATTCAAGTGCTCATGACAGTTAGCTAATAGTGTAATGCAATGTGTGTGTATATGGAAACAATAGAGTGTGATAGCTAACTCAGGAAAAATGGAATTTATGTAATGTGTATGGAGCTGAAATCAGTGTGAGACTTAGGAGTTCTCAGGACATTAAGTAAATGACAGTTTGTGAATATCAGTTTAACATCAAAAATATATTTCGAAATCCCAAAACCTTGCTATCCTCAACCAATTCATGTAACCATCATTAACAATAAACTAACACACATGTGTATGAATCAAACATGGCAAATTAAACATCAAAATCAGTTTTAAAATGGAAATCAAATTTCAGAAATTCAATTTCAGGAACTGTATATCAGTCATTTAGGGGGAAATGCTAATTCGAACTAAAATCATGTTAATACTACAAATTAGTGGTTAGTAACATATCCCACACTCGTGTACGTGTCAAACAATGCATATGTGTCCAACCAAGTGGACACAGCCGTGTCGAAATTACTAAAACACCACACGAGTGCACAGGACTGTGCACAGCGTCGTGCACGCGTATCCAGCGCACGACACATGCCACGTGGGGACACGTGGCCGTGCACACGTGTAGTCCACGTGTAGGGCTACACAGTGACACCCTATCCTGTGTCCACGACACGTGTCCAGCCGTGTCCATCCCCGTGTCAGCGACCAATTTGCTCGCGTGTACAGCCCGAGCGCGCGGCCAGTACGACCAGTGCGAGGAGGAGAACTCCTCGCACACTGTACCACTCAAGCCCATCTTTTGGGAGACCCATGTCAGTCTATGCCCTGACATCCTCCCAAAATATGGCGTGTCCTTGTGTCCGATATAGTGAGAAATCGAGCCCGAGTAGCAGGACAGTGCTGTACGGCCCGTACGGCGTATTCGTGTCCTCGTGTGGACACGACACGACCCCAAAATCAATGGGCAAGGACACGAATACAAAGACCAACCCTAGATCTAGGAATCCAATCAAAAATAATCGCAAAAACAGTAAAAAGAAATGGTTTGGGCATTTCATCAAACACCTAGATCTACACAATGATACGTGTCCGATACGGACACGAAACTTAATGCAAACGACACCAAACTTCTACTGTAGCTAGGGGACACCTAGATCTAGGCTATCATGCAATAAAAACAGGAATTAAATAGAATTAGAGGGATTTACCTATATGTTGCAAGAATCAAGAAAAAGCCCCAATTCAAACCGTTCCCGTTGCTATCCAAATCATTCAAATTGCTCCTAGACTGAAATTACTCCTCAAAATCAGCAAGTAGGGGTGGATTAGAATCATATGCAAAAGATTTGGGTCAAAAAGGATTTAAAATAAATTTACTAGGAATTTTGGAAGATGGGATTTTACCTTTCTTTCTAAAACTTGGTTGAGCACACAAAAAAGGCAAGAACAAGGAAGGGGGCATTATATAGGAGTGGGAATCTCTATATGGTTGGTCACTTAGGGTTTAGTTAGGGTTAGGGCTTCTAGTTATGGGCCATTGGCTTTAAGTCATAAGTCATGGAATGGGAAAATCATAAGTCATTGAATTAAATCATAAATCATGAAACCATGCACCTATTCTATTCCTCTTATTTGAAAACTAGATTCTAATGGCTTGAATGAAGTTAACTTAAGATAGACTAGGGTCACCATAGCTAGGGTTAGCTTCTAGGCTAGTCTACAAGGTCTCACTAAGTCAAAGTCAAAGATAGCAATCACCAATTCAATAAATTAAAATAAATTCAAACTTCACCAAATGACCAAAATACCCTCAAGCTAAAATGATAAATAAATCATACTAATGACATGGTTAGGCTCTAGGTCAGACAGTCTCTAGGGTTTCACTAGTAAAATATCAAAATCACAAGTCATGACTTAAAACAGTTTTAAATTGATTAAAAATTACCAAAAATCATAATATAAAATAAATATCAATAAATAATAATTATAATTACAAAAGTTCAAAATTATCCTCATTTGGAAAATTGGGTGTTACATAACTCGTCTTGACACTGTGAGTGATTGTTCTTGAATGTGCTTGTATAAGCTACCTGTCTCGTCTCGCATCATGTCTAGGACTTGCATCCCTGGTTACCACGGTCAGGGATTCTTGCTGAATCTGACTAGGTTAATTACTAGATTGATTAAAGTAGCTCATATAGAGAGATGTTTCAAGTTATAGGCGATTCCGTTATCCCGGCCATACCTGATGGACTTGTAGCCTACCGACGAGTATGGCACATTTTCAGCCCACTATCATGTGGGGTACTTCTTGAAACAAGTAATATGCACACTGTCATGTGTTGCACTCAAAGTCACCTAATAATTTTTGATGACTCTTGCATGAACCTTGTAGTGCCCCGCTCCGCGAAGGCACTAGATAAACAGAAAGATCGGATTGCTGGCTCTGCAACAGAAGACGATTAATCTGGGTGAGTGGACGAAGACTCATTTTATGATTCGCTTACGCCTTAAGAATCTGAGTTTTTGATTGAATGCTTTTGTTAATAATAAGACTGTAATCTTGAGTATGCTTCAAAGAGAACCTGCCCCTTGTCTGCTAAGAAAAGAGATCTGTATCCTGCCTGAAAAGAAGATGGAATTGTTTATGACTTGCTCGATTTATGCATGATTCATTTGATATCGCATGCGCATTGGGGAATCCACTTAGTGACGAGCTGAACCCTAGAGAGTCACAGCGGCTAGCGACAAGCTGAACCCATGAGAGTCACAGCGGTTAGCGACGAGCTGAACCCAAGAGCGTCACAGCGGCTAGCGACGAGCTGAACCCATGCGAGTCACAGCGGTTAGCGACGAGCTGAACTCGTGGGAGGCACAGCGGCTAAGATGGAAATGATTGTGGCTTTTCAAAGATGTGTTTTCAAAAGAATGTAAACTGACTAATGCATTCATGAAATGAATCTAGGTAAAGAGTAGCAAGATCACATCACAAGAAAATGTTTTCTCACTAAATGAACAGTGATCGTTTCAGAAAAATGTAGCTCCTTTGTTCACAATTCACCAGTATGCTGACATACTGACCCATCATCAGTCTGCATGCAGGTGCACCATGCATCGAGAAGGATAGCCCGAAGCGATAGCCCGTGCCTCATCCTCAGGAGCCAGAAATCAGAAGAGATGCCAAGAGATGACATCTGTGCAAGAGTTTGGTTTTGTATATAAAAGGATGTAATGTATGGGAACGGGATCATTGTAATCTGTAAAGTTCTGAGAGAATGTAATATTGTATCAGAGAGAATCGAGAGCTTGTAATCTGTTCAAATGAAATCAATAAAGAGAATTGTTTCTTGTTACCATTGTGTTCAATACTTGTATTCTGAAATATGTCCGCTGCTGCTTCAATTATCTGCATACGTTCCGCTGCGTATTGTCAAACTTGTCTATCTTGTCTTGTTTCAGGTCTTGGCCTTGTGCAAGCGCAACTTAGGCTTGCACGGCATCACGCCTTAGCGAGGACGAACGGTCCCAAAGAGCCCGAAGCGAGGACGAAAAGGGACTCTGCGGGATCGGGGCGTGACAGAATGGTATCAGAGCAACACGATCCTCTGGCCAATTTTGATTCAATTGAATTTGTACATGTCTTCTGATTGAAATTCTGTTGCCTACTCGATATCAATAATGAGATGAACGTTCCATACAAAAAGTCCGTAAATATTTTATGATGGTGAAGGATGAGGACTATCGCTGCTAAGGATATCGTAAGTTTCTCCTTAAGTTTCGAGGACGAAACTTCTTTTCGGTGGGTAATTATGTAGTGCCCCGCTCCGCGAAGGCACTAGATAAACAGAAAGATCGGATTGCTGGCTCTGCAACAGAAGACGATTAATCTGGGTGAGTGGACGAAGACTCATTTTATGATTCGCTTACGTCTTAAGAATCTGAGTTTTTGATTGAATGCTTTTGTTAATAATAAGACTGTAATCTTGAGTATTCTTCAAAGAGAACCTGCCCCTTGTCTGCTAAGAAAAGAGATCTGTATCCTGCCTGAAAAGAAGATGGAATTGTTTATGACTTGCTCGATTTATGCATGATTCATTTGATATCGCATGCGCATTGGGGAATCCACTTAGTGACGAGCTGAACCCTAGAGAGTCACAGCGGCTAGCGACAAGCTGAACCCATGAGAGTCACAGCGGTTAGCGACGAGCTGAACCCAAGAGCGTCACAGCGGCTAGCGACGAGCTGAACCCATGCGAGTCACAGCGGTTAGCGACGAGCTGAACCCGTGGGAGGCACAGCGGCTAAGATGGAAATGATTGTGGCTTTTCAAAGATGTGTTTTCAAAAGAATGTAAACTGACTAATGCATTCATGAAATGAATCTAGGTAAAGAGTAGCAAGATCACATCACAAGAAAATGTTTTCTCACTAAATGAACAGTGATCGTTTCAGAAAAATGTAGCTCCTTTGTTCACAATTCACCAGTATGCTGATATACTGACCCATCATCAGTCTGCATGCAGGTGCACCATGCATCGAGAAGGATAGCCCGAAGCGATAGCCCGTGCCTCATCCTCAGGAGCCAGAAATCAGAAGAGATGCCAAGAGATGACATCTGTGCAAGAGTTTGGTTTTGTATATAAAAGGATGTAATGTATGGGAACGGGATCATTGTAATCTGTAAAGTTCTGAGAGAATGTAATATTGTATCAGAGAGAATCGAGAGCTTGTAATCTGTTCAAATGAAATCAATAAAGAGAATTGTTTCTTGTTACCATTGTGTTCAATACTTGTATTCTGAAATATGTCCGCTGCTGCTTCAATTATCTGCATACGTTCCGCTGCGTATTGTCAAACTTGTCTATCTTGTCTTGTTTCAGGTCTTGGCCTTGTGCAAGCGCAACTTAGGCTTGCACGGCATCACGCCTTAGCGAGGACGAACGGTCCCAAAGAGCCCGAAGCGAGGACGAAAAGGGACTCTGCGGGATCGGGGCGTGACAAACCTCACCTGGATAACCATGATAGCTGCAGGGCTTGTGACTGCCGGAACATCTCATTGCATCTTGCTAGTAACTAGGCTTGTGATAACCCTAGTTAGTTAAAGTATCAAGCCAATCTCTTTGCTTGGCCGTGAATGTTGGATGGAGTCCAATCCTGTCTAGTCTTGTCTAGATCCAGTACATGGCTATCTCAGGACATGCTTGCTTATGCTTTACGCTTAGCAATAAATGGCTAGAGATCCGGTTCTGTTCAGGCGAAGGGTTACAACTCCGGTCCTTATTTGGTTTAAGAATTGTAACCTGGCTTCCGAAATAGTTCCTCATCCTCTCGTCATTTGTTGCCTTATTTATATTTCATGTTTTCCTATTATTATTCTTGTTTATGTTCTGACATGCTGGTTTTAGTTCTTAAGTGAAGCCCCCTTGTGGCACTTGGTCTTTCTGGGGTTTGACCCAGCTGGGTATAGCCAGATTTTGGAGCAGCACCCGAGGATCTCCCACCCTTCATGCCAGATGGTGAACACTAGAAGAAATCCTGGCAACGGGTGGGTTTATTTTGCTCTCCCACTTAAATTGTAAAATTATTCTTTTGAGGCGTTTAGCCGTCGAGCAAGTGTTAGCTCGTATTGAATACTTATATTTCTTATCTGCCTAAGGGCTGTAACATGATTGACAAATCCTAGGGTTGATCATATATGACTGAAACTCTTGCTAGTCCTTGCATTTTGTACGACTAGCTTCATGATCATCGGTATATGAAATGTATGGGACACCTTACTATTGAATATCTGATGGTCTAACATCTTGTAACTATTATTACTTGCTTGAGATTAAGACACTAGGCTTGTTCTTGACCATAAGAGACTGATGGCTTGTAGATAAACCCTCATACATCTAGACAGCCGTGACCGTATATCGAGGTGGATTATACTTCTATATACGTAGCTGGCTGTGTCTATCCCCCGCTCTCCAGTATTCTGGTTCTAGGGCGTGACACGGTTTAAGTGGTGGCCCATTCAGGTCTTATAAATCAAGATGTGTGAGTGTTTTACCGGATAGATGTCTCAGTCAGCCCCTGCCTTTGATCTCTACTCGTGTCTTCTAATCTTCTTAAAATCTTGTCCTGATCACATGCTTATATCCTTGATCTATCTTGGTCCCACTACCAAAAGCTGTCCAATCAGCGACGCCGGAGAACGTTGCTAAATCGGACAGATACGTCGCTAAACCGAATTGGCGACGTAATTAACGACGTTTTGACGTAGTCGCGATTTACCTAGTCGCTAAACACCAAAATGTCGCAATACGTCGCTATTGCGACGACAATTAGAGACGAAGATGCGTCGCTGATATAGCGACTACTAGCGACGTACAGCGACTACCTTTACCGATGTCACCTAGCGATATTTTTGCGATGCTCATTACAGCCATGCTGACCTGGCATATCAGGACATTAGCGACGTTCTGCGATGTCGGCACGTCGCTATATTACCGACACAGCGACGTATTGGCGACGTCTATAGCTAAATGCCAGTCAGTACGGTAGCAACGTTTAGCGACGATCAGCGACGTGATGACACATATTTAGCGACGTTCCGATACTTATTTAGCGACGTTTCTTTTTGTCGCTGGACGTCGCTAAACGTTGCTGAACGTCGCTAAATTTGGAAAAAATTAAAAAAATACAGCATTTGCAGCATTTGCAGCAGCACCTACAACAGCATTTACAGCAGCAATTACTGGCCAATGCAAGCCCTGGAGCAACCCTCCGTAGAATTCCCTGGGTTCGTCGACCCCTTCGTTGGAACACTAAACACCGGCTGATCAGGATGAGCATCACGAACACAAAGTATCAAACAATATGAAACATATATGAAACACAATCACGAACATATATGAAACACAATCACATCACTCAACACAGATATATAAAAACACTACTAAAATACAGTAATTTGGCGACGACAAATTAGCGACGGCTCCTATCCGTCGCTAATAGCGACAGACTAGCGACTAACTTGTGACAGACAACCGTCAGAAAGCAATGAATAAATTCTTTATTTTTTTGTGTAAAAATCAGTCGCACTTCCGTCGCTAATTTGACGAAAAGTTAGCGACGGACTGAAGATATGTCGCATAATTTGGCAGCAAAATACTAAAAAATGGCGCGGACTATTAGCGACGGACTGTCGACTAACATTTCCGTCGGTAATCTATTGGGTATTTAGCGATGGATATATCCGTCGCCAGTCCGTCGCTAAATACTGTACCCTAACTTAAATTGAACCGACGGGAGAATTTTTTTTATTTCCCCCAAACTCTCTCTCTCTCTCTCTCTCTCTCTTCCCCCTCTCTTCCTCCGATGATTTCTCTCCCTCCGGCGATTTCTCTCCCTCCGTCGATCGCTCTCCCTCCGACGATCTCTCTCCCTCCGTCGATCTCGCCGGTAAGCTCTCTCTCTCTCTCTCTCTTTCCCTCTCTCTCTCTATTTTAGGGTTTCGGGGGGGGGTCGGCTGTCGTCGGGGCCAGGGGGGAGGGGGGAGGGGGGAAGGGGGTGGGGAGGGGGGTCGGGGAGAGGGGTCGGGGAGGAGGTGCTATCGGGGAGGGGGGATCGGGGAGGGGGTAGTGGGGTGGGGGAGGGGGGTGGGTGCTGTCGGGGAGGGGGGTCGGGGGGTGGGGGAGGGGAGGGGAGGGGGTCGGAGAGGGGGTGCTGTCGGGGAGGGGAGGTCGGGGAGGGGGTGGTGGGGTGGGGGAGGGGGGGTGGGGGGTAGGTGCTGTCGGGGAGGGGGGTCGGGAGTAGGTGGGGGTGGGGGGGTGGGGGAGGGGGTCGGGTAGGGGACACACGGGTAGGGTTTCGGGGCAGGGGTAGGGTTTCGGGTGGGGGGGTATCGGTGGTTCGGATCAGACCATTCCTATGAGTATCGGTGGTTTCAGATCGGTGTATCGGATCGGGGGAGGGGGTATAGGTGGTTTCGGATCGGACCAATCCTATGAGTATCGGATCGGGGGAGGGGGGTATCGGAATCGAAATCGGTATCGGACCATTCCTATGAGTATCGGATCAGGGGTATCGGTAATATCGGTGGTTTCGGATCGGAGTATCGGATTTTTTGTTATCGAAAAACAAATAACTATTAATAAAGTTGAGTGTCCTCCGATATAGTCCCTGCAGCCATTCGACTGGCGAGGCAGAAACTATGTAGCCGTAGATAAAGTTGACTGTCCTCCGACCATCATCCCTCGGCAATGACGATATGACAACCTATCACTATATCTTATATAGTAGTAGATGATGTCTTAGTATTACATTATGTGAGTTCATCTTGATTCTGTTACATTCTTCAGATACTAGATACGATAAGAACATATACTACACCATATGTACAGAACGTAGATGATTCACTCTAATGTATGCTAGAATGAATTTTGGGTTGTGTTCTGAGCCATCCGTTCTCACACTTGGAAAAAAATTGAATATTCTGTATTTTATCTGCTTTCGAAAATGTACTCAAACGCGATGATGGTTCCTTTAGTTAGCTTGCTTATGTTACAATTATATTATTTGTGAATATCGATCTTACTAGATAGCACCCATGGCCCGAGGAGCGGCACGTCGTTTGAGGGAAACACTGAATGCTGAGGTGGCTCCTCCTACTGTTAAAGAGGAAGTGGCACCGGTAGCTAGTGAGACCGGGAGTTCTATTCATCCAGCACCTACAATGGACTACATCTCTCTTGCCGCCGTCGATCCCACTTATTCGAGGTGGTTGCGTGATCGTATCACTGAGCGTTTGCGTGAGCTGCGTGGTTCTCATTAGCTATTAGTACTTATTTTTATTGGACTATTTGTATTGGGTTGTTTTTGTATTAGACTATTTGTATTAGACTACATATATGAATTATTACTGTGTCAATCTCTAGATTGTATTGGACTACGACATGGTGATCAGGACATAGTCCCTGCAGCCATTCTACTGGCGAGACAGAAACTATGTAGCCGTAGATAAAGTTGACTGTCCTTCGACCCTCATCCCTCGGCAATGATGATATGACAACCTATCACTATATCTTATATAGTAGTAGATGATGTCTTAGTATTACATTATGTGAGTTCATCTTGATTCTGTTACATTCTTCAGATACTAGATACGATAAGAACATATACTACACCATATGTACAGAACATAGATGATTCATACTAATGTATGCTAGAATAAATTTTGGGTTATGTTCTGAGCCATTCGTTCCCATACTTGGCAATTAAGCATGTAAAATATATCGTTGAAGAACATAAAACTTGTGGTCGTTACTGCAGAAAGTGCAGACTAACATAAACTGATTATGTTTAGTTTGTCTTACGGTACAGATTTTCACATCCAAATTGAAATGGATCGTTACTTCGTTGATCATACATGGATGTACCAGCGGATCAACCTCCTGGACTGTAGGTACTTATAAGTATTGACCGTATCGGATTAGTATCGATCTATCGGTTTGGCATGGGCCGTATCGGTTGGTATTGGTCTTAGCGAATTGGTATCGTCCTATCCGATATGTATCGGCCGTATAGCTAGGATTCGTATTGGCCTTATCGATTTGGTATTAGTCATATCCGATAGGTATCGGCCGTGTTGGATTAGTATAGACCATTTCAGATTAGTATCGTGGAAGGTTTAGTAACAGCTGTACTTGAATTTCTCTCTTCTAGAGCTAGATTACCATTGCAAGAGAGTCACGAGAGCGTAGCTGGCCAGTTACAGAACATACATACTTCCTTTTCAATCTCGCTTTTTCTGATGGAAAAGGAAGCATGTATGTTACTGTAACTGGCCAATCACGATCTGGTTACTCTCTTGCAATGGTATTCTAGCTCGAGAAGAGATACCTATTTTTACATATCGGATAGGACGATACCAATTTGTTAAGGCCAATACCAATCTGATACGTCCTATACCAAACCGATAGACCGATACTAATCTGTTACAGTAGATACTAAGTACATCCGGCCTATACCAGCGGATCCACCAATTACTGCACGATAGGCCCAACGACTCTAGTTACATCCGGTTATTGGTGAGTACATGATTACATAGTAATTCTGTTAGTCTTGTGATACAGATTTTTACTCTCTCATGCTACCAACGTCACAACTTTTCTAGTGCTGCTCCCTTTAATGATGATGAACGCAAAAATCAAAGACCCCCCCTCTCCTTTCTCATTCTTCACAGTTCTCACAACAGGAAGGATCAGTGTTTTCTAGTTCTCTTCCATCCATGCTCTGGACCTATCTGCTCCTCCATACTTCCCTTCTTCTTATTTGACTCTCTCAGCCATATATGATATCCAGCTCAAGTGTAGAGTCGGGGGAGAAGAAGTGGACAGGAAGAGGAGGGAGAAGCAGCACAGCCGGCGGCATGACCTGGAGGAAGTACAGAGGTTTTGCTGGAGGTGCTGGCGATTTTCCCAGGATGGTGTTGAGGAGCAAGTATAGAGTCGGCCGAAGGAAGCAACACCATCCTGGGAAAATCGCCAGCACCTCCAGCAAAATCTCTGTACTTCCTCCAGGTCATGCCGCCGGCTGTGCTGCTTCCCCCTCCTCTTCCTGCCCACTTCTTCTCCCCCGACTCTACACTTGAGCTGGATATCATATGTGGCTGAGAGAGTCAAATAAGAAGAAGAGAAGTAGGGAGGAGCAGATAGGTCCAGAGCCATGGTGGAGGAGAGGAGAAGGAAAATTTTTGTTTTATGGGGGAGGAGCAGATGGGTCCAAATGGAAAGTAGGAAGGAGCAGATGTCCCTGTTATTTTTAGGTGTCCCCCTAGCGCGCCATGGGTGGTGGCGCGTCACCCCCCTTCCCGTCCGACCACTACGACACGCCATCTCCAATGTCGTTTCATTACTCCGATTACAATTTCGATAAACTTCTTATTTTTTTTTATAATTTGAGTAAATTTCTTTACCCTATATGAAAATTTTTGTTGTCAGAGAGATGGCTCCCAAGACTCCCCGAGGTGGTGCTGCTAGCCGAGGAAGAGGCCGAGGCAAGGAACCCTTGGAGGTCGACACGGAGGAAGTCCCCATCGTCAAACAAGAGCCGGTGACTGTTAAGGAGGAGGTGTTACCAAAGGTCGAGGTCAAGGAAGAACCGATGACCATCAGGGAAGAGATTGCTCCCAAGGTTGAAGTTAAGGAGGAGCCACCATCAGAGAGTAGTAGCATCGGGACTGACCCTCCTGTCCCTACAGAAGACCTCAACCAGATTGAGCCTTCGTATGCAAAGTGGCTGATAGAATGGTACATGTCTCAACGCAACTATGATCCCTGGCTGTGGAGATTCATCGTCTGACTTGCGGTCTTTGCTGAGGCCAAAGTCAATTTTTCTTTTTATTGAATATTGAATATTTGTGTTTAAATATTGAATATTTATGTGTTTTGTGTGAACAATTTGAATGCTTGAGATAGTTGTGTGTTGGAATTGTTTGTGTGTTTTGTATATTGGAATATTTGTGTATTTTGTATATTTGTGCTTGAGATATTTGTTTTATTGAATATTGAATATTTGTGTTCTGTATATTGGAATTGTGTATATTGGAATTGCTTGGGATTATTTGTGTTTGGTATATTGGAATTGTGTATATTGGGAATGCCCAGCTTTATGCTATTTTTTTTCAAAATATTCCCAGATACCGACGGACTGGCGGCTACTTTTCGACGGACTATCCGTCGCTAACTGGAGGATTTCCAGTTAGCGACGGATGGGCGACTAAAACCCGACAGATTATCCGTCGCCAAGGTCCTGGAATTATGAAAGATATCCAGGAGCCTGCGACGGAATATCCGTCGCTACTCCGCCGCTAATCCAACGAGGTTGGTGACGGATTAGCGACGGATTAGCGACATATTTTGCGTATCAGAAACCCTCTAATACGCATTTAACGACGGTTTTAGCGACGGTTTGTCCGTCGCTAAATGTTGCTACATTAAAATTTTAAACTGTCGAATTTGACAAAAAATTGTCGGCTAGCCGTCGCTAAATGTTTTGACGTAGCCAACGGTAATCCGTCGCTAAGTAGTCGGTGAGCGACGTACTAGCGACGGACTAGTTTTAGCGACGATGTTATTCCCGATGGATTTTTTCAGCTCGTATCCGTCGGTAATTTCAATTAGCGACGGATTAGCGACGAATAGGGCCGTCGCTAAATCATTGTATTTTAGTAGTAAAAAAATTCAACAACAGTGTCAAACAATATGAAACACAATAACAATGTATGTAGAAATACATAAAAGACCCAACAATGGGCCATCACACAACAATATGTCGACTACGGCTGATCAGGAGGAGCATCACCGCTCCTGGAAAGAAGGTAAGCATACTGCTCTGGTGTAAGAACCACCGATGACGATGAAGGAGGAGGCAATATAACCGCTGTAGAAGGAGGCAGTGTAACCGCTGGAGAAGGAGGCAGTGTAACCGCTGGAGATGGGTGCGTCCGCGTCTCCTCTAGGGCTAGTAGTCTGGCACTGCATTGCTCAATGCAAGCCGCTATACTAGTAACGGTGCCGTAAATTGACTCTTGCGTCCCCTGTACGTCCCTCACGGTGCGCTCGAGCTCGTCAAAGCGTGCGGTGATCGACGCAGCGTCCCTTTGCGCCTGAGACCCTGGCTGTTCAGAAATCCTCCTCAGCATATCGTCGCGCAGCTCAGCAATCTGGCGAGCAATGGTATCCTCGACTCGGGTTGATTCGGCCTGTGAGGGCTGTGAATGCGCACTGGCAGAGGGAGCCCTGGATGCCTGCATCACAACAAATGTGCCGTAGGACCCCGTACTGTAGTACGTACTCCTATGAAGACCACCAATGGCGGTCTTCCAGAGCACTTCCTCCGACTGAGGCGGAAAGGGCTGCGATGTACCAACCCCTCCCTTTGCAGGTGTACTAGCACTCGCACGCTCACGTAGCCTAATAAACTTGTCATAGAAAATTGTGCATCTCTATAAATTAGTACTTACCTAAATTAGCCTAATAAACGTCTAAAGTATTTAATTATTATTAACTATATGGTTATCTGTATATTCTTCAAGTTATGTTAAGATTCACGAAATCTAAATTAGTACTTACATAGCTCTGAGTAGCCTGCTCGTCGATGAGCTTCCCGTCCTTCCGATGGGTGGCCAGGAAGACGGTTATCATGTTTACGTCCTCACCCCTCTGTACCTGCGTGTTTGTTATATTTTATTCTTTATTAAAATAGAAAATTTTCTTTCCTACTATCAATAAAATCTTATATACTGACGACGGAAATGCTCCGTCATAGGAATCGATCCACCACACCACTTTTCGGCCCTCGTCCTAGCCGTCTTCGTCTTCTCCGATCGCTCTCTGTACCGGGAATCCTCAAATCAAGCCCTCATCACGGTCCACTGGTCAGGCGTGATCCAACCAGCAATCGGCTTTCTGGAGCGCTGACGAGCTTTCTGATCGCCAATTGCATCACGGATCAGCTTGGCGGCGACGGCATGAAATTGCCTCTCAATCTGCTCGGCCCGGTGTGGTGGATAAAAATAGCTCCTCCATAAGAATTATAAATTAAAATAATTAGTTCTAAAAATGCTTAAAATTATATTAATCCTACTAAATTAACTACCTTTAATTACCTTGAAGTGGGAAAACCAGAATGCCTTCCTCTTTTTCGCCAGTCGAATGGCTGCAGGGACTATGTCCTGATCACCATGTCATACCGTAGATTAATACAAATTCCTTATAACAAATATCGTACATAGATTTTTGCCTCGCCACTCGAATGTCATTATAACCTCCTTAGATAGCCTAAATTTAGGACCCTCACCACTCGAATGTCATTATAACCTCCTTAGATAGCCTAAATATTAGTGTCCAGAAGTATACACAATGAATTATTAGTTATCTGTAGGTGTCCATGTGTTTGTGATAGTGTGAAGCCACTACTTCCCTAAAATACTGGCTGCCTTACCTGTTGTTGGCTTCAAAGGCCATACAACTGAGTAGAGTATCTGCTATAGAGCTCAATTGCAACCACAATCTAACACTCACTCTCAATCCTCAACCCCTCCTACATACACAAACTTCTTATACTAGTGGTTTCATCACTTGATAATTACCCAGGTCAGGCACACATACTGGTTGACACTGACTCACAGGATTTGCATTCTTCCGACTACACTCGGGTAAGACATAATTAGTTATGCTCTGATGTGATAACCATTTAACAAAAACCAAATAAAGATATCATAGCCACTCGTATCTGATCGGTCCATAGGCGTGCATTGATGCACAGAATGGTAATGGACAAACTAGTGCACAGGCTTCCATTGCCCCTATTGCCATTGTTACTGCTGTTGGCCTCAAGCCAAATACCCCCAATCCCACGTGTATCAGTGAGAGGTAAAGATTGCCCTCTCTTGAACACAGGAACCCAAACCCTTAAGTCTCTAACCTATCTAAACACACACACACACATTATGCTAATGGCCTCCAATTCTCTGCCACTGATACTGTCTACATCATGTGTCATGTCAGTATATGTGTGTCGTGTCGGTGCTAACACCCATACTACACTGACACCACTCTGCCTACCTGAGCTCACTGCCTACATGGCAGTTCCCTTAGTCTGCCTTACACGCGACCCTTTCCCTCTTTATCACATGCACATTAGTGCATTCTTAACGTTGGCCTATGGCATGTCCCCTCTGCCTGTAGGGCCTACCCCAGGGCCAAGCAAAGCCCCAAAGCCCCCTGCTCTCTCCTGCACCTGCATAGGCAGGTTCCCCTACCTGCAAGGCACAAGGCCCTTGCACAACACCATTGCCAACAGTGGCCTCCCAACTACTTGTACAAATTAGGGGTTTAAATCCCCTTGCAACCAGGGAAGCAACTCCCCTACCTGACCTATAAGCCCACACTCTCTACCAATATCCAACACTCACTCACACAGACACATACACACAATAACTTCCTGCTGTCACCAGGACAGATTTCCCTCTCCCTATCTTATATACCCTTATATAAGATATATATTTTAACTTCCTGCTGTCACCAGGACAGATTTCCCTCTCCCTATCTTATATACCCTTATATACCCTTATATAAGATATATATATATATATATATATATATATATATATATATATATATATATATATAAAATATATATATATATATTTTTTAATATATATATATATATATATATATATATATATATATATATATATATATATATATATATATATATATATATATATATATATATATATATATAGTGAGACACATATACTCACTATTCACTCTCACATCCCTCTCACTATAACCTGCCACTTAGGACACACACAGACATGATAAGGACACTGACACTAACATAGGATATCTCAGACGATCACTTCTCACTGACACATATCTCACTCATGCCCTTCACTCTTGAGTCACACACACAAGCCTCTATTGACAGGAACTTACTCTCATATGACACCACCCTAACATCTATGTAGCTCACTGATACATCCCTAAATCGACCATGTATGCACACACTCATTGCCCTTAACCCACATCTCCTGTACACACGTTAACACTACTCATATACATAGGTAATCCATAACTTACATCACCCAACTCCTATCCTAACTGCTGCTACCAACTTCAGATAACAACTCTTCCTATGCTGCCAAAGGCAAATGCCTGCCCAAATACACCTACTGCTCCGACATATCCAACACAGACAGGAACCCCTCTCACTAGTGCAAGTAGGCACACATTCACACATCTCACTGTTAACTGTCCTAGGTAGACACTCATGAATACAGATACATTCACGAATGGCCTATAGGCACACCAAAATACTCTCAACACATGACACTCAAGACATCTGCATTGTCAAGTGACAGTTCACTTTCACTAGAATAACTCACAAATTTACTTATTTGACACATGTACACTCTAAATGACAGTTCACTCACTGAGCACCGCACTCACAACATGGCACCCTCTACTTACTTAAGACACTCAAAACAGTGGTCCACACAGGAAGATATACCACATTGGTTGCCCCTAGACACCCACACTCCTATATCTAGTATACACACACACACATGATTTAAAACAGTAACAATTTTTAAAAAAAGAGAAGGAATAATCAGAGCCAAACAGCCCCCCTCCCCTCTTCATGCTACTGTCCTATTTTCTTTCTCATTAACTGTCACTTAATTTAAATGGAAACCGAACTTCCCACATTATCCTATACAACTATACTACAAGAGTGGGGGTTAGGGTTTACCGAGACCGAAGGGGTTGATCGGGAGGGGGGTCGCCGGAGGGGAGGAGAACCAGAGGCGAAGGCAGAGGCGGAGGGGAGGGGAAGGAGCGCCTGCGAAGGGGAAGGGGGGTCACGGCGAAGGGGGGCTGTAGGCGGAGGGGGGCTAGAGATCAGGGAGAGATTGAGAGGGGGGTTCGAAAATTTGGGGCTCGATTGAGTGGAGGGAAAAGAAAACCCGATGTCCTACATTAAAAACTTAGCGACGACAAAAAGAAACGTCGCTAAACGTCGCCATTTGTTTAATATACAGCGACATATTTATGTTGGAGTCACGAAACGTCGCTAATTTAAAAAATATAGCGACGTTTACTGACTATTCCGTGACATTATTTTTTATGAAATTAAAGTTGTTCGGTATACGTCGCTGGATGTCACAAATAGTGTCATTTTGCGACGTCTTTTAAGGACGTCGCTATTATGCAAAATATTGGCGACGTCTTCCTTCAACGTCGCTAATTTTGTCACTGATTTAACTTATTTTGGTAGTGTCCTTCCTTAACGTTCCCCATGTCATTTTCTTCAGTGGCATTGCTCCTAGTCCTGCCGATCAGCCGGAAGGAGAACCACCAGTGAACCAGCCTCAACAAGGAGACCAAGCCTAGCTTTTAGGAGCAGCCTCCCGAGCTATGCCTTCCGGGGATCCAAAGCCACCAGTTCAGCCAACTCAGCCTGCAGAGCCTGACAATGGAGTCTTGGTAGGACTTATCCGAGAATTACTTGCCTCTCAAGATTGTCGGGGCGATGTCCTGTACCAGACAATATAAGATGCTATGGGCAGAGTGGGTTACCAAGGTAACAGTGCATCCAACAATTTCAAGCGCTTGAAGCCTCCCTTCTTTGATGGCAGTTAAGATGCTATTGCTGCCGATGCTTGGCTTCAGGACATAGAGGTTATCCTTGAGGCAGTAAGGACTCCATAGGAAGAGAAGGTGGCTGTAGTGTGGCTACAGTTATTGGACTTAGCCCGCACCTGGTGGGCGACGTTAGCAGTTGGATTGGCGGCGCTTGTCCTATGGGCGACATTCAGTAACAAGTTTCAGATCAAGTACTTTGATGTAGTGGCTCGATATGATCTGCAGACGAGATTCACCAATATGAAGCAGATGAGCAGGACGGTCGATGGATATGCGATCGAGTTTTTAAGACTGAGTCGGTTTGCTGCCACCTTGGTGGCAACCGAGTTGGATCGAGCACAGCGGTTTCAGCAGGGACTCCACCTAGAAATTATTCTAGCTATGGAGCAGTTCGAACATCGGACTTTTGATGTTGTCTTGAGGGCAGCTATGAGGTACGAGTACACCTCGTAGAGGATCGTGGACCGAACCGAAAGCAGAAAGAGGTCCCATAGGCAGATGAGTCTGTCCTTAGCACCAGCCCCAACAGCTAGGACTTTGTCGATTGGAGTTCTCCGAAGGGCACATTCAGTTACGTCGGTTCAGCATTCAATACCGACGTACCCTTAGCAACAGAAGCAGAGACAGTCTTCCGCAATGGGTTGCACTCATTGTGGAAAGCCAAGACACGTTGTTTCGGAGTGTCGCAGAGCACCGGGATTGTGCTTGGCTTATGGGGCACCGGACAACATGATAGGGTCCTGTCCGAATAGAGCCAGTTCATCATCGTCGAACCTAACTAGTCCATCGGTTAGGGGACCAGCCCCAGCACCAGTACAGCAGCAGCAGCAGTACCAGCCTTCGAGGCCATTGCCGCCTCAGGCACAAGCCTTCCAGCAGCAGAGACTCCAGCATTATGCCCAGACCCAAGCTCAGATGTAGAACCGGCAGAGAGATTTCAAGCAGAGGTGACCAGCACCCAAAGGGCAAGGTCAGGCTATGGTTCTGACCGTGGAGGAAGAGTTATCTTCAGGTGAGGTGGTGGTAGGTACCATTCTCATCAACTCTTTTCTAGTATCAGTATTATTTGATTCGGATGCATCACATTCATTTATGTCTGCACGATTGGCTACACGGATAGGAGTGGAGCCCGAGTCATTATCAGTAAGGCTCAATATACTTACTGGTAACGGTCTTGTGGGAGTAGATAGAGTATTTTTCTCGTGTCAAATCGTAGTTAGTGGTAGAGAGTTTTTTGCTAGGTTGATAGAATTTCTGATGGCCGACTATGATATTGTCCTAGGAATGGATTGGTTGAAGGAGCAATACACAAGAATAGACTACCATATTGGCAGGATTATTTTTGGTATTCCCGATGAGATAGAGTTTTTATTCTCTAGGGACGAAGTAGAACCTTCTCCACCAGTCTTGCAGATGGCAGTATCAGTAGCAGTTCAGTTTTCCAGAGTAGTAGAAGAGTTTCCTGATGTATTTCCCGAAGAGCTTCCAGACATGCCCCCAGAGAGAGATAGAGTTCACCAATAATTTGCTTTCAGGGATGGCACTGGTATCAGAGAGAGTCTACAGGATGGCATTTTCAGAGTTAGAGATTTTGTACAAGATGATTGAAGAACTCAGAACCAAGGGATTCATTCGTGCTAGCAGATCGCCTTGGGGAGCCCCGATGCTTCTTGTGAAAAAGAAGGATGGTACATCAAGATTATGTGTTGATTATCGTACCTTGAACTCTGTAACAATCAAGAACAAATATCCTCTACCAAGGATAGATGACTTATTTGATCAGCTCAGGGGAGTGGCAGTATTCTCGAAGATTGACTTGCGATCAGGGTACCATCAGATCAGAGTTAGAGAGCAAGACATCCCAAAGATAGCATTCAGATCAAGATATGGATATTAGGAGTTCCTTGTTATGCCATTTGGAGCGACCAATGCGCCATCGGTATTCATGGACCTCATGAATCTTATTTTTTTGCCTTATTTGGATCAGTTTGTGATAGTGTTTATAGACGACATCTTGGTCTATAGCAAGAGTGAAGCGAAGCATGAGCAGCATCTCAGAATAGTCCTTCAGATTCTCAGAGAGCACCGGTTGTACGCGAAGTTCAGTAAGTACGAGTTTAGGCTTGACCGCATATCGTACTTGGGTCACATCACCACCAGAGGTGCAGTGGAAATGGACCCCCCAGAAGATAGTGGCTATAGAATCATGGCCAGTACCCAGTACAGTCGTCGAGGTTCGTAGTTTCCTTGGATTAGCCTGTAAGACCCAGTTTTCTGAAATTGGGGTATTTTTGAAAAATTATTATTTTTATTATTTATTAATGGTGTTTTAGTCATGATATGATTTCTGGTGATTTTTAGTTATATTAAAACTATTTCATAAGTCATGACTTATGACTTTGTGACTTTGTTAGTATAACCCTAGTGTAAACCCTAGAGATTTTATAACTTAGAGACTAACCATGATCATGTGAGCCTAGCCATAGGTTTAGAACATCAAATTAGGGCTTTTTGGCCTAAAGGGTATTTTAGTAATTTTCTAGAATTTATTTGGATTTATGTGATTTATTATTATTTAATTAATTGATTAGTGTCATGTTAGTCCCTAACCTAGTTTAGCCTAATCTAGGGGTTAGCCACTAACCTAGAAGACTAAGTGTAGGTATTTACTTTATGTTGTAAATATCTTAGGATTGAAATATCTTAGATATTTACTTTATAGATATTTTCATGAAACCTAGAAATATCTACTTGGTCCAAGCCTTAAGAGCTAAGCTAGCAAGGTGTAAAGGAACCCTAAATATCTACCCTACCCCCCCATGGCAGCCACACCCTACCCCCTTCCATATAAACACACCCCCCTCTTCATTCATGCTATTTTTCCATTACACTAAAAACCTAGTTTCCCTACCACTTCAACCCTTCACCACTTAACCAATTTAACTCCAAATTGAGCCTAGTTTCTTGCATTAGACTCCCCTACACTAGAGGATACCAATTGTGGCTTGCTAGCAAGGATTCGTGAAGCTTTGGACATTGGGAGTCGAAGAAGGATCTCATTCAAATAGGCCTATATTTGAGGATTTTGCACTCATAGGTAACATGCCCTAAAACCTATTAATATTGTGTTTCTCTTCATAGTTGCATGCATCTAGGTACTAGGAAACTGTGGGTCAAGTTTGGTAGGAAGTAGGTTCGATTTGGTGTCCGTATCGGACACGTATCTGTGTCTTAATTGCAGTGTTTGGTGAAATGCCACTTAGGATTTAATGTTGTGTTTTTGTAAAACAAAATATATTTTTGGGTAGCCCTAGATGTGTAGGACACGATTCCCTAGGACTGAGCATGAATTGGACACTGTTCGTGTCCAAAACAGGACACGAACCCACTGATTTTAACACACTGTGCACACTGTAAACACGCAAGTGTTTGACACTTCGTGTCGTGTCTACACGTGTTGTGGACACGATACAGTAACCTAGACACGTACCCTGACACCTCACCTATCCTAGGACACGACCACGAGGCCCTAGGTGACACACACGTGGCCCTAGACTGGTCGACACGCGTGCACGACGCAGCACGACAGTGCGCGCGGCTCCCCTGCTGCTGCACATCTCGTGCTCGCTGCACGTGACACGTGGACACATGCCACTTGGCACAGAGGTGGGGGCACCCTCTGACAAGCCCCCCCTCGAGTCTCACAACTTCTCGTGTCGTATCGGACACGAAATCGCACTCGCACTGGACACACACTGTCACTTACACGCGCGCACAGTGCCTCTGATACGCACTTCGTGCGCGAACACGGGGACACTTGGACACGAATCAGGTACCTAGACACCTAGCCTGACCCTAGGCGAACCCACACGCGTGAGCACGAGACACATGGACACGTGTGTCGTGTCCTACACGCGTGTGCACCTTAGCACGATACTGTGCACTGTAATTTACCCGATTTGGTATTTTAATACCTGGACACGTTGTGTCGTGTCGTGGTGGACTCCTAGGGACACTAGACACTAGAGGACACCTAGGGGCTCAGTTACCAACCCATGGTTGCGAGCCATAGCTCGGTTTAGTGCACGAAAATCAAGTTACCCTGTTTCGAAATACACTGTCCACTGTTTCCAGTTTTGGTATTATTTCCAGATTTATAAATCGAATTTCAAAACCTATTTTGATCTGTTTTATACATATATATGTGTATTTTTAGTATGTGTATACGTAGTATATATGTATGTGTGAGTGTGGGTGAGTTTTGAGGTTATGTAGTTGAGTATATATGTAGTTATGTATATATATACATATATATGTATATATGTACTGTGTATGTGTGTATTTGGGGACTGGATATCCTGGTTCCAGGATTCCTGAAACCCTCCCCCATTCTTGTGTTCTCTTTGTCCCTCTCTCTATGTCTCTATATATATATAGTATATATATGAGTTTACATATATATATATATATATATATATATATATATATAGGTATATATATATATATTGATATATATATATTTGTATTAGTTTTCATATAGTGATATTATATATATATATGTATGTGGGTTTGTATTGTATATAGTTGTGCCTATATTGGTATATATGTATAGGTAGTAGATACACTTGGGTATATCTATATATATATAGATATATATATATATATGACTTAATAAGTATAGGTTATATAAAACCTATGACCATAGCCTATGGAAACCTATATGGTTATGCTATATGTATATATATATATCTAGGTTATATATATGTGTGGGTATATATATATATATATATATATATATATATATATATATATATATATATATATATATATATATATATATATATATATATATATATATTATATAGAAATAGATACCTATAGCAACTAGCCTATGGAAACCTATAGGTTATTAAGCCTATGGCCTAGGTTACAAGCCTATGGCTAATAGGGGGTTGCCCTATACTTGGCCTAATTAGCTCTTGAATGGTTGACCTAGGTAGTCTTGTTGACCATGGTTGACTAAAGTCAACTATTGGTCAACCTTGACCTAATTGACCTAGAATGGACTTAGATGGACTCTAAATGACTTGGTGACTAAGGTTTGACTAAACCCTAGACTGTAAACTAGTTGGTTAGGGTTTTGACCTATATAAGGGTATTATTGTAACTTGAGTTATATGGGTAGTCCCATGTAGATGAAGATATGTATGGGGTTAAGTAAGATAATAGGAGTTGAGTCTTGATTTGAGTTAGAGTATGGATTTGCTTGATTATAGGATTAGGGTTGGTATTGTACTATATGTATTTATGTGTGGTATACTTTGTATAGGTAATTGTAGTATAGTATCTTAGGTATCCTAAGACAGGTTAGCCTATGTTTGGTTGTGAGTTAGCCTTATAGAGTTTGACTGGATGTTGACCATTAGTCAAGATTAACCTAATTACCTGACTGACTAGTCTTTGTTTGACCAATACCTTAGTTGGTCTAAGTTTGACTTAGACTTGACCCAGATTGATCATGTTGACTAGTATTTGACTAGTTTGATTAGAGTATTGACCAGGAGTTGACTTTAACCTAGATTAGACTTGTTTACCCTTGTTTGACCTTGTTTGACTCTATTTGACGTAGTTTGATTCCCTGTGACCTAATATGACTTGATTTGACTTAGTTTGACTGTAGTGTTGACCTAGTTTGACTTTGACCTAGATTGGCTTAGAATTCATATAGATTGCATTGTAGATTTCATTTATCTTTATTTTGGACATATCATAACTGTATTACTCTATTTTAGGACATTGTGACCCTGGTACAGACATCTGATATTACACTACTCTTTTCAGAGTAACAGGCGAGTACATTCTCTGATAATTCTCTCATTTATTTGTCGATTACTGTATTTCAGTTCTAGTTAGTTCTATGTGATTCTCTGTATCAACACGTATGGATATTTCTGGATTCATGTATGCGACACATACCTTACTTACTGATCTCTATTACTGGAATCACTGGAATCATTCCGGAATCATTTCTGGAATCATCATTTGGCCGGACTCATCTCGATTTTTGTGTCTTGTACTGGATTCACTTGCTGGGCGGGGAAATATTGAGTAAGACATGCAGACATACCCCAAATCCGGAATCTCCTACTGGAATCTACTGGAAGCATAGCCATCTCTTGCCTGATCAGTGAGAGATGTGCCTGATACCTACAGCCGTTTGCATGTCGACCTCGGTATTTTAAAACACACTGTTAGATCATAGTTGGACTCACCCTGGTTTTATTGATCACTGTTGGACTCATCTTGTACTGGAAATTATCTGGTATCAGATTATATGGACTGGACTCACACTGGGATTATATTAGACTTATATCGTACTGTCTGGACTCACACATGATATTCTAGTTCAGTTAGTTTTTATTACAGTCTTCATTGCCATGATTCTTCTCTTGTTTTAGTTACCTTTCTTTTCTTGTGTCTTACTGTTTCTCTATGCCATCATTACTTGCATAGAACTGCCATGTTCATCAATAAAACTGTCTATAACTGCTTTATAGTTCTTTGTCATTTACTTGGGTTTTTCTTGATGAGTTGTGCTCGTTCCCGTCCTGATTGGACCTGTTGAAAATATTACAGATGATAATCCTGTGGACACATGCCCTGCTTACCATAGACCTGGCGAGGGATTAGCTACCTTTGGTCCCGACTCTCAGGAGTGATTCAGGAGATTAGCTAGTACACTACTTTAGCTTTCATGTTTTGGCTTGTTGTATTAAAGTTAAGATATTGAGTTTGTATTAAGTTGGTTTGAGATATTGGAGTTTTATTTAGCAGTTAGATGTTGTTGTCTTTAATTCCTTAGGTATAACTTCTGTGTTATCTTTTCGTGCTTAGACTGTGTTTGAGTAGATCATACCCTTTTACTTGCCCTCCATTCGGAGCTGATATCTGGACAAGTACTTTTTATATTCACTGCATGAGATTAGTTAGCAACCTAGAACAGCTTACTACCGCCGACACTGCGGCGTAGGCTGGACGTAACCACTTCTCGTGCCCCTATACAGGGTACGGGTCGTGACACGTTTTTAGTGGTGGCCCATGCAGGTCTGTCGACTAAATTGTTTGGTTACGTTATTGTACCAAGCATGCCTGCAATTAGGAACTTAAGGTATTAGGATGAGAGTATATCCAATCATTGTTAGGATTTCATGAGAGATTCCGGGACGACCCTTGAGAATCTTATTTTGAACTTCGATATTGAAAACTATTTTCCTCTTGTTTTAATTCACCCTCACTCCTTGATGTTTAAGGGATCTTGGACTATTTAACCTTATTCATCATTACCTCCCTTATATTTTGACCTTCTTTACTGCTAATTTAGCCTTAGTTTTGCAAGCTTATATTTTATCGAGCTTGATCACGACATATTTTATTGGGGGCTAGTACCCACTAATATATTGTCTAATCAGGGCCGGTGCATGATGGTCTGATCAACCTATTGTACTTTGGTTCGCTTTCATATATTATTCTACATGGATGGAGCCACTTGCAGGTTCGGTTCTTTCAAATCCATTCCCATCTTGTTTCATTATATCTGTCTTGAAATCCAATTCCATATGCTCCTACCTATTTCTTATTTTTGATGAATTTGACCTGATAGTTCTTTTGATTTTATCTCTTACTTAGGAGTAGGAGTAGGAGTAGGAGTAGCTCTAATTGTTAATATAATCCTTTAGGAATGAATTGATGTATGTGCTATACCTTTGACTTAGAAGAGTAGCTCTAACCATAGAATGGTAAACCTCTTAACCCTATTGATTCATTATTTTCTTACCTACCTAGTCTAATACCCATAGTCACAGACTATCCTATTTAACCTATCCTTGTACTACTGTTGCATCACAACTTCTGGTTTAAATTTAGGCCATTGACCATTCCCACTCTAATTATGATCATCATAGGCACATTACCATGACTTTTAAATTAGGAGCACAAGACTAGTTGTTTTCTCAAAACCAATTTCACAGGCATGACCTAGACTTGACAACCTATACCCATGACCTTAGTATCCCACTAAGGCACACCATTTTATACTTCAATTGCTTAGTACGACTTTCCTGACACAAGACTTCATCCTAAATTACCCCATAGAGTTACTTTTGATTCCAATTTAAATTGAGGACACCCTTGACCTAAACCTGCCAGTCCAATTTATTGGACATGACCCAGTATAGGTCTACTACCCACATTTTACTTATTGACCTTGTATGCTGCTAAGTAGTAACTCTGACTTTGATTGTTGAGGGTTTGACCCAGGAGGAGTACGACCATCTAAATTTCGAGGACGAAATTTCTCTAAGGAGGGTAGACTTGTAAGACCCAGTTTTCTGAAATTGGGGTATTTTTGAAAAATTATTATTTTTATTATTTATTAATGGTGTTTTAGTCATGATATGATTTCTGGTGATTTTTAGTTATATTAAAACTATTTCATAAGTCATGACTTATGACTTTGTGACTTTGTTAGTATAACCCTAGTGTAAACCCTAGAGATTTCATAACTTAAAGACTAACCATGATCATGTGAGCCTAGCCATAGGTTTAGAACATCAAATTAGGGCTTTTTGGCCTAAAGGGTATTTTAGTAATTTTCTAGAATTTATTTGGATTTATGTGATTTATTATTATTTAATTAATTGATTAGTGTCATGTTAGTCCCTAACCTAGTTTAGCCTAATATAGGGGTTAGCCACTAACCTAGAAGACTAAGTGTAGGTATTTACTTTATGTTGTAAATATCTTAGGATTGAAATATCTTAGATATTTACTTTATAGATATTTTCATGAAACCTAGAAATATCTACTTGGTCCAAGCCTTAAGAGCTAAGCTAGCAAGGTGTAAAGGAACCCTAAATATCTACCCTACCCCCCCATGGCAGCCACACCCTACCCCCTTCCATATAAACACACCCCCCTCTTCATTCATGCTATTTTTCCATTACACTAAAAACCTAGTTTCCCTACCACTTCAACCCTTCACCACTTAACCAATTTAACTCCAAATTGAGCCTAGTTTCTTGCATTAGACTCCCCTATACTAGAGGATACCAATTGTGGCTTGCTAGCAAGGATTCGTGAAGCTTTGGACATTGGGAGTCGAAGAAGGATCTCATTCAAATAGGCCTATATTTGAGGATTTTGCACTCATAGGTAACATGCCCTAAAACCTATTAATATTGTGTTTTCTCTTCATAGTTGCATGCATCTAGGTACTAGGAAACTGTGGGTCAAGTTTGGTAGGAAGTAGGTTCGATTTGGTGTCCGTATCGGACACGTATCTGTGTCTTAATTGCAGTGTTTGGTAAAATGCCACTTAGGATTTAATGTTGTGTTTTTGTAAAACAAAATATATTTTTGGGTAGCCCTAGATGTGTAGGACACGATTCCTTAGGACTGAGCATGAATTGGACACTGTTCGTGTCCAAAACAGGACACGAACCCACTGATTTTAACACACTGTGCACACTGTAAACACGCAAGTGTTTGGCACTTCGTGTCGTGTCTACACGTGTTGTGGACACGATACAGTAACCTAGACACGTACCCTGACACCTCACCTATCCTAGGACACGACCAAGAGGCCCTAGGTGACACACACGTGGCCCTAGACTGGTCGACACGCGTGCACGACGCAGCACGACAGTGCGCGCGGCTCCCCTGCTGCTGCACATCTCGTGCTCGCTGCACGTGACACGTGGACACATGCCACTTGGCACAGAGGTGGGGGCACCCTCTGACAAGCCCCCCCTCGAGTCTCACAACTTCTCGTGTCGTATCGGACACGAAATCGCACTCGCACTGGACACACACTGTCACTTACACGCGCGCACAGTGCCTCTGATACGCACTTCGTGCGCGGACACGGGGACACTTGGACACGAATCAGGTACCTAGACACCTAGCCTGACCCTAGGCGAACCCACACGCGTGAGCACGAGACACATGGACACGTGTGTCGTGTCCTACACGCGTGTGCACCTTAGCACGATACTGTGCACTGTAATTTACCCGATTTGGTATTTTAATACCTGGACACGTTGTGTCGTATCGTGGTGGACTCCTAGGGACACTAGACACTAGAGGACACCTAGGGGCTCAGTTACCAACCCATGGTTGCGAGCCATAGCTCGGTTTAGTGCACGAAAATCAAGTTACCCTGTTTCGAAATACACAGTCCACTGTTTCCAGTTTTGGTATTATTTCCAGATTTATAAATCGAATTTCAAAACCTATTTTGATCTGTTTTATACATATATATGTGTATTTTTAGTATGTGTATACGTAGTATATATGTATGTGTGAGTGTGGGTGAGTTTTGAGGTTATGTAGTTGAGTATATATGTAGTTATGTATATATATACATATATATGTATATATGTACTGTGTATGTGTGTATTTGGGGACTGGATATCCTGGTTCCAGGATTCCTGAAACCCTCCCCCATTCCTGTGTTCTCTTTGTCTCTCTCTCTATGTCTCTATATATATAGTATATATATGAGTTTATATATATATATATATATATATATAGGTATATATATATATATTGATATATATATATATATTTGTATTAGTTTTCATATAGTGATATTATATATATATATGTATATGGGTTTGTATTGTATATAGTTGTGCCTATATTGGTATATATGTATAGGTAGTAGATACACTTGGGTATATCTATATATATATAGATATATATATATATGACTTAATAAGTATAGGTTATATAAAACCTATGACCATAGCCTATGGAAACCTATATGGTTATGCTATATGTATATATATATATCTAGGTTATATATATGTGTGGGTATATATATATATATATTATATAGAAATAGATACCTATAGCAACTAGCCTATGGAAACCTATAGGTTATTAAGCCTATGGCCTAGGTTACAAGCCTATGGCTAATAGGGGGTTGCCCTATACTTGGCCTAATTAGCTCTTGAATGGTTGACCTAGGTAGTCTTGTTGACCATGGTTGACTAAAGTCAACTATTGGTCAACCTTGACCTAATTGACCTAGAATGGACTTAGATGGACTCTAAATGACTTGGTGACTAAGGTTTGACTAAACCCTAGACTGTAAACTAGTTGGTTAGGGTTTTGACCTATATAAGGGTATTATTGTAACTTGAGTTATATGGGTAGTCCCATGTAGATGAAGATATGTATGGGGTTAAGTAAGATAATAGGAGTTGAGTCTTGATTTGAGTTAGAGTATGGATTTGCTTGATTATAGGATTAGGGTTGGTATTGTACTATATGTATTTATGTGTGGTATACTTTGTATAGGTAATTGTAGTATAGTATCTTAGGTATCCTAAGACAGGTTAGCCTATGTTTGGTTGTGAGTTAGCCTTATAGAGTTTGACTGGATGTTGACCATTAGTCAAGATTAACCTAATTACCTGACTGACTAGTCTTTGTTTGACCAATACCTTAGTTGGTCTAAGTTTGACTTAGACTTGACCCAGATTGATCATGTTGACTAGTATTTGACTAGTTTGATTAGAGTGTTGACCAGGAGTTGACTTTAACCTAGATTAGACTTGTTTACCCTTGTTTGACCTTGTTTGACTCTATTTGACGTAGTTTGATTCCCTGTGACCTAATATGACTTGATTTGACTTAGTTTGACTGTAGTGTTGACCTAGTTTGACTTTGACCTAGATTGGCTTAGAATTCATATAGATTGCATTGTAGATTTCATTTATCTTCATTTTGGACATATCATAACTGTATTACTCTATTTTAGGACATTGTGACCCTGGTACAGACATCTGATATTACACTACTCTTTCCAGAGTAACAGGCGAGTACATTATCTGATAATTCTCTCATTTATTTGTCGATTACTGTATTTCAGTTCTAGTTAGTTCTATGTGATTCTCTGTATCAACACGTATGGATATTTCTGGATTCATGTATGCGACACATACCTTACTTACTGATCTCTATTACTGGAATTACTGGAGTCATTTCGGAATCATTTCTGGAATCATCATTTGGCCGGACTCATCTCGATTTTTGTGTCTTGTACTGGATTCACTTGCTGGGCGGGGAAATATTGAGTAAGACATGCAGACATACCCCAAATCCGGAATCTCCTACTGGAATCTACTGGAAGCATAGCCATCTCTTGCCTGATCAGTGAGAGATGTGCCTGATACCTACAGCCGTTTGCATGTCGACCTCGGTATTTTAAAACACACTGTTAGATCATAGTTGGACTCACCCTGGTTTCATTGATCACTGTTGGACTCATCTTGTACTGGAAATTATCTGGTATCAGATTATATGGACTGGACTCACACTGGGATTATATTAGACTTATATCGTACTGTCTGGACTCACACATGATATTCTAGTTCAGTTAGTTTTTATTACAGTCTTCATTGCCATGATTCTTCTCTTGTTTTAGTTACCTTTCTTTTCTTGTGTCTTACTGTTTCTCTATGCCATCATTACCTGCATAGAACTGCCATGTTCATCAATAAAACTGTCTATAACTGCTTTATAGTTCTTTGTCATTTACTTGGGTTTTTCTTGATGAGTTGTGCTCGTTTCCGTCCTGATTGGACCTGTTGAAAATATTACAGATGATAATCCTGTGGACACATGCCCTGCTTACCATGGACCTGGCGAGGGATTAGCTACCTTTGGTCCCGACTCTCAGGAGTGATTCAGGAGATTAGCTAGTACACTACTTTAGCTTTCATGTTTTGGCTTGTTGTATTAAAGTTAAGATATTGAGTCTGTATTAAGTTGGTTTGAGATATTGGAGTTTTATTTAGCAGTTAGATGTTGTTGTCTTTAATTCCTTAGGTATAACTTCTGTGTTATCTTTTCGTGCTTAGACTGTGTTTGAGTAGATCATACCCTTTTACTTGCCCTCCATTCGGAGCTAATATCTGGACAAGTACTTTTTATATTCACTGCATGAGATTAGTTAGCAACCTAGAACAGCTTACTACCGCCGACACTGCGGCGTAGGCTGGACGTAACCACTTCTCGTGCCCCTATACAGGGTGCGGGTCGTGACATAGCCGGCTATTACTGGCAATTTATTTCAGACTTTGTTCGGATTTCAGCGCCCATGACGCGGTTGACCGGTAAGGATGTACAGTTTGCTTGGATAGCAGAGTATCAGAGTTCATTTGAGAAGTTAAAGCGAGGATTAATGATGGCCCCCATTCTCACTCTTTCAGATGGGACTGGAGGATTTTCAGTTTATTATGACGCTTCCGACAGAGGATTATGATGCGTCTTGATACAGCCTGGTAAGGTAGTCGCTTATGCGTCACGTTAACTTCATGACCATGAGAGGAATTATCCTACCCATGACTTGGAGTTAGCAGCAGTAGTTTTTGTATTGAAGGTTTGGAGGCATTATTTATATGAAGATCAAGCGGAGATTTTCACTGACCATAAGAGTCTTAAGTATGTGTTTACTCAGAAGGATCTTAATATGCGTCAGCGAAGATGGCTAGAGCTACTGGTGGATTATGACATCAACCTGTAGTATCATCCCGGGAAGGCCAACGTAGTAGTAGATGCATTGAGCAGAAGAGCTAGAGTTTACTTCCTAACAGTGCAACCAGAGTTATTAGCAGATTTTCAGAAGATGGAGATAGAGAGAGTTCTCCATACCAATGTGGCATTGATGGACAGCATACAAGTTCAGTACTCCAGCATAGTTAAGAGGATCAAGATGGCACAATCAGCAGATTCTAAGCTTCAGCGGCTTAGAACAAAATATGTAGCAGGACGGAAAGCAGAGTTATGTATTCACGAAGATGGTACACTCGGACATGGGAGGCATTTTTGTGTACCCAGTGGTGATATTAGACATGAGATCGTGGCAGAGGCTCACAGTTCTCAGTATTAAATTCATCCCGGTGGCACGAAGATGTACCGAGACATCTGTCATCATTTCTGGTAGAATGACATAAAGAGGGAGATAGCCCGGTTTATCTCCCGATGTTTAGTTTGCCAACAAGTTAAAGCTGAACATCAGAGACCAGCTGGACTTCTTCAACCTTTATCGATTCCAGAGTGGAAGTGGGAGCATATAAACATGGACTTTGTAACTGGGTTACCTAAATCCCCGGCTGGCAGGGATGCTATATGGGTTATCGTCGATCGTCTCACGAAGGTAGCTCATTTCCTCCCATTCAGAGTTGGTCAGTCGACGGATCAGCTAGCAGAGAAGTACCTCAGACAGATTGTCAGATTGTATGGAGTGCCAGCTAATATCATATCAGACAGAGATTCAAGATTCACATCGCACTTTTGGCGGAGTCTTCAAGAGAGTTTGGGAACTCGTCTCAAGTTTAGTTCAGCATATCACCCGCAGACAGATGGTCAGTCAGAACGCACGATTCAGACTCTTAAAGATATGCTGCGATCTTGTACGTTGGACTTTGGTGGTTCGTGGGAATATCACCTGCACCTAGTGGAGTTCTCCTATAACAACAGTTTCCAGGCCAGTATCCAGATGGCACCATTTGAAGCACTGTATGACAGGAAGTGCAGATCCCTGTTAGCCTGGGATAATATAGGTGAGAGGCAGATGCTTGGTCCAGAGATGATTACGCAGACAATCGAGGGGGTCAGACAAGTCAGAGTTCATCTTTGAGTTGCCCAAAATCGCCAGCACCATTGGGCCGATTCTTATCGGCATCCCATTGAGTTTTCAGTCGACGACCACGTGTTCCTTAGGATCTCGCCTACCCGTGGCGTCATTCGATTCGGCATACGGGGATAGCTTAGTCCTAGGTATATAGGGCCGTTTGACATTCTCGAGCGAGTAGGTGATGTGTCCTATCGTCTTGCTCTTTCGCCGTCGTTACATGAGGTACATGACGTGTTCCATGTATCCCAATTGCGACGGTATATTCCGGATTCGAGCCATGTCCTTGATCATTCAGAATTGGTTGTTGGAACCAACCTTTCGTATGAGAAAAGGCCCGTATCCATATTGGACCGAAGAGAGAAGGTACTCAAGAATAAGACTATTAGTTTAGTCCGTGTTGCTTGGGGTCACCACTCTTCAGGTGAGTCAACGTGGGAGCGTGAGGATGATATCCGCTCGCGATATCCACACCTGTTTGACTCATAAGGTATATTGTCTTTCTTATGCCTTATGCTTTTAAATTTCTTGCTTGCATGAATGATTACTTGATTGGTTGCTAGTCGTAGATGGTTTGTGCTTTAGTATAGCGCGCCCCGACATCTCTAGCCTCTTGATTAAATTTCAAGGACGAAATTCTTTTAAGGTGGGCAGAGTTGTCACTCCCGTTTTTTGTTATACGTATTACCAGTGTACGTATGCAAATTTCAACCCATATTTTATTTACTGTATTTTCGTATATCTTTATTGTTCGTGTCATAACCATATTCCTTAAATGCGATCTTAAATTTTCAATCCTTGTTTATTTTAAATATTTTATAGTAACAAAATTTTCCTCAAACAAATTATTATGTTTTTAATTTTTTTTTATAATTACATAATGTGTTATTATATATTTTTGTTTAAAACCTTAGAAAATTTATGTAATTTCAAAATTTACATGGACACCTCATGGGGACATGTGTCTCCTTTGGAGGAGACTAGAAAGGGGACACCTCACCCCTTTCCTTCTTTATATGAAAAAAGTTTTTATAGAGGAAGGGAGAGAGAGAGGGCTGGCACCCTCACCATCTCCTCCCTCTCTCTCGGTTCACTCTCCTCTCTCTCTCTCTCTCGACACTCTCTCCCTCTCTCGTTTTCTCTCTCTCTCCCTCGACACCCTCTTCCTCTCCCTCACTCTCTCGGCTCCCTTCCCCTTTCCTCACGCCCGCGCACCCATGCCCGCCGGCGAAGCCTGCGGTGGCTGTCGCCACCGCCCCCGGCAGGCCGGGCCTCTCTACCGCAGGCGGCCCCCTCCTGGCCGCCGCTTCCCCCTCACCGTCGACCACATCACCACCACCATCATCTCTGTCACCCCCAATTTTTAGGAACATGGGTATTTTTGTCATTTTGTATTTTTGAATATTTTTGAAATTTATTTTATTATTTATGATATTGTTTTGGGGTTATTTGAGTCGGATTCGAATTTTAGCTCATTTCGACTTGTATTGGGGACCCGGGGTTGCTTAGACTCTGATCGAAACCCAACTGGAACCGACTAACTTGTCATGACCAAACCCAGATATTTATATTTGACTAATCCTATTTGATTTTAGTGGGATTAGGGATTAGAATTAGATTTAGAACTTAAAATTTGGAGTTTTCAAGTTACCATTTCGACCCCAACTCAAAACTACTCATTTCGTTGACTTGGAGGGCATTTTGGTAAATTGTCAAATGCCCCCAACCCTCTAAATTATGGCTGGCCAGTAGCATACACCCCTCCCATGCTCTCATTTGCAAGAAACCCTCTCTCTCATTCTTTTCTCTCATTCCACAAAATCCCTTCCTTTTCCTTTTGGATTTTGAGCTCCAAAGTAAGTCAAATCTCTTCTAATTCTCTTCCATACTCTAGATCTCTCTCTAATCTTGGTGTTAACCCTTGTTTATCTTTTATTTGTAGTTTTTATCTAGGTAGAACATAGCATGGAGGGGTTGGAAGCTTAGATTTAGCTTTGACCCCAAAAGAACCAATTTTGGGGCTTTTCCTTAGGATTCCAACTTCCGAGAGGTAAACCCTAACTCTAACTCTTGTAATTGCTCCTAATTAGTATTATTTATATATTAGAGGATGTCCGAGGTGTAGGATAACCCGTTAGAAGTGGTTTGGAACCCATTGGACTCAATTTGGAACTTTCGGGCTAGGTTTAGTGCCAATTTTGGGAAAACCCCTAAATTGACATGTTTGGGTGTTGCCTCTAGCATATTTAGACCTAATTAGGTTAGTTTATGTGAGATGAGGCTAGGTACGTGTCCATATTTGGATATGTGGGATCGTTTCGAGAGAAATCATAAAAATAGGCTTTTTCGGGATTTTCTGGTTCCAACACACGGGTGACTTTTTGTACTGACACTAGAATCGGCAAGTTAGCACTTAGAATAGGTTCTAATCATTATTTAGAACTCGTGGGTAGAGTTTGGGTCGATTTCGGATAGGATTGGTGTCCGTATCGCGTGGTATCGCGAATCGGACACTCCGGAGTCGCCAGAATGGCCATTTGGCCATTCGGGCCTCGTTTCTCATTTTTGCTCGCGTGCGCGAGTTAGATTGATTGTGTGGGGTACGTGTCTAAGCCCTAGAGGGTAGAATTGAGAGGATTTGGGTATTCGGATAGGTTTCGGAATATTTTGTATATATAAAAATGTTTGTGTATATATATATATATATATATATATATATATATATATATATATATATATATATATATATATATATATATATATATATATATATATATAGCGAGATAGATATATGCATATATATGTATGTGTGTGTGTGGTTTTTGGTTGAGAGTATTAGAGAGTTTGAGAGTGTTAGAGAGTGGTGGACTTGGTAGATGAATTAGTGTGTGTGTGTTGTATTGAGAAGGTTAGAGGGGATTTGAGAGAGTGATAGAGGGATAGAGAGAGTGGGATTGAGGGAGTGAATGGGGATGTATAGAGGGGTAGGGAGGCTACTAATTTCAGCAGTGGGTGCAGACCATTGATAGGCCATTTCAGCCCCTATGTTCAGCCATGTATAGCCCATGAGCAGTCCACAAATTCAGCCTACACTTGACAGCCATATAGCCCCTAAATCAGTCCCAAACTTAGCCTAAACCTGTCCCATTTTCTTCCCCATATCAGCCCTACATGACAGCCCTTAAGCACCCCCAAACCAGCCTAAAAGGCAGCCTACAAAGCAGCCTTAGCAGCCCCAAATCCAGTCCACATGGACAGCCATGTTAGCCCCCCAAACCAGTCCTTAACACCTTACATTTCAGCCCATAAAACACCCCCAAATCAGTCCACTTAAATAGCCTATAAGCAACTCCAAATCAGTCCACATTTAGCCCTCATTTGGACAGCCCATAGGCACCACTTAGCAGCCTATATTAGCCCCACTTAACCTCCATGTATCAGCCCCATTTCTAATCCCAAATCAGTCCTATTTTGGCCCATATGAGTATGTGTGTGTGAGTTTATATATGTGTATATAGGAGAGCCTATATAGGTAGCTATTAGCCTATAGGTGTGAGCCCAATTGTTGACCTATAGGTAAGAGCCTATATGTGTATAGGAGAGCCCATGTGTAAACCATATGTGAGTTAGTGAGTGTTGGTGTTAGCTTGATGTTTGTGTTAGTGTTATTAGTGAGTTGGTTAAGTTAGTGTCCTAACTAAGTTAGTATCCTAGTAGACTAGTTAGAGGACTAACCTAGACACTAGGAGAGTGTAGGAGAGTGAACTAGGAAGGTTGGATAGAAGATAGAGTGTGGTATCTCAAGATACCAAAGCGTACCATGACGATACCCTAAGGTAATGTGAGGGTAATCAACATGTGTGATAAGATGGATTAGATGTCCAAGAACCCTAGATTTCTTGGTAGGTAAACCCTAGATAAGATAGTATCTAGCTATCCTAAGAAGCCTAGGCTAGTATCCTAAGATCTAGAGGGGTTTTCTTTGTAATGGGCAAGGTATCGGGAATACCTTGTAAGGGTAAATTATGGGGTATAGGGTAATATAAGGTATTGGGTTTCTGATTGCTAGATGGGCTTAGAAATAGGTTGTCTTGGTAGGTAATGACTAGATGAGGGTAGTTTAGACTAGTCTTGACCCCCGTTGACCAAGAGTTGACTTTTTGACCGAAAGTCAACACTTGACTTAGAATTGACCGAAACCAAACCAGAGTTGACCAGTTGACTGAAAATCAACTGTTAGTCAACATTTGACTTGTTTGACCTGGGGTTGACCCAGGGTTGACTCAGTATTGACCAGAGTTGACCAGAGTTGACTTTTTGACCAAAAGTCAACTGTAAGTCAACCTTTGACCCAAATTGACCTAGTTTGACTTGGATTGACTTCCTGTGACCTTGTTTGACCTTGGTTGACCTAGTGTGACCTAGTTTAGCTTGGTGTGACTTAGTTTGACCTAGTTTTGACTTAGACTTGCATATCATGACTCGATTAGCTTTTCTTTCATTATTAAACCATTTTTTGACTTGTAGTATCTCATCTTTAGGTCTGTGATTACTATGAGCGTCTGTTCACCTTATCAGCTCAGGACCACAGGCGAGTATATTCTCTGATAATATTTCTATTTTGTGATATCGTCTTTGTTTCTAGTATTTAGTGTAGATATCCTTGTTCTCTTGACACATAGTGCACACGGATTGGTATTGTCTGGATCCCGTCATAAGATGTTATTCCTTTTATATATGGTATACACTGGGAAAGGCTTCATTGTTTATTGTTCATTGTATAGATACGATTCCTGCGTAGGCTCGCGACCTCCTCAGAGAATACGTGTCATGACGTGTCATGACTGGATCCACTATATTAGTCAGGGATGGGGGTGTTAGCGTAGATATGTGATCAATACCCTATAGTATTATATTGTATCATTATTGTATCACTATAGTATCCTCATTGTATAGTGTTAATCATACACTCACGTATGATTAGCCAGGCCAAATATTGTATCAAGTTCTAAGCCGATCACATGTTGAAACTAGTGCTAAACTTACATAGATAGCAGTTCCAGATTTCGTACATGTTATACATTGTTTTCTTGCCTTATCTCAGTACAGTTTTGATATACTCTACCAGGATACATGTATGCTCTACTTTACCTAGTATATTCTCTCTATCTACTGCTACATTTTCAATATCGTATAACTAGAACTGTTGTTTGAGATTTTGTACTCGTTCCTGTCCTGACTGGACCTGTTAAAAATAATACAGATGATGATGGTGACTGCCCTACCTTCTATGGGGCACATGAGGGTGACACTCAGGAGCCCGAGGAGCATCTAGCTCAGTAGAGGGTGCTTACTCTAGTCTAGTATTTATAGTTTTCAGTTTGTATCAGATTGTTCCGATTGTTAGTTGAGACTTAGTTATATTTCAGGACTTGTATTTATTTGTGTTAAACATCTACTTTGTGTGGTGTGATAACTCTATTTATATTTCAGTTTCTTCCTTTTATCTGATTCCATATCGTGCTCTATCTTCCCTAGACTTGTGATTGAGATATAGAGTTGAGATGTTATATTATACCTCAATACGGAGATGATATGTTTATATCATATTGATGTTAGATGTTAGATGTTATAGACGAACTATACAGCGTTCTACCGCCGACACTACGGCGTAGGCTGGACGTACCCAGGTTCTCGTGCCCTTCCTCAGGGTGCGGGTCGTGACAATCTCCATCTCCATCTTCACCATCATCAAACCCTAACCCCTTTTACTTCAAAAAAAAGAAATGAAGAAGAAGAAGAACATGGAGTAAAGAAGGAGAAGTTGGAGAATAAGAAGAGGAAACCCTAATTCCCAAATTCAAATCCCTAATTTTTCCAAGGCAAGTCCTCCATCCTTTCTTTCTATTTCAAATCAAGAAATTTTGTTAAAAACTCTATTATAGGTTATAGGCTATGGAAGGTATAAATCAAATATAACATGGATATATGATTTTGATTGAATATAGACACTCGGACACGACCGCAGGACACGAAATCGATACGGCTATGTTTTGTACATATAATTCTGAAATTATATGTATATATTAAAATGGAGTAGTATTAGTAAATCATGGTTATTCAACCTTTAATTCAGATCTTTTATAAATTTATGAGGTTATTTATATGCCAAAATTTTGAACACATTCAGGACACAATATGGATACATCAACACAAGAATATGATTTGTGGTATATGTTAGGCCTTTCCTTTGGTTAATATTCAAGTTAAATTAGTTTAAATTCTGAATATTATGAATTTATGTATACATACGTATGCGTGGTACGACACAGACACCCGAACTATGATTCGGCATGACTCGCCAATATGATTTTGACATAATAACTCTTGAGTTTTAAATATATGACACGTTGATGCTAGACTTGATATGTATTCAGATATATATAGAGATTTGAATGTTATGGGTAAATATTATGATATATGTAAGCAATTATGAAATTGTGAAATGGCTAATTATGTGCATCATTCAGGGTGTAATGATACATGGGTGTAATATTAAGTAGGATTCAAATTTAAGATAGTAAAACCAATTACTAGATTCAATATGGTATACTTTAAATTCTACTAATCGATTTTGAATTTATATTTATTAGTCACTATATAATTTTTCTTGGAATAGATCATGGCTTTCCAAATTGTTTTGGGCATAGATGGATACTCTTGAGGCTAGTACAAGATATTTTTGTTTTGAAACACTAAAGTAGGAAAGTATAGACGCCCTTAGAAATTATTTTTATACATATTACAGGGTCATATTATCTATATTATTTCTTTTTTTAAACTATAATCTGATTTTTTTAATTTCAACGTTTAGTAAGTTTGAATTGTTGTAATGGATCTTGTGGAATTAGGAAACTCCACAAATGACATATAGGTACTATTCATATTTATTTCGAATATAATTCATTCTTGTGAATTATGGTTACTAACAAGAAATACTAATTTTTCTTGTGTTTGTGATAAGAGTACCGAAGTGCTAACTAATTGCTCTAAATTATTGCTGTAAATTGGTAAGGAATGCTAAGCATGCTTGCTAGGTAAGAAACAAGAAACTTTTGGCTTTTGAATTTTAAATTTACAAATATATAACTGTGTGTGATTCCGGTGTTGAGAGTTGCTCCACCGAAGGGGTCGGCAAACCAGAAATATTAACTGCGTGGTTCCGGTGTTGAGAGTTCCTCCACCTAAGGGGTCCGCGAACTCGAAATATTAACTGCGTGGTTCCGGTGTTGAGAGTTTCTCCACCGAAGGGGTCGGCGAACCCAGATTTTAATTATATAATATATTTGTCTCTTGTGAATTTTCGAAGTCACCCTATAGAAAAGAGACTCTACCGAAATTTTTAGAAAATTCAAGAGATAGTCAAATTCCCGACTTTCAGAAAAAAAATCGGATTATTCCCTAAAATCTAAAGTCATTTAGGAAAGGTACTTAGAAACAGCTAGGAAGCACTGGACGGGGGAGAACAACCTGAATATCCCTAAATAGTCTCATAGCATAATTAAAATTAAAAAGCTGGTCAGTAAATTTTCTACTCGTTCGTAAGGCCATGCGAATCGAGTTTGTGAGGCTTAGCTCACGTATTTCCGTTTGCTCAAGGAAGGCAAACTAAGCCCAAGGGAGGCTCTTATTTGGTTTGCTCAAGGGAGGCAAACTAAGCCCAAGGGAGGCTCCAGATTATTACATCTATTTCGACAGTAACATCGAATAGGTGATTGTTAAGCCCATGGAGGCTCCAGGCCGGATACTAAGCACCGTGCCACCAAATTCACAGCCTGATCCCAGGTTAACGGGATTATTGATGGAAAATTATTTAGATGAATATTCAGGGGTTGTTCTCCAATATTGCATTCCATGTTAGGTTTAATTTCCTTTTTGCATTTCATTTCATGACGCCTATAAAAAAAGGGAACATAATACTCATACATTAATATGATACTTCTTTTTAATGAAAATTACCTTACAAAACTATTATGTCTCGTTTTTATTTCATCTCTCTTTTACTTTTAACCGTTCTTGGCCGAGGACTTGTTGTCGTTTCTAAACGACCTAGTATTATTCATTAGATTATATAGCAGTGCACCAAAGTGAAGCCGATATCAGGTGCTGAAGGGCAACTGGAGATCAAGGACGTGTTGATACCATTGAAGACGTTCAAGTTGGAACAAGAATTCTTTTTCTCTACTTGTTTAAGGTATAATTGTATTATTTATAGTAGGGCTCAAAATTGTACTGGGTAGAAATAGTTATGTTCATGTTCAATTAGTTAGAATGTCTTAGTTTTAGATTATTGCTGACTTAAATTTATGTAAGTTATGACCTGCTTTCACCTATGCACGAACCTTACGGGCGACAATCGCGAATATGGGTACTAGAGTATTCGTATGTCGCGTAGCCTGGGGATGATGTTACGTACCCGGCTCGCCATAATTCTGGGAGCGGGATGTGACAGTTCGCCTTGATGTATCTTGACTAAGGTTGACCTTGGGTTGGGTTAGTCCAACTTGACTTGCTTTGGATGGCTTGGTTTGGTTTATTTTGATGGTTGGTTCAACATGTTGAACCATTCCCTCTCTTTATAAAATCCAACCACCCCTTTCTCTCTCTCTTCATTACTTCCATTTACTTCTTCTCCTTCTTCTCCATTACTCTCCCACCAACCTAGAGAGCTTAGGCAAGTGCAACTTGCTTCATGATGGATCTTCCATTTTATTATTCTATCTTCTTCTCTATATGATTCTAAGCATCTTTAGAACTTGGAGTTTTCGGTTTGGATGGATGGATTTTTGTAGATCTAAGTTTGTAGCCTTTTCGGTTTTCTTGGGTTTTGATCTACCAAACTTTATTATTTTTAAATTTTGATTGTTCCATGTTGTAGAGAATTCGATTTTACCCAAAATAGACCTTTGAAAAGTTAGATTTCGACTTATTTTGAGGAAGTTATGGTCAAAGTAAGATTTGGACATCTTCTATGTTCATCTATCCTGGTTCTAGCAGGGACGATGAATAGTATTGGCCGCATAGTGCTGTCCACATGGCTCCATAGTACCGCATAGTGCCAGTTCTGTATGGCTGCATAGTGTCGTATAGTGCCAGTTCTGCATGGCTGCATAGTGCCGTATAGTGCCAGTTCTGTATGGCTATATAGTGCTGCATAGTATTGTCGGCATGGCTGCATAGTACCAGTTTCGCATGGCTGCATAGTATCGCATAGTGCTGTTCGCATGGCTGTATATTTCTGCATAGTGCCAGTTCCGCATGGCTGCATAGTATCGCATAGTGTTGTCAGCATGGCTGCATAGTGCCGTATAGTGCCAGTTTTGCATGGCTGCATAGTGCCGTATAGTGCCAGTTCCGCATGGCTGCATAGTGCCGTATAGTGCTGGCAGCATGGATGCATAGTGCCTATTTTGGTTGTTTGTGGCTGTTGTATGCCCCATTTTGCTGATTTGTGGCCAGAATTTCTTCCAACTTCCAACATGAAAGTTGTAGATCTTTTCCTTGGCTTCATGAATATGTTACTAGCAATTTTATGCAAGTTTCTCTCATTCTTTTTTTTGGCGTACTCTTAACAAGTAACAAGTAACATGACATGATAGTGGCCCGTCGTGGCACACTCTTGACAAATAAACCTGACATGTAATCTTGAATGTTGTTACGACGGCTATCCTGACATGCTGAGTAATAACTCGTCTCAACACCGTGGGTGATTGTTCTTGAATGTGCTTGTATAAGATACCAGTCTCGTCTCGCATCAGGTCTAGGACTTGCATCCCTGGTTACCACGGTCAGGGATTCATATTGAATCTGACTAGGTTAATTACTAGATTGATCAAAGTAGCTCATATAGAGAGATGTTTCCAGTTACAAACGATCCCGTTATCCCGGTCACACCTGATGGATTTGTAGCCTGCCGACGAGTAGGGCACATTTTCAGCCCACTGTCATGTGGGGCACTTCTTGAAACAAGTAATATGCACACTGTCATATGTTGTACTCAAAGTCACCAAATAATTCTTGATAACTCTTGCATGAACCTCGCCTGGATAACCTGGATAGCTGCAGGGCTTGTGACTGCCGAAACATCTTATTGTATCTTGCTAGTAACTAGGCTTGTGATAACCCTAGTTAGTTAAAGTATCAAGCCGTACTCTTTGTTTGGCCGTGAATGTTGGATGGAGTCCAACCTGTCTAGTCTTGTCTAGATCCAGTATATGGCTATCTTAGGACATGCTTGCTTATGCTTTACTCTTAGCAATAAATGGCTAGAGACCCGGTTATACTTAGGTGAAGGGTTACAACCCCAAACCTTGTTTGGTTTAAGGATTGTAACCTGGCTTCCAGAATAGTTCCTCGTCCTCTCGTCATTTGTTGTCTTATTTACATTTCATGTTTTCCTATTATTACTCTTGTTTATGTTCTGACATGCTGGTTTTAGTTCTTAAGTGAAGCCCCCTTGTGGCACTTGCTCTTTCTGGGGTTTGACCCAGCTGGTTTTGTATGGCCAGATTTTGGAGCAGCACCCGACGATCTTCCAGCCTTCCTGCCAGATGGCAAACACTAGAAGAAATCCTGGCAACGAGTGGGTTTATTTTGCTCTCCCACTCAAATTATAAAATTATTCTTTTAAGGCGTTTAGCCGCCGAACAAGTGTTAGCTCGTGTTGAATTCTTATATTTCTTGTCTGCCTAAGTGCTGTAACATGATTGACAAATCCTAGGGTTGATCATGTATGACTGAAACTCTTGCTAGACCTCACATTTTGTACGACTAGCTTCATGATCATCAGTATATGAAATGTATGGGATGCCTTACTATTGAATATCTGATGGTCTAACATCTTGTAACTATTATTACTTGCTTGAGATTGAGACACAAGGCTTGTTCTTGACCATAAGAGGCTGATGGCTTGTTGATAAACCCTCATACATCTAGACAGCAATAACCGTATATCAAGGTAGATTACACTTCTATATACGTAGATGGCTGTGTCTGTCCTCCGCTCTCCAGTATTCTAGTTCTGGGACGTGACACGGGCTGACTTCGCTGGCTGAACTGACTGGAGTTGAGTGGACTGAGCTGCCAACAGATGCTGAGATGGTACTAGTATCTAACTCTTTGGAGGCAGGATCTAATGCTGACATGTTGCCTGAACCATAAAAGAAGATGGAGCAATAAAATCCTCGAAAGAAATAAATAAGAAGGTGGGGTAACCCTGAAGGATAAGGACACGTGATATTAATAATGGACAGGAATAAAGAAAGGATATGCCAATCATGTTTACAGTTCAAGGAATGCGAGAAAGGCGATAAGCAAGGGGAGATCAAATGAAGACAAATATAGGATTGAGATTCTAACAAGATGAATCCTCCACAAATCTGAAGACAGACCCGCATGGGCCACCAAAAAAATTCTGTCACGCCCCAGAACCAGAATACTGGAGAAGGAGGGCAAAACAAAGCCAGCTACATATATTAGAGTACGCCAGTACCCCAGTATACGATCAAAGCTGTCTAGAAGATAAGTGGGTGGACTCTAGCATGCCATTGACGACTTCTTTGGTTGAACAAATCCTATCTCAATCCAATCAACACAAGAAGCAATAAAGAGTAAATCACATATGAGATGGATAAGGCGTCCCAATCACAAATACATACATAATCATGAGAGTTGACATAATAAAAAGATACATCAACTGAATATACCAAAGATACATAAATGTACAACTAGCCATGGTCCAGAATATACATCTACGTCATATGAAGACAGAGGGAATAAAACCCAGATACAAGGACTAATACATGTCCTTGGCTAAACACCACCAAATGAAATTACAACAATGGATTGGGAGATAAGGTAACCCACTCACCAATTCGTGTCGGTCCTCTGAGTACGAACCATCCGGAGAAGAAGAAGGTAGATCCTCGGAATGAACTATAGAACCTGGTCATGCAAAACCAGTGGGGTCAGACCCCAAATAGCAAGTACCACAAGAAAGGCTTGAGGTGAACGACAAAGACCAATAACAACACAACAACATAATGATAGAAATAAATAAATGTGGGTCGAGACTAGTACGATACCAATACACGTATCTCGAGAATAGAAATGACTGAATAGAAATACTAAACAATATAGCAATAGAGAAGAATAAGCCGATGAGCAACAAGGGACATAGGAACTATTCGAAGTCGGAGCCACAACCCTTAAACCAAACAAGGACAGGGGTTACAGATCTTTTCCCGAGCAAAACATAGCCTCTGGCCACTCACCGACACATATAGCATATAGAGTAACGCACAACTAAAAGTGCACGACCAATCATTGCCTACGGCTTGCTATCATTAACTAATTAGGGTTATCACAAACCTAATTACTAGAATGCAAGTTGAGGAACTTCACTAACACCTACGCTGCAGTAATTCGGATGGCTTTGGGGCGACGACGGTAAAAAGATAAAAAATACAAACAACCAATAATCTCTATCAATAGTAGATAAACAACATCTACTCAAACAAAACATATCAATAGTAGATAAACATCTGCTCAAAAACATATCAATAGTAGATAAACATCTACTCAATCAATAGAGGTCAGGGGCCCACGTCGGTCGGGGTTATCCCTGCCACTATGGGGGCCCATAGCGACCCGAGTGGCGGTAGCATGTAGTGTCCTCCCCTCCCAATGATCTACATGAGTTTACTAGTCAATTACCTATAAGATTCATTTTCAATTCTCAAGTCGTGGACATTCAAGATTCGTCCTATAATGACGAGTCATGGGCACAAGTCATTTGCGAGATATCTCTGGCAAATGTTCTCAATACACATTACGCATGATACAATGGACAATACTCACACTCGATTGTCTATTGCCAAGATGCAAATAGATTAGACATATAATAATTTAAATCCACGGTGTCAATAAAGAACATGCCTTCAATCTCAATCTAGAAGTCAATCAGAAAATCAGTACGGAAGTGCGCTACTATGAGCCACTATCTAGAATCTGGACATATTCGGTAATCATGAGTGCGCTATGACAGGCTAATATCAATCAATGTACGACTAGACAATAAATGTACTGGACAATAAAATATGGAAAGACATGGCAATACATATCATGACATGTGAGAACAAATCAATTGGAAAACATATCATGGCATGTCAGAAAATCAAATAGAAAACTATATCATGGTATATAAGAAGAAATCAATAAAGATAGTGCATGACATAAACAGTTTATGAACATATAATATGTCAAGTGTATATAGGGTGTACAATCATTCTCTAACTATACAAGATCATCTAATCATGTTAAGAGTTCATTACAATCGAAGAAGATATCAAAAACGGACAAAAACGGGCAAAAACGGACAAAAACAGACAAAAATAGCCTAACCGGATCATCCGGCGGATTACTGCGGATTACCGACGGATTTTTCGAAGTGTCACAACAAGTTCTTAGAGCAAGTTCGGATTTGCCGACGGATTTTTGCTGATTTTCGACGGATTTTTTGAACCATCACAGAAAGTTGATTTTTGAAAACTTAAAACTTGTTTCGGCCATAAAAACTTCGTTTTAAATCGGAATTCAAATTTTCAAAAGTCAAAATTGCATAAATAGAATTTACTACAACATAGAATCATCAGTTTTGACAAATTCAAAGTTTTGATAAATGAATACCTCAAAATACTCAAAAATTATATCTAAAAACTCAGATCTGCGATATACCACCAATCAAAACCAAAAGTGCTATATACTAAACATGTTAACAATTTAGAGAAGTATATTATAGAACAATAAAACTTTAGTTTCTATGGCAAACAAAAATAAAGTATGGTCATATCACTTTTGAGCAATATGTACTTGCCTAGGTTATAGCAACCAACCCTAATCTTTCATTCTACCACCAAGAGGGGTTCTGAAACCACACTCTAGGCCTCAAGGCCAAGCTTTCCTAAGCTTGAGGAAGTGGAAGGAGAGTGAAGAGGAAATGAAGAAGGAATGAAAAGAGAGAGGAGAGGGAAAGTGAGAGGGTATATATAGAAGGGATAAATTAATCGTGACCGTCGGATCGTGATCCATGTCACAATCTAAGTCAATCTTGGCCATCCAAAGAAAACCAAGTATCTATTAGATAAAAGGGTGCATCTACACTATTCATAAAAATATCTAAACACTATTCATCAAAATATCCAAAACACTATTCACAAAAATATCGGAAACACTATTCATGAAAATATCTAAAATCAAAAATATCTAAAATATAAAAAATCTGTCCGGGCGGTATACCATTGGTATACACCGGTACACCGTCCGTATGCCGGTCAAGAAAAAATCTACAATTTTGGAAAATATTTTAAAGCGTTCCGAAACTAAGAAAATATGAAATACAGTACAAAATACGTATCAGTATATAAATACTGATACTGTGAGACGAGTCTCACAACAAAACTTTGGAACGACAAAGTTATTTTCTCGCAATAGTGTAGTATCCAAAGATCTTTTGTGACTAAAATAATTAATTAGTCGTATTTGACTTTGGGCTAGAAGCCTAAGACAACGATGCTTGTGACAAATAAATTTGGTTGCGAAAAACTTTAGACAACTAATTTTGCATTTAGGCGACAAAAAACTATTAGTTGCCTAAAGTCATTGTCCTAGTAGTGAGATTAGAGACTTAATTTACTTGCGACACTTGAATTCGACTAGACTTGTCATGGATGTGACTGGTGTAGTATCAGTGGGTTGGGGAGGACATTTGTTATATGTTTGAGCTCCAAATATGCACGTCCCTTTACTTGTTGTACACAAGATACTTAGTAATGACTATTCTTGTGGGCTTTATCCATTACTTATTAGTCACAAATATCTCTCTATTTGTTAGTCGTTACCCCCTATAGCCTTGCAAACATTGTCATCAATTGCATATCACTAGTTAGTTCTGGTTTTGACCCTGGTTATTCATACATGGGATTTGTTACCTTTATGTCTCTTTATATTGTTGCTTTTATATGATCCATGTCCATGTATAATATATAATTTGGGTGGCATCTGACCTGGATACCTGTTCATTCCAAAAATGACATGATAGATCTTTGTATCTAAGTATGGAAGAGCAAGGATCTTCAACATTGCGAGGAGATAGACTGAAGTGGCCGCACCGAAGGATGCAAGTGCATTGATTCCTTGATGGTTATCACTCATCTTCTATGTTTCATTTCTATACTTTATTCTAATCTTGTAATCTAGTGATAAACTCATGTTATTAATGTTTATTGAGCTTATTCAGACATATGTATTATTGAGCGGATGACTTTGCTCTATTTGTTCATTATAATTTATTTTTGTGGATTGAGATATAGAACTGCTAGTCCAACCATAAGATATACTTGTTAGAACAACCGACCATAGATGTACATCGTATATGTATATTGTTGGGCTGAAGTCCACGGTATACGTAGTTGTCCAGGATCTCGTGGTCCAGACTCCCGCATTCTGGGAGTGGGACATGGCAAAAAGAGATTCAACCACTTCTATGAAAGATTCGTGCTCCAATAGGTTTTGCACTTCAAGATAGAAGAAGGCATCTGAACGAAGATCCATCAGTTCCGTCAGGTTGAGATTGTTACTGAGAGTTATCGGTGAGCAGTCATTGCTAGGTGAACAAGTCTTTACTAGGATTGGCATCTGACCTGGATACCCGTTCATTCCAAAAATGACATAATATATATTTGTATCTAAGTATGGGAGAGCATGGTATTGGAGTCCAGTCTGGATTTGGTAACAACATACTTGTGAAATCAAATCTTATTAAATATTTGATTTGATTTGATTTGGATGTCCATAATTGGTGTTGTGCTATTTTAGATATAATAGGATTCTTATTTTAGGAAATTCTATTACGATCTAAAATAGGATAATTGATGGGCTATTTTAGGTGTAATAGGATTCTTATTTGAGGGCTTAATAATTAAACATATATATTATGACCTAAAATATGATTTTCTCATCCTATATATATGGGGTGAGGGTGGAGGAACAAAGAATAAGCACACTGCACAAAAGTGGAGATTCGGGGTGCTTGTCCATAAAGAAATCTAAGAAAAAGTCCGTACTTTGCTTTTATTACTTCGCCATCCAAGACAGAAGGATGAAGAAGATCTAATTGAGGTGTCGTCAACTTCGGTTAGGGAGATTACTACAGGTTGGTGAGTGATCTCAATTGTAATCTTCTGTTTTCTTCTTGAGAGTGGTGAGGAATTTGAACCTATTAGGGCAAAGGGTTCGACGTAAGTTTTGTCAACCTTGTAATTTTATCTGAGTTATTAAAGGTTGGGATTTGTCCAAGTGACGTACGTCACTGCCATACACTTGTCTTCATCTTATGCTTGGTGTCTGTTAGACGAGGGTTGGTTTTGGTCAGGTAGGTTGGCAAACGCTTTTGCACGCGCCCAACAATTAGTATCAGAGCGAAGGTTCTGTTCGTTCTGGTCCCATACCCAAAAATTGGATCAAGCTTTGGAGGTTCTGGCAACCATGTCTACGGAGCAGATAAAAACTCGTATGATCACCCTCACAGGGGAAAACTGGGCGATTTGGAAGCCAAAGATGGAGGATCTACTCTGGTGCAAGGACTTGCAAGGTCTGTTGGAGGGCGACAACGCAAAGCCAACGGATAAAGCTACTAAAGACTGGAAATGACTGGATTCGGTATTTCACCACATGTCCATGGAGAGTTCGACAAAAGCATTATGGAAGCTGCATTCGTTGTACGAAAGGAAGACAGTTGGCAACAAGACATTTTTTATTCGCCAACTCGTCAACTCGAAGTACACGGAAGGTGTCCCAGTAGCACAACATCTAAACGAGGTTCATGATATCATCAATCAGCTGTCTGCGATGAAGATGGTGATTGATGATGAGCTTCAGGCCCTACTGCTCTTGAGTTCTCTGTCGGAAAGCTAAAAGACGTTGGTTGTGTCGGTGAGCAACTCTGCGCCTGATGAGTTATCATGATGGAGGCAGTCAAAAGTAGCTTGTTAAATGAGGAGGTCCGGCACAAGCAAGTGGAATCGTCGCAGAAGTTCGCTCTGGTTACTTCCTACGGGAAGGAAAGACACAAGTTATAGGCGAGGACATGGGGGAGTTTTTAGGATCTTGCAATTGTGGACCGCAAGAAAGGCTGCTATTACTGTGGCGAAAGGGGTCATATCAAGAGGAACTGCATGAAGCTCAAAGATAAGAAGGCCAAAGGCAAGGATGATCAGGAGGATCTCACAGCAACGAAAGATATCATTATCGCAGCGACCAACGCAGAGGAACCTTGTGGCATGTATCATGATGGCGTCTGGGTCATGGACACGGGGGTATCGTATCACGCCACTCTGCATAGGAGGATCTTTACGCCATATCGTGGCGTTAGGTTTGAACGTGTGAAGATGGACGACAAGGGGATGGCTGCAGTTGTAGGCATCGATGATGTGCACTTGACGACGAAGTTTGGTGAGAAACTCGTCCTCAGAGGTGTGCGACATGTATCGAGTTTGTGCTACAACTTGGTTTCGATAGAGAGGCTGGCAGATGATGGCTGTCACAGTCTATTTGGGAGCAAAAATTGGATGCTTGTGAAGGATTTCCAACAGCTGGCTCAGGGAAATTTGTGTTGTGGCATGTATAGGCTCAAGTCGCTGAGCTGTACAAGCAGGCCATAGACATCGAATGGAGGCTCGAGGGGTGTTCGACAGTAGGTGGATCGTCGAGAACTTGCTGAAGAGGTGCTTCTAGATGCTTTGAGGGTTACGGAGGATTCGGTTTGTAGAGACAAAGCGACGGATGGTGATGAGTCAAAGATTGAGGGTCAGTCTGTCAATCCCATAACAGCTGGTCGGTCTCCAAGTGGGAGTTGCTCTACGGATCGACCAGATTTGGTGACAGGTAGTTTGCTAAATCTTCACAGAACGACATCGATTTCAGCAGTTCGAAACCCGGGAGGAGATCAAGTTTTGCAGCAAACTCAATTTGAGACGGGAGCATCATCATTCACACAGTTCAAGGGGAGCTGTGGGTAATCTACGACATGCACAGTGCGTGATATTCTGCTCGAGGACGCATGTACATGTATGGGGGAGCTTCAAGTTTAGACACGAAGGTGGGCATGTTCAGGAGTTCGAATCTTGTGAGAACTGCACCGTCCGCTTGGTTGGACCAGCCTAGGGTGAAGAAGATCGTCGAAAAGTTAACCCTATCCGGTGGAAGACGGAAGTCAGGGACAAGTAGCCAAGACTTACGGTGAGGCTGATCGTCAACTTTGGTCTTGGTCGAGTCATTGATATCGACAGGATCCCAGTGGTGCAGGAGGTGATACGCATGGCAGCTAGCATCGACGTGACGGTCGAGGAGGTGGAGACAAAAGAAGATGCAAAGCAACTCGGAGGATCGAAGATCAGTGGCATAGAGGAGCAAGAATTCTGTCGTGGGACGACAGGCATGGAGTCCAGTTGAGGACCCATGGGATCAATACCCTGTCATCAGATTGGAGGAAGAGATTGTTGGAGTCCAGTCTGGATTTGGTAACAACGTACTTGTAGAATCCAAATCTTATTAAATAGTTGACTATTAGATTTGGATGTCCATAATTGGTGTTGTGCTATGTTAGATATAATAGGATTCTTATTTTAGGAAATTCTATTATGATCTAAAATATGATAATTGATGGGCTATTTTAGGTGTAATAGGATTATTATTTGAGGGCTTCATAATTAAGAAATCATATTATGACCTAAAATATGATTTTTTTTTTCATCCTATATATATGGGGGGAGGGTGGAGGTACAAAGAATAAGTACAAAGCACAAAAGTGGAGATTCGGGTGCTTGTTTACAAGAAAATCTAAGAGAAAGTTCGTACTTTGCTCTTACGACTTTGCCATCCAAGACAAAAGGAAGAAGAAGATCTAATCGAGGAGTCGTCAACTTTGATTAGGGTGATTGCTACGGGTTGGTAAGTGATCTCAATTGTAATATTCTATTTTTCTTCTTACGAGTGGTGAGAGGGTTGAACCTATTAGGGCAAAGGGTTCAACGTGAGTTTGTCAATCTTGTAATTTCATCTGAGTTATTAAAGGTTGAGATTTGTTCAGGTGACGTCGTACGTCACCGCCATATACTTGTCTTCATCTTGTGCTTGGTGTCCGTTAGACGGGGGATGGTTTTGGTCAGGTGGGTTGGCAAACGCTTTCGCACGTGCCCAACACATGGTTCTTCAACATTACGAGGAGACAGATTGAACTGTCCACACCGAAGAATGCAAGTGCACTCATTCCTTGATCGTTATCAATCATTTTCCATGTTTCATTTCTATACTTTATTCTAAACTTGTAATCTAGTGCTAAACTCATGTTCTTAATGTTTATTGAGCTTATTCATACATATGTATTATTGAGCGGACGACTTTGCTATATTTGTTCATTATAATTTACTTTTGTGGATTGAGATATAGAACTGCTAGTCCAACCATAAGATATACTTGTTAGAACACCCAACCATATACGTATATCGTATATGTACATCGTTAGGCTGAAGTCCACGGTATAGGTAGTTGGCCAGGATCACGTGGTTCGAACTCCCGCATTCTGGTAGTGGCCAATGGCAAAAATAGATCCAACCACTTCTATGAGAGATTCGTGCTCCAATAGGTTTTGCACTTCAAGATAGAAGAAGGCATCTGAGTGAAGATCCATCAGTTCCGTCAGGTTGAGATTGTCACTGAGAGTTGTCGGTGAGCAGTCATTGCTAGGTGAGCAGTTTTTGCCATCTATATTGTATACTTATTTGTATCTTCTTCTTGAGAAGTTGAAAGGGTCGACTCTTAGGGAGGGTCGGCCCTAGGGTAAGCCGGACAAGCCTTGCGGCTTGGGCAACTCCCCTCTGCTAGGGCAACCCCCCAGACAGCATGATCCAACCAAAGATCAGAGTCATAGATGACCATCAGGACCAGCTGACAATAAGGGTCAAACGACAACCAAAATTAGCTCCAGGATAGGGCAGCCCAACCCTCCGGGCTGGCCCTGCTCTTAGGACAATGGAGTTGATATATATTTGTATTTGCAATCTTTGATAAATAAAGTTTGAGACTTGTCCAGGCTGCCATAGCCACCACATATCATACGTTTGATCGATCATTGCTTGATTCCGGTAGCAAATATGATTCGTATTTTTGGTGTGGTATTAATGGTTGACGTCCTCTACTGCCCGTAGATCTCTAATCCCATCAGATGCTATATACCTATATCGACATCGATGCTGCTTAAACGTAACTCTAGCTATCTAAAACAGAATTCCATCCTTTTAAAGGCAGTTATAAAACTTTGTACTTGTTGGAATAATATAAATAGCTAACTGTCACGTCAACTCTGGCATAGAGAAACATGCATGTAATGCAGCGTACATAAAGTTTCGTGCGTATCGTCGGGCATCTCAAAAAAGAAAAAACTCTGGCATGGAGCAACCCATGTTCAGATCATGTAAACATTTTAAGATTTTTTTTTTAAAAAAGTTAAAAACCTATCATAACTCTAGAGTTTTGTCATGGTACCTTATACCAACATACCAACAGTACTTAATATAAAACCATAGCTCCATTTTGAAAACCCATCTTCCCATCTCATCCGAGATGGTAGACAAGAAAAAAAATATAGGAACAAGAAGAAGAAAGATTAGACCCATTATACGATATTATATATAGTCAAGATTCATCTTGCGCATATATAGATCACACTTTATTATTTATAATAGTATTATTTTCTTTTCAAATATCTGGTTGATTAGTTCCCTCCTTCGGATGCCATCTTGCTGATGAGAGCTAGAGCATTGCTCGAGTAGTAGGTGGTCCTCAGGACTCTACTATCGATCGTCCGCACCAGTGGGCTCTTCCAGCCATCAAGTCCCTCCCTACATGTCTCCTGATTAGTCAGCGCTGAGCTCACCCATGTCTCGACGTTGTTCATCCTAAGGCTGAAGTCGTTGCTACGACGCAGTTGCTGCAGTTCTGCAGACGCCTGGCGGAGCTGTCCCACTGCGTCCCCCAAGCACTCCACGCAGACGGAGAGTGCCTCCTTCGCCTTGCGGCCCTGCTTTTGAAATAAAATGATGTAATTTCAAAACTACAGCAAACGAGAATATCATTTTATTATTAGTTATTTTATGAGTTATTTAGTTTTAGGGTATCGTATAATATTAGAAATTTGAATTTAGATCTTCATATAGCCCAGAAGAGAGGGTTTGGATCTCGTCATAACGGTTGTCTTTGACTTAAAAAAACTAAATGCAAATTTTGAATATTATACGAAACCCTAATAAGAATATGTGATGGTTGGGTGACTTGGATAATTCAGTTTTGTAGGATGAAAGTTGTATGATTTGGGTTATTTAGTTTCTTCGTGATAATCGAGGATGTGACTTGTGATACGGTTATTTGCTTCTATTTCGATCTCAACAACCAAACAATCCTCCGGGACTTTTGAGTTGCAAGCATTCAACAATGTGATCGGGACGAGAGACATCTGACGATACACGAAGTCCATGAAGTCCTCTCCATCGAAACTGCCGTCATGAGAGTTATGTGACTGCTGGGATTGGGGTAGAAGTGAACAACAATATCACAAATCTCGTTCTCGATTGGTTATGACAAAACTAAATAACCCAAGTCACACAACTCTTAGGCAAAACTAAGACAAAACTAAATAACCTAAGTCATACAACTCCCATGCAAAATTAAATAATCCAAGTCACACAACCTTCACATATTTTTTTTTAGTGTTAGGATCTTCTATAATATACAAAATTTAAGTTTAGGTCTTCATTTTGGACGGCCAGTCCAAGTCAAACCGTTAAAGACAAGACCAAAATCATATTATGAACAATATAACTAAACTCAAATTTCTAATTCCATATGAGATCCTAAAACTAAATAAACTTTATTTTATTTAAACTATCTTTTCCCAATTCTTAGTGCTGTTATATACAATTACTGTGTGGCTAAATTGGGTTCGGGTGTTAAAAATAGAACCAAAAACATTTTTTTAGTTATGGATATGTAATACAAATATGAAGGTAATAATAAGTTTAATAATATTAATATAAGTGTGACATCAATATAGTAGCTAATATTAGTAAATAGTTTACTTAAATAGATGTATCGGACAATAGTGCAGCACAAATATTTTTGCTAGGTTTAGATTTATTTCTTCAGGGTTACTTGTTTTTGAAGCAGGCATGAAAAATTAAACAACTATGCTGCATAGACCGCGGTCCTGGCCTGCAGCCACGCGTCGGCCTCCGGTTGGAGGAAATTCCGAATTTTATGGACGTAGACCCCGTGTAGTACATGAGGGGCGAATGGTGGGTGGACACGTCGGCGTGGGCACAGCCGCGATCCACCCCCGGCGGGCCATTTAGCATTTTTGAAAATTAAATACCCGCTGCAATACATGAGTTTTGGAAACAACGTAAAGACCTTTGCATTTGCCTGCTTCGCATCACTCCTCAACTTCTCGACGTAGCGCCACGCCCGCTCCGTCTCCACCAGGGTGGCCGACACCGCTGCCCTGGTCCACCACTGCGTGCTCTGTGGCGCCGAGGGGTAGTGCGAGAACGGGGCCAGGGAGCGGATGCAGAGGGAGCGGTGGAGGGTGATGCTGCACACATCGCCGATGGATTCACGGCGGTCCTGACGACGATGGCTGTGTGACGCGGAGGGGACAACGAAGACGAGGGAGGAGACCGCGACCGAGAGGAGGAAGAGGGTCGAGCTCGGCATTGCCATTTTTTTTTTTTTTACGTTGCTTGGTTCTTGTAGTAGTTTAGGAAGGAGGAGGGGGGTTTTGTGAGGGGTTTTATAGGAGTTGGGTGCACTTGTACTGGTGGGGGAGGGTTGTGTTGGTTTAGCTTTTTTTACTGGTGTGGCGAGAAAGTGGCGTGTGTAATTAAGAGAGATGGTCATGCTTCTCGTGAGGACCAGCCCGGCCGTCTCGCTCATTGACCTATGGGTCGAGAACTAAAAAGATTAGGACGATGCTATGTCAACTGCGGGATCGGCCGGAGGTTTTAGTCTGTCACGTGCCACAATTTTATTGGCAGATCAACTGGTGGCAGACCCAAATAAATAGGAGAGGAGGGAATGGAGTTGTGCTGCATGGCGATGGACCAAAACCGCGGGCCAATCCTCCGGTTACCTAGTTTACATGTGTCTGCAAAATGTGGCCTAGGTACAAACCCTTCAATGATTTGTGTCTAACATAATAAAATTTTGGGACTAATTCTGAATCATGCGGATTTAGATGAGAAAACTGAAAAAGAAGGATAAGTATGATTTTCATTCTTAATTAAATACCTTTAGAATACAAGGGATAAGACCTTGAAGAGGGAATTTGAGTGATTGAGAGGCTACAAGTAAAAATAGCAGCTCGCGGTCGAATAATAAACAAAAAAATTTAGGTCTTAGATATTTTAAAAAAATCAGAACTTCTAGAAAGATGGGAGGTTTCATGAGACTTCAAGAAGACTCCACTATACCCTGAAGAATTCCAAAAATTCTAGCTAAACCCTTGTCTAGTGAGGATTATGTAGAACAATCTCGATGGGGGCGAAACATACTGTGTGTTACATCGGAATAGGGGATATTGGGGAGGAGGAGGTCGCCAAGGAGCTCAGGAATGGGAGTCGAAGAGGAGGAGGTCATTGTGGGGCTCGCAAGAGGTTTAGGGATTTGGGGAAGGAGGAATTCAATGATCCCAATTTGACTATGATAGATGACATGGATAACGAATAGCGACAAACCATCTGTCGTTCATACTGAAGTAAATGACTAAAAGTTTGTCGTCATTCTGTTGCCATGTTTCTCGGGGATTACCTGCATAACATAGCAACACAACGGATTATGCGGCCTAATCAATGACTGATAGTATCTTCAAATAAGACTCGTCAATGATTGGTCGTATATTTTCTATGGATAGTATCTTGCAACGATGGATAGTATTACGTCGCAGTCCCAAAATACGCATGACTAGGGTACGTGGCAATGGCCAGCTACCTATCAAGTGGATTCCAGCCCAACTCTAATACGTATACGTTGTCCAAGATTGGTGTAACTGTCTCTATATCATAACATCTCTAAAACCTAATCCATAAAATATAAGTATAAATAATAGACAATATGAGTACTAGTCTGCATTCCAATATACATACTTTCCCGAGATAGACTCGAAGAAAAAAAAATAAGAGTCTACAAATATTAAGCTATCAAGCAGATATAATGAAATACAGACTACCGAAGAATAAATACCGGTAAAGAAAATATAATCATCCATAATCCATCAAGAAAACCCTGCAAACCGACTCAACCAAACTAGGTTGTCACGCCCCAGAACCAGAATACCGAAGAGCGGGGGCAGACATAGCCAGCTACGCAATCCCAAAGTACAATAATACTCTGAAATCACGTATAAGCTGTCAAGACATGGGGGTTACTCTACAAGCCATCAGTCAATCCTATGGTTTATCTCAATCACAGGCAATTATACAAGGGCAAAGAGTACGATCATCATACATACAATAGTAAGGCGTCCCGAACCATATATACATGAATGATCATGAAGCCAGTACCACAGAACTGATGACTAGCTAAAGTATTAGTCGTACATGATAAGGACTAGCTATAGTCTAGAATACACATATCATGTTTTTGTCCGTAGGCTACAATATCAAGGAAAATACAAAAACATGAGCTAAACACGTGCTAGGGGCTAAACGTTACAAGAAGAGAATTTACATATTAGTGGGAGAATGAAGAAGAACCCACTGAGGCACCCTGGTGCTCCGGCTGGTCACCATCGAGTGGATGGTGCGGTAGATTCTTCGGGCTCTTCTATCAGAACCTGGCCATGCAAAACCAGTGGGGTCAGACCCCAAATAGCAAGTACCACAAAGGAGGCCGAACTACGAACTTAAAATCAGCAATCATTAGTAAACAAAGCAAGCAATAAGTAAGGGAGGATCGAGATTTGTGCAGTACCAATGCACTTATCCCGAACATAGGAAGACAGTAAGTAAATCATTATTTGACATAAAGTAAACTGGAGAACATGTTAAATAAATAGAACTGGAAAGATGATATACGATGAGATAACCATGGGACTATTCAGATAACCAGGTTACAACCCGTAAACCAAACAATGACCGGGGTTGTAACCCTTCGTCTGAACGGAACTTGGTTTCTCCCACCATTTATCGGCAAGATAAAATAAGAACTCAGGACATGTAACAATCATGTACAAGATCAAGACAAGACTAGACAGATTGAACTCCATCCAACATTTACGGCCAAACAATAAGTACGGCTTGATACTTTAACTAACTAGGGTTATCACAGGCCTAGTTACTAACAATATGGAATGAGATGTTCCTCCAGCCACAAGCCCTGCAGCCAATTCAGGTTATCCAGGCGACTTGGGTTCATTAAGCAGTTATCAATAATTATGTGCCCCACACGACGGTGGGCTGGAAATGTGCCCTACTCGACGGCAGGCTACAAGTCCAAACAATTGTGGCCGGGATAACGGGATCGCCTATAACTGGGGAAATCTCTCATGACTACTGGATTATTCTAGATATTAGCCTTAGTAATTTTAGTGGGTACCCCTGACCGTGGTACTCAGGGGTCTCTGTCCTAGACATGATGCAAGACAAGACGGGTTCATTTGTACAAGCACAATCGTCCACGGTGTCCAGGCCATTCAATCTTATCGTGTCAAGCTAGCCGTCGCAACAACATTTCGAGAAATATTATGTCATATCAAGAGTGCACCACGGCGGGCCACTATCAAGAATTATCATGTCAAGTTATTATGTCCAGTTCATCATGTCAAGTTCATTTCAAGAGTGCACCACTACGGGTCATTGTCGTGTCATGCCATTTATCAAGGAAGGAAGAAACTTGCACAATTAAATAATAATATATATATATATATATATATATTTTTGAAGCCAAGGAGAAACTCTACAACTTTCATGTTGGGAGTGGAAAGAAATTTCGGACCACAATTCACGCAAATAAGACATTTAAACAATCAAAGTGGGACCCATGCAGTCCAAAAGTGGGAAAAGAAACATGCGGTCAAAGAGAGTGGGAGGCCACCCATGCGGCTCCGAAATTATTTAAATGAAATCAGTCAAACATTTAAGGCCAGCAAGCCATATGCGACTAGCATACAATTGTGCACGCGGCCAAGAGTGGGAGGGACCCCATGCGGCCAGGAAACAATAAATAGGCCATAAAATCAAATAAGATAAAAGACAGTGGGACCCTCATTAAATGCAAACTCCCACTTCAGCAAGCAAGTCAACTAAAGGAAGCTATGTGGGACCCTCCCACAATTAATGCAATAAGAAAAGGTTCACGTGAACCATTTAAATATTGGTTCACGTGGCCAAGCAATGATGACATAAAATATATATATATATATATATATATATATATATATATATATATATATATAATATCCTGCAAGTACAGACAACTCAATAAAAGCCATGCGATCCAATATTAAATTCAAAGTCCAACAGTACAATGGCCATGCTGCCAGCAAGTGGGAAGAGGCCATGCGGCCAACAAACATTTGATTGGTCAACAAATAATTCCATGCGGCTCAGTAATTAATTGAAGGTCATGCGGCTCCGAAATAAATGCAAGGCAGCAACTTTATGCTTTATGCGGCCAGCAACTATTGTTGCATGCGGCCAGGAAGAATTTCATGCGGCCAGCAAGTCACCTGACCATATGCGGCTAGCAAATTAAATGTCATATGGCCAAACAATGAAATGATGGCTGCCAGTCAAAGAGTGGCTCACGTGGCCAGAATATTAGACAGTGGGAGAAGGGAGTCTATACGGCTCAAGGCAAAAGCTAATGCATTAAATGCATGCAAAATGCTAACTTTGATTCTAAAATGCAATGAATTCAAGTACATGCGGCTCATTCTACCAAAGCCTATGCGGCTCATTCATGATAAATGTAAAAATGCAAGTATGCATTTAATGTAAACAAAGCCACATGCGGCTCACATTGTTACTATGCAAATATTAATGCAAGCTAATAAGTTACATGCGGTCAACTGGAATAATTCCATATGCGGCCAACACAAAATGCCCATACGTGCATGCGGCTCCAAAATGCCAGCAAGTTCGCATGTAAGCCAAAATGCAAATGATGGCTTCCCACAGAGGAGATGTCCATGGGTAAAATACCATGGCTTCTCCACACCACCAAACTTCAATCCGGAGTCCAAATTTGGACTTCCATAGGTCAAAATAGGGTAGAACGAAATTTTCTACAACATGGAACTATCAGTTAACAAAATAAGAAAGTTAAACAGATCAAAACCCCATGAAAACCGAAAATACCACAAACTAGATCTACAACAATCCACCCGGTAAAGCCGAAAACTCCAAGTTCTAAACATGCTTAGAATGTAACAAGGAAGAAAATGGAACAAACGAAATAAAAATCGTCCAACATTCGGCAAGGTGTACTTGCCTTGGGCTGGAGAAGGAAGATGAAGATGGGAATAAAAATAATGGAGGAGAGAGAGTGGTAGGTGGCTTATATAACAAGCTCAAGTGATCTCCACCATTCATCCCTCTCCACTAAATCTAAGCCATACACCTCATCTCATAAGAAACCAAACTAAACCAAACCAAGTCAAAGTGGAACCGAACCAAATAAAAACCAAATCCCATTAAACCAAGTCCAAGTCAAAACCAAGTCATGAAAATCCAACACTTCAAAAATTTTTAAAATATCACGCAAATCAATAAATTCGAAATACGGCTCAAATAAACACGTATCCGTATAGAATACCGATACAGTGAGACGGGTCTCACAACTCTCCACACCTTAGAAAAATTCTGTCCTCGGAATTTCCTGAGGCTAGTCGAGCAAAACAAAATCTCCAGGAAACTCAACAATCTCAATAAATCAAGCATGGCATATAAGTAAGGTAGAACAATCAGTAATGTAAATAAATGCGTAAGCGGTAATTAAATGCATAAGAACAAATACAATCGTGATCAAGAAGGGCTGGAGGCATATGGATCAATATGTCTTCTGAGACAGTTGTGTAGAAACCAACGTCCTCGCTGGCCTAAACTGACTCCCAAAAATGGATAAAAGTCAAGCCTCAAGGTAAGCCGGTACCAATGACTTAGTTCAAGACATGACTCTACCCAGGACGTGTCATCGTAGTTGAAACAGATACATGAACTTTATCACCTGTCTCAAGATACGAAGACAGAAGCGACTGGCTGATCGGGATGGACTAACATCTCTGCCCACATGCTGAGACTGATCCCCCATAACTGGCCTAGCTGAAGAATGCTGAGCTGCCCTCGACAAAACACAAACAAGATAATCAGAAGGATCAAGAACAGTGCCCTTGAAAGTTGAAGGACGCAAGATCAAATCATGGGAACATGAATGATCAACGATCAAAATAGATATCAAGTCAAGGATCAGAGGTAGAGAATAATCCGAAGGAGATTAATAAGGATAATCGTGATTGAGATATCTAACATGGTAACCCCCATAAATCTGAAAATTGAGACCTGCATGGGCCACCACAAAAACCATGTCACGCCCCAGAACCAGAATACCGAAGAGCGGGGGCAGACATAGCCAGCTACGCAATCCCAAAGTACGTTAATACTCTGAAATCACGTATAATCTGTCAAGACATGGGGGTTACTCTACAAGCCATCAGTCAATCTTATGGTTTAACAGTACTAGGTATCTCAATCACAGGCAATTATACAAGGGCAAAGAGTACGATCATCATACATACAATAGTAAGGCGTCCCGAACCATATATACATGAATGATCATGAAGCCAGTACCACAGAACTGATGACTAGCTAAAGTATTAGTCGTACATGATAAGGACTAGCTATAGTCTAGAATACACATATCATGTTTTTGTCCGTAGGCTACAATATCAAGGAAAATACCAAAACACGAGCTAAACACGTGCTCGGGGCTAAACGTTACAAGAAGAGAATTTACATATTAGTGGGAGAATGAAGAAGAACCCACTGAGGCACCCTGGTGCTCCGGCTGGTCACCGTCGAGTGGATGGTGCGGTAGATTCTTCGGGCTCTTCTATCAGAACCTGGCCATGCAAAACCAGTGGAGTCAGACCCCAAATAGCAAGTACCACAAAGGAGGCCGAACTATGAACTTAAAACCAACAATCATTAGTAAACAAAGCAAGCAATAAGTAAGGAAGGAACGAGATTTGTGCAGTACCAATGCACTTATCCCGAACATAGGGAGACAGTAATTAAATCATCATTTGACATAAAGTAAACTGGAGAACATGTTAAATAAATAGAACTGGGAAGGTGATATACAATGAGATAACCATGGGACTATTCAGATAACCAGGTTACAACCCGTAAACCAAACAAGGACCGGGGTTGTAACCCTTCGTCTGAACGGAACTTGGTTTCTTCTATTATTTATCGGCAAGATAAAATAAGAACTCAGGACATGTAACAATCATGTACAAGATCAAGACAAGACTAGACAGATTGAACTCCATCCAACATTCACGGCCAAGCAATAAGTACGGCTTGATACTTTAACTAACTAGGGTTATCACAGGCCTAGTTACTAACAATATGCAATGAGATGTTCCTCCAGCCACAAGCCCTGCAGCCAATCCAGGTTATCCAGGCAACTTGGGTTCATTAAGCAGTTATCAATAATTATGTGCCCCACACGACGGTGGGCTGGAAATGTGCCCTACTCGACGGCAGGCTACCAGTCCAAACAATTGTGGCCGGGATAACGGGATCGTCTGTAACTGGAGAAATCTCTCATGACTACTGGATTATTCTAGATATTAGCCTTAGTAATTTTAGTGGGTACCCCGGACCGTGGTACTCAGGGGTCCCTGTCCTAGACATGATGCAAGACAAGACGGGTTCATTTGTATAAGCACAATCGTCAACGGTGTCCCGGCCATTCAATCTTATCGTGTCAAGCTAGCCGTCGCAACAGCATTTCGAGAAATATTATGTCATATCAAGAGTGCGCCACGGCGGGCCACTATCAAGAATTATCATGTCAAGTTATCATGTCCAGTTCATCATGTCAAGTTCATTTTAAGAGTGCACCACTACGGGTCATTGTCGTGTCATGCCATTTATCAAGGAAGGAAGAAACTTGCACAATTAAATAATAATATATATATATAATATATATATTTTTGAAGCCAAGGAGAAACTCTACAACTTTCATGTTGGGAGTGGGAAGAAATTTCGGACCACAATTCACGCAAATAAGACATTTAAACAATCAAAGTGGGACCCATGCGGTCCAAAAGTGGAAAAACAAACATGCGGTCAAAGAGAGTGGGAGGCCACCCAAGCGGCTCCGAAATTATTTAAATAAAATCAGTCAAACATTTAAGGCCAGCAAGCCATATGCGGCTAGCATACAATTGTGCACGCGGCCAAGAGTGGAAGGAACCCCATGCGGCCAGGAAACAATAAATAGGCCATAAAATCAAATAAGACAAAAGACAGTGGGACCCTCATTAAATGCAAACTCCCACTTCAGCAAGCAAGTCAACTAAAGGAAGCTATGTGGGACCCCCCACAATTAATGCAATAAGAAAAGGTTCACGTGAACCATTTAAATATTGGTTCACGTGGCCAAGCAATGATGACATATATATATATATATAAATATATCCTGCAAGTACAGGCAGCTCAATAAAAGCCATGCGATCCAATATTAAATTCAAAGTCCAACAGTACAATGGCCATGCTGCCAGCAAGTGGGAAGAGGTCATGCGGCCAACAAACATTTGATTGGTTAACAAATAATTTCATGCGGCTCAGTAATTAATTGATGGTCATGCGGCTCCGAAATAAATGCAAGGCAGCAACTTTACGCTTTATGCGGCCAGCAACTATTGTTGTATGCGGCCAGGAAGAATTTCATGCGGCCAGCAAGTCACCTGACCATATGCGGCTAGCAAATTAAATGTCATATGGCCAAACAATGAAATGATGGCTGCCAGTCAAAGAGTGGCTCACGTGGCCAGAATATTAGACAGTGGGAGAAGGGAGTCTATACGGCTCAAGGCAAAAGCTAATGCATTAAATGCATGCAAAATGCTAACTTTGATTCCAAAATGCAATGAATTTAAGTACATGCGGCTCATTCTACCAAAGCCTATGCGGCTCATTCATGATAAATGTAAAAATGCAAGTATGCATTTAATGTAAACAAAGCCACATACGGCTCACATTGTTACTATGCAAATATTAATGCAAGCTAATAAGTTACATGCGGTCAACTGAAATAATTCCATATGCGGCCAACACAAAATGCCCATACGTGCATGCGGCTCCAAAATGCCAGCAAGTTCGCATGTAAGCCAAAATGCAAATGATGGCTTCCCACAGAGGAGATGTCCATGGGGAAAATGCCATGGCTTCTCCATACCACCAAACTTCAATCCAGAGTCCAAATTTGGACTTCCATAGGTCAAAATAGGGTAGAACGAAATTCTCTACAACATGGAACTATCAGTTAACAAAATAAGCAAGTTAAATAGATCAAAACCCCATGAAAACCGAAAATACCATAAGCTAGATCTACAACAATCCACCCGGTAAAGCCGAAAACTCCAAGTTCTAAACATGCTTAGAATGTAACAAGGAAGAGAATGGAACAAACGAAATAAAAATCGTCCAACATTCGGCAAGGTGTACTTGCCTTGGGCTGGAGAAGGAAGATGAAGATGGTAATGAAAATAATGGAGGAGAGAGAGTGGTAGGTGGCTTATATAACAAGCTCAAGTGATCTCCACCATTCATCCCTCTCCACTAAATCTAAGCCATACACCTCATCTCATGAGAAACCAAACTAAACCAAACCAAGTCAAAGTGAAACCGAACCAAATAAAAACCAAATCCCATTAAACCAAGTCCAAGTCAAAACCAAGTCATGAAAATCCAACACTTCGGAAAATTTTAAAATATCACGCAAATCGATAAATACGAAATACGGCTGAAATAAACACGTATCCGTATAGAATACCGATACAGTGAGACGGGTCTCACATAGGTCCTCACAGGGACTTTCAAGATACAAACAACATGCTATATAAACTAAAGTAGATAAATAAATATGCAAAGGGTTATTAGAACCTCTTAAGTACATATTTATAGGACAAAGTTCGCACGCATAGACATGTTTAGGCTGAATAGTATCTCCACGTAGCTCGAAGCTAGTGGTATACATATACTGTCAACCAGTATTCTATAAACTTCCATAACAATCGACGATTGTCAGAGAGTATCTGTAAATAAGGGGTCATCACTCCCATAGTTCCTTTGGACACTATGGTTCACCAATTTAGGTAGTCCATACGTTTAGTGACTATCCTTCCCCTCAATCTCCACACTGATCAAGTCGTTTACAGAACATGACCAGCTTGTAATTACTTGTCTCTAATGCACAAAGCATTTGTGTTTCTAGTCGTTACACATCCCGTACGTATTGATGATCAGTCAGATACAATGACCCGTGTCCTATCATGAAAATTATATATATATATATATATATATATATATATATATATATATATATATATATATATATCGTGTCATGTGAGTATCAAGGCCAAAGGAGATATGAATCTCTCCCCCAGTCATAAGATATTATACTAAAAAAATGCCGACATGCATAAAATAAATAAAAGACACAAAAATCGACGAACTCTGTCGATTGCACCCAAGTGTAACTTGGACCCACAGTGTAATATATTAGCAATCATAAGCTGGTGCATAAACATAAATAAAAATAGTGAATATAGCAAGGTATACTTGTCTGTGGTTTGAAAAAAGTTTGGACGATGTTCCAACTGTGAACTCCTTAGATAAACATTACCCAATTTTTTCTTAATTTTTGCGTACATTTAAACTGATATTTATTGCATAGTAAAATAATATGTTTATAGGGAATTGGAGTTGGTACGAGAAAGTATTCTCTAATTCATGAAGAAGTTGATACGAGAAAGTATTCTCTAATTCATGAAGAAGTTGATATGAGAAAATATTACCCAGTTTTTCCTCGCGTCTCAACTGCCATGAAGAACTTGATACGAGAAAGTATTCTCTAATTCAAAGAATTTGAATTAAGAACTCCGAGTCTGTTGTCCCAACTATAAATTACATTAGAACCCTCTTCTGTGAGAAAGCCCAAACTAAGGCCCAATACAGGATTCTAAACTCAAGAATTCCAAAGAAAAATTTAAATATACAAAATATTAAAAAAACTTTAAAATATTTAATTTCTGAATCAATTAGCTTATTTAATCAATCTCATATAGAAAAACTTCTAAAATTCAAAAATGAGGAAGAGTGGGATTACAAATCTTCTCCCCTCAAAAGAATTTCGTTCCCAAAATTTCAAGGGATAACAATCATATTAAAAAAATGATTCTCACCAAGTATAAAGTATTTATTGAAATGGAAATCTTATGAACACAAAAGTACAATCAATTAAATAAACTGGGGTAGCGATCCCGCATCTCGTCCTCGCGCTCCCATGTGGACTCTCCTGGAGAGTGATGTCTCCACATGACTCGAACAAGCGGTATAGTCTGATTTTGCAATTGCTTCTACCTCCGATCTAGGATCTCCACCGGCTGCTCCTCGTAGGTCAAGCTCGGACCCACCTCTAGCTCTGAGTAGTCCATCATATGACTCGGATATGGAATGTAGCGGTGAAGCTGGGACACGTAAAAAATGGCGTGTACTCCCTCCAAGCTAGCAGGAAGCGCTAGTCGATGCACCACTTCGCCAATCCGTGTCGTCACATCGAAGGGCCCGATGTATCTGGTGCTAAGCTTCCCTCCTCTTCCAAATCGAATGATGCCTCTGGTCGGCGAGATCTTCAGGAACACTCTATGTCCAACTACAAACTCCAGTGGCCGTCTGCTGTTGTCTGTCCAGTGCTTCTGTCAAACCTGTACAACTCTGAGACGCTATCTGATCAGTCTGACCTTCTCGGCTGAATCTACCACCATCTCTGGCCCAAGCAAAGTCCTCTCGTCAACGTCGTCCCAAGATAAAGGTGTGCAACATCTCCGTCCATATAGTGCCTCGAACGGTGTCATCTCGTTGCTAGCCTAATAACTGTTATTATAGGCAAACTCTACAAGTTGTAAGTGATCCTCCTATGAACCGTCGAAGTCAAGTATACAAATCCGCAGCATGTCCTCCAATGTCTGAATGGTCCTCTCGGACTGCCCGTCTGTCTGTAGATGGTAAGCGGTGCTGAACTTCAACTGTGAACCCAAGCTCAGCTGTAGACTCCTCCAGAAGTGTGATGTAAAACGACTACTCCTGTCTAAAACGATACTCACTAGTACTCCGCGAATTTGCACAATCTGACGCATGTAGAGGTCTACAAGCTTCTCGATCGACAGCCCTACCTTGAACGGAATGAAATGAGCTGATTTCGTCAATCTGTCCACGATAAGTTAGACTAGGGTTGACTTAAGTTAGACTAGGGTCTCACCATGCTAACCAAGTCACCATAGCTAGAGTCAACATGTAGGTTAGCCTACAAAGTCTCAACTAGTCAAAGTCAAAAATAACAATCACCACTCCAGTAATTAATTAAATAATTCCAATAAGTCAAAATGACCAAAGTACCCCTAGACTAAAAATGATAATTAAATATCCCCAATCACATGGTCAGGCTCTAGGTCAGACAGTCTCTTGGGTTTCAAAAGCAACACATCAAAATCACAAGTCATGACTTAAAAAAGTTTTAAATTGATTAAAAATCACTAAGAATTATAATGTGATATAAATATCAATAAATAATAATTATAATTAAAAAAGTTCAAAAATTGATCTTATTTAGAAAATTGGGTGTTACAAGTCTACCCCCCTTAAAAAATTTTGTCCTCAAAATTAAGATGGTCGTACTCCTTCTAGGTTTAACCCCCAACAATCAAGGTTAAGAAAACTATATCTAAAACATGCAAATTATGGTCCTACTGGTCATGATATCATGGTCTTGATCAGGGTCACTATAGTATCTATCACAGCATAAAACATCCTGACAGGTACTAATGGAATCACACAACAAGATGGAAAGAAGAACAGGAAAGACAGACCTGCTAACCCGTCACCCGTAGCGTCGGTCTACTCGACTGTCAGCACAAAAGCCCTGCCCTTCTGGAGTATATCCCTCTGATGGTGCAGGGCACGGTACTGCGCTATAGGTGGCCTAGCTCCCTCTATCTAATCCATGACACTCACCACATTGATATTCCACTCAATTATACTAGGACACCATCTATATGGTATCTATTCTGTAATCTGATAATCATACCCGTCTATCCAGAACCACGTTACCAGAATCCTCGTCACGCCAGTAAGTATGGCTGCGATAATCCATAGAGTCCGCAACTAATGTACATACGTCTAGAATTATGGTATTTAAAATTTTCGTATTGCCGCTAGCTTGACTGCGAAAACTTTAAATTTTCATACCCGAGAAATACATCCAAAATCAGACTCTATCTCATCGCCAAACCAGCTAATTTGGCAGTAGAAGACTCTAGATTCTATGACTGAGACAACATAGCCCATAATGTTATCTTGGTAGAAAATCAAGTCAATAATGAATACCAAGAATCAAATTCAATGATGAATAAGGAAGATAGACATATATTGTCAGAATCGAATTTCGAGATAGTTTATAATGAGATTCTCAAGGTTCATCCCAAGAATCTTCTCAAGTAGTCCTAACTGTGATTGATTACTCTCTCAACTAAAGCCTATTCCTTAGTTCCTATTGCAGGCTCGCAGCAGTACAACTAAGTCGCCGTACTACCACGATATCGCACTAATGCGACTCTCGACCTGCATGGGCCACCACAAAAAATGTGTCACGACCCACACCCACTGTGAGGGTATGAGTACGTGACAGTGCCCAGCCTACGCCGTAGTGTCGACGGTAGAACGCTGTTCTAGGTCACTATCTAAATAACAATTCACGCAATTATATAATGTACTTGTCAAAATCTTAACTCCGAATGGAGGACAAGTATAGATATAATGAAGTCTCAATCACAGTCTAAGCACGATATGATAACACAGAAGTTTATAGCTAAGACTAAATAATAACAACAAACCAACTACTAAATAATAATAATCTCAAAACAATCTCAAAATAAAATATATCTCAACTTATTTACAATTCAAGTTCTAAAACATGAAACTAAACCAAGTCAACTAGGTAGTCTCCCGATCACTCTGAGTGTCGAGATTCCAGTCAGTGATCAAAGATTCCAGGGTGAGTCCAGACTATATTCTAATAGTGTATTTTAAAATACCGAGATCGACATGTAAACGGCTATAGGTAATCTGGCACATCACACACTCGGCCGGGTGTGAGATGGCTATCATTCCAGTTTGATTCTAGCATGTGGGGTGATTCCAAAATTGGGGTATGTCTACATGTCTTACTCAAGTATTTCTCCTTCCAGCAAGTACAAGTGAATCCAGAATACGATACGAGAATCGAGATGTGTCCAGCCAAACATGATGATACTAGCAATGATTTTAGAATGATTCCAATAATAGAGGCCAGACAATATGGTATGTGTGTCACATACATGAATCCAGAAATATCCATACGTGTTGTAACAGAGAATCGCATACAACTAACTAGAACTAAAGTATAGTAATTGACAAATAAATGAGAGAACTATCAGAGAATGTACTCGCCTGCTACTCTGAAAAGAGTAGTATAATATCAGATGTCTGTACCGGAGTCACAATATCCTAAACAGAGTAATATGGGTTATAATATGTTCAATATAAGGAAAATGAAAGCTACAATACAAACTACATGATTTCTAGGTCAAACTAGGTGAAAGTCAAACTTTGGTCAACCTTAGTCAATTACACTAGTCAACTAGGTCGATCCTAGTCCAGTCAAGTCTCACTAGGCCTAACCAAGCCTAGGCTAGCAAACACACACCATCACAAGTCATAGAGAACACATATTACATGTATATACATGCTTACACTACATTCATATATTTGAACTTGTATTCATTCAATCATAGGCATATTTACATAGTTGCTTGCATTTCTACATTCATTCATTCATTCATTCATTCATTTCTTAACATATATGCATTACATTTGATTATTAGTTCATGGCATTTATGCATACATATATATCCATCACATATGTTATCTAAACATGCATAATACATTCGTCCATTCTATTCTTTATACATATGCATTACATGATTACATGTCATTACCTACATTAATGCTTACCTATACATTACATTTCATATGTTATCCAAACATTGCATTTATAACTTGCATATATATACCACTTATTATCTTATACTATCACATGCATTGTACAATACATTACATTTCATATCATTGTCTACATACATGCATTCCTACATACTAGCATATATATACATGGCATATATTTCATAACCTCATACCTGCCTACACACACACACACACACACACACACACACACACACACACACACACACACACATATATATATATATATATATATATATATATATATATATATATATATGGATATAGGAAAACATGAAGCAAGGGGGAGGAGTTATGGTAGTGTATGAATGTGTGAGTGATATGTGTCAATGTAGCTCATGCTTGTGTGTGTGAACATTTGTGTTATTGACAGTAGGCACTAGGGTGTTTCATGTGTGTGTAGTGAATGAAAACAGTGTACAATCACAGCCATGTGTTCTCAGATTTTAGGAGAGAAGTGTGTGCAATAAACTCAATTTTTCATGTGTGAGGGTGTGTGTAGAGTAATGTGTGTGTGGACTTGTTTTCAGATTTAACAGTGTGTGTATAGATAGGTGAGTGAGTGTAGGAAACCAACATAGGTTCTAGGAAGACAGTGTAATGAACATATGAATCAATGTGTGCAAATATGCTAACCAAATCCTATATTAGCTAGCCTATAACTCTAACACAAAATTCATAAGTATCACTTATATACTTAATGACACTAACCCTTATCCCAAGCTACCTTACCTCTATTGTACATAATATAAGAGTATACATCCCTCACATCATATATATATATGTACTATATACACAGGTCTACAATTCACCAAAAGGACAAAGACCCAAGGCAAGCCCTCAACTTAAACGCTAGCAATATGATGGAAGATTGAATTAATAAATGAATGGTACTCGAGCCTACACTAATGCAATGTTAACTGAATGTGGTGGAAACTGGACATATCCTAGATGGCTAAGTTATATGGCCCAGGGACTGAATATCACAAAAGGTTCAAAGTATGAACATAGATGTCTAAGATCTGAAACAAGAATGTCCAGGATCTGAACATATGATGCAGGGGATCCCATTTAGAACTGAACATATAGATGTTCAAATATTGAACATTGATGTTCAAGGGACAGAACAAAAGAGAATATGAAGACTGAACAAAAAGGAAATTTGGTCTGTCTATGTAGGTACTGAACCAAAGCTAACATAGGACTGTAACTCCATTACTCGGGCATGTACATACATGTAGACATTATAAGTTAAAATTTAAATCAATTTTATTAACATTTAATTACATCTCAGGAAACTTATTCAAATATCAAATTAAAACTCAAAAATGGGAAAATATAAGAAAATAATGTAACAGTTCAAATCGAACCCAATTCAAATCACAGATACCTAAATCAAATGTGCAGAGTGTCTATCAGGTAGGTGTCCATCCTAGGTGTGTCCACGTGTCCAAAAGTCTCATGCAAATAGTGTCAAAATCTCAGAAATAGCAAGTATCAGTGGAACAGTGCACAAGCAGTGAACCAAGTGTCGTGCTGAGGTGTCGAGGGGTATAGGGACTCGTGCTCGTGCCTAGGGATTCGCCCAACATAGGGCTACGTGTTCGTGTCCCTGACACGTCACCACGACGTGTCCATGAGGGACACGAAGCCCGTGTCAGAACCCCAAAACGCGCGTGTTCAGTCTAGTATAAAACTAGTGCGGCCTCGTTTTTGTGTCCGACACGAAATGATCGTAAAACTTGGGGAGTGACTTGTCAGTCACTGTCCCAACCTCCACACCAAGTTTCGCTTGTCGAAATGCTTTGTCCAAAGAGAAATAGGACACGGGTAGCAGGACAGCGCACACGCGTGTCGTGCAGCGTGTCTGCACCCATTTTCGATACGAAATCGACACAAAAATTACATCAGTCTTCACAAAAGTTAAAGTACATACCTAGATCTAGAGATTCATGCAATTAGTTTTACAAAAATCGAAAATAAAATCCTAAGGGCCCATTTGGATCAAGTTTTTGTATTCCTAGGAATAGGTTTTCAATTCCTTTCCCATGGGAAAGGAATTCAACATTCCCATACCCATGTTTTGTTAGGTTGGAAATAGGTAGTTCAAAATTTTAAGAAATTTCATCTCCATGTTTGATTTACAAATGGATAGAAATATTAATTTATTTAGTTTTTCTTTAATACCCTTTCATTAATTGCATGATGATTTACATGTTTGCGATAGAAGTTGAAAATTTGAAAATAAAAAAAGGGTATAACCGTCCAAACAAAATAGCCAAACATCATTCCTAGAAAAACAAATCTATTCCCAAGGGGGGCTTGGGAATAGCTTTCCCAAGTCAATGGGAATAGCTTTCCCCCCTAAGCCCCTCCTATTCCCTCCTCATTCCCAATCCTAAATATACTAAACGTGGGTAAGGAATTCAAAACCCATTCCCAAGCCACAAAAACTTGAACCAAACGCCCCCTAAGTGGTATTTCAACAAACACTTGCACATACACTATGACACGTGTCTGATACGGACACCAAACGGACACAAATTCTATCCAAATTCTAGGGACAGCTAGGAGACACCTAGATCTAGCCTAATATGCAAAGAAATTAGAATATTAGCATAATTTGAGGAGTTTTACCTATAGGTGCAAATAAAAAGAAAAAGCTTCAAATGGAGGTGTTCTCCCTGATAGCCAAATGCTCCAAATTAACCCAAAGCTGGGATTCCTCTCCACGGACAGCAAGTAGAGGTTGATTAGATTCATATATAAAAGATTTGGGTCAAAAAGGATTAAAAATGAGGAAGTTATGAATTAGAAAAAATTGCTATTTACCTCTTTATTCAATTTGTTGAAATATTACAAAAGAGGCAAGAACAATGGAAGAGAGACTTTATAGGGTTGGAAATCCCTAGGTGGCTTGTCATGAAGGATAAAATTAGGGTTAGGGTTATACTAGTGAGCTATGGGCCAAGTTACACTAGTCATAGGTTGACTTAAGTTAGACTAGGGTCTCACCATGCTAACCAAGTCACCATAGCTAGAGTCAACATCTAGGTTAGCCTACAAAGTCTCAACTAGTCAAAGTCAAAAATAACAATCACCACTCCAATAATTAATTAAATAATTCCAATAATTCAAAATGACCAAAGTACTCTTGGAGTAAAAATGATAATTAAATATTCCCAATCACATGGTTAGGCTCTAGGTCAGACGATCTCTCGGGTTTCACTAGCAGCACATCAAAATCACAAGTCATGACTTAAAACAGTTTTAAATTGATTAAAAATCACTAAAAATCATAATGTGATATAAATATCAATAAATAATAATTATAAATACAAAAGTTCAAAAATTGCCCTTATTTAGAAAACTGGGTGTTACAAGTCTACCCCCCTTAGAAAAATTTTGTCCTCGAAATTATGATGGTTGTACTCCTTCTAGGTTAAACCCCCAACAATCAAGGTCAAAAAAACTATATCTAAAACAAACAAATTGTGGTCCTACTGGTCGTGATATCACGATCTTGATCAGGGTCACTATGCTATCTATCACAGCACAAAATATCCTGATAGGTACTAATGGAATCATACAACAAGATGAAAAAAAGAACAGGAAAGACAGACCTGCTAACCCGTCACCCGTAGCGTCGATCTACTCGACTGTCAGTGCAAAAGCCCTGTCCCTCTGGGGTATATCCTTCTGATAGGGCGGGACACGGTGCTGCGCTATAGGTGGCCTAGCTTCCTCTATCTAATCCATGACACTCAAGTAATATCCATACTGATATTTCACTCAATTATACTAGGGCACCATCTATATGGTATCTATTCTGTAATCTGATAATCATACCCGTCTATCCAGAACATGTTACCAGAATCCTCGTCACACCAGTAAGTATAGCTGCGATAATCCATAGAGTCCGCAACTAATGTACATACCTCTAGAATTATGGTATTTAAAATTTTTGCATTGTCGCTAGCTTGGCTGCAAAAACTTTAAATTCCCATATCCGAAAAATATATCCTAAATCAGACTCTATCTCATCGCCAAACCAGCTAATATGGCTGTAGAAGACTCTAGATTCCATGACTGAGTCAACCTAGCCCATAATGTTATCTTGGTAGAAAATTAAGTCAATAATGAATACCAAGAATCAAATTCAACGATGAACAAGGAAGATAAACATATACTGTCAGAATCAAATTTCGAGATAGTTTATAATAAGATTTTCAAGGGTCATCCCAGGAATCTTCTCAATAGTCCTAACTGTGATTGCGTACTCTCTCAACTAAAGCCTATTCCTTAGTTCCTATCGCAGGCTCGCAGCAGTACAACTAAGTCGTCGTACTACCACGATATCGTACTAATGCGACTCTCTAACTGCATGGGCCACCACTAAAAATGTGTCACGACCCACACCCACTGTGAGGGTACGAGTACGTGACAGCGCCCTATAGGACCGTTGAGCACCTCTAGATGGGGGTGAATAGAGTGTGTGTGTGTGCAGCAGAAAATAATCACCAATTAAAAATTAAACTATGGCAGTGATATAAGAGACAGTAAATAAAGATAGAGAATTCAAACTCAGTGACACAGCGATGTATACTGGTACCCCTCTGAGAGGACTAATCCAGTCTCGAGTACTCTTGCTCGATGTTAATCCACTATGGCACAAGCTTTAACTGAGAGCTTGCAGTCTCTTACAACACCGTGCTTGGTGACAAGCGCACGACCAGCTTCACAACACCGTGCTTGGTGACGAGCGCACGACCAGCTCCACAACAGAAAAAGTTGTTGAACTTGAACGACCTCTTTACAACTCTTGAAACACCAAAAGATTCTAAATCAACTCTGATAGTACTGGCTATTGGCTAAGAGATGTATAGGTATGATTTGAAAGTCTTAGATCGTTTGAAAACACTTGAGTAGTAGAGAAGAGAGAATGAAGAATGAATGAGTGATTTGAAATGAAAAGTTCTTCTCTATTTATAGGTGTTTTCTCGAACCGAACTCGGGCAGAACTCGGGCAGAGTTCGGATGCAAATATCTCGGAAAGAGGCGTTGCTCGCTGATTTGGAGGCAACAGAAGTTTGAATCATTTTTGACCGAACTCGGTCAGAGTTCGGACCGAACTCGGGCCGAACTCGGTTACGAGTTCTGTCAGGAGATATTTGAAAATCATTTGTAAAAACAGTTTTCAAAATATGTTTTTGGTTATTTGTAAAATCATTTGTAAAGGCTATTTTCAAAAAATGTTTTGTAAATGAAAATACGAATGGTAAATAGGTAGGCTTTTGGAATGTGGACAGTTTTAACCCTAAGCCAGTATTACCAAAACTGATTTTACAACATAAATCCTAGACTCAATAAAATATAAAATACAGAATAAAATGAGAAATGAGTCTTCTGAAGATTTGATGATGTTGACGCTTTGTTTGATGTAGTACATCGTCCGTTGAATTTGATTTCATGTATCCTGAAATGATTAGCAGCATTTTCTATATTTTGTGTATTGACTTAAGTGTATGTTGATTATCGAAATCGGGTGTGACCATGGAATGGGCCAACAATCTCCCCCATTTTGATAATTGACAAACTTGAGTCTATACCAAAATATATTTATATGAAATAGAACAAAATACAAAGTACCTGAAAAAAATGAGATGTTTTGATTTTGTTTTTGGTATTGTACTCTTTTTCTCCCCCTTTGTCAAGTAGTAAAATGACTTGGCTCCCCCGTAATGTGTGAAGCCAACAATAGACAAACACAAGACAAAGTGAAGCAAAAAGACATAATCACAGCATAAAACAACTAATATAGAAAGAAACAGCTCATAATAAACTAAAACAGTCATGAAAATTTTCACTAATAATCCAAAAGTACAACTGAAAATGTCTAACTAATCAGTTTAGACATGAAATAAAAAAAACTATATCAACTGATCATCATCTAATCAATGTCCACTAGCCCATAGCTGAATCCACGTCACATCATGGGGTCGTCCGCACCAGGAGTCTCATGAGGAAAGTAGGCTGTAGTCGGGTCGAAATACTGAAAGGAAGCCTCATCAGTAAATCGAGGACCCGGAAAGATAGGGTGAGGTAAGATGGTGACTGGATGGACAGGATCATGAGCCAGGCTGTAGTGGAGGTCAGCAATGCTATTTCTCAGCACCTGGGCCTGAGAAATGCGCCGGAACTCCGAATCCTGATGACGTTGCGTAGAGACAGCAACAAAGTCATCAAAGCGCTGATAGAACGTCAGATCAAATCCTGGGACAGGGGCCGAAGCAGGAGGAGCATCAGCAGGAGGGACCTCAGCATCAGCAGCTGAAGCAGGATGAGCTCCAGGAGGCAGAGGTGGAGCAGGAAATCGATGGGATCTAGTCAGCTCGACAGGAGTAGAGGAGATGGCACACGTCTCAAGATCAATCTCGAAACGTCGAAAGATAGAAGCTAAGTGCATTGGATATACTAGATTCCTACCTGCATTTCTGCAGTTAAGCATCCAGGACATCACAGTTTTAGGAATAGAGAATGGGATGCCAAAGTGAATATGATATAAAGCAGATAGTTCCATAAAGGTTACTTCATCAGTAGAACCTTTCTTTGGAAGAAATACGGAGAAAACCATACGATGAAGTTCATAGAAGGTTTGGTTCAAATTTTTGGTAAAAATTCTACGAGGAACAGGGTTAGGATGACAGATTAGTTCCCTGAAGGAATCAAGAGTGACATCAGCAGGGAATTGAATATGATAGATGTCAACCAAGGCATCACCAAGATCAGGAATATGGAAGAATTCGCTGATGTCGATGGCGCTAAATTCCAATTCTTGCCCAGCAACGCAAGAATAGAAATTTTCGTTTGGTTTTACTTGCAGGTTGCAGTAAAACATACGGATGGCGTTGTCATAAATATTTTCTTATACCTCGAAGAAATCTCGGTACCCAAGTTGGTCAAAAGTTGGAGCGTACTCAAAGAAAGTAGTAAAATTTACAAAAGCTCCATTACAAATACGACGACCAGAAAAAGGGTCGAACTAGAGATCCGAAAAATCTTTGTCCGGGAACAAAGTAGAGTCATATTCATCGGGATCTCTAGGTCGTGCTGGACAGAATAGACTAGCAGGGGTGTATTCAGATGAAGAGGAGGCACCTTGGGAAGTGGTTCCTCTTTGACGCTTGGGGGCCATGAAAAAGTACCTCTTAAAAAAAGAAAGGAGGAACAAGATGATCGTCCACTAGATCTCTTCGGAATCTTGCTAGGATGAAGGAGGAGAAGCTTCTAGGAAGAGAGGAGTGATTTCCACGAGTTGTTGTGTGGAGAAAGTGGAAGAAAAGATGGGTTTTATAGGCACTAGGGCCGGCTGTTCGTTTCTGGAACCATAACAGCGCCGACCGAACTCGGTCCGAATTCGGTCCGAACTCGGTCAGAGTTCGGGCCGAGTTCGGCCACTTGCATTCCCGAGACAGTCAATGCATTCTGGTATGTTTAAAAGTAGAATTCAATAACTTTGACTGTAATATTAAATAACGACTATTATTTTTGGGTAAACTGTAGGGGTTGTCCCAGCTAACGGAGGTTCACCGGGGAACTCTTAAATACCTCTTCGCTTCGACCGTAGCCGTGGTGACAGATATACCCTTTTTAAGTTTGTACCCAAAAATAATTTTTGTTAAATAAATAATAAAGTATCAAGTCATAAATTCAATTTTAATTACCATATACATTATGAGTCTGAGAATTCAAGAATGCCGAGCTCACGCCTCAAAATGTTAAAACGGTCTTCAGCCAATGGTTTAGTGAATATATCTGCTAGTTGATGATCAGTGTCAATAAATTCTAGGCAGATATCCCCGTGTTGTTGATGATCACGAAGGAAATGATGTCTAATTTCTATGTGCTTTGTGCGTGAATGACAAATAGGGTTCTTAGTCAGATTTATAGCACTAGTGTTATCATAATAAATAGGAACATTTGTGTAGTGCAGATTGTAGTCCTCTAAGGTTTGCTTCATCCACAAAATCTGAGCACAACAACGTCCTGCGGCGATTCAGCCTCAGTTGTTGATAATGCTACTGAATTTTGTTTCTTGCTAAACCAAGAGACTAAGGCCTTTCCTAAGAAATGACATGTGCCACTGGTACTTTTACGGTCCACTTTGCATCCAGCAAAATTTGCATCCGAGTAACCTATAAGGTCAAAGGATTTGGTTTTGGGATACCATAAGCCAACTGTAGAAGTTCCTTTAAGGTATCGGAAGATACGCTTAACGGCACTAAGATGTGATTCCTTAGGGTTTGCCTGATAACGTGCACAAATGCAAATGCTAAACATAATATCAGGGCGACTAGCAGTTAAGTATAATAAACTACCAATCATACCTCGATACTTACGCTGATCGACAGGTTTGCCACTTTCATCAGCATCAAGCTTTGTAGATGTAGCCATAGGCGTCCCGATTGGCTTTACATTCTCGAAGTCGTACTTTTTTAGTATGTCCTTCGTGTATTTAGCTTGGTTGATGAATGTTCCGTTCGAGTGCTGTTTGATTTGAAGTCCTAGGAAGAAGTTTAGCTCTCCCATCATACTCATCTCAAATTCACTCTGCATACACTTGGCAAAATCTTGACAGAGTTTTTCATTAGTAGAACTAAATATAATGTCATCTAGATAAATTTGCACTAGAAGAATATCATCATTCATGGATTTAATAAATAAAGTAGTATCAATCTTTCCTTTCGAAAATCCATTATCAAGTAAGATGGCGCTTAGGCGTTCATACCAAGCACGAGGTGCTTGTTTGAGTCCATAAAGTGCTTTCTTAAGCTTGAAGATGTGATCAGGTTTTTGAAAATCTTCAAAACCAGGGGGTTGTTTCACAAAAACCTCTTCTTTCAAAAATCCATTTAAAAATGCGCTTTTTACGTCCATTTGAAAAAGTTTAAAATCATTAAAACAAGCAAATGCACAAAACATGCGGATGGCTTCTAGTCTAGCAACAGGAGCATAGGTCTCATCATAATCAATTCCTTCTTCTTGATTATAACCTTGTGCCACTAGACGTGCTTTGTTGCGTAGAACTTGTCCATCTTCACTGAGTTTATTTTGGAACACCCATTTGGTACCAATTATAGATTGACCAATTGGTTTAGGAACAAGTTCCCAAACTTGGTTTCTCTCAAATTGATTAAGTTCCTCTTGCATGGCAGAAATCCAAAACTCATCAGTAAAAGCATCTTCTACATTCTTAGGTTCTATTTGTGAAATAAATGCTACATTTGCTGCTAATTCAGAATCTTTAAGAGATGAACGTGTACTTACACCTTTGGATACATCACCTATAATGAGAGTTTCTGGATGATCTGGCTTGAATCTCAATGATTCAAATCTTTTGGCCATATCTTTCACAAGGCTCTTCTCAGTTCCTGCATCTTCGGAACTTTTATCAGTCCTTGCCTCTTGGATCAGATCTTTCTCAGAACTCTTCTTAGTCTTTGTATGTGTATCTTCATCATCACTGTCGCTAGATCTGTGACTATTTAACTCATCAAAGGTAACATTAATAGTCTCTTCAACAATCATAGATCTTTTATTGAAAATTCTATATCCCTTACTCTTAGCAGCATATCCGAGAAATATCCCGTCATCTGCTTTAGAGTCGAACTTTCCCAAGTTATCCTTGGTGTTCAGGATAAAACAGCGACAACCAAAAACTTTAAAATAAGAAATGTTTGGAATTCTTCCAAACCAAAGCTCATATGGTGTTTTCTTCGAGATTGGTCGAATTAACACCCTATTTAAAATATGACAGGCTGTACTAACAGCTTCTGTCCAAAAATATTTGGAAAGATTATACTGATTCAGCATGACTCTAGCCATTTTGCTTAGAGTATGATTCTTCCGCTCCACAACACCATTCTGTTGGGGAGTTCTAGGACAAGAAAATTCGTGGTAATATCCACTATCATCACAAAACTTTTTGAAATCAGAATTTTCGAATTCGCCACCATGATCACTTCGGATACGAGTAATCATGAAGCCTTTTTCGTTTTGTACCTTTTTGCAAAATATCTGAAATTCAAAAATTGTATCACTTTTGTTTGATAAGAAATAAACCCAAGTAAATCGAGAGAAATCATCAACAATAACAAAAGCGTAGAGCTTACCGCCAAGACTAGCGACTCTACTAGGACCAAATAAATCTATATGAATTAACTGCAAAGGTCACGAAGTACTTACAGCGTTGATGGATTTAAAAGTAGACCTATGTGCTTTGTTCTTTTCGCAGCCAGCACATACCATATCTCTCTTGAATGGAATTTCAGGGAGTCCTCTTACCAACTTCTTTGTATTTAGACGTGAGATAGTATCCATGTTTGCATGTCCTAGTCTCATGTACCATAGCCAGCTTTCATCTTGATTGGCTACTAGGCACCTTCCTGCATTATTAGTATTCTCCAAAAAGAAAACATAAATGTTGTCTTCTCTAATCCCTTTATATACGGGATCACCAGATGACATATCATATATGGTACATTTATCTTTCACAAAATTGATACCATAACCATTATCAGCCAAATGACTTATGCTCAATAGGTTATGTTTCAATTCAGTTACTAGACAAACATCCTTTATTATTGGATAAGGAGAAATACCTACAGTACCATTACCTATTATATCACCTCTCAAATTATTTTCGAAGGAGACGTATCCTTCTTTCTTCATCGATAGCATAGCGAATAAAGATGCATCACCAGTCATGTGTCGCGAACATCCGCTATCGAGGATCCATTTGCTTCTAACATGAGAGGGTTGAGGGTCCACCTACAAGACAAGTAGATGAATCCTTTGGTACCCATTTTCTGTAGGGTCCATACTGATTAGCTTTAGATCTCCAGACTAAAGTGTGATTGTCAACAAGCTTTCTTGCTAAACAATACTGTGATATGTGTCCGTGCGTACCACAATAAGTGCAAGTCAGTTTAGAACCAGATGTGGTTGAAACTGTGTTCACATGCTTGTTTGGTTTCTTGGAGAGCCTATAAGTGAAAGCATGATGATATTCGTGTTTCTTCTGTGCTTTCTTGTTTTTAGTCCTCTTAGGTGTATGCTTAGCATTAGGACTAAAATTAGGCTGTGTCACAGGTATTGCCTGTTTGCCTAACTTGATTTCTAACTTTTTAGAAATCGCAATAGACTCTTCATATTTAGCAGTCATAACTGAGAGTCTATGTTCTGTTACTAAGTGCATCTTCTTCTCTGTGTCATACAACTTTTGCATCTTAACATAACCTCTTTCTTTCTTTTCAATATTGAGGATAGCCTCATGATAGTCTACCTTGAGTTTGGCTATCTCTTCCGTGTTACCGGTAGTAGACGTCTCTTTAATATCTTCAATAAGATTGGACAGTCTAGCTAACTCGGTTGTGTATGCCTTAATCTCTTTTCGAGATTGCTTATACTTGTCAAGCACATTTTTGCGTTCTTCAAGTAAATCGCTAAAGGCATTTTCTAACTCATCGAAAGTAAAATCATCATATAGAGGGTTTGACGATACCTTATCAAATGCCATAAGACAGACATTTGTATTACCGCAGGGTCTATCTTCTTCTTCTGTATCACTGGCATCACTTTCATGCCAGATACTTGTGTTGGCATACTTTCGACCAGTTGTTGCTTTTCTACTTGATCTTGATCTGTCATAAGGACTGCTTCTCTTGGTGGTTGGACAGTCCTTCTTCATGTGCCCTGACTTCTTACATCCAAAGCATATGGTTCCATCTTCATTGCTTTCTTGGATATCTTTCTTCTTTCTACTTGTAAACTTTAGGTACTTCCTGAAGTTCTTCATAAGTAGGGCTTGTTCATCACCACTTGATGATTCTTCATCGGAGTCATTGCATGTTGATTTTCTTGCTTGAGCTTTGAAGGCAATAGATTTCTTCTTTGGTGTTGCTTCCTCAAACTCTTGCAAATCAAGTTCATGGGTCATGAGCTTGCCCATCAAAGTTTCCAAGGACATAGTGGTGAGATCGTTTCCTTCAATAATTGCTGTGGCTTTTGGATTCCAGTTCTTTGTTAGAGCCCGCGGCACTTTTCTGATCTTCTCATGATTGTTGTAATCCTTACCAAGAGATTGCAAAGGATTAGTTATATCAAGGAAACGAGTAAACATCTGTGTAATTGACTCACCGGGTTTCATCTTAAAAGATTCATATTCCTGTGTCAGTCTACTAATTTTGGATTCCTTCACTTGGGAAGTCCCTTCATGGGTTACCTCAAGGAGTTTCCAAATTTCGTGAGACGTCTTACAGGTTGAAACTCTGTTGAACTCGGTTTTGTCAATTGCACAGAATAGTGCATTGATGGCTCGAGCATCAAGACTAGCCTTTGCTTTTTCAGCATCGGTGTACTTGTCATGAGGCTTTTCCATAAGAATGCCTTCAACCACTGTGGGTGCTGGCTTCTTATATCCATCAATGACTATTGACCAAAGATCAAAGTTAAGAGACTTTAGAAAGAAAGTCATTCGTGTTTTCCAATAGGTATAATTTGTTCCATCAAACAGGAAAGGTCTATTTGTGGATTGCCCTTCACCGTTGAATATTGATTTCACGGCTGCCATATATACTCTCTAAGGATTGTTATATAAGAATATAACCTGCTCTGATACCAATTGTAGGACCGTTGAGCACCTCTAGAGGAGGGGTGAATAGAGTGTGTGTGTGCAGCGAAAAATAATCACCACTTAAAAATTAAACTATGGCAGTGATATAAGAGACAGTAAATAAAGATAGAGAATTCAAACTCAGTGACACAGCAATGTATACTGGTATCCCTCTGAGAGGACTAATCCAGTCTCGAGTAATCTTGCTCGATGTTAATCCACTATGGCACAAGCTTTAACTGAGAGCTTGCAGTCTCTTACAACACCGTGCTTGGTGACAAGCACACGACCAGCTTCACAACACCGTGCTTGGTGACAAGCGCACGACCAGCTCCACAACAGGAAAAGTTGTTGAACTTGAACGACCTCTTTACAACTCTTGAAACACCAAAAGATTCTAAATCAACTCTGATAGTACTGGCTTTTGGCTAAGAGATGTATAGGTATGATTTGAAAGTCTTAGATCGTTTGAAAACACTTGAGTAGTAGAGAAGAGAGAATGAAGAATGAATGAGTGATTTAAAATGAAAAGTTCTTCTCTATTTATAGGTGTTTTCTCGAACCGAACTCGGGCAGAACTCGGGCAGAGTTCGGATGCAAATATCTCGCAAAGAGACGTTGCTCGCTGATTTGGAGGCAACAGAAGTTTGAATCATTTTTGACCGAACTCGGTCAGAGTTCGGACCGAACTCGGGCCGAACTCGGTTACGAGTTCTGTCAGGAGATATTTGAAAATCATTTGTAAAAATAGTTTTCAAAATATGTTTTTGGTTATTTGTAAAATCATTTGTAAAGGCTATTTTTAAAAAATATTTTGTAAATAAAAATACGAATGGTAAATAGGTAGGCTTTTGGAATGTGGACAGTTTTAACCCTAAGCCAGTATTACCAAAACTGATTTTACAACATAAATCCTAGACTCAATAAAATATAAAATACAGAATAAAATGAGAAATGAGTCTTCTGAAGATTTGATGATGTTGACGCTTTGTTTGATGCAGTACATCGTCCGTTGAATTTGATTTCATGTATCCTGAAATGATTAGCAGCATTTTCTATATTTTGTGTATTGACTTAAGTGTATGTTGATTATCGAAATCGGGTGTGACCATGGAATGGGCCAACACGCCCAGCCTATGCCGCAGTATCGGCGGTAGAACGTTGTTCTAGGTCACTATCTAAACAACAACTCACGCAATTATATAATGTATTTGTCAAAATCTCAACTCCGAACGGAGGACAAGTATAGATATAATGAAGTCTTAATCACAGTCTAAGCACGATATGATAACACAGAAGTTTATAGCTAAGACTAAATAATAACAACAAACCAACTACTAAATAATAATAATCTCAAAATAATCTCAAAATAAAACATATCTCAACTTATTTACAATTCAAGTTCTAAAACATGAAACTAAACCAAGTCAACTAGGTAGTCTCCCGATCACTCTGAGTGTCGAGGCCAAAGGTAGCTAAACCATCTCCTAGTAAGTAGGGAAAGTGTCCTCAGGACAATCATCTGTAAAATTTTCAACAGGTCCAGTCAGGACAGGAAAGAGTAAATCTTATCTAGAAAACCCAAGTAAATGACAAAAAACTATAAAGCAGTTATAGACAATTGTATTGATGAACATGGCAGTTTATATTCAGGTGATGGTATAGAGAGACAGTTAAAGTACAAAGAAAGTAAGGTAACTAAAACAAGAAAAGAATCATGGCAATGAAGACTGTAAATAGAAACTAGCTAAACTAGAGTAACATGATATAAGTCTAGACAGTAAATGTAAGCAAGTGTAAAACCCAAGTAAGTCCAGACAACATGAATCTGATACCAGGTGATTCCAGTACAAGATGAGTCCAGTATAAGATGATTCCAGTCAGTGATCAAAGATTCCATGGTGAGTCTAGACTATATTCTAACAGTGTGTTTTAAAATACCGAGATCGACATATAAACGGCTATAGGTAATCCGGCACATCACACACTCGGCCAGGTGTGAGATGGCTATCATTCCAGTTTAATTCCAGCATGTGGAGTGATTCCAGAATTGGGGTATGTCTACATGTCTTACTCAAGTATTTCCCCTCTCAGCAAGTATAAATGAATCTGGAATACGACACGAGAATCGAGATGAGTCCAACCAAACATGATGATACCAGCAATAATTCTATAATAATTCCAGTAATAGAGGCCAGACAATATGGTATGTGTGTCGCATACATGAATCCAGAAATATCCATACATATTGTAACAGAGAATCACATACAACTAACTAGAACTGAAGCACAGTAATTGACAAATAAATGAAAGAACTATCAGCGAATGTACTCGCCTGCTACTCTGAAAAGAGTAGTGTAATATCAGATGTCTGCACTGGAGTCACAATGTCCTAAACAGAGTAATATAGGTTATGACATGTTCAATACAAGGAAAATGAAAGCTACAATGCAAACTACATGATTTCTAGGTCAAAGTGAAACTTTGGTCAACCTTAGTCAATTACACTAGTCAACTAGGTCGATCCTAGTCCAGTCAAGTCTCACTAGGCCTAACCAAGCCTAGGCTAGCAAACACACACCATCACAAGTCATAGAGAACACATATTACATGTATATACATGCTTACACTACATTCATATATTTGAACTTGCATTCATTCAATCATAGGCATATTTACATAGTTGCTTGCATTTCTACATTCATTTCTTAACATATATGCATTACATTTGATTATTAGTTCATGGCATTTATGCATACATATATATCCATCACATATGTTATCTAAACATGCATAATACATTCGTCCATTCTATTCTTTATACATATGCATTACATGATTACATGTCATTACCTACATTAATGCTTACCTATACATTACATTTCATATGTTATCCAAACATTGCATTTATAACTTGCATATATATACCACTTATTATCTTATACTATCACATGCATTGTACAATACATTAAATTTCATATCATTGTCTACATACATGCATTCCTACATACTAGCATATATATACATGGCATATATTTCATAACCTCATACTTGCCTATTGCCTACACACACACACACACACACACACACACACACACACACAGATATATATATATATATATATATATATATATATATATATATATATGTATATATATATATGGATATAGGAAAACATGAAGCAAGGGGGAGGAGTTATGGTAGTTTATGAATGTGTGAGTGATATGTGTCAATGTAGCTCATGCTTGTGTGTGTGAACATTTGTGTTATTGACAGTAGGCACTAGGGTGTTTCATGTGTGTGTAGTGAATGAAAACAGTGTACAATCACAGCCATGTGTTCTCAGATTTTAGGAGAGAAGTGTGTGCAATAAACTCAATTTTTCATGTGTGAGGGTGTGTGTAGAGTAATGTGTGTGTGGACTTGTTTTCAGATTTAACAGTGTGTGTATAGATAGGTGAGTGAGTGTAGGAAACCAACATAGGTTCTAGGAAGACAGTGTAATGAACATATGAATCAATGTGTGCAAATATGCTAACCAAATCCTATATTAGCTAGCCTATAACTCTAACACAAAATTCATAAGTATCACTTATATACTTAATGACACTAACCCTTATCCCAAGCTACCTTACCTCTATTGTACATAATATAAGAGTATACATCCCTCACATCATATATATATATGTACTATATACACAGGTCTACAATTCACCAAAAGGACAAAGACCCAAGGCAAGCCCTCAACTTAAACGCTAGCAATATGATGGAAGATTGAATTAATAAATGAATGGTACTCGAGCCTACACTAATGCAATGTTAACTGAATGAGGTGAAAACTGGACATATCCTAGATGGCTAAGATACATGGCCCAGGGACTGAATATCACAAAAGGTTCAAAGTATGAACATAGATGTCCAGGATCTGAACCAAGAATGTCCAGGATCTGAACATATGATGCAGGAGATCCCATTTAGAACTGAACATATAGATGTTCAAAGATTGAACATTGATATTCAAGGGACAGAACAAAAGAAAATATGAAGACTGAACAAAAAGAAAATTTGGTCTGTCTATGTAGGTACTGAACCAAAGCTAACATAGGACTGTAACTCCATTACTCAGGCATGTACATACATGTAGACATTATAAGTTAACATTTAAATCAATTTTATTAACATTTAATTACATCTCAGGAAACTTATTCAAATATCAAATTAAATCTCAAAATTGGGAAAATATAATAAAATAGTGTAACAGTTCAAATCAAACCCAATTCGAATCACAGATACCTAAATCAAATGTGCAGGGTGTCTATCAGGTAGGTGTCCATCCTAGGTGTGTCCACGTGTCCAAAAATCTCATACAAATAGTGTCAAAATCTCAGAAATAACAAGTATCAGTGAAACAGTGCACAAGCAGTGAATCAAGTGTCGTGCTAAGGTGTCGAGGGGTATAGGGACTCGTGTGTCCACCCTCGAGCCTTGTGCTCGTGCCTAGGGGTTCGCCCAACATAGGGCTATATGTTTGTGTGTAACGCCCCAGTCCCAAAATATGTAGGACTAGGTACATCGACATGCCAGTTGTATACATACGAAGTATACTCCAATATATGGAAACCTCGTATGAATACATAAGCTGTAAAATGCAGTAAACCAAGAGTAATCTAATCTCATCCAAAAATGAAGAATAAAATACATCATATAATCAATTGTAATAAATCTTTGAACAATACGTTGGGCGGAGACAAAGTCCACTACCAACTATCTCAAATAAAAGGGTACAAGAAGAAATAGAGGAATTAACAAGACTAGCCAAGTGCAATCATCTTCGAAAGGATGGAGAAGATCATGGCCTCGACTAGAACACCTGTAATATCAGATAAGCATACACACCTGGAGAGATAACTAGGTCCTCAGAGGGACGTAACAAGATACAGGAAGAACATGGCATATGAACTGAATATAAATGTACCATAAAATAAAGATAAAGTAAAAGTGTCCAAACCATAACACGGCTCAATATCCCACCATCGAAACAGTAGGCTACCCCTACAACCAAACAAGCACAAGGAATAACTTACTATTCTGCGATGTGACATTTTTCTATGCCATGATTGGAACATAAAATTTGCTAAGGTCTTCTAACCTTTCTAGTAGACAATTTAGAAGACATCTCGATGTATGGGCAGGTAAAGGCTGACTCCCCCAGGACAAGGTAACAACTCACAACACGCACATGTCAAGTACCAATACTATCAGCCGGCATAACTCGAGGCTAGCGGCCCACGTGACCCATCAGTCCACATAGCTCGAGGCTAGTGACCCTCGCGACTCGACTACCGTAGTACGCAGTTACTACAGCTTTTGGATTTGGGGTAGCCCATACATTTAATTATCTTCTCCCTCCCAAGGACACTAGCAACAGGTAGTTCGTAAGACTAGGTCCATATGCATACAAAAAGATAAGAAGGAAAAATAACTGAAGCAAAATAAAATGAACTAAAAATAGCAAGTAATAGATCCAACTGAAAACAGATAATAAATATGCAGTAAATAATTAAATAAAGATGCATATGATTATAAACAGTAAATAAGGCAAGGTATCTTGTCTGCGGGTGGTGCGAGAAACAACAAAATCCAACAATCAGAATCGTCAACACGAAAGTCAAAATCCACAAGAAGCTCCGGATGCTGAAACAAACATCACGAACGAGTTTAGAATAAAAGATATGCCTAGGAAACGCCTGTCCAAAAGTTAAATTCTGGAAAAGGGACAAAATCGTAATTTCGGGTCAAAACGATATCCGCCGTTGGACCCGCTTTGCACCGAAATACGTGCCAATATCGATGGTCTCTAAAGTCGTCAAACTATATGTCTACAGATTTATTTTGATGAGACGAACCCAACGGTATGTCCAATTTTGGATTCCGGTGGACTGTGCACAAAATCGCCCGTTGAGTGGGATTGTGGGCCCACCAAAATAGCGTCCCGATTAACGGTCTCAGAATCGGACCAAACTTGGCTCACAAGACCAGAAAAATATTTTGAGTCCAATGGCGCAAGTTTCGTCGCGATTTGATGAGTGTGCACAAAGTAATTAGAAAATTCTGAAAAGCCCGATACGGGAAAATTTGACGGATACGGGTCAAATTCGTCGCGCACACGCAACCAATTTGAATTCCGTCAAAGCTCGCACGTCCGTAAAGTCGATACGGACCTTTCGGTACTCTCGAATTGCGACGGGGTCGCCCGGTTTGTCGGGACGTACCTCGTACGGGGTTTTTAAGGTTTATAAAAACTAATTTTTTGAGATTTTTTAATTTAATTAAAACTAAAATTTATTGCAGAATAAATAAATATATTTGAAGGGGATGATAGAGGGTCATGGGGGCTTTCTACACGAATTTACGGATCTAAAAACGGATTTAAAATGAGGGAGATATAGATCGGAGAAGTGGGATACCTTAAAGTGGGAATCTGTTGTTGTTGTTGTCGTTGTCGCGGGACTGCTGTCGTGTGGCTGCGTTGCAGCGTACGAGGCTGAGCGCGCTCGCCGGGGAGAGGTGGACGCAGGTTGAGGAAGATGGAAGAGAGAATTGGTTTAGGGTTTTAATTTAGTTGAAGAGGTATATGTATATATATAAAGGTTAAAGGGGTTTCGGCTCATACTATGCTGCTGAGTTGTTTAAGGGGGTCGGCCAACAAGCTTTTGCTTGTAAAAGGGGGCGCCCCTTGTGGCAGCAGCTGCTGCTTATTCCTTTATGGTTAGGGTGGTCGGTCCCACCCCGTTGGGCCGACCACTCCATTGTTATTATTTTTTTTTCTTTTCTTTTCTATTCTCTTAGCTTCTCATCAACTTATATATATATATATATTTATATATATATATATATTGTAGGTTGTTGCACGCAGCATGAAGCTGCTGTAGTTTTTGTTGGTGGTGGGGGTCGACCCCACCACTCTCTTTTTTTTCTTTCTTATCTTTTTAAACTTTTAAATATAAATATCTATATCTATATATGTATATATCTATAAATACACCAAAAATTTATTTAAAATCCAAATAACAATTTAAATATTATCTAACAAAATATTGAATATAAATTTAAACATATCTACATAAATTCAATTCTCAATAAATCCACTCAAAGTAATAATAATATTTAAATAGGAAAGCATATTTATTAAACCTCCACAAAATAACTTTAATAATAATAAATTAATAAAAATTGCTCTAATGGGTGAACTGTACCACACACCCTTATCCGGGTCCAGGAACATGTACAACCTTGTAAAATATTATTTAAAAACAAGATACCAATAATTGTACAAATATTTAAATAATTAGAAATTGTACATAAAATTCTAAAATAATTTAGGAGATATTTCTAAGTACATAAAATATGTCTACATTGCCACATTTGGTTACACTATCTGCTTACATGGGCTAAAATTCGGTCTGGGCCCAGTTCGGACTGGTTTGGCCCAACTGGGTCATCTAAAAATCAATACATAAAATAATATCATATTAAAATAATTTAAATGAGTCAATTCACAACTTGGTCTTATTTTTCTAGTTTGGCCATCACCATGGCTAGGCTTCCCCACGGCATGACTAATGTACTAGTCAAGGCACACTGCTATATTTTCCGTGCCAAAATTCATGGTAGTCTTGTGTTCCAAAAATTTTAACAGTGGCTAAGGTCCTTCTAAAAAAACCATAAATTGTATAAATTCATTTTAAGTCTAATAATAAAAAAAAATTTAAAAAAATAGGGGGTTTTACTGTTGGCCCAATGATTGTATCATGTTTTTGAATATGGTTAATATGTTAAGTTTAGCATTTCATTATCACTAATCTTTATACTATCGCTATAGCATTTCTACTTATACTTATGCCTTTGGTGATATATGCCTATTGGTTTACATTTTAGTGATATGAGCTTATCTATCTTAAATTTAATCGGGTTGCCAAAATCAAAACTATGTTTTTGATTGTGGTCATTCAATTAAGTTTAATCATTATGATATCACTAACATTTATGCTATCACCTTAGCACTTATACTTAAACTTTGCATAGTCCTAATGTGCTTTAATTTATCATACTTGCTACTATGTATATTGCTTTGTTCGTCTAACATGTACATGCAGAAAAGCAATAAGCAAGATCAATGTGGACATATGCAATGAAGAAATCATGGTGGGCCAAAGACGACGGATCCCACAAGATTTCTCTGAACCACCTGACGATATCTCTGGAGCCACGCACCGGGGGTTCCGCTGCCCGGTCAGCGGACGGGGGTTGAGGGGGCAGCGCCCCTCGTCGGGGGTTCGGGGGCGAAGCCCCCGAAAGGTATTCAGTTTTTACAAACTGGATATCTTTGGACAGCTGCCGCCAAGTGAAAAAGCCAGCACCTATCAAAGGAAGAAGCCAAGCCATGCCATCATCATTTCAAGACTCTGAAGAAGCCTGCACCTGTCTAAGTATATCTGGAGTCTGTAATGAGTCTTAGGAATAATTGTAAACACAAGAAATGGATGGCAAAATCGAAAGCTAGGGCAGAAATAAGCCCAGGATCATTTTTGGTGGATAAGCGGCATACCGACGGTATACCGGAGTATACCGACGGTATACCGATTTTTGTTCACAGAAAGTTTCTGTTTACAAAACCGGCATACCGACGGCATACCGGATCATACCGACGGTATACCGCTTCCGAAACGTTAAAAATTCCAACGGTCGGATTTCCAACAATTAATGATCCCAACGGCTCTATTTCTAGCCGTTGCAATTCCAGACCGGTATACCGCCGGTATGCCGGATCATACCGGCGGTATGCCGGTTTGTGACTGAAAAGTTGCCTTTGGCTTCTTTTCAAGCTTTGGTTATAAATAGCCTTGAACCCCTTCATTCAAGGTTGATGCTTTTGAGCCTAAAAATTTCCAAACCACCAAAGCTTATCCACATACAACTCTACAAAGCCTTCATTTGCCATCTACAAATTGTGTTAGAGTTATTGAGTTGAAAAGTGAGATCTTCATCCTATTGTATAAGGAGATCAAAACCTTTTGTGAAAGGTTGAAGTTGGAGAGTCTTCGTATCCAAACTCTCGGTTGAAGTTGGGGAGTCTTCGTATCCAAACTCTCGGTTGAAGTCGGAGAGCCCTTCGGATTAAAGCTCTTGTGTAAGAAGTTGGCGAGTTCTTCGGATCCAAACTCGTGTGTAACTATTTGCTCAAATAGTGGATTAAAGCCGGAGAGAGTTCCGGGACTGGACTGCCTCTTAGGAGGATACCAGGATATATCGGGTGTCGGTATTGTGTTTGCTTCTTCTCTTGCACTTATATTTTTAAATTGCCAATTAGCTTGTGCTAAGTGCTTGATTAGTTAGCTTGACCCTATTCACCCCCCCCTCTAGGGTTCCTACATTTACATCCTACCCAACTTACAAGAATTTCGTCCTCGAAATTTAGGATTAATAGGGTAGATAGGGTTGAGGGATAGGAAAAGTTCGTCAATACCAAAATACAATTAAAATTTTGAGGAGGCGATAAAACGTCGTTCAACACCATCGTGCAATAGAAAATTGTGGAGTCGATATATACAAAAATATATCATGGTTATGGAATTGAATAAGGATTGCCAGTGAAGGTAGCAAAATTTTGATAATCCAAATTGGAGAGTAATAAGGGATTGAGTAGATCAAGAGAATAATTAGACGTTTGGGAGATATGGTTCCTTAAGAGAAACTGGAGACTAATCGCCTCGATTGAGAGTTTGATTTAAGTGAATGATTAGAATCATTCTCGAGTGCTCAAGAACAATTGGAAGGACACGATAATAATTCTAGGGTTGAAAAATGAGGAGTAGTTAAAGGCGAGGATATAGCCACATGAGTCGGTCGGTGGCTATCTACATTTGTGTATAATTAACCGATTGGGCAACCAAAGATGATACCTTGAGTCTATCTTAGCAAGTACCGTGCCTTGTCTTTCCAAAATGAGTAAAAGACAAGAACAACAAGGTTTCAAAGACGGTGTTATATATTAAGTACGAATTACGGGATTCATAGGCGGCAAAAATAATTCAAAAGAGAATTACCAAGGCTGTCGCGGATGAGACTCTAAGGCAAGTTTACTACGTCTTCATCCTCGTAGAATAATATGTGATAAGCGAACCAAAGTGCAATAGGTTAATCAGACCATCATGCACCAGCTCTGATTAGACAATATGTTAGTGGGTGCACCCAATAAAATATGTCATGATCGAGCTTGATAACGAAATAAGCTTGCAAATCTGAAGCTACATTAGCAGCATGGGATAGTCAAAATAAGAGCAAGGGAGGTACTAATGAAGAAAATTAAATAGTCCAGGATCTTTTAAAATCAAGGCTCGCCCGAAGTATGGGCCTATACCGTTGTCCTAGTGTTTCTTCATTTATGGCTTGGTAGACTAGATAAGATAGGGTCCTCTGAATTTATAGTCTAAGTGAACTTACCAATGTGGTTCACAAGGAAAAAGGTTTGTTAGGTGGTGAGGTATTCTACCCAACTTACAAGAGTTAAACTAATAGTATCATGGGACAATGGGTCAAGCAATCAAGATAGAGTACAAATTCAAGCATTTAAGTAATTTAGTAGAACACAATCACATATCGGTCGAAAGAATTGAGTCGAGATGGAATCCCTATCCGTGGTCAAAAATATATCAGTATCATGGTAAAGATTATAGTTTGGCCATTTTGACCATAAGGTCATATCAAGAAATAGAGTACAAGGAGATAAGTTTTGGTAGGACATGATATGTCTACAGGAAGGTGGGCATGTCTAGGTCTTATATATGAAATTTGTTGGGAGGAAAAGTGTAGTGTTGTGCTCCAAATATCCAAGTCATGGTAAGGGACGCCAAAAGATCTAAAATAGAAAGTGGGAGTTCACGAGGTGATAATTAATGCACAAAATAAAGAAGATCAAGTTAAAGCATGAAATAAAATTAATTAAAGAATCCAGTAAAAATACTAAGTTAGGGGCACAGTTCTAGAGAGAAGATAGTATCATAAATGAATACAGTTAAGGAACAATTAAATTATTATTCAAATTGCAAATGGTTAGAAGGTCACAATTTAAAAGATCTAGAATTAAAGGAAGATCGAATAAGTCGAGGTGGAAATACAGTCACATAGCTGGGTAGATGACTAACAACACTTATGTATATACTACTATCATGGTCATAAGTGACATGGCAATTAGTGTGGAGTCCATCTATCTTATTAGAGCTATCTCGATGGCCTACCATTAAAATTTTAACTCAAGTTTCCTCCAAAAGTTTCAAAATTAAACTTTCAAAGATAAACCACCAAAATTTGTATTCACTCCAAGCCGTTCAAATTCATCCAAAAAAAAAAATTTAAATCACTCTCATAAATCTCAAAGCAAAATTTTATCACGTTACTACTAACCTTTTCCAAAATTAACGTTTAAATTCAACTATTTAACTCGAGAGTTCATAATTTACGAATCCATAAAAATTTTACAATCAATCAAAAATTTAACACTCTAAAAATTTTCAATAACTCATAATAAAACTCTTAGCATATTAAGAGCAATCTCAAAAATTAAGCTCAATGCTCTCATCAATTTTAACTTCTATTCATGCTAAGTTATTCCAACAAAAATCATAACTTTTAAATGGTAACTTCCTTTAATCAATCAAAATAACTTTCCATCACATCCTTCAAAATTCTTCCAAAAATTTTAATATTAGCAATCCCACATTAACTAAATTTTCAAATAATCTTATCAGTCAAAATTCTTTTTTTTTACCAAAAATCTAAATAGATTTGTAAATCCTCAATCATAGGACACAATTTAAAATAAAGAAAAATTCTCAAAAAACGTTTTCAATTATTGTAAACCAAAATTTACCATCATTACTTCCACTTAAAATTCAAATTTACTAAACACGAAAATCGCAAGTTGTGCAACTCAATTTAAATAATTCCTACGGCCATTTTTAAAAGCTAAGATCATTTTCAAACCAAATTTATAACCGTTCAAAGGTGTATAACATAATCCAATAAATCATAAACATCAAAACTCAAAAATCAAATAAAATTTATATTTGTTAAAAGATGTATATCCAAAACTCATAAATATCACAACTCAAAAAGCAAATTAATTTTATACTTGTGCAAGGATGTATAACTATAACCCAATAAATCATAAATATCAAATCTTGAAAATCAATCAATTTCTTAAACCAAGTATGAAATTCTATAAATCCTCTGCTGTTTACTATTTAGAAATCTCAAGGTTAAAACTTTTCGTGGTAATATCCTACTTTACCAATTACTAATCATTAAATCACACTAAAAAGCCGTTTTAACTTAATTGGAGTCTTGAATGTATTCCAATTGCCAATATAACCATTCTAGCCATGTGTTTGACCTATGAGCATATACTAGTGTAGTCATCTTCCTAGTTGACACTAAGCACGAAAATAAGAATCAACGGTAGAACGGAATCAAGCAAGATGCAATTCAAGGAAGTCGAACGAGAGTTCAGAATTTGAAGCCAAGGGAAGAGGTCAAGCTGTATGGATGAGATTCCTAGATTCTAATCCTATGTTGCAGGCTCACATGGGTATAATTACGTAACCGAAGTGACAAACTCGACCTGCATGGGCCACCACAAAAATATGTAATGCCCCAGTCCCAAAATACGTAGGATTAGGTACATCGACATGCCAGCTGTATACATACGAAGTATACTCCAATATATGGAAACTCGTATGAATACATAAGCTGTAAAATGCAGTAAACCAAGAGTAATCTAATCTCATCCAAAAATGAAGAATAAAAGACATCATATAATCAACTGTAATAAATCTTTGAACAATACGTTGGGCGGAGACAAAGTCCACTACCAACTATCTCAAATAAAAGGGTACAAGAAGAAATAGAGGAATTAACAAGACTAGACAAGTGCAATCATCTTCGAAAGGATGGAGAAGATCATGGCCTCGACTAGAACACATGTAATATCACATAAGCACACACACCTGGAGAGATAACTAGGTCCTCAGAGGAACGTAACAAGATACAGGAAGAACATGCCATATGAACTGAATATAAATGCACCATAAAATAAAGATAAAGTAAAAGTGTCCAAACCATAACACGGCTCAACATCCCATCATCGAAACAGTAGGCTACCCCTACAACCAAACAAGGACAAGGAATAACTTACTATTTCGCGATGTGACATTTTTCCATGCCATGATTGGAACATAAAATTTGCTAAGGTCTCCTAACCTTTCTAGTAGGCAATTTAGAAGATATCTCGATGTATGGACAGGTGAAAGCTGACTCCCCCAAGACAAGGTAACAACTCACAACACGCACACGTCAAGTACCAATACTATCAGCCGGCATAACTCGAGGCTAGCAGCCCACGTGATCCATCAGTCCACATAGCTCGAGGCTAGTGACCCTCGCGACTCGACTACCGTAGTACGCAGTTACTACAGCTTTTGGATTTGGGGTAGCCCATACATTTAATTATCTTCTCCCTCCCAAGGACACTAGCAACAGGTAGTTCGCTAAGACTAGGTCCATATGCATACAAAAAGACAAGAAGGAAAAATAACTGAAGCAAAATAAAATGAACTAAAAATAGCAAGCAATGGATCCAACTGAAAATAGATAATAAATTTTACGCCCCGATCCTGCAGAGTCCTTTCGTCCTCGCTTCGGGCTCTTTGGGACCGTTCGTCCTCGCTAAGGCGTGATGCCGTGCAAGCCTAAGTTGCGCTTGCACAAGGCCAAGACCTGGAACAAGACAAGATAGACATGGTTGACAATACGCAGCAGAACGTATCGTAGATAATTAAAGCAGCAGCGGATATATTTCAGAGTACAAGCACTGAACACAATGGTAACAAGAAACAAATCTCTTTACTGATTTCATTGAACAGATTACAAGCTCTCGATTCTCTCTGATACAATGTTACATTCTCTCAGAACTTTACAGATTACAATGATCCCGTTCCCATACATTACATCCCTTTATATACAAAACCAACTCTTGCAACAGATGTCATCACTTGGCATCTCTTCTGATTTTTGGCTCCTGAGGATGAGGCTCGGGCTATCGTTTCGGACTATCATTTTCGATGCATAGTGCACCTGCATGTAGACTGATGGTGGTCAGTATATCAGCATACTGGTGATTGTGAACAAAGGGGCTACATTTTTCTGAAAAGATCACTGTTCATTTAGTGAGAAAACATTTTCTTGTGATGTGATCTTGCTACTTTTTACCTATGTTCATTCCATGCATACAGAGTCAGTTTACATTTCTTTTTGAAAACATCTTTGAAAAGCCACATATCATTTCCATCTTAGCCGTTGTACCTCCCACGGGTTCAGCTCGTCGCTAACCGCTGTGACTCGCGTGGGTTCAGCTCGTCGCTAGCCGCTGTGACTCTTAGGTTCAGCTCGTCGCTAACCGATGTGACTCGCATGGGTTCAGCTCGTCGCTAGCCGCTGTGACTCTCTAGGGTTCAGCTCGTCACTAAGTGGATACCCCAATGCACATGCAATATCAAATGAAACCATCATGCATCAATCGAGCAAGTCATAAACAATTCCATCTTCTTTTCAAGCAGGAAACATTTCTCTTTCTTAGCAGACAGTGTACGGATTCTCTTATAAGCATACTCTAGATTATTATCTTGTTATTAGCAACAACAATCATTCAAAAGCTCAGATTCTTATTAGGCGCAAGCGAATCATAAAATGAGTCTTTGTCCACTCACCCAGATAAATCGTCTTCTGTTGCAGAGCCAGCAATCCGATCTTTCTGTCTATCTAGTGCCTTCGCGGAGCGGGGCACTACATAATTACCCACCGAAAAGAAGTTTCATCCTCGAAACTTAAGGAGAAACTTACGATATCCTTAGCTGCGATAGTCCTCATCCTTTGCCATCATCAATCCATAAAATCACAATTCAGATCATATCAAAACTCTTGTTCAATCAAGCATTTCAATCTCAATCAATCAAATCGATAAAAACCGGCATCATAAAAATATTTACGGACTTATTGTATGGAACGTTCATCTCATTATTGATATCGAGTAGGCAAAGGAAATTTTGATCAGGAGAACATGTACAAATTCAATTGAATCAAAATTGGCCAGAGGATCGTGTTGCTCTGATACCATTCTTTCACGCCTCGATCCTGTAGAGTCCTTTCGTCCTCGCTTCGGGCTCTTTGGGACCGTTCGTCCTTGCTAAGGCGTGATGCCATGCAAGTCTAAGTTGCGCTTGCACAAGGCCAAGACCTGGAACAAGACAAGATAGACAAGGTTGACAATATGCAGCGGAACGTATCGCAGATAATTGAAGCAGCAGCAGACATATTTCAGAGTACAAGCACTGAACACAATGGTAACAAGAAACAAATCTCTTTATTGATTTTATTGAACAGATTACAAGCTCTCGATTCTCTCTGATACAATATTACATTCTCTCAGAACTTTACAGATTACAATGATCCCGTTCCCATACATTACATCCCTTTATATACAAAACCAACTCTTGCAACAGATGTTATCTCTTGGCATCTCTTCAAATTTCTGGCTCCTGAGGATGAGGCTCAGGCTATCGCTTCGGACTATCCTTTTCGATGCATAGTGCACCTGCATGCAGACTGATGGTGGGTCAGTATATCAGCATACTGGTGATTGTGAACAAATGGGCTACATTTTTCTGAAACGATCACTGTTCATTTAGTGAGAAAACATTTTCTTGTGATGTGATCTTGCTACTTTTTACCTATATTCATTCCATGCATACAGAGTCAGTTTACATTTCTTTTTGAAAACATCTTTGAAAAGCCACATATCATTTCCATCTTAGCCGATGTGCCTCCCATGGGTTCAGCTCGTCGCTAATCGCGGTGACTCGCATGGGTTCAGCTCGTCGCTAGCCGCTGTGACTCTTGGGTTCAGCTCGTCGCTAACCGCTGTGACTCGCATGGGTTCAGCTCGTTGCTAGACGCTGTGACTCTCTAGGGTTCATCTCGTCACTAAGTGGATACCCCAATGCACATGCAATATTAAATGAAACCATCATGCATCAATCGAGCAAGTCATAAACAATTTCATCTTCTTTTCAAGCAGGAAACATTTCTCTTTCTTAGCAGACAGTGTACGGATTCTCTTATAAGCATACTCAAGATTACTGTCTTGTTATTAGCAACAACATTCATTCAAAAGCTCAGATTCTTATTAGGCGCAAGCGAATCATAAAATTAGTCTTTGTCCACTCACCCAGATAAATCGTCTTCTGTTGCAGAGCCAGCAATCCGATCTTTCTGTCTATCTAGTGCCTTCGCGGAGCGGGACACTACAATAAATATGCAATAAATAATTAAATAAAGACGCATCTGATTATAAACAGTAAATAAGGCAAGGTATCTTGCCTGTGGGTGGTGCGAGAAACAGCAAAATCCAACAATCAGAATCGTCAACACGAAAGTCAAAATCCACAAGAAGCTCCGGATGCTAAAAATATGCGTGCTTACTTCACCGCAGCTACCATGATCATAGCTGTCCCCACTGGAATCAAAATCTTTAGTTGGATCGCTACCATGTGGGGAGGTTCGATACAATACAAAACACCCATGTTATTTGCTGTAGGGTAACAAATATCACAAACGAGTTTGGAATAAAAGATATGCCTTGAAAACGCCTGTCCAAAAGTTAAATTCTGGAACAGGGGCAAAATCGTAATTTCGGGTCAAAACGATGTCCGCCGTTGGACCCGCTTTGCACCGAAATACGTGCCAATATTGATGGTCTCTGAAGTCGTCAAACTATATGTCTACAGATTTATTTTGATGAGACGAACCCAACGGTATGTCCAATTTTGGATTCCGGTGGACTGTGCACAAAATCGCCCGTTGAGTGGGATTGTAGGCCCGCCAAAATAGTGTCCCGATCAACGGTCTCAGAATAGGACCAAACTTGGCTCACAGGACCAAAAAAATATTTCGAGTCCAATGGCGTAAGTTTCGTCACGATTTGATGAGTGTGCACAAAGTAATTGGAAAATTCCGAAAAGCCCGATACGGGAAAATTTGACGGATACGGGTCAAATTCGTCGCGCACACGCAACCAATTTGAATTCCGTCAAAGCCCGCACGTTCGCAAAGTCGATACGGACCTTTCGGTACTCTCGGATTGCGACGGGGTCGCCCGGTTTGTCGGGACGTACCTCGTACGGGGTTTTTAAGGTTTATAAAAACTAATTTTTCGAGATTTTTAATTTAATTAAAACTAAAATTTATTGCAGAATAAATAAATATATTTGAAGGGGATGATAGAGGGTCATGGGGCTTTCTACACGAATTTACGGATCTAAAAACGGATTTAAAATAAGGGAGATATAGATCGGAGAAGTGGGATACCTTAAAGTGGGAATCTGTTGTTGTTGTTGTTGTCGTTATCGCGGGACTGCTGTCGTGTGGCTGCGTTGCGGCGTACGAGGCTGAGCGCGCTCGCCGGGGAGAGGTGGACGCAGGTGGAGGAAGATGGAAGAGAGAATTGGTTTAGGATTTTAATTTAGTTGAAGAGGTATATGTATATATATAAAGGTTAAAGGGGTTTCGGCTCATACTATGCTGCTGAGTTGTTTAAGGGGGTCGGCCAACAAGCTTTTGCTTGTAAAAGGGGGCGCCCCTTGTTGCAGCAACTGCTGCTCATTCCTTTATGGTTGGGGTGGTCGGTCCCACCCCATTGGGCCGACCACTCCATTGTTTTTTTTTTTTTCTATTCTCTTAGCTTCTCATCAACTTATATATATATATATTGTAGGTTGTTGCACGCAGCATGAAGCTGCTGTAGTTTTTGTTGGTGGTGGGGGTCGGCCCCACCACTCTTTTTTTTTCTTTCTTATCTTTTTAAACTTTTAAATATAAATATCTATATCTATATATGTATATATCTATAAATACACCAAAAATTTATTTAAAATCCAAATAACAATTTAAATATTATCTAACAAAATATTGAATATAAATTTAAACATATCTACATAAATTCAATTCTCAATAAATCCACTCAAAGTAATAATAATATTTAAATAGGAAAGCATATTTATTAAACCTCCACAAAATAACTTTAATAATAATAAATTAATAAAAATTGCTCTAATGGGTGAACTGTACCACACACCCTTATCCGGGGCCAGGAACATGTACAACCTTGTAAAATATTATTTAAAAATAAGATACCAATAATTGTACAAATATTTAAATAATTAGAAATTGTACATAAAATTCTACAATAATTTAGGAGATATTTCTAAGTACATAAAATATGTCTACATGGCCACATTTGGTCATACTACCTGCTTACATGGGCTAAAATTCGGTCTGGGCCCAGTTCGGACTGGTTTTGGCCCAACTGGGTCATCTAAAAATCAATACATAAAATAATATCATATTAAAATAATTTAAATGAGTTAATTCACAACTTGGTCTTGTTTTCCTAGTTTGGCCATCACCATGGCTAGGCTTCCCCCCGGCATGGCTAATGTACTAGTCAAGGCACACTGCTACATTTTCCGTGCCAAAATTCATGGTAGTCTTGTGTTCCAAAAATTTCAACAGTGGCTAAGGTCCTTCTAAAAAAAAACCATAAATTATATAAATTCATTTTAAGTCCAATAATAAAAAAATAATTAAAAAATAGGGAGTTTTACATTGTGTCACTGACACGTCACAACGACATGTCCATGAGGGACACGAAGCCCATGTCAGAACCCCAAAACGCGCGTGTTCAGTCCAGTGTAAAACCAGTACGGCCTCGTTTTCGTGTCCGACATGAAACGAGGTGTCGTAAAACTTAGGGAGTGACTTGTCAGTCATTGCCCCAACCTCCATACCAAGTTTTGCGTGTCGAAACGCTGTGTCCAAAGAGAAATAGGACACGGGTAGCAGGACAGCGCACACGCGTATCGTGCAGCATATCCGCACCCATTTTTGACACAAAAATCACATCAGTCTTCACAAAAGTTAAAGTACATACCTAGATCTAGAGATTCATGCAATTAGTTTTACAAAAATCGAAAATAAAATCCTAAGTGGCATTTCAACAAACACTTACACATACACTATAACACGTGTCCGATGTGGACACGAAACGGACACGAATTCTACCCAAATTCTAGGGACAGCTAGGGGACACCTAGATCTAGCCTAATATGCAAAGAAATTAGAATATTAGCACAATTTGAGGAGTTTTACCTATAGGTGCAAATAGCAAGAAAAAGCTTCAAATGGGGGGGTGTTCTCCTTGATAGCCAAATGCTCCAAATAAACCCAAAGCTGGGATTCCTCTCCATGGACAGCAAGTAGAGGTTGATTAGATTCATATGCAAAAGATTTAGGTCAAAAAGGATTAAAAATGAGGAAGTTATGAATTAGGAAAAATTGCTATTTACCCCTTTCTTCAATTTGTTGAAATATTACAAAAGAGGCAAGAACAATGGAGGAAAGACTTTATATGGTTGAAAATCCCTAGGTGGCTAGTCATAAAGGATGAAATTAGGGTTGGAGTTATACTAGTGGGCTATGGGCCAAGTTGCACTAGTCATGGAATCAATTTCTAAGTCTCAAGCCTATGAACCAAATCACTAACCCTCCTATTTGAATCTTGATTTCTAAATGACTAACTTAGGTTCAATTAAGTTAGAATAGGGTTTCACCATGCTAACCAAGTCACCATAGCTAGAGTCAACATCTAGGTTAGCCTATAAAGTCTTAACTAGTCAAAGTCAAAAATAACAATCACCACTCCAATAATTAATTAAATAATTCCAATAAGTCAAAATGACCAAAGTATCCCTAGACTAAAAATGATAATTAAATATCCCCAATCATATGGTTAGGCTCTAGGTCAGACAATCTCTCGGGTTTCACTAGCAGCACATCAAAATCATAAGTCATGACTTAAAACAGTTTTAAATTGATTAAAAATTACTAAAAAAATCATAATGTGATATAAATATCAATAAATAATATTATAAATACAAAAGTTCAAAAATTGCTCTTATTTGGAAAATTGGGTGTTACATAAGGAACATAGCAATAGCATATCGACTAAGAGCATCTGCTACCACATTCGCCTTCCCAGGATGGTATTGCAGATTGATGTCAAAATCCTTCATGAGTTTCAGTCATCTTCGTTGTCTCATGTTCAGTTCCTACTGAGTGAAAACATACTTCAGATTTCTATGGCCTGTGAAGATGTCTACTCTCTTTCCATACAAATAGTGCTTCCACAGTTTCAAAGCAAAAATGACTGCTGTAAGCATCAAGTCATGAGTAGGATAATTCTTCTCATAAGGCCTTACTGTCTAGAAGCATAAGCAATAACCTTCTTGTTCTGCTCAAGCACACATTCCAAGCCTTTTCCTGATGCATCCCTGTAGATGACGAACCCTCCAGATCCTGATGGCAAAGCTAAAACTGGCGTTGTAGTGAATCTTCTCTTCATTTCTTCAAATGCTGACTGACAGGCATCACTCTAGATGAACTACTCATCCTTCCGCGTAAGCTTCGTCATTGGTTCTTCTATCTTGGCAAAATCTTTCACGAACTTCCGGTAGTAACCTGCTAGTCCCAGGAAACTACGAATCTCGGCTACTAACTTGGGAGGTGCCCAAGCTTCGACAGCTTCAATCTTCTTGGGATCTACAGAAATTCCTTCTCTAGTCATCACATGCCCCAAGAACTCCACTATGTCCAAGAAGAACTCGCACTTCGAGAGCTTCCCGTATAGCTTCTCCTTCCGCAGAATCTCCAAAACAATCCTTAGATGCTCCACATGCTCTTCCTCGATCTTCGAATAGATCAAGATGTTGTCGATGAAGACTACGACAAACTTGTCCAGATACTTATGGAAGACCTTATTCATAAGGTTCATAAACACTGCTGGAGCATTGGAGAGTCCGAACGGCATCACCAAGAATTTATGCTGGCTGTAACGGGTATTGAAAGCTGTCTTCGAAATATCCTACTCCCGAACCTTCATCTGATGATACCCCGATCGAAGATCAATCTTCGAGAAAACTTTCACCCCACTTAGCAGATCAAACAACTCATCTATCAGCGGCAACAGGTACTTATTCTTGATGGTGATGTTATTAAGTGTACGGTAATTGATGCACATTCTAACAGTCCCATCCTTCTTCGGCACGAAGAGTACCGGTGCTCCCCAGGGTGAAGTACTGGACTGAATAAAATCCTTACCTTCCAACTCATCAATCTGAGCCTTCAACTCTGCAGCTTCCTTTGGGTTGATTTTTTAGCAATGCTGGAACTTTGGCACTGATCCGGACACTAAATCGATGGTGAACTCTATATCTCGATCTGGCGGCAATCCTGGCAACTCCTCAGGGAAGACATCTAGGAACTCTACAATCAACGGATGTGGCAACTCCTGGTCTTCTACAACTGCTCCGAAGTAGACTCTCTTTGGCCTCTCTGCGATCCGTCTGCTGATCTTGACGGCGGAACTCCATGTGGGCTAAAAGTAACCTTTCCTTCATGGCAGTCTATTACAGCAAACTGCTCACTCAACCAGTCGATGCCAAGGACTATGTCAAATCTATGCAATTGCATCACTAGGAATCGAGCCCTAAGCTCCCTCTCAGCTATAGTGATAGGGCAGTCAACTATCTCACTAACTGGCACTACCCCTCCTTCTGTCATAATCTGACAGTTCCTCCTAGTGGGCTTAGGTGTGAAGTCGTGTCTATGTAGAAACTCATATGATACAAAGCTATGTGTGGCTCTAGAATCAAACAGTGCAATGGCAGAAAATGAATATAAAAGGATAGAACCTGTAATAACATCTGGAGTTGCCTCATCCTCCTCAACTGCGGCCATGACGTAAGCACGTCCCTGCTGTGGTGGTCCCCTCTGCTGCTGATGGTGTGCAAATTGTTGCTGCTGAGTAGGCAGAGCCTGAACTCTCTGCGGTGCAGCTGGTGGTACTCTGGGTGGTGCAGGTAGTGGTCCTCCAGCTCCTCGGGGTCCTCCTACCAGTCGGGCTGCGGCCTGTGGGCAGTCCCTCATCTGGTGTGCGTCTGATCCGCAGAATAAGCAAAGCCCGAGCCTCTTGCGGCATTCGTCAAAGCGGTGTCCTGGCCGGTAACAGAAAGCACAAGTAGCTGCCAGCTGCTGTCTCTGTAGCTGATGTGCATGAACTCTGGCTGGATGGTGATGCTGCTGTGTTGGCTGCTGTGGCCTTATTTGAATCTGAGTCCTCTTCGCCGGTGTCTGATAGCTGCTTCTACCGATGTCCCGGTCCCTCTTGAGCTTCGGGTCCATCTCCTTCTCTACAGCCTGAGTAATCTTGAGAATGCTCGCAAAAATCATCGCCTGGCTGATCGACACTACATGTCGCAACTCTCTGGTGAGGCCCTTCTTGAACCTCCAAGCCCTCTTTTCTGGTGTGCTGACTAGGATCTTCGCGAACCTGCTGAGTCGGGTAAACTCCGATGTGTACTCTGCTATAGTCATGTTCCCCTGCTGCAATGTCTCGAACTGCATCCGAAGCTCGTCTCGCTATACGTCTGGAAAGAACTTCTCTTTGAACAGAGTTTTAAAGTCTGCCCAGAGAACTTGGGGTGTGGCCAACTGAGGCTCCTCACGATACCAGGCTCTGGCAAGATCAAAAAGTCGCATGCTCGTAACTTCCACCTTCGGGTCATCCGGAATCCTCGCCATCTTCAGCGTCCGCTCGGAGTTTTCCAGCCACTCATCCGCATATACTATCCCCTCATAGCCCCAGAAATCTATCGGACAGAGGTTCTGGTAGTCTCTGGCGGTCCCCGGTCTCGGTGCTGTTGGTGCTGGAGGTGCTACCGGTGCTGGTGGAACTGGCTCTCGAGTCATGAGTGCATCCACGACTGTCGCCTGGAACTGTGCGGCCTGGTGGTTCTGAGCCTCCATGAACTGCTGGAACATGGCCATCACCTGGGCGCCATCGAACATCATCGTCGGGGGCACCAGAAAAAAGATAGAAGGCGGTGGCGAAAGCTGCTCTACCGGAACATCTGGTGCAGACTGACCCGAACTGCCTGCAACTCCGGGCTGATCCGCGGTCTTCCTCGTAGCGACCATCCTATAATAGAAAAAAACTTCGTGATTGGTAAAACCTAATCCTACAAGTAAATGTAAATGTTTTATATAATATTCATATACCTGATGTACTCGATTTTTCTATGTTGTGATCAAGTTTTCCTAGTTTAATCAAGTCCCCCAATAGTACACTAATACCTAGGCACCATTAGGAAAGACCTGCATGGGCCACCACTAAAAATATGTCATAACCCGCTCCCAAATAATTGGACACGAGTCAGACACGCCCAGCCTTCGTCGTTAGATACGACGAAGTAAGATGTCAAATCTAGGGAAACTACAAGGCAATATAAAATAAGTATAAATCACAGCATCTCTATAAACGATCCCAGAAATCAAAGTACAATTCTATGATTATTACATTCATCCAGAAAGTATGGTAAAGTCTGGAGTCACTAATATAATGAAAGTAAAGCATCTAAAGGAAAAGATAGCTAGGCCTCCTCGGCCTCTAGGTCAAGTGCAGCTCCAGCTGGCTCTAGCACGTCTGCAGGCTCACGACCATAATACGTGTCACGCATCACCTCTATCTCACCTGCAACATGTCCAATCAGGAGCGGAGCAAAGTACAGTTCTAGGTAATGAACAAGAACATCATAATATGGAAATGAGTACAAGAGAACATGATATATAAAGTACAGAAAAAGAATATGAAAGTACAGGAATATAAGTATAAGAAGTACAGGAAATAAAGTATAAAAATATAGACCATGAACCTGAAGTACAAGACATGTCATGGTGCACAATATTTGAAATACAACTAGCCTATGTGACCGGCTGGGGTAAGTACAGAAATAAGTACAGAAGTACATAAATATCGGTACGGCTTAGGACCCGCGTGTACTGTACGAGGCCTAAGCTATCTACATGAATATCAGAACATGGGTTTGGTCACATAGCTAGTGTATTTCCCCTCTCCGACTACAAGTACAAGAACATGAAAGTATAAGAGTACAAGATATCGTGTCACATCGTGTCATCAAGAGAAGTACAAGATATGAATGTAAATGCACAAGACCATAGAACGTACTTGTCTTGCTCCGAAAAAGTACGGGTAATGAACGGAGCTGGATGTCCTCTTGTTATGATATTTTACAAGTTGGTTAAATTCTAAACAATTTCTTATTTAATTATCATGAAATTCTAACTATGATTCAACTACAAGGCATTATGATATATTAATTTGTTAAGTGGTATCTATTTAATTCATTCAATACTATAATGTTACTTTCCAATCCTATATTTAAAAGATACCAAGGCCTATGAGTCTTAAATTACACTGGTCCTTATCATAGTAGTTAACATGCCTCACTATTATGTATTGGCCAAAAGGAGAATTCATGAGGTAAATATATAGAGTCCTAAAAGCTATTGCAGCTTTAACACTAGGCTGACTACTGACACAGTCTAGACAAAGAATTTACATAACATAAACCAAATAGCTTTAGTAAGATATTTGTAATCACAAAAGTGCTGCTATGGTCAGTCTTCCTATATTACTGCTAGATCATCTTCAGCCAGAATTCTATGCAAAACAACTTAGCTCAACCACTACTGCATAACCCTGTCCTGAGACTAACATTTCTAACTCACACAAAAGCAAATTGGGTCCATTTCACTTGCATTCAGTTGAGACACAAAACTACTTATAAGTAAGTAGATACACAACTGAAACGAAATGGGGTATTACAAAATAAGCTAAAGAAATCTGAAACTTGCCATAGGATCCCTCTGTCTGAAAAAATCTATCCTTAACATAACCTGCTTCCTACAGCCTTTTCAATATGATACTTTATTCTCAAGATACTTAAAACTTGACAAAGGCAAAAGATAAAACTTCTCATATCCATCCTTCAAAGCCACAGATACTATAGAAGACTCACTCCATAACTCTTCCGCAAAATCTCAGTATCAAAATAAAAAGAACAATATCACCTAATGTATAGGCACTTGCTGCTCTTCCAACCATCCCATAGTATACAATGTAGCAACACAAGTCGATTCCCAGGTTGCAACCCATTCAGAAATCATTGCCACAGATACTTTCTCAAAACATAGCGCGCATATCAATGAAAGTTACAACCAAAATTGAAATAGTAGAGTGTACATAGGTCTGCACTTAAACCTTCACAACTGGTACTAGTAGCAGCCCTGTTGGACACGCAATCAGATACGACTAAGGTCTGGACACATGCACAGCAACCCTACATATGTACATGAGCTTCACCCCAGAAATTCTAATCCTGTAGCTGCATCCATCTACTGACTGCAACACAAAAGCAACCAAAAGACTCCAGGCATCCAACAGTCTATGGCAGACAACCTATGGTAGACACGAAGCGCCTGCACCCAAATAATCTGGACACGGACACACGATCGTTCATACACTTGACTGCAAGCCCGACCAACCTCCATCAATTACCATAAATCAAACCAGCAACATAAGGGAAAACAAGGTATTACCTGAGGGTGATGAGTCCAATGAAGTTGGAACACTCTCACGGGTTCAGACACAAGCCTCACGTCCAGATTGTCTCCACAGTCCTGGTTGGAACAAATCATCAAACAAGTGGTGATCACGAAACAGAGTTATGAGTTTATAATTATGTTTGAAACAAATCAAACTCGAAATTACGAGAATTCTTCGATGATCACAAGGATCCAAAAACTCAATCAGACGCTCGAGATCTTCAAAATTCTAGAGCCAAACTCTCGTACAAGAATTTCAAGGAGAAATCAAAACAGAGACAGAGACTTCTTACCGGTAGAGTTCAATTGAGGTTCGATCCCTTAGATTTTCTCGATCGATCGGTTCTCGCTGCTCGGAGAGTAGTCGAACTTGATGTTCCCGATCTCGTCGTTGCTACTTCGTGAAGTAGATGTATCACGACCGATCTAGATCTAATCAGGAACTAAAAGGAAATCAAAAATCCTCAGATCGAACAAGAACTCTTCGAATCAAAAATATCAACAGAAAAATGGAGATCGATCTCTTACCAAACTTCATGCTAGAGAGGAAAGGAAAAAGAATTGTTGCTCGTGCTTTGTTCGATCAAGGAAGGATGAAGCCCTCGTCTTCTGCATTGCCACAAGCCATCATCGTCTTCACTTCCACGAGCCATCGTCGTCTTTATTGCCACGAGATTCTTTCTGCTCGATAGAAAGGTGAGGAGGAAATGAAATAAAAGGAAAAAAGAGTTGAAGAAGAATGGTTACAGAAAGGAAAGACTCGAGAAGAAATATATAGCAGTAGTTGTTCGCTTAAAACGAACACTAGAAAAATGGCGCCAAAAATTTGAGTGGAGATCTCAACTGCCAAGAAGAAGTTGATACGAGAAAGTATTCTCTAATTCAAAAAAATTGAATTAAGGACTCAGAGTCTGCTGTCCCAACTAGAAATTACATTAGAACCCTCTCCTGTGAGAAAGCCCAAACTAAGGCCTAATACAGGATTCTAAACTCAAGAATTCCAAAGAAAAGTTTAAATATACAAAATATTAAAAAAAAACTTTAAAATATTTATTTAATTTCTGAATCAATTAGCTTATTTAATCAATCTCATATAGAAAAACTTTTAAAATTCAAAAATGAGGAAGAGTGGGGTTACATCAATCCAAGCATACCCTTAAAGTCCGGCTCTGTGTGTGTCACGCCCCGCACCCGTAGGAGCGATCGTCCTCGCTAAGGCGTGATGCCGCACGAGCCTAGATTACGCTCATGCAAGACGGGTTCCATAACGGCCGATTACAGCAGCGGGATCGTCGCACAGAAGTCCCAAGCAGAAATATTGAACATGCAGCGGAAATTTAAAGGCAAAACACAAGTTATTCAAAAGAACTCTTTATTGATATTGAACAATCATATTACAATAGGCGCAAGGCCATGATTACAAGTCTCTCGTGCTCACTTTTCTCTCATTTTATAAGTCACTCTGCTCTCTCTCATCTCTCGATGCAATGCTTCAGCCAGCGGAAGCTTCGGAAGGCTATGTCCATACATTATGTCCCGTATAAGTCTTGAGTTCACGCGGCCGCACGCTTCGACTCGCCAAGAAACTCCGTGCCTCGACGCATCCAAGCGAGCTCCGCGCCACGAGCTTCTACCTGTGCCTGCACATAAAAACTGTGTGGGTGTCAGTACTCAACTGTACTGGTGGAGTGAGCTCCTCGCCCTTCCATACATAACCGACACGTTCATTTACTTTGTGCAGCTTAAATCCCTTTTTGATTATCTTGCTAGTCTTGCCTTAGGATCAGTTTTAAGACTACGACGCCTGACCAAAACGATGTGCCACGACAAGTTTGTGCTATAATGCCAACGTGTATTTCGATCGAGGCAGTGCCTCATCGCTTATGTACTTGACCAAACTTCAACTCGGGACGGCAAGGTCGTGCCATACTCTATTTATGACTTCAACATATTCGGGACAGTGCTTCGCCGAGGGGCAACTTATGCGAACTCGGCCGTGCCAAGAACTTTCACTTAAACTCAAGTTCCTCTAGACCAATTTTTGTGCCAACGACGTCAAGGGGACAACTCGTGCAGGTAGTGCCTCTAGACCTTGCTTAGAACTTGCTCGTGCATCAAGATTGAGGTCCTGCCTCGCAACTCATCAAGACTTATCCATGCTACCGCCTTGCGGCCTTCCTGTTCGACTAATAAACCAACTTAGACAAGACTTGTGAAATATTGTGTCGATTTCATAAACATCCTAACGCCAAGTATCGTGCCAAGCACGGTGCCTATGCTGCAGCCCAATCTTAGGCCCAGACATTGTATTTTCGACTAGACATGCATTCAAGTTCTAGACTCAATCTAAAGACATACATGCGGTTTGCCGCTATTCTGTCGACCCAACTACATGAGGGGTCACTAGCAATGTCAAGCTATCTTGGATCTAGGCTCGGGGATATCGGACCAGTCCCTACACGGGTAGCTAGCCCGGAGGCGCCGAATCTCCCATGCGGTTATCAAGCATCCTACTTGAGCCTCACTCGCTTCTCCCGGGACGACATGATCTCGGTGCCCCGGCGATCACTCGAGAAGACCTAACCTTGTCGACAAGTTGTCCAATGACCATGCAAGACTCAACTCGATTTACCACGTCCTTCTTTATTCATGACCATGCTTTCTCTCTTTTTATTGAGACTCCCAAGTAGCGGGACCGATCTCGTATGCTTTCTTATCCAGACTTATCGAGACTCCCAAGTAGCAGGACCGATCTCGCGTGCTTGCTTATCCAGACTTATAGAGACTCCCAAGTAGCGGGATCGATCTCGTGAACTTTTTTTGTCCGTGGCATACTTTTTACTAAACCGACCGTAGCTCGTGCCTAAGACAGGCCTGGTTCTCTAGGCGACGCTAGTGCTCAAGTCATATACTTTATACGACGAGCCTTGTTCTCGAGGGACTACGCGACTTGACAACTGCAGATAGAGCAGAACAGTGCTAGAAATGACTTAGGTCGACCGGTATAACTTTATCTAACTTATTCGTGCAACGACTTGACGAGAAAAGGCTACGCCAAGCTTCGCATCGAGGGAACGTGTCGTGCACGCGATCGACTTGAACAACCAAGATCTCGGGTGCCTAGACTTAAGCCAAAAGCCGTGCTAGACGACTTAAACCACGGGACGTATGAAGGCTATGCCAAGCCTTGGACGACGGGACCGTGCATGCTTTATCAAGCATTCATGCGGTTGACGCCTATGACTTAGGCTAATTCGAGTGTCGGGACAACACGACGGGACCGTACATGCTTTATCAAGCATTCATGCAGGCGACGCCTATGACTTAGGCTATTTCGAGTGTTGAGGCAACTTAGCAACTTAGGCTAACTTCCTTCTTCCAAGCCACGGAACGAAGGATCGAGTGTCATTTTCAAAACACGTTGAGCAAACTTCTAAGCAGACCGTGGGACTATTTTCCATGTTCTAAGATATTCTGACCCGTCGGGATTATTCCCTTAGCTATGTGGATGCGTCTCTTTTATTATCAAGCCTAACTTGTGCAAGTTGAAAACATACGAGTTATTAAGTGAAGGCTAAGATGAGGCAAGTTCACCGAAACTACCCCACTTGAGCGAGGAGTCGCCTCGACCGAGCGAGTCTTCGAGTAGCCGTTGCAAGGCTAAGTCCGAACGCCGTCGGCGTTTCGATTCCTCCGATTGACTTTGCTAAGATGTGTGCTTGTTCCATTCCTGACTGGAAACCAATATTTTTCAGGTTAGCTGTGGCTTCACTTAGCTTGGGGGATACAGGTGTACTTGCAGACAGAAACTTAAAATTTAGATAGAAGTTATATCATTTTCATTAATTATAAAACTTTGTATTTTTCTTAAAATAAAAATTTTGTAAATGTTGTAACAAGTCTAGAAATGTGAATGAGCAATAAATGTTATTCTTTTATGATTTTGAGCATCTTGGCCATGACCGCGTTCTACCGTCGACTCTACGGCGTAGGCTGGCTTGGACACGTCTCGTATCCGAAAAGTGGGTGCAGGTCGTGACAAGTTTTTGTGGTGGCCCTTGCAGGTCAATTTTCGCAAATTGTGCAAACTCGTGGTGGTACCATATTAGTCGTACTACTGCGAGCCTGCGACTAAGAAATGCTCATTCATAAATTAGGATTGAATTAATTTAGGAGAATGACCAGGAATATGAGTCCCTTCTTAATTTGCTTATTGGGTAGTTAAGAATTAGGCCATAATTTATTAAATTTAGATAACTTGGAAGATTCTTAGATACACTATTACATTTTTGACACGACGATATCCCTAAGGTGGGTAGACTATTTACTCATCAACTTAGGCCTTCCTGGAACCCAATTCTTGACCGTAGCACCTCTTCCTAATTTTTTTAAAATTATGATTTTTAGGATTTTAATTATAATTATAGAAGGGTTTAGTCATGGTTAAGATTTATAGTACAAGATGACTATAAATCATGGCACGGATAGTGTGGTCGTGTGCCTTGACTAATGTTCTAGCCTTGGTAGAAAAGGTCAAGGCATAGGTATATCCTAACTAGAAAAACCAGGCTAAGTTGCGACTTGACCTCTATAAAGAATTTAATTAGTTATTTATTAATATTATGATTTTAGAAAATCTGGTTGTACCAATTCAGCCCGGACTAGCCCGAATCCTACCCAAGTCCTGGTGGTCATGTAGTGCGACCAACGTCGTCCCTGTAAATATATAGATGTGTATATATATTTTGGTAGTCCATTTCTAGCATTGGGAATAATTTCTATAAATTATATATTGAATATAATATATGTATTGTTGTTATTTAAATTTACATTTTTTATGGAAATAGGATAACCTTCTCTTAGAATGATATTATAGGATTTTAGGGATTTACTTAGACTATGCATATATACTCGTATAAATATATTTTCATAGTAAGTAGACATAGTGTTTTATACATATTTTCCTCGATCTCGAATATTAGAGAAGTAGAGATTAATATTTATTTTTCTTTTGCCTTCGGTCTTTTTCTTCCTGATATTGATCATTTGTATAAACTTTTGGTGCCCAATGATTGTATCATGTTTTTGAATATGGTCAATATGTTAAGTTTAGCATTTCATTATCACTAATCTTCATACTATCGCTATAGCATTTGTACTTATACTTATACCTTTGGTGATATGTGGTTTACATATTAGTGATATAAGCTTATCTATCTTAAATTTAATCGAGTTGCCAAAATCAAAACTATGTTTTTGATTGTGGTTATTCAATTAAGTTTAATCATTATGATATCACTAACATTTATGCTATCACCTTAGCACTTATACTTAAACTCAGCATTGTCCTACTGTGAATTAAACTTATTATACTTGCTACTATGTATATTGCTTTGTTCGTCTAACATGTACATACAAAATAGCAATAAGCAAGATCTATGTGGACATATGCAATGAAAAAATTATGGTGGAGCAAAGATGACGGATCCCACAAGATTTCTCTGAACCATCCGACGACATCTCCGGAGCCACGCACCCATTTTCACAATGTGGATATCTTTGGACAGCTGCCGCCAAGGGAAAAAGCTAGCACCTATCAAAGGAAGAAGCCAAGCCATGCCATCATCATTTTGAGACTCTGAAGAAGCCTGCACCTGCTACAGTATATCTGGAGTCTGTAATGAGTCTTAGAAATAATTGTAAACACAAGAAATGGATGGCAAAATCGAAAGCTAGGGTAAAAATTAGCTCAGGATCATTTTCGGATAAAAACCGGTATACCGACGGTATACCGGTCTATACCGACGGCATACCGATTTTGTTCACAGAAAGTTTCTGTCTACAAAATCGGCATACCGATGGCATGTCGGTCCATACCGACGGTATGTCGATACAGTAACGTTTGAAATTCCAACGTTCGGATTTCAAGCGTTTAATGATCCCAAAGGCTATATTTCTATCCGTTGTATTCCAGACCGGTATACCGACGGCATGCCGGCCCATACCGACGGTATACCGGTTCGCTGACTGAAAAGTTTCCTTTGGCTCTTTTTAATGCTTTGGTTATAAATAGCCTTGAACCCCTTCATTCAAGGTTGATGCTTTGAGCCTAAAAATTTCTAAACCACCAAAGCCTATCCACAAACAACTCTATAAAACTTTCATTTGCCATCCACAAATTGTGTTAGAGTTATTAAGTTAAAAAATAAAATCTTCATCTTATTGTATAAGGAGATCAAAACCTATTGTGAAAGGTTGAAGTTGGAGAGTCTTCGTATCCAAACTCTCGGTTGAAGTTGGAGAGTCTTCGTATCCAAACTCTCGGTTGAAGTTGGAGAGTCTTCGTATCCAAACTCTCGGTTGAAGTCGGAGAGGCCTTCGGACTAAAGCTCTCGTGTAAGAAGTTGGCGAGTTCTTCGGATCCAAACTCGCATATAACTATTTACTCAAATAGTGGATTAAATCGGAGAGAGTTCAGGGACTAGATTGCCTCTAGGGAGGATACCAGGATACATCGGGTGTCGGTATTGTTTTGTTTCTTCTCTTGCACTTATATTTTTAAATTGTCCAATTAGCTCGTGCTAAGTGCTTGATTAGTTAGCTTGACCCTATTCACCCCCTCTAGGATTTTTACAACTTTATCCTATGTCTTCTCTAAACATCGCCATATCATTGGTTTATATCACTTATATTTTCCTTGGACCCAAGGGATTATATCTTTTAAATAACTTCTCACTAAATTGTCTATACATTAATCTCAAGTTAAGTTTTTGGATTCAAGAGTTATCCTTCCTAACTAATCATTTTCTTTTCAAGACTTGATATTCATACTTGAAGGACAGATACTTACACCCTCATGGAACTTGTTCAAAATTCTAGAACCCCCTTTGAAATTTCATAAAGTATAGTTAAAAGAATGTTCGTTGACTTGCGATGGCAAGACAACAGCACACTGTCGCCACTTATTTGAAATATCGAGACTATGGGTTCACTGCAGTCCGCAGCGCACTGGCGTGGCATGTTCCCCAAGTTGAAATAATTTCAAGTAAGCGTGAGTTATCGAATGTCATTAAAGCTATAGCTTAGTTGCCGTATTTTTCATCCTTGAATTATTATGTCAAGATTGGATAGAGTTGATAGGGTATTCATTATCGTATCCTCATTTGAGTCATGGAACCAAAAGTTTATTACAGCTAGCTGTACACTGGCGAGGCATAAATTCTCGGTAAAATGACTTCATATATGTTTACGATATTCGAATACCATATAGGCTACGTCTTTTATTGGCATACGACTATAAGGTTTCTAAATTGATTTGTGCCTTATTCCTAGTTACCAACTTCCCAATAAACTGGTTGTTCTTTTCCTCCATAGCTTCCTATTTTTGAATCGTCATCTTTTAAACCTAATTTGATTCCTTCCACTAGAATCATAAACACCCCTAGATTACGATTATATGACCATACTTACACAATTTCAATGAAGGTTAATCATGCCTAATGATTTTTTTCTATTTTTTTACTTATATCTTTAAGCATGCTTAGGTTTTGTTCTTGATTATTCCCTTGGACTACATAATTTTGGTCACGTTCTGATCGTGCCTAAACAATTGTTCGTGTTAAACCGATTTCTTTGATCATCCCTAAAACGATTAAATCGTGACCCAAATCATTATGAATATGCTATGATCGTACCAAATCACATCCTTCTTTAAGGTTCAATTCAATTTACAATCTAACTCATTTTGATCATTAATCAAATCGCTTTCTTGATTATTCCTTTTTGTCATATCTAACTGTATCCTTTGAAAATTCGAGGACGAATTTATTTTTAAGGTGTGTAGATTTGTAACTCCTCTTCCCAGATTTTTAAAAAATTTATTATTATTTTAGTTTGTTTAAATATTTATGGTAGAAAATATGTGGTTATCATACAAAAGATATTTTGAATTAATGAAGGGAGACTATTTTCATTTTATCTTATAAACGATATATTTAAACTTATTAATTAATTTTTTTAGATTTAAAAATATGTTTCAAATATTGTTTAACATTTGAATATTGTCTCAAGAAATCATTTTAAAATATTATTATTATTTACAAAGTATTAAGTTAGATTTGGTTAAATGTATGTTAAATGTTACTAATAATATCTGGTCTTATTTTTAAATCATGGTAGATTGATTTTGAGTAAATTTAAAACTTGTTTTGATTCAGTGTTTAATTGGTTTGGTTCTAATTATTTTAAAATAGATTTTTTTTTTAAGATTTATGAAAACATACTCTTAAGAATTATTTGATTTATTACCCGCAATTACATTTAAGATTTGAAATTATAAAACTTGTTTTAAATAATATTTGATATATTTGCAACTATTATGGTAATTGAGATTTGATAATCTAGCTTTGATCTATAACTATAAAATGCTACTTTTGATAATATTAATAATATTTTGAACTATTATCTTACCGAATATCATATTTAGTTCTGCTTAATTAAAGTATTAAACATTTATTTTAAATTCTAATTATGGAAGAGATCAAATCAATCATGAGAAAATCCCTACCATCTACCAATAGATCCTCTTATCACATTCTAAACTAATAATCATTAGAATCTTATCCCTCCTGGTAACCGAATTGGAAAACCCCTCCATACAGCTAGTCGTCTACTCCTATAAGAAGAGGATCTCTCTTTCTCGCCTTCATCACCAATACAACCTCTAATCTATCGTTTGCTTCCAGCCATCCGCCCATAGGCACTGCCATAGCCACATCATTACCACCACCCCTTTCACCAACCTCTCCTGCTATTCCCATTAATCCCGACATCACCGTCCCTCACCACAGTCTCCACGCTGCCAACAACCACCTCCACGATTGCCTCCCCGACCAAACTGATGTCGCAAACAACAATATCCACCACCACCACATGAATCACCATGTCCGGACCCGTGTGTCCGTGTCCATATCCTTTCCACTATTATGTGTCCATACAAGTAATCCATAATAGTACATACTTCGTGTCCGAGATGTCGGACACGATATCACCACTACAACTACTCCCTCTGTGTCCGACACCAAACAGAACACATCTCAGAGAAGAAGTCAAATACAAACCAAACCCGTGTATGTGTTCGTGTCGATAGAGCCACCGCTGTCAGTACCGACTCCTGTGCCATCACCGCCTACCTGTCACTTCGATCCCTCCGTCATTCGTGCACTGAGCACGCACCTCCGCCGACTGCTCCCCGTGCCGTGGCCGCTAGAGGCTGGCGACCCAATATCCACTGACTCCAACATCAGCCACTCGCCCCACCGGTACCCGACCCTTCTCGAGCAGCTCCGGATCCAGGGCCTCAGCGCCGCCGGGAAGTGAGTGTCACGTCGATCGGAGGTCGATGGACATCCACCAGACCGCAGTAGCGACCCTCCTTCGTGCCGTTGCTCCGCCGAACGCCGTTTCTCCGATCGTTTTCCCTGGTTGTCGTCGCGCCCAAATCACAGCCGCCCCTGGGGCTCTCCATCAGACCGCAACTCGTGACTCACCGCCGACAAGTCGACCCCTGAGCGTCCCTCTCCTGGAACCACCGAGGATCTGCAGCTGCTCCGGCCGACCGTCGAACCTAGCATCTCCGCCGAGCGCCCCTTCTCCTTCGTCGCTGTCGACTTGATCCTGCGCCGTCGTAGAGATTTCTCCTCCGAGCTGGGCGATGACTCCTTCCGTCGCCGTGACCACCGGATCCATACGTCGGCAGCACCGAGCTCCCTCCCACTATGTCAACTCTCCTTCTCCTTCGCTCTGGCTCTCGAAACCCCTTTCTTCGGTTTGTTTTTCCCTTTGTTTTCTCTCTCCGAGAGAGAACAGAGACTTATAGGCCGGGTGTTGCCTATGCCAGTGGGCCGACCAACCATGGGCCGAGTTTAGGATGTATATAAATAGATTTCTAATCATTAGGCCTGTGCTCTGAGTAGTAATCAGGAAGTAATTAGTTAATTAACTAAGTTTTAACTAATCGTTAGTTAATGGATTAATATCTTGAATTAAGTAGTATACTGCTAATTAGAGATTAGTAGTTTATCGTTATAAATACTGACAAAATAGTTAGGTATTTTATAATTAGTCTTCTTACTTTATACGTAATTATTAATTATACATACATTGTATTACTAAAATAATTATATTATTTTTCTAGAAAAATATATTGTAACTATTTATATTTTGGGCTCCTTAGTTAGGGCCGGGCAATTATTGGGCCGGGGCCAACTCAGCTATTTTAAATTATTAATAACTTTTGTGATTAGATGTTATAGACAAATATTCATTTGGACTCCAGTATTTGCCCATACTGGCTAGTATGGGTATTGACATTAGTTATTAAGTATATTTATTTTAAATAATTTTAGATATTAAATAATTTTTCTAAAATTATCTTGTAACCAAAAAGATATTATTTATGGTATTTTTAGCTTTTGATTCAAAAAGGGGAGATTTCTTAGATTGTAAATACTTCCCGGAACAATATTTGGATTAGTAAAAGTATGAGTTCTAAGTATCCACTATATCTTCTAAATACTTAATAGTTCTCTAAATAAATTTTCAAAATACTAATTCTAAATAATTTATTTTCTAATTAAATATGTATATTTATTTATGAGAATAATTCTTAACACATTTCTTTTAATTAGATTAGTAGATCAATGACCGTGACTAATCCTACTTCGTATTTTTCTGTGACTCAAACTTCTTTATATCGCGCCTAGCCATTTGGATTGGTCTGGACGCAATGGTAATATCAGTTTCACCAGCTAAGGACCACAGGCAAGTACACTTTCTGATTGCTTTTCGATTCATAGTAGTTTTTTATTTAATGTTTATACATATATCTTGCTGCTTGTTGACACGCTCGTCACACGGAGTAGTCGGGAGGGAAAATATCCTAGTAGACATGTGGACTACCCAGAACTATCCTCATGATGTCTATTCGTGAATAATAGCATCTGCACACGACACGTACAGGTGCCAGATTTATCTCCTAGCCGTTCACATGTCGAAACGGATATTTCACACCACATAGGTAGTTGTCTTTATTTATTTTGCCTTGTCTTCTCCATAGTGCCATATCATCAGTATCTTCTAGTTTTTACCTCTCATATGCTATTTTTATGTCTTGTTAATTCTATTGTGTTTCGTATTGCCGTCGGTTTGTGTGTTTGTTCCATTCCTGACTGGAAACCAACATTTTTCAGGTTAGCTGTGGCTTCACTTAGCTTGGGGGATATGGGTGTACTTGCAGACATAAACTTAGAATTTAGATAGAAGTTATATCATTTTCATTAATTGTAAAACTTTGTATTTTTTTAAATATAAATGTTGTAAATGTTGTAACAAGTCTAGAAATGTGAATGAGCAATAAATGTTATTCTTTTGTGATTTTGAGCATCTTGGCCGTGACAGCGTTCTACCGTCGACTCTGCGACGTAGGCTGGCTTGGACACATCTCGTATCCGAAAAGTGAGACCGATCTCGCGTGCTTGCTTATCTAGACTTATCGAGACTCCCAAGTAGCGGGACCGATCTCGTGAACTTTCTTTGTCCGTGGTATGCTTTTCACTAAACCGACCGTGGCGTGTGCCTTAGACAGGCCTGGTTCTCTAGGCGACGCTAGTGCTCAAGTCATATACTTTATACGACGAGCCTTGTTCTCGAGGGACTACGCGACTTGACAACCGCAGATAGAACGGAACAGTGCTAAAAATGACTTGGGTCGACCGGCATAACTTTGCCTAACTTATTCGCGTAACGACTTAACGAGCAAAGGCTACGCCAAGCTTCGCATCGAGGGAACGTGCCGTGCACGCGATCGACTTGAACAACCAAGATCTCGGGTGCCTAGACTTAAGCCAAAAGTCGTGCTAGACGACTTAACCCACGGGACGTGCGAAGGCTATGCCAAGCCTTGGACGACGGGACCGTGCATGCTTTATCAAGCATTCATACGGGCGACGCCTATGACTTAGGCTAATTCGAGTGTCGGGGCAAAATGACGGGATCGTGCATGCTTTATCAAGCATTCACGCAGGCGACGCCTATGACTTAGGCTATTTCGAGTGTTGAGGCAACTTAGCAACTTAGGCCAACTTCCTTCTCCCAAGCCACGGGACGAAGGATCGAGTGTCATTTTCAAAACGCGCTGAGCAAACTTCTAAACAGACCGTGGGACCATTTTTAATGTTCTAAGACATTCCGACCCGTCGGGATTATTCCCTTAGCTATGTGGATGCGTCTATTTTATTATCAAGCCTAACTTGTGCAAGTTAAAAACATGCGAGTTATTAAGTGAAGGCTAAGATGAGGCAAGTTCACCGAAACTACCCCACCTGAGCGAGGAGTCGCCTCGACCGAGCGAGTCTTCGAGTAGCCGTTGTAAGGCTAAGTTCGAACGTCGTCGGCATTTCGATTCCTCCGATTGACTTTGTGGGACGGGACAATATAATGTGTATTGTTATGCTCCAGGCATAGTGCATCGTACGATGTCAGCTATCGGGTAGCTCTGGCTGTCGTAGTCCAAGACGAAGGGTTCGCCCGAGTCATAGGGATCATGGCGAATACTCCTACACAATCTCAATTAGTGTCACGGTGGTTAAGAGTTTGGAGATTGTGTCGACAATGGTTGATGGTTGACGGCTGGAAGAGGAGGTCAGTAAGAATGAGGAGAGTAGATTGAGGTTAAGGGGATTAATGTAGCATGGCTAGAATACTATATACTGGGGCTGGCCTTTTGGCTTGGATAGTTTATGAATACTTAATTGGGCTTGGGCTGGGTTAGAATTTAGGAATTAAAGAGGAGAAAAAAAGAGATGGAAATGGGTTTGTTGATTTAAAATAATTAGGCAATTTAAAATAAAATAAAATAAGTAAATAAATAAAATAAAGAGCTTTTCGATAGTATCTTTATTGTTTTCTATTTCAAACAATCGATGTATATAAGACCATCTCTAATGGAGGTTTCTATCTCCCATATTTCTATGGTGGAAACCCTCTTTAGAATGTAACTAATATCCCATAAAAGAGGATCCATATCATCTGTGTAGTACCCCAACCTGTACGACATTTTATCATGGCTGGTTGGTTAGATGAAGCCTTATTGGACTTAGAAATATTCGAAAGGATCGCTTGGAAGGCTATGCGATCGTGGCAGAATTGTCTTATAATATGAGTAGTGTTGAACCCTTCGAAGATCCTTTAGCTTCACACTTAATTAAAAGGATTAGTATGTTATGTTTCTTGTTGAGTTGCTAAATGATATCTTGCATGGAACCAAGAAAGATAATAAAAGATAATTAATTACATGACCCAAAAATTATTGTGTATTATTTTATGAATCATGTGCTTGTGTGTTGTTACTATGAAATACATGACATATGAAGGAAAAGTCCTAAATACTTGGGAGGTGAGTTATCGAGCCTTAGCCCGATGAATAGACGGTAACACAGATAATAAGACCCAAGAACTGGGCAGTGAGTATGCTTGAATTTTGTTTGAATGAACGTATGGTAACACAGATGCTAAGTCCCAAGAATTAGGCGACGAGTACATTGAGTTTCGATTGGAAGACGTATGGTATCAAAGATGTGGAAATGGCTTGAGTAATCACATTCTATTATCCAGTGCCAATGTAGAATGTTGATTACACTAAGACCTTAGATTGGGTAGTTGGTATTTGTGAGCTCAGCTCAAGGAAATGGTGTCCAGATGGATGAAAATGGTGGCATATTTACATAGTTTTCCTTATCATGCATTATATGTTTTCTTGATAGATAAGTTGCATATACTTGTATGGTCATAGACAACTTATGCATAAGGTAGTTCCTCGAACGGTAATCCGAGGCCATGGACCCGGTTCTTCCTAAGGGAAAGAAGGATTAGTGTCGATGTACTGATATCGGAATTTTAGGACTTTCAGTTGGGGCTTGTAACCTTGCACTGAATGGGCGCTGAAATCCCATGGTGCTGAAGTAGTAGCACGGTAAATCGAAAACCTCCCATGGGATTGCAACCTATCTGGAGTTAACCATCTACCATTATATAGTCCACGATGGCATGTCGTCAGTGACCTTCATATAGATAGGTCAACTGCTAATGATGTCTTATGCAGGCAGAGTAAGTATTATAAATATACAGGGATGACTACACGACCGTGTGTAAGAATCACCAAATGGTGATAACATATATATTTTACATTATGCTGGTTATGAATAATATGCATGCTTTACTTCTATCGAATATGAACTGTTAATCGATCCTAAGTCAACAAGAAAAACCACTTTTAACAATGTTCTACAACATGATTACTTAGTATTATCTTCTTAGGTGAGTTGGGCCAGCACCGCTCGCCAGTACATAGATGATGTACTGACTCACGTTGTGGGCATTATTTCAGGTGCTTGTGCATAGAAAAAATTGTTTGATCAGTGCTTGGCATCGATGAATCGGATGGATGTGCAAAAGCTGTTCTTCTAAGACGATATCTTCTGCTATATGGGACATAATGTATGGAACAGTGTAACTCAGATGAACCATTGAGATTATAAGCCAAATTGGCAAGTTTATTATTGTAGTAGCCCACTCATCGCGGTTCACTATACCTACGGCTTGTTGGCTCAGTTTTGATTGAGTCAATGGAGAAATATTTGCCGGTATCGTTGGATCACGGATGAAATACAATGAACCTTTCCAACTGATGGATCGGTTTCTATTAAAATGAGTCCAAGAGTTTTTTATTTTTATTGGATATTTTCTCAATGCTTGATTTTGATGAATGCATTTTCGTATTGGTTTTCGATGATTGATTTTCATTGTTCTCTTTCATCGCATTGCGAATTCATTTCGAATCTTGAGAGAAAGAGATTGAAGTATGCTAATCAAATGTTGGTGCCAATGTAGGATGCATAGACGGTGCGTGATCGGTGCGTGAAGTCCCTCCTTCTCTAAGTAGATTCATTTTGGTTAGTTACTTTGACCGAGCTACCATTTATCTCCACGCCTTAACAAAACAATCTCTAGTCCACTCTTTTGTTGCATTCCAGTGATCAACGATACCACAATAACAAAAGATAAGAGAAGATAAATGAATGAATCACATACAATTTGGAACTATCGCTTGCTTGCTTCAATATGAACTATTATACGCCCTTATGAATTGCTTAAAAGAGAGAGCTCTGTATGGCAAACATGACCTGACCGTGCAAAAGGAAAGAAAAAAAAGATAAAAATGTTTACATGTTGCTAGACTAGTGCATAGTAGTTTTATTTGATAGCTGCATTTGTATTGTCTGGACAACTTGTGCAAAAGGTAGTAATATCTCGACCGATTCTGGAGACACCTGGAATCGTTCGGCCTAGGAAGGAACATGACACCCTGGGGCTAGAAGTCCCCGCACTTAGGGAAATGTCAGTCTATTAATGGGATGGGCTAGAATGTCCCAACTTCTAATAATAGAAATACCCATAGACCAACAAGTAGTTAGGTTCATTCATATAGACAGGATTTATTGCAAACCTAACATGCAGAGATGGAACAAAAGTTATATAGTTATATATATATATATATATATATATATATATATATATATATATATATATATATATATATATATATATATATATATGCAAATTGTGCTAACATATTTTGTGTATGGATGATTGTCAGCGATGAGTAAGAATGATTATGCAAGTGCTTTCCATTATTTATGTTTCTTATGAATTGTTAAAAAGAACCTAGACAAGTAGAAAGATCACAAAATAATGAATGCAAGCTTCACTGTCTACTTAGTGCAGATTTATGTGAGTTTGGCTAATAGCCGCTCACCAGTACATGTTGCGTACCGACCCACGTTGTAGGCATCATTTCAGATCGCACGAGACAAGGGGACTTTCAGAGAGGCGCTAAAGCTCGTCTAGCCTAGTAGAGCCTGTTTGATTGCCTTGAAGTTGTTTTCATTTCCAATCCAGTTTGCAAGTTTTCTTTTGAAGGTGTCTTTACTTCTGGTTCATGTAATAAGGGATATGATGTATGGACATTGTGGCTATTCTCAAAAGAGTTTCAAAGAGAGATATATAAGCTAAACCATGGAATTTTGAGTTGCAAGCTTTGTACCTTGTAATTCTATAGAAGTTATCAATAAAAGAAATACTTTCTATTTCAAGTCTCTCTGTCAAATTTGGTTTTCTGTATTTTAAATGTTCTTCTTACGTTGTGTTTTGTATTGTCTAGTTGTGTTATGCAAGTACTGGCTTTATGCAAGCGCAACTTAGGCTTGCACGGAAACATGCCTTAGCGAGGACGAACGATCCCGTAGGGATCAAAGCGGGACGAACGACCCTAGCGCGATCGGGGAGTACGTGACAAAGTGGTATCAGAGTACGGCTTTACGTCCTTGGCCTCTTTCAAATATCGTTTTCGAAAAGTATATAAAGTATTTTGATGGATTTTAATGGTCCCAATTTTTGAGTTATAGAAACCAATGTCCCATACAATAAGTCCATAATATTTTATGAAACTGACAGAAGTTACACTTTTTTGTAGAGGAATGGCAAAAGGAGGCAGCCAGGATCCTTCTCGAGCATCCGGTACGACCGACCCGCTAGAACGGATTTTGGACATGATGGAAACTCAACGGAAGGATGCTAAGGATCGTATGAAAACTCGACGAAAACAAGCTGAGGGTCGTAACATGGCCAAGCAGATGCAGTTGGATGCCTTGACCCAGATAGTAGCTTCGTTTGCAGCCTATCATGATACCACCGTAGCGACCAACCCGACTGGAACTCCCGAGATTGGGCCCGTGGATGCTGATGAGCCGCAACAGGCTCGCAAGAAACCGTTTGAGCCATCAGATTTTCTGAATGCTATGCCTCCAGAGTTTGAGGGCAGAACGTCACCAGATAAGGTGATGGACTGGATCAAGAAAATCGAATGTATGTTCTTGTTTCTTGGAGTTTCTAGCAGCAAGAAGGTGGCTTGTGCCACCGTACAACTGAGACTGCGAGCAGACGATTGGTGGAAAGCCAAGAAATCGGAACTGTACACTATGTCCAGAGACGGAAAGATTTTATGGACTATGTTCATGTGGCATCTGCCATCCCGATTATAATTTAGTGATATTTTTTATTTTTAATTGATTAGTTTATATTTAATTTTCTATGATCATAGGAGTTGTGACTAAGTCCACAGGTGATTTATGACCATCTTGTGGTCACATGACCTCTAGATAGCCTATATATGTATTATTTAGCTATTTTATATTTTTCTACAATTTTTGGATATTTTTAGGTATTTAATATTTAAGGTTTTATTATTTTTAAGGACTTTCAGGATTTACTGTAAGGTCATACGGGGGTATTTCTGGACCAAATATTTTTATTTGGGCTCAAAATGACTAAAAATATTTTCTAAAATATTTTAGAAATTTTTTGGATTTTTTTAAAATTTTTGGGAATTTTTATAAAACATATAGAATTGATATTTTATAGGTTTTTGGAATTTACTGCGAGGTCACATGATGATATTTTGTGTTAAAAATATTTTATTTAGATTCTAGACACTTAGAAATATTTTCTAGAATTTTCTAGAATTTTTCTGGATTTTTCTGCAATTTATTTGGATTTATTTGGATTTAAAATGATTTTTAAATAATTTTCTGAATTAAATAATTAATTACTCAATAATTTACCCAGGAGGATCCCACATGTCGGCGCCCAGGCTGAACCGCCTCTCTCTCTCCTATATATATACTATTATATTCGAAACTCTAATAAAATTTCAACCGCCTTTTTGAGGAAGAGTTCTAGTAGAGATTCCGACTTCCCGAAGCGATTTCTGCCAACTCCGACATGCTTTTCGTGCGCATTTTTTTTGTTGGATTCGTATCGAGGTAAGCTTTTTGAATATGTAATTTATTTTTGTAGATATTATTCCTAAATTTCTGGAAAATTCGTAGAGTGTCGGTTGTCCAAAATTTAACACATTTCGGTGTTTTCGAGATTTCGGGAGAACCAGAAATAGAAATCATGAACTGTTTGAAGTTTCAGAAAGCTAACACAGAATTCTACGACATATATTTTTCCCAGAAATTATTTCATTCATCTACTATTTTATTTATTCTGTTGAACTCAGAATTGATCGGTTGATCACCGTTTTGGTCACGATTAGCCATAACGGTGATATCTTTTGACCAAAGCGTGATTTTGCGGCACAGTTGATTCCAGCGCACTCGTGGCGCTGAAATCTACCAAGATGTACTTTCAAAATCTAGAGTTCATAGCGTTTGACTAGATAGTCAACGGCACGTCTCGATTTGTATGTCATAGTTTCCAAAATTGGGAAACATGACTTTTGATGCCCAAACTTGCATGTTTAGATTATTTTCAGATTATTATTAGGTTAAATTAGGTTTTTAAGTAAATTATTCCAGAATTAATTATTATTAGATTAGTAACCCAACTAGCCACTATTCCATGAATTTAGAACTAGAACATTAGAATTGATTTATAGTTTTCGTGCACGGTTCATAGTACGATATGTGTTATAGATTGACAGCTTATAGATCATCATCCCCTTATCCTCGACTTGTGACTACGTTTTGTGCAAGGACCACAGGCAAGATACCTTGCCTCCCTCTATAGTTTAATTTTATGTTTATAGTTTTCATGTTATTAGTCTATTATCATAGATACTATATTTGTTATAGATTTTACATGATTCATTAGCTTTCTTGTCTACTTGCTTTATCTAGTTTCTACATACCGTGTTCACCAGTTTATGGTCATGCTTGACTTGATAGTGTAGTTATATTGGACTGGACTGTGTCTTGACTGAGTTGTACCTTGTCTCACCAGTACCTTGCTTGAGTCGTGTCATTGAACGAGTACGTATAATTGAACTGCTAAATCCTTGTTATTGTTTCCTTGGCACCAGAGAGTCCACGCAGGACGAGGGTGTTTGCCTTGATCTGTTTACATCCGTGAGTCCACACTCGGGATGAGGATGTCGATTATTTACACCAGAGAGTCCTCACTCGGGACGAGGGTGTTGACTTGACTTGCACCAGAGAGTCCACTCGGGACGAGGGTGTTTACATCAGAGAGTCCATACTCGGGACGAGGATGTTATACTTGTACCAGAGAGTCCACACTCGGGACGAGGGTGCCTTGCCGTGAACTAACCAGAGAGTCCACACTCGGGACGAGGGTTAGTACTAACCAGAGAGTCCACACTCGGGACGAGGGTTAGTGATTAGTTCAAACCTGCGAGTCCACTCGAGGCGAGGGTTTGGTATTCCATTGATATCGTGTTCGCTTGTTCATCCAGCAGTTCAGTTACGTGTAGTTGTTCTCGTATTCCAGTTTATAGTCACCTGTCAGTAGTCACTTGTCGTTAGTCACTTGTTAGCAGTGTAGTCGTAGTCTCTTACCATGTTAAGGGTCGTTCCTTATTATATCCTGTTTATATTATCATGCATGATTAAACTGCTAGATAGGCATGTTTATATGTATCTTGCTATGTCCTCTGAGGACCTGATGATCTCTTCAGGGTTAGCAATTTCATGGAGTTAGATAGCAGAGCGGGAGGGTGGATGATTGTGATACATGTCTCATGTATTTGTTAGTAATAGTACATTGTTATCCTTTCGTGCTTTTCATTCCTTATCATGAGATATTCTGCTTATTGATTCAGTTTAGAGACTCTTGTTATACTCTTGGAGTCTTATCGGACATATATGCTAGTGGGCTGCAGACTACGACCCATAGTGTCCATTCATGTTTATATACTCATTGTGGATTGAGTTAGAGATTTACTTCACTATGATTAGGCCTTGACAGCGTTTATGTATTCGAGTTGGGATGGAGTCCGCTCGATACGTAGCTGGCTTGCTTACGAGATCGCGTCCGAAAAATGGGTGCGGGTCGTGACAGTTCAAGCACCCCTTTCTGGAACAATATCTACCTCCTACCATCAGTCAGAAAATGGAGGACGAATTCATGTCACTAAGACATGGGATCTTGTCCATGGAGGAGTACGAGTCAGAGTTTGCCAAACTCGCAAAGTTTGCTAGCACAATGATTCCTAATGAGAGGGCTCGCATGAATCGGTTCATAAAAGGTCTGAACGATGACATTCAAAAAAGTGTCATGAACCGAGAGTTTGAATCCTATGCCAAGACCTTTGAGGCAGCGGTGCAAATGGAGTAGTTTAGCCTACGGACTGCACCAGTGAAAGTTCAGACCGGTCATAATCAGCCTACAAAAAGGTACCATAACGAGGAAATAAAAACTGACAGAGAGCAAAACAGTAAGCCCGAGTGCACCTTCTGCGGCCGATGGGGACACACAAAGGAGAATTGTTGTTTAGCTAATGGAGAGTGCTTCAACTGTGGACAAAAGGGTCATTGAGCTATGAATTGTCAGAATAAGAGAGTTCTGCCACAGAACCATAAAAATACTGAGGAGCGTGGGCCGCTGAAGGACCTACCGCCGATTCGAGACAATCTACACAATGAATAATTGAGAAGGCTACGAGTTTACAACATGCTGACGATTGAACGTGAGCAAGATCTCAATGGTGGTGAGTTATTTTAGTTTTGAGGACAAAACTCCTTTTGGGTGGATAATTATGTAGTACCCCGCTCCTCGCGGTTCACTATGTAATACTTATGGCTTGTTGGCTCAGTTTCGACTGAGTCAATGGGGAAGCATTTGTCGGTATCGTTGGATCGCGGATGAAATGCAATGAACCTTTCCAACTGATGGATCGATTTCTATTGAAATGAGTCCAAGAGTTTTCGGTTTCGTTGGATGTTTTCTCGTTGCTTGATTTTGATGAATGTGTTTTCATGTTGGTTTTTGATTGTTGGTTTTTATTGTTCTCTTTCATCATATTACGCATTCATTCCGAATCTTGAGAGAAAGATATTGAAGTATGCTAATCAATTGTTGGTTCCAATGTAGGACACATAGACGGTGTGTGATCGGTGCGTGAAGTCCCTCATTCTCTCAAGTAGATTCATTTTGGTGAGTTACTTTGACCGAGCTACCATTTATCTCCACTCCTGTAGCTCCCCTTTCCGGAATTTCGAAATATTTTTATTTTATTTATTTTATTTAAATAGTGATTTAGATTATTATAAATAATTATTTAGTTAATTATTACGGTAAATGATTTTTAGCCAGGGTTGAGTTTTGAAGTACCAAACGACTAGGAATCATGGCACGGATAGTGCAGTGACGTGCTCTGACTTGTGATTAGCCATGATAGGGGAAGGCCGAGTCATAGGAGTGTCCTAACTAGGAAAATCAGGCTAAGTTGTGACATGACCATTATAAATAGTTTAATTATTTATATTTAATATTATTTGACATAGGAGACCTGGTTGAACCAACCTAAACCAGACTGAACCCGAACTAAGCTCAAGCCCGTGAGGTGTTGCAGTGTGACCAAAGACGTCAGTGTAGACGCATATTGAATTGGTATTTTACCTTGGTGATTTTGGAGACAATTCTAGGAATAATGGCTAAATATATATAATATATTATATGTGCTTGTTATTAGAAATAATATTTTATTTAATAATATAGTAAATATTTCTCCTTAACTAGTATGTTGGATTTTATGGAGAATTATCTAGGTTATATATAAAGGTAAAAGTGTATTTACGGTATACGAAAATTAGGCTTTTATTTATACACATAATATCCATGTATTTTATTTGTGAATTTTCGGTATATAAAATTAATGATCGATTTTCGAATATCAATTATACGTAATATTTATTATTCGTGTTCGTATTTATGGTATCATTATATATAATGTAATTTTGAAATAATTTATTATTCGGTTTTCAAAATATTTATTATTCGGTTTTCAAATCACTTTTCGTATATATCAATATATATATAAATTACATTTTTGCAGCTCGTATTAATAAGAATATATATATACTAATATACGATATATAATGGTGTATTGGAATTATAAATATATAATATATAAAATGTGTGTATATAGATAGTGTTTTGTTATATGTGGGTGAATATATATATATATAGACATAATATAGATAGAAATACGTATATATATATAGATAATTATACGTAAACGTATATATAGGTATATGTGTGTTTACGGATCTCTAAGTATATATGTGTATACGTATAAATGTATAAATGAATGTGGGTTATATATATATATATATATATATATATATATATATATATATATATATATATATATATATATATATACATATATATAATAGGGTTAATAATAGTAAAAAAAAGGGGAAAGAGGTGCTACTGTAGCATAGCTACAGTAGCTAAGCAAAACCGAGCTCTCGGCCCAGAGTCCCGAGTTCCACCCGTTTAATGCAAAACCAAGCCCTGTGTATACTTGCACAGTATACATATATGCGCGAGTATAAGAGAGAGGGAGAGGGAATTTCCGAAACCCTAACCTACACAAAGCTCCGCCACCACCCTGACGACCCCTCGGATGCGCGCGCCACCCTGGGCGCCACCGCGCACGGCCGAGGACGCGCGGAGGCCGGCCGTGCGCGCGGGCGAGCGCGCGCGAAACAGGAAGCAATAGCAGCAGTCCGCACCACGGGGCAGTCTTCGCGGCAGGTTCTCTCGATCACCGTGTGATCGTTTTGCACGCCGTTTTCACCGGTACGTTCACAACCCATGGGGCCGTAAACCCCTTCACATAGATTCTTTTAACTCGCACTGTGCACGACGAGAAACGAGTTCCAAAACCGAGAAAAATCTCGATTTCTGGATTCAGAAATTTGTCCTGAAACGCCAAGTTGGCGGTCGATTTGCGATCAGGATATTGCGAATTTTGGGAAACCACTTGAACAAAGTTTTAGATAACCTAACCGAGATTGAAACCTTACTTTTATATTTAATTCTAGTTGCTTATTTTCTGTTTAAAATTAGGTTAAAGTTTTCCAAAAACCTGTTTCAAAAACAATAAAAATCGTCCACACGACGTGCGTCCCGCCAATCCGGGCGACGTGGTCGCGAACCGAAAGCATCGAAAGCTGCGTAACGGCTTCGTGGTCGTGTGGGCTTTGACGGAATTCAAATTAGTCGCGTGTGCGCGACGAATTTGATGCGTATCCGTCGAAATTCACCGTATCGTGCACGTTGTAAATTTCTCAATTACTTTGTGCACGTTTGTCAGATCGAGACGAAACTTGCGCCAACAGGACCGTATCATTTTTCTGGTCCTGCAAGCCAAGTTTGGTCCGATTCTGAGACTGTTGATAAAATTACCGTTTTGCGGGCCCCGTGGTTCCACTCAACGGGCGATTTTGTGCACGGCCCGCCGGAATCCAACTCTGGACATACGGTTGGGTTTGTATCGAAAAACTGGATCCGTAGACATGTAGTTTGACGACTTTAGTGACCATTGACTCTGGCACGCTTTTCGGTGCAAAGCGGATCCAACGGCGGACATCGTTTTTGCCCGAAATTACCGTTTTGCCCCTGTGTCCAGAATTGGACGTAAGGACAGGCAATCCTAGCTAATTGGACTATTCTGAGATCATTGGTATTGTCTATTTCAGCTTTCGGGGACTGTTGTACGGGTTTTGACTATAGTGGCATATTGAGTGGTTTGGATCATCGGTTTCACCAGCACAGGACTACAGGCGAGTACAGTTTATTGTCTGCATTTCGATATTGATCTTTACTATATTTTATTGATTAGTCATTAGTTATGTGATTATTTTCTATTATAAATTGTGAGTCGGGAATGAGAAGTACCAAGGATGTGTGATCTGACCTTAGACCGTGTAGACCGTGTTGCATTTATTTCTTGTAGACCGTGTAGACAGTGTTTTATTTATTTTTTGTAGACAGTGTAGACAGTGTTTTATTTATTGCAAAGTAAACAGTGTAGATCATGATTATTACTGCATTTAAACTGTGTAGATCATGATTATTATTTTGTAGACAATGTTTCTTTACTGCAATATTTTCTGTAGACCGTGTAACTGTAGACCGTGTAACTGTAGATCGTGTAACTTTAGACCGTGTAGACCGTGTCGCATAATTGTCCCAAGACCGATCACATATCAAAGGTACTTCTAATGGTGGAAAGGTATAATGGTCTATTTATTACTATTAATTTTTCTTACGGCTTTACTGTTATTTTCAAACCCATGATTGATGTCTAACCTTTGTTTTATAGTCATTTTCTTTATTTGAAATTGTATTCAGTGAATTGTGCTCGTTCCATTCCTGACTGGAAACCAACATTTTCAGGTTAGCCGTGGATTTTCTTATCTTGGGGAGTGACGGGAATACTTGCAGACAAAAGCCTAGAGACTAGCTAGATATTTGAGTTGTAGCCATTCTTTTATTTGTACAAGTTTATATTCTTCTTCAAATGTAAAACTTGTAATCATTATAAGTTGAATTAGTTTCTGTGAATGAGCATTGGATTTGTGATTTTGATCTTCATGGCCGTGACAGCGTTCTACCGCCGATACTGCGGCGTAGGCTGGCTTGGACACGTCTCGTATCCGTTTAAAAAAAAAATGGGTGCGGGTCGTGACAAGTTTTTGTGGTGGCCCACGCAGGTCTGTCTTCGCAAATCACGCGAACTCGTGATAGTACTTAAGTTAGTTGTACTATTGCGAGCCTGCGACTAGAAATGCTCATTCATGAATTAGAAATTAATTTAATTTAAGAGAATGACTAGGACTAGGAGTCCCTTATACAAATTTGCCGATGGGTAGTATAGGCCATACAATTTAGGATGAGAGTTATTAATTTTGATAGTTTGTCAAATCTCCATAGGTACACTATTACCTCTTGATTGGAAGATATGGTCCAATGTGGATAGATTATTCACTTGGAGAGGCAGAACTTCCTGGAATTGATGATCTCACCTAGATGAATTATTCAATTCCTTCTCGTTGCCTCTTTAGATATCATCCTCACATTTAGTCCAAATTGCCTATTTAGTTCCTATTTACCCCAGGAATTATTATTTCTGATTGGGTTATCCATATGCGAACCTCGAGTTAGTTTCGATTCAAGTTTTTCCTCAAAGGTTTGAATACACATGGAATAAATACTAGAATGTTTGTATCTCTTTTGTCCTTAGTTATTTCCTCCATTTTAACCCTTTTATTTTAAAGTGTTGTGACTGATAGGACAATTACCTACGCTTCTATTTTAGTCAACCTGTTTGAATCTCTGGAGGCTCATGAAATTTTTACGGTTAAAAGGAATATTAGTTAACTCATAAAGTTTAGACAGCAGCGCACTGTCGTCAATTATTTGAGAGTGGAGAATGTGGGTTCACTGCAGCCAGCAGCGCACTGGCAAGGCACAACCCAGAGATATGAAACCATTTTAAGGATCCTAGGTTATAGAACGTTGCTAAAACTATGTAGTAGTTGACCTCTTAGATCTTAGATACCTTTGTGTCAATATAAGGTGGAGTACCTGATAGCTTATCACCTCTGAATCACGGAACCAAGAGTTTGTCACAACTAGATTATATGGGCGAGGCATACTTCTTGGTAAAATGACTTCAGACGTGATTACAGGTTTAGGATACTATAGAGGATAGGACGGTGCCCTGTATGTTCTATAAGATCCGAAGCCAATAGTAGTGGAAGTTCTGTAAGTTTGGTAGCATGTCTCCCGACCTAGCACTCTGTATGATCCTCGTGATCTACTGATGAGGAAATTGACTAACACTAATAGGTTACCTAGAATATAGAATGCAGAAGTCCCTAAACCATTAGTCGACCAAGGCCGTAAGGGTAAGATGACAGTGGGATGTCTATAGAAGCAAGAATACCGAGTAAGGTTTGATTCTCACAAAACTCGAACTACTTGTGTCTTCTTTTAAAAATCTCGCATAATTGTATTCGACTATCTTAACAAACACTGCTGTTACAGCTTAGTTTTGCAAGCTTACTCTGTTCTCGAGCTTGATTCAAGGCATATGTTTAGTGGGGACGCCTGCTAACTTATTGTCTAATCAGAATCAGTGTATTATGGTCTGATCAACCATGATGCATTTGGTTCACTTTTCGTTTAATTACACTACGTGGATGGAGATATATAGGTATCTAGGATCTCATCCGCGACTGCTTGACAATTTCTCTTGAATTATACTTTCGCCTTTGAATCACGAAATTGTATTCAGTGACATCTCCCTTGAACTCTACTATTTTTGCCTTTCACTGATTTGGAAAGACGGAAGTTCATAATCAGTAGAGAGATACCGAGTATCCCCATGACTATGGTAGTTGTATGCATAAGTGTAGTTATCATCGGCCAGCCCTGTGATTGAGTTACTCGTCCTCCTCTTGACCCCAAACTGTTATCGGGACCTTCTAGCCTCCTGAATTTGAGAATGAGTAGGGTTTATCCTTAGTCAAATTGCCAACCAAGAAGACTATCTATTCTCAAGAAACCAAACGTCGTGAGTCTCTAATCATTTACCGTGACTATGGTAGACTCTCATTTCGGGATTGTTTTCCAACAAGTATTGTCTTAGTTGTGTAAATTTTATTATTAAAACCTCACTAGGTGTTGGAGCACCACAGTCACTAGCTTAGCCAATACCATAGCTTAAATACCTTGTCACACTATGACCTACCAGTTGTCAACAACAATACCTGATCACTACAACCCTTGTGACCATAGTCTGGCAGGTTGACACAAATAGAATTTCTTGACTGAATTGTTAGAAATTTTTTCTTATGTTGTGCCTTTGAGTTGGTTACCCCACCGGAAACTCTTGTATACTGTGGATGAGTAGGTCATTCTATTTTATCGACCATGTGTCTTTGCACACGCGCTCGTTTCTATTTATTGAGGAACGAACCTTGACTTGACTTATATCTACCGTATTCCATTGCGTCGTACCTTATTATTTATTACCAAGAGTCGAGGTACGACACCGGACTTTGAAAATTCTTCTGATCTCATTATTCCTAAGACCATGACTTAGTTTCTAAGGTAGGTAGACTGTAAGCTTCCGAAAGTTTGGAATAAACAAGGATTATCTAGTGATTAAAATAATTTCCATTAGGATGACAATTAGTGTCCCATGGACTCCCACTTTCCAATTAGATCATTTTGTGTCCCCGGTCGTGCCATTAATATTCGGAGCACGAGACTAATTGTTACCTTCCAACAAATTTCATATGCAAGATCTAGACGAGACCACCTTCATCTAGGTATATCATGTCCCACTCAAACTCGTCCCCTTGTACTCTATTTTTGGGGTACGACTTTCAGGTTAAAAAGACTAGTTATAACTTTTACCATAGTACCGATACACTTTCCAACCTCCATTAGAGCCTTGACCACGACCCCATTCCTTCAACCCAATATATGGTTGTGTTCTACTCGAAGCCTACTACGCCCATGCTACTAGTGTGTCACCCTATTGAGGCCTCATGTGCCACTTAAACACAAAAGTCACTGAAGGCGCATTTTGGGCTTGAGGGACCTAGCTAACCAGCTTGACTGGCAACTACCTCAACCCCTTGGGTAGAAACCTATTCTAGGTTCCCTTACTAGTAGAAACAGTTTTATCATTGGGATCTTGTCCAGTCAATGTAGATTGAACCCAACGATCATCCAACCAACGACTGATGTCTAAATAGAAAACCCCTTTAGACCACAATCTTGATTTCTCAAATTCCGTTCCAGTATGGAACCTTGTTTGAATTAGAATTTTGAGAACGAGAATTCTGTATTACACGAATTGCAAGCCCCTCTAAGAAACAAGAATTTTTCGACGTAGCAAGTGACTGAACTATGGTAGGCCGACCTAGCAAACAAGTCAGTGGTTCGTAAACACCCATTTTAGCTGTACCGTCGAAAAACTCTCTACTGCTCTTGAGACTTCATAATTGCCCTCGATTAATCTTCCTTACCTCCCCGTCCTTCCTATTCCAGAGTGATGAATGACCATGCTTACTAGAACTTATGGATATTTCTTAGCTACTTGGATAAATTACTGCTTGTTAAATTTTGGATTACTTGATAGATATAAGTGGTTTATAGACGTCATATGCAGTAGGTATCTGTTGGTAGGATTGTTAGCAACTAGTTAGAAGATTATAGATTTTAGTTGTGAGGAGTAGTGTGACCCAAGGTGGGTAGAAGTCCTCGATGGTTCATAATTACGAAATGGCTAGGAGAAGGATATAAATATCTCTGAGAAATTAAAATTCGAGGTTATTGTGGTAAATTTATTCTTTTAAATTTTCTATGTTTGAATTCTGGCATGCTTATGAGTTAGAATTTCGAGGACGAAATTATTTTTAAGGTGGGTAGATTTGTAGCTCCCCTTTCCGGAATTTCGAAATATTTTTATTTTATTTATTTTATTTAAATAGTGATTTAGATTATTATAAATAATTATTTAGTTAATTATTACGGTAAATGATTTTTAGCCAGGGTTGAGTTTTGAAGTACCAAACGACTAGGAATCATGGCACGGATAGTGCAGTGACGTGCTCTGACTTATGATTAGCCATGATAGGGGAAGGCAGAGTCATAGGAGTGTCCTAACTAGGAAAATCAGGCTAAGTTGTGACATGACCATTATAAATAGTTTAATTATTTATATTTAATATTATTTGACATAGGAGACCTGGTTGAACCAAGCTAAACCAGACTGAACCCGAACTAAGCTCAAGCCCGTGAGGTGTTGCAGTGTGACCAAAGACGTCAGTGTAGACGCATATTGAATTGGTATTTTACCTTGGTGATTTTGGAGACAATTCTAGGAATAATGGCTAAATATATATAATATATTATATGTGCTTGTTATTAGAAATAATATTTTATTTAATAATATAGTAAATATTTCTCCTTAACTAGTATGTTGGATTTTATGGAGAATTATCTAGGTTATATATAAAGGTAAAAGTGTATTTACGGTATACGGAAATTAGGCTTTTATTTATACACATAATATCCATGTATTTTATTTGTGAATTTTCGGTATATAAAATTAATGATCGATTTTCGAATATCAATTATACGTAATATTTATTATTCGTGTTCGTATTTATGGTATCATTATATATATAATGTAATTTTGAAATAATTTATTATTCGGTTTTCAAAATATTTATTATTCGGTTTTCAAATCACTTTTCGTATATATCAATATATATATAAATTACATTTTTGCAGCTCGTATTAATAAGAATATATATATACTAATATACGATATATAATGGTGTATTGGAATTATAAATATATAATATATAAAATGTGTGTATATAGATAGTGTTTTGTTATATGTGGGTGAATATATATATATATAGACATAATATAGATAGAAATACGTATATATATATAGATAATTATACGTAAACGTATATATAGGTATATGTGTGTTTACGGATCTCTAAGTATATATGTGTATACGTATAAATGTATAAATGAATGTGGGTTATATATATATATATACATATATATAATAGGGTTAATAATAGTAAAAAAAAAAAAGGGGAAAGAGGTGCTACTGTAGCATAGCTACAGTAGCTAAGCAAAACCGAGCTCTCGGCCCAGAGTCCCGAGTTCCACCCGTTTAGTGCAAAACCAAGCCCTGTGTATACTTGCACAGTCTACATATATGCGCGAGTATAAGAGAGAGGGAGAGGGAATTTCCGAAACCCTAACCTACACAAAGCTCCGCCACCACCCTGACGACCCCTCGGATGCGCGCGCCACCCTGGGCGCCACCGCGCACGGCCGAGGACGCGCGGAGGCCGGCCGCGCGCGTGGGCGAGCGCGCGCGAAACAGGAAGCAATAGCAGCAGTCCGCACAACGGGGCAGTATTCGCGGCAGGTTCTCTCGATCACCGTGTGATCGTTTTGCACGCCGTTTTCACCGGTACGTTCACAACCCATAGGGCCGTAAACCCCTTCACATAGATTCTTTTAACTCGCACTGTGCACGACGAGAAACGAGTTCCAAAACCGAGAAAAATCTCGATTTCTGGATTCAGAAATTTGTCCTGAAACGCCAAGTTGGCGGTCGATTTGCGATCAGGATATTGCGAATTTTGGAAAACCACTTGAACAAAGTTTTAGATAACCTAACCGAGATTGAAACCTTACTTTTATATTTAATTCTAGTTGCTTATTTTCTGTTTAAAATTAGGTTAAAGTTTTCCAAAAACCTGTTTCAAAAACAATAAAAATCGTCCACACGACGTGCGTCCCGCCAATCCGGGCGACGTGGTCGCGAACCGAAAGCATCGAAAGCTGCATAACGGCTTCGTGGTCGTGTGGGCTTTGACGGAATTCAAATTAGTCGCGTGTGCGCGACGAATTTGATACGTATCCGTCAAAATTCACCGTATCGTGCACGTTGTAAATTTCTCAATTACTTTGTGCACGTTCGTCAGATCGAGACGAAACTTGTGCCAACAGGACCGTATCATTTTTTTGGTCCTGCAAGCCAAGTTTGGTCCGATTCTGAGACTGTTGATAAAATCACCGTTTTGCGGACCCTACGGTTCCACTCAACGGGCGATTTTGTGCACGGCCCGCCGGAATCCAACTCTGGACATACGGTTGGGTTCGTATCAAAAAACTGGATCCGTAGACATGTAGTTTGATGACTTTAGTGACCATTGACTCTGGCACGCTTTTCGGTGCAAAGCGGGTCCAACGGCGGACATCGTTTTTGCCCGAAATTACCGTTTTGCCCCTGTGTCCAGAATTGGATGTAAGGACAGGCAATCCTAGCTAATTGGACTATTCTGAGATCATTGGTATTGTCTATTTCATCTTTCGGGGACTGTTGTACGGGTTTTGACTATAGTGGCATATTGAGTGGTTTGGATCATCGGTTTCACCAGCACAGGACCACAGGCGAGTACAGTTTATTGTCTGCATTTCGATATTGATCTTTACTATATTTCATTGATTAGTCATTAGTTATGTGATTATTTTCTATTATAAATTGTGAGTCGGGAATGAGAAGTACCAAGGATGTGTGATCTGACCTTAGACCGTGTAGACCGTGTAGACCGTGTTGCATTTATTTCTTGTAGACCGTGTAGACAGTGTTTTATTTATTTCTTGTAGACAGTGTAGACAGTGTTTTATTTATTGCAAAGTAGACAGTGTAGATCGTGATTATTACTGCATTTAAACTGTGTAGATCATGATTATTATTTTGTAGACAATATTTCTTTACTGCAATATTTTCTGTAGACCGTGTAACTGTAGACCGTGTAACTATAGACCGTGTAACTGTAGACCGTGTAACTGTAGACCGTGTAACTTTAGACCGTGTAGACCGTGTCGCATAATTGTTTCGAGACCGATCACATATCAAAGGTACTTCTAATGGTAGAAAGGTATAATGGTCTATTTATTACTATTAATTTTTCTTACGGCTTTACTGTTATTTTCAAACCCATGATTGATGTCTAACCTTTATTTTATAGTCATTTTCTTTATTTGAAATTGTATTCAGTGAATTGTGCTCGTTCCATTCCTGACTGGAAACCAACATTTTCAGGTTAGCCGTGGATTTTCTTATCTTGGGGAGTGACGGGAATACTTGCAGACAAAAGCCTAGAGACTAGCTAGATATTTGAGTTGTAGCCATTCTTTTATTTGTACAAGTTTATATTCTTCTTCAAATGTAAAACTTGTAATCATTGTAAGTTGAATTAGTTTCTGTGAATGAGCATTGGATTTGTGATTTTGATCTTCATGGCCGTGACAGCGTTCTACCGCCGATACTGCGACGTAGGCTGGCTTGGACACGTCTCGTATCCGTTTAAAAAAAAAACGGGTGCGGGTCGTGACAACTCCTTAACAAAATGATCTCCAGTCCACTCTTTTGTTGCGTCCCAGTGATCAACGATACCACAATAACAAAATGTAAGAGAAGATAAATGAATGAATCACATAAAATTTGGAACTGTCGCTTACTTGCTTCAATATGAATTGTTATACGCTCTTATGAATTGCTTAGAAGAGATAGCTATGTATGGAAAATACGGCCTAACCATGCAAAATAAAAGAAGATGAAAATATTTATATGTTGCTAGACTAGTGCATAATAGTTTAATTTGATAGCTGCGTTCGCATTGGTCTGGACAACTTGTGCACAAGATAGTAATCTCTCGAGCGATTCTGGAGACACCTGGAATTGCTCGGCCTAGGAGGAAACATGACACTTTGGGGCTAGAAGTCCTCGCGATCAGGGGGAGTCAGTCTATTAGTGAGATGGACTAGAACGTCCCAACTGCTAATAATCGGAATACCCATAGACTGACAAGTAGTTAGGTTCATGCATATAGACATGATTTATTTCAAACCTAACATGCAGAGATAGAATATATAAGTTTTATTTATATTAATGTAAATTGTGCTAACATGTTTTGTGCAAGGATGACTGTCGACGATGGATAAGAATGATTATGCAAGTGCTTTCCATTGTTTATGTTCCTTATGAATTATTAAAAAGAACCTAGACAAATAGAAAGATCACATAATAATGAATGCTAGCTTCACTGTCTACTTAGTACAGATTTATGTGAGTTTGGCCAATAGCCGCTCACTAGTACATGTTGCGTACTGACCTACGTTGTGGGCATCATTTCAGATCGCACGAGACAGAGGGACTTTCGCTGAGGCGCTAAAGCTCGTCTAGCCCAGTGGAGATTGTTTGATCGCCTCGAAGCTGTTTTCATTTCCAATCCAGTTTGCAAGTTTTTTTTGAAGGTGTCTTTACTTTTGGTTCATGTAATAAGGGATATGATGTATGGGCATTGTGGGCATTTTCAAAAGAGTTTCAAAAAGAGATATATAAACCAAACCATGGCATTTTGAGTCGCAAACTTTGTACCTTATAATCCTATGAAGTTATCAATAAAAGAAGTATTTTCTATTTCAAATCTCTGTGTCAAATTTGGTTTTCTGTATTTTAAATGTTCTTCTTGTGTTTTGTATTGTCTAGTTGTATTGTGCAGGTACTGGCCTTGTGCAAGCACAACTTAGGCTTGCACGACATCATACCTTGGCAATAATGAATGATCCCACAGGGACCAAAGCGAGGATGAACGACCCTTGCGGGATCGGGGTGTGACAATTGTAAGCCGAGTCGGCATGTTCAGTTGTAAGCCTAAATGGCAAGTAATTCAGTTGTCTATTCAAAAGTCTTATAATCTGTTGTAAATTCTGTATTCAGCTGTAAGTCTTGTAATCTATTGTAATTATCAATAAGAGATATTTTTTTCTTCATATCTTGTTACGACTTTAATTTATCTGCTTGGTTTGCTGCGATGCCATTATTTTCTGAGAAATACCGAAAACTGGCATGGCTTTGCCTTATACAAGTACAATCTAGACTTGTACGACATTGCACACAATGGCTAGTTTTCGATCTCCCAGGAACGGGGCGTGATAATATGGACCTCAATCGACCTACTGCTACCATAATGCCACAAAAGAATATTCAACGGTGACCCGTGTCACGCCCCGATCCTGCTGGGGTCGTTCGTCCTCGCTAAGACGTAATATCGTGCAAACCTAAGTTGCACTTGCACAAGGCCAGTACCTGCACAATACATCTAGACAAGACAAAACATAACACAAACAGAACATTTAAATATAGAAAACTAAATTTGAGATAGAGATTTGAAACAGAAAATATTTATTTTATTGATAACTTGACAGGATACAGAATACAAAGCTTTGTGACTCAAAATGCCATAGCTTGGCTTACATCTTTCCTTTAGAACTCTTTTTAAGAATAGCCACAATCTCATACATCATATCCCTTATTACATAGACGAAAAGTAAAGCCAACTTCAAAATAAAACTTGCTAACTGGACTTAAAAATGAAAACAGCTTCGACGTAATCGAACAAGCTCTACTGGGCTGGACGAGCTTTAGCGCCTTACCAAAAGTCCCTATGTCTCGTGCTTATCTGAAATAGTGTCCACAACGTAGGTTAGTACACGACACGTACTGGTGAACGACTATTGGCCAAACTCACATAAATCTGTACTAAGTAGATAGTGAAGCTAGCATTGATTATTATGTGATCTTTCTACTTGTCTAGGTTCTTTTTAACAATTCATAAGAAGCATAAGCAATAGAAAGCACTTGCACAATAATTCTTACCCATCGCCGACAGTCATCCATGCATAAAACAGGTTAGCACAATTTGCATATATGAATAAAACTTACATTCCGTCTCAGCATGTTAGGTTTGCAATAAATCTCACTATATGCATGAACCAAACTACGTGGTGGTCCATGGATCGTTCCCCATGATTAGCAGTTGGGACATACAAGTCTGTCTCACTGATAGACGTAACACCCCCTAATAGCGAGGTTCTTTTACATCAGGGTGTCCAATCTCTCCTAGGCCGAACGACTCCCGGTACCCCAGAAATTGCTCGAGAGACTATACCTTGTGCACAAGGTGTCCTAAACCAATGCATAAGATGCATTCTATCACATAAAAACATTTCATTGCATATTGAACAACATGAATCTGATTTTTCTCTTCGATAGGGACACAATTCCATTCTTTCATATCGATTCGATATCAAACCAATTAAGGTTTTCTATAACATATCATGTGTAAAGAATACTATGGAAACATATGAACAGGCATACTGAGCATGTAATATAGTAGTTCTATAATCTAGCAAGTAATCTATTTTATTTATCTTCTCTTATCTTTTGTTATTGTGGTATCGTTGATCACATGGACGCAATAGAAGAGTGGACTACATATTATTTTATTAAAGCATGGAGAAAAATGGTAGTTCGGTAGAAGCAACCCACCAAAATGAATCTACTTGAGATAGTGAGGAACTTTGTGCACCGATCGATCACGTACCACCTATGCGTCCTACATTGGCACCAATATTTGATTATCATACTTCAATCTCTTTCTCCCAAGATTTAGAATGAATGCGCAATGCGATAAAAGAGAACAATGAAAACCAATCATCGAAAACCAACACAAAAATGTATTCTTCAAAATCAAGCAGCGAAAAACATCCAACGAAAACTCAAAACCCTTGGACTCATTTCAATAGAAGCCGATCCATCAGTTGGAAATGTTTATTGCATTTCGTCCGTGATCCAACGATACCGACAAAGGTTTCCCCATTAAATCAGTCGAGACTGAGCCAACAAGCCGTAGGTATTACATAGTGAACCGCGAGGAGCGGGACACTACATAATTATCCACCAAAAAAGATCTTGCTTACGTTCAATCGTCAACATGTTGTAAACTCGGGGCCTCCTCAACTGCTCATTGTGTGAATTATCTCGAATCGGCGGTGGGTCCTGATTGTCCACGTTCAGTATTCGTATTTCGGTTCTGCGATGCAGGATGCTTATTCTGATAGTTTCGAGAAATGTGGCCCTTCTGGCCGCAGTTGAAGCACTCATCAGTGGCAAGAAGGCACTTCTCCCATGTATGCCCTTTCTTGTCACAGAAATTGCAATATGGCCTATGGTTTTGCTCTCCATCAGTTTTTTTCCCGTTACAGTATCTTTTTGTAGGCTGATTGTGGCCAGTCTGAACTTTCACTGACGTGCTCCTCAAGCTAAAATGTTTTATTTGCACCGCCGCCTCAAAGGCCTTGGTATATGATTCACACTCTCGGTTCAGAACACCCTTTTAAATGTCATCGTTCATACCCTGGATGAGTCGATTCATGCAAGTCTTCTCATTAGGAATCATTGTTCTAGCAAACTTTCCCAATTTGGAAAAGTCTGACTCGTAGTCCTCTATGGACATGCTTTCATGTTTCAGTGACATGAATTCGTCCTCCATCTTCTGAATGATGGCATGAGGAAGATATTGTTCTAAAAATGCTTTCTTGAACGTGGTCCAAGAAATCTTTTCGTCTCTAGCAGCTGCGAGCAGTTCTGGCTTCTTTGCTTTCCACCAATCATCTACTCACAATCTCAGTTGTAGTGTGGCACATGCCACTTTTTTGCTACTCGAAACTCCTATGAACGCGAACAGACGTTCCATTTTCTTGATCCAGTCTATTATATTATCTAGTGATATTCTGCCCTCAAATTCTGGAGGTTTTGCGTCCAAGAAGTCCTTTGTCTTAAAGGATGGGTGCATGTGTGCTGGCTGGTGCTATTTACCATCCATGGGCCCAATTTCTGGAGTTCCAGTCGGGTTGGTCACTCCGATGGTATCATGATGGGCCGCAAGCGAAGCTACTATCTGGGACAAGGCATGCAGCTGCCTCTGCTGGGCCATACTACGATCGTCGGCTTGTTTCTGCTGAGTTTCCATTAGGGTCAAAATCCGTTCCACCAGGTCGGTCGAGCCCGATGGTCGAGGAAGATCCTGACTACCTCCTTTTGCCATTCCTCTACAAAGAGTGTAACTTCTATCAGCCTCATAAAATATTATGGACTTATTGTATGGGACATTGGCATTCGTAACTCAAAATCGGGACTATTGAAAGCCATCAAAATACTTTATATAATTTTCAAAAATGATATTTGGAAGAGGCTAAAGACGTAAAGTCGTGCTCCGATACCACTTTGTCATGCCCCGATTCCGCTAGGGTCGTTCGTCCTCGCTTTGATCCCCGCAGGATCGTTCGTACTCGCTAAGGCGTGATGTCGTGCAAGCCTAAGTTGTGCTTGCACAAGGCCAGTACCTGTCACGCCCCGATCCAAGAAATTGCTCGTCCTCGCTAGATTTCACCCGAATCATCATCCTCGCTGGGGCGTGATGCCGCACGATCCTGGAGTTGCGCTCGTAGAAGACAAGATAACATGTTCACATAAGATTATCTCAAATTGATAATATAAGCAACGAAAGAAAAACAGAGTATACAATAAGAATCTCTTTTATTAATAATGAACTGAATGTTACAAAGGCTTGAATAGCCCAACTTAATATGCCAACTGGCTAACAACGCTCATGATCTCTCTAGCTCATAAAGTATTACATTATTCCATATATTATGCCTCTTTATAGCCAACAAGTAGTCTTCGACCGAACATCTCCATGTTGCAAGTCCGAACGCCAATGCGGTAGCTCCTCTTGAAACGCTAAAGACTCCATGCCTCGGTGCGTCCAAGCCAAGCTCTACCCCGAGCTGAACATAACCTAAACCTGCAAGCAAACTAGTGGAAGATTAGTGCTTTCGTCCTCGCTGTACTGATCAAGACCCACTCGCACCCAAACCAAACACTAAGTACATTTAGTGAAACATGCAACATTATTTGGTGATCTTTCTAATTAGCCTTAGGATCAGTTTCATGGCAATATTCAATGTATAGTAACTTATCATAATTGTGTCCAATACCGTGTCCCTACGAAAGATACAATTAGACATAATATGAACATAAATATAATGATCGTGCTCATCTCCTTCCCATTTTGCCTAGCCTACAATGGTTAGAAATTTATATAAGTAATCATACAATTCACGCAATCAACCAACCATACTTAGACATATGCGTAAGGATGGCAGGCCCTGCGCCTGTCCAATTCTAATCTCAGTCCACCGGCCCTATCTATATGAAGGTCACGGTGTTTCGCACCGTAATAGACTTGGCATCCTTATGTGTAAGCCTATGATCGCTCCAATACCGGTTGCTAGCCTAGTATCTGAAGGATCTCAAACTTACTGATATCATAGCTTATCACATCACTGGCCGGTCGTAACCCGTCCTAATGATGTGCACCAAAAATACCATACATAATTCTCTCCTAGGACGAACGGTCCCGGTGCCCCGGTCGTAACTGTTCGAGGGAAGCCACACCCGTGCACGGGCCATCCGAGTCCATTGACCATGCAATACGTGCCATAGCAAGCAAGTCATATCATTCCAACCAATCTCGTGTTCCACAAACATATTCATGCTCCATAAACATATTTCGTTAACTCTATCTCAAGTTCCGTCGGCATTATGCCCCAACACGTCCGTATTGATGCACGACGCCCAACGGCTTAGACTTCTTATACTTATACTCAACGCGTTCCATTCATAAGTTATTCGCATAATAGCAGTTCCGTCACTACCAAAATAAGTCAAATCAGCGACGTATTTAGCGACTCCGTGAAATTTCGTCGCTAATGTTTGGGGTTTTAGCGACGTCAACAAAAGACGTCGCTGTTTGTCGCCAACAACGACTAATAGCGACGTCTAGCGTCTTTATTTTGTTCAATGGGGTAGTGCGTCGCAAGTTCGTCGGTACGCGTCGCTGATATAGCGACGTTTCGCGACGCATTTTAAGTTGCGTCGCTATTTATTATACATCAGCGACGTTTAGCGACGTCCTAGGCGGACGTCGCTAAACGTTTCATATAGCCAGCGAGGGTTTCCATTTCGATCATTTCACAAATTTTTCCCCCCAAATTTGGGCACGCTCCTCCTCTGTGACGCTCCTCCGGCGATTTCCCTCCTCCTCCGCGGCGCTCCTCCGGCGATCTCCCTCCTCCTTCCTCAGGTAGCTCCTCCTTCTCCTCCTTCTCCTCCTCCTCCTTCCTCTGGTAGCTCCTTTCCACTTTCTCCTCGTCTTCAAGCTCTCTCTCTCTCTCGCTTCTAGTTCGTGTCCACGAGAGCGTGGACTCGCTGCGGGGGACACGAGACTGACAGTGGGCTCGTTGTGGGGGACACGAGAGCGTGGACACCTATTTTGTTGGTTTGGACACGTCGTGTCCCACTGTATGGACACGAGATTCACAGTGTGACACCTATATACTGAAAAATCTTGTTTTTTTGGGCATATCAACTGTCAATTTGATGTCCACGAGAGCGTAGACTCGCTGCAGGGGACACGAGACTGACAGTGGACTCGTTACGGGGGACACGAGAGCGTAGACTCGCTTCTAGTTCGTGTGACACCTATTTTGTTGGTTTAGACACGTCGTGTCCCACTGTGTGGATACGAAATTCACAGTGTGACACCTATATACTGAAAAAACTCATTTTTTTGGGCATATCAACTGTCAATTTGATGTTTTGGGTGGATTCGAATTCTAATTTAGGGTTCGAGCCCTATTTACTGATACTGGGAGTTTTTTTGGGCATTTTCAGGGTTTTGAAATGATGAATAAATTGACTAATAATTATTATCGAGCCCTATAAAATTTCAGCTATGTCACGAAGGATGGATATACTAATCCTGTGAATGAGTTTTCTCCTAAGTATTCTCGACAGTTGAGTATGATTTAGCTCACAGACATTACTGAAATATGGGATAATTAGACTTTCTGTTCAATACCATATTTTAAATCTTAAATCTACGATATGACATCGTGATCAGGACATAGTCCCTGCAGCCATTCGACTGGCGAGGCAGAAAACTATGTAGCCGTAGATAAAGTTGACTGTCCTCCGACCCTCATCCCTCGGCAATGATGATACGACAACCTATCACTATATCTTATATATAGTAGTAGATGACGTCTTAGTATTACATTATGTGAGTTCATCTTGATTCTGTTACATTCTTCAGATACTACATACGATAAGAACATATACTACACCATATGTACAAAACATAGATGATTCACACTAATGTATGCTAGAATGAATTTTAGGGTTGTGTTCTGAGCCATCCGTTCTGCTACTTGGCAAAAAAAACGAATTTATTGTACTTTATCTGCTTTCGAAAATGTACTCAAATTACATGATGGTTCCTTTAGTTAGCTTGCTTATGTTACAATTATATTAGCTTGCTTACCAGATGGCACCCATGACCCGAGGAGCGGCACGTCGTTTGAGGGAAATAGTGAATGCTGAGGTGGCTCCTCCTACAGTTAGGAGGAAGTGGCACCGGTTGCTAGTGAGACCGGGAGTTCTATTCATCCAGCACCGGTAGCTAGTGAGACCGAGAGTTCTCTTCATGCAGTCCTTACAAGGGACGACATCTCTCCTCGTGCCAAAAATCTAGCTTTTTCGAGGTGGATGCGTGAACGTATCACTGAGCGTTTGCGTGAGCAGCGTGGTTCTCATTAGCTATTAGTACTTATTTGTATTGGACTATTGGTATTGGGTTATTTTTGTATTAGACTATTTGTATTGGACTACATATATGAATTAGAACTGTGTCAATCTCTAGATTATATTGGACTACGACATGGTGATCAGGACATAGTCCCTGCAGCCATTCGACTGGCGAGGCAGAAACTATGTATCCGTAGATAAAGTCGACTGTCCTCCGACCCTCATCTCTCGGCAATAATGATACGACAACCCAACCGGAGAGGATACTCTGAGAGATCCATCTGAGAGGGACGTATACTCTGAGAGATCACCTTTACAAGAATTATATCAGTAGTGGGATCGAGTGTTGGAGGAGATATTATCAAAGTATACGTCCTACTCAGATTGGTCTCTCACCGTTATTATTTTTTCCTGACAGCATGGTGGATGTGCTCCGTCCACAGATTCTTGATCCGAGCCAAAACTTTGTCCCGGAGATCAAGTGGACATCTTTGGTGTAGAGCTCGAGTGAGAGGTTCCTGACAGCATGGTGGCCTCCTTTGTTAAAGTATCCGTGCTCATCCCACATTGGTTGTGGGACGAGCACAGAAATTTTAACAAAGGAGACCACCATGCTGTCAGGAACATCTCACTCGAGCTCTACACAAAGGATGTCCACTTGAGCTCCGGGACAAAGTTTTGGCTCGGAGCAAGAATCTGTGGACGGAGCACATCCATGCTGTCAGAAAAAAATAGTAACGGTGAGAGACCCATCTGAGTAGGACGTATACTTTGATAATATCTCCTCCAACACTCGATCCTACTACTGATATAATTCTTGTAAAGGTGATCTCTCAGAGTATACGTCCCTCTCAGATAGATCTCTCAGAATATCCTCTCCGGTTGGGTTGTGTTCTGAGCCATCCGTTCTCACAGAGGGTCCTATTTTGGATTCTATATTTTGTATTTTGGTTTCTGTATTTTGTATTTTGGTTTCTGTATTTTGTATTTTGGTTTCTGTATTTTGTATTTTGGTTTCTGTATTTTGGCTCCAGCTCCATTTGCATTAATCTACGGTACGACATGGTGATCAGGACATAGTCCCTGTAGCTATTCGACTGGCGAGGCAGAAACTATGTAGTCGTAGATAAAGTTGACTGTCCTTTGACCCTCATCCCTCGGCAATGATGATACGACAACCTATCAGAATCCTCGACTCTCTTTCACTTCTTGGATATTGACCCAGCTTCTAATCTCTCATTTCCCTCCGGGTCCACTCTACTCCCAATCTCTTCCTCTTTTATACACGGATCTACAGAATCAATACCATCCAAGAAAGGCAAAACTGAATCAGCATTGTCTTCCGGATCGTCCTCATCAAGGCATAACGGGCTGCTCAGCATGTCCAGCTTCTTCAACTTCTCGCTGGCTGCAGAGTCAAAATGGGAACGGGTCCTCTTTGTCGGCCTGGAGCTCTGACTCGCACTCGTCGCCGCGCTACTGGTTTCCTCTCCTCCTCTGACGCGGGTCATAAGAAAAGAAATTTCGTACCTCTTCTTCACATAAACATCATTGCCGCCTTGTACTCGAGCCTCCTCATCTGTAACGCTATCCAAGGCACCGAGAAGTCGGATAGCGTCACAGATGAGGAGGCTCGAGTACAAGGCGGCAATGATGTTTATGTGAAGAAGAGGTACGAAATTTCTTTTCTTATGACCCGCGTCAGAGGAGGAGAGGAAACCAGTAGCGCGGCGACGAGTGCGAGTCAGAGCTCCGGGCCAGCAAAGAGGACCCGTTCCCATTTTGACTCTGCAGCCAGCGAGAAGTTGAAGAAGCTGGGCACGCTGAGCAGCCCGTTATACCTTGATGAGGACGATCCGGAAGACAATGTTGATTCAGTTTTGCCTTCTCCTCTCCTCCACCATGGCTATGGACCCATCTGCTCCTCCCTACTTCCCTTCTTCTTATTTGACTCTCTCAGCCACATATGATATCCAGCTCAAGTGTAGAGTCGGGGGAGAAGAAGTGGACATGAAGAGGAGGGAAAGCAGCACAGCCGGCGGCATGACCCGGAGGAAGTACAGAGGTTTTCTTCAACATACGTATGAGAACTATAAGGATATATCTTTTCACAATATGTCATCTTGTCAAAGACCCTTAATGTGACAACCATGTTACCGCGATGTCGGAAGACTAACATGTCATAATTTTCTAAGCCGTGTATTTTTACATAATCCTTCCAACTCTTTCCTCCTATGTCGTAATCTTGCATTATTATATAGAACTGAAATCCGGTTGGAGGATTATGTCAAAACACACGGCTTATAAAATTATGACATGTTAGTTTTTCGACACCGTGGTAACATGGTTGTCACATTAAGGGTCTTTGACAAGGTGATATGTTGTGAAAAGATATATCCTTATAGTTCTCCTACGTATGTTGAAGAAAACCTCTGTACTTCCTCTGGGTCATGCCGCCGGCTGTGCTGCTTCCCCCTCTTCTTCATGTCCACTTCTTCTCCTCCGACTCTACACTTGAGCTGGATATCATATGTGGCTGAGAGAGTCAAATAAGAAGAAGGGAAGTAGGGAGGAGCAGATAGGTCCATAGCCATGGTGGAGGAGAGGAGAAGGCAAAACTGAATCAGCATTGTCTTCCGGATCGTCCTCATCAAGGTATAACGGGCTGCTCAGCGTGTCCGGCTTTTTCAACTTCTCGCTGGCTGCAGAGTCGAAATGGGAATGGGTCCTCTTTGCCGGCCCGGAGCTCTGACTCGCACTCGTCGCCGCGCTACTGGTTTCCTCTCCTCCTCTGACGCGGGTCATACTCGAGCCTCCTCATCTGTGACGCTATCCGACTTCTCGGTGCCTACATTGTCACTCGAATCCCCTATTTGACTCGTATCGTCCTCTTCTTCGCCTGTCTTTTCGCTCCCTGTCTTGCAATCATCTGCTATCACCGTCGACTCATTCGACTCCTTCTCCGATGACTCCGAGAAGTTGGATATCATAAGAAGAAGGGAAGTAGGGAGGAGCAGATAGGTTCAGAGCCATGGTGGAGGAGAGAAGAAGGAAAATACTTGATCAGAACTTGAGGTGGAAAAGTTGTGACGTTGATAGCGTGAGGGAGGGAGAGGGTGGAAAAGATCTTCTCCTCCGACTCTACACTTGAGGTGGATATCATATTTTGGTTTCTGTATTTTGGCTCCAGCTCCATTTGCATTAATCTACGGTACGACATGGTGATCAGGACATAGTCCCTGCAGCCATTCGACTGGCGAGGCAGAAACTATGTAGCCGTAGATAAAGTTGACTGTTCTTCGACTTCGGCAATGATGATACGACAACCTATCACTATATCTTATATAGTAGTAGATGACGTCTTAGTATTACATTATGTGAGTTCATCTTGATTCTGTTACATTCTTCAGATACTACATACGATAATAACATATACTACACCATATGTACAGAACATAGATGATTCACACTAATGTATGCTAGAATGAATTTTGGGTTGTGTTCTGAGCCATTCCTTTCCATACTTGGCAGTTAAGTTGTGGACCATTATGTTGGACATTGTTGTTACAAATTTTCATATATCTGTGTTGATTGATGATATTGTGTTTCAAACGTGTTCGTGATTGTGTGTATCTGTGTTGTTTGATACTGTGTTCGTGATACACACCGTTGTTGCTGTAACAAATGGTATGGGGGATGCTGCAAATGCTGCAGGAAATGCTGCAGGGAATACTACAAATGCTGTATTTTTTTTTTGTTTTAATATTAGCGACGTTCAGCGACGATTACCGACGGTCAGCGACGAAAGAAACGTCGTTAATTACGTCGCTAACTATAAGTAAAATCGTCGCTGATCGTCGGTAAACGTCGGTAACGTAGCGACGTAGGAAAGTCGCAGAACGTCGCCATATCGCTTTCATGCCAGGTCAGCATCGATGCGAGAGAGAGTCGCTCAACGTCGCTAGTTTACGTCGGTATATTATGACGTTTTATGTCGCTGGCAGTCGCTATATTAGCGACGTTGACACGTCGCTAAAGCTCATCGCAATAGCGACGTATGGCGACGTTTCCTTGTTTAGCGACTAGGTTAATCCCGACTACTTGAAAACGTCGCTAATGACGTCGCTAATAGTAATTAGCGACGTAATTTTCCTTTTTAGCGACGTCTTTACGCGTCGCTGAATTGACAGATTTTAGTAGTGCGTAGTTACTTAGTCATTTCGTAGCTTCTGTGTACGAGGGCACGCTTAACGCCATAATCAATGTTCTAGACCTAGTGTTCAATGTTCTCGGAGTCGTACACGTGATGCACATCTCGATATTGTCTTTCAATGTTCTACCATCACTGTCCTACCGTTACCCGTACATTTGATACACGTCGCTTCAATTGTTCAATGTTCTATTCTTAATGTTCGACACACACTAAGACCTTTAATCATTTGAGCCATGCTCGCTAACTTGATAACAACTTACACATACAAGGATATATTTTATTAGACGAGAAGGAATAGGGAGAGAGAGTCAAGAACCCGTCCACCTTAAGCCGATACGCCTTGTCGTTTCGCCGAGCTGAAGCGGCTCGATTCCATAACTTGCTTATACGGCTAACTCTCCTGACTTAGCCATTCCGTTGAACTATTCGATTGATTTGGCCTCCCGTGCCCATGCCAGCATCTGTTGCAAGACGACGATTTAGTTTTGCGGGCACTTTACTGAATAAGGCAAAATGCCGACCCCTTATGATTCGGCATAAAAGTATAGACTGCACACTAGATCAATTCGAAGTCAATACTTTGTTCCAACCGAACTTAGGCTTTACATCGATTCACATTGATACTTCATCGGGTCAACGCAACTCTTCGAGTCAACGACTCATCGTAATGCACCGTGCGGAGCGGGGCATTATAGTACCTATACAATACAACTAGACAAAATATAACACAAGCATAACATTTAAATGCAGAAAACCAAATTTGACACCAAGATTTGAAACAAAAAGTACTTCTTTTATTGATAACTTGATAGGATACAAAATACAAAGCTTTGTAACTCAAATGTTATAGCTTGGCTTACATCTTTTCTTTAGAAATCTTTTTAGCCACAATGCCCATACATCGTATCCCTTATTACATAGACGAAAAGTAAAGACATATTCAAAAGAAAACTTGCTAACTGGACTTAAAAATAAAAACAGCTTTGAGGCGATCAAACAAGCTCTACTGGGATGGACGAGCTTTAGCGCCTCACCAAAAGTCCCTCTGTCACGTGCTTACCGAAAATGGTGCCCACAATGTGGGTCAGTACACAACACGTACTGGTGAACAGTTATTGGTCAAACTCACATAAATCTGCACTAAGTAGACAGTGAAGCTAGCATTGATTATTATGTGATCTTTCTACTTGTTTAGGTTCTTTTTAACAATTCATAAAGCATAAGCAATAGAAAGCACTTGCTCAATAATTCTTACCCATCGCCGACGGTCATCCTGCACAAGACAGATTAGCACAATTTGCATATATGAATAAAACTTATATTTCGTCTCTAAATGTTAGGTTTGCAATAAATCTTACTATATGCATGAACCTAACTACGTGGTGGTCCATGGATCATTTTCCATGATCAGCAGTTGGGACATACAAGCCCATCTCACTGATAGATGTAACATCCCCCTAATAGCGAGGTTTCTTTTACCTCAGGGAGCCCTATCTTTCCTAGGTCGAGTGACTCCCGGTGCCCCAGAAATCACTCGAGAGACTATACCTTGTACACAAGTTGTCCTAGACCAATGCATGAGATGCATTCTATCAGATAAAAATATTTTATTGCATATTGAACAACATGCATCTGATTTCGATAGTTCTCTTCGATAGGGACACAATTCCATTCCTTCATATCGATTTGATCTCAAACCAATTAAGGTTTTTTATAACATATCTTGTGTAAAGCATACTATGGATCAACATATGAACATTCATACTGAGCAGGTAATATAGCAGTTCTATAATCTAGCAAGTGATCCATTTCATTTATCTTATCTTATCTTTTGTTATTGTGATATCGTTGATAGCATGGACGCAACAGAAGAGTGGACTAGAGATCATTTTGTTAAGGCGTGAAAATAAATGGTAGTTCGGTCAAAGCAACGCACCGCCTATGCGTCCTACATTGGCACTAATATTTGATTAACATACTTCAATCTCTTTCTCTCAAGATTCGGAATGAATGCACAATACGATAAAAGAGAATAATGAAAACCAATTATCAAAAACCAACACGAAAACACATTCATCAAAATCAAGCAGCGAGAAAACATCCAACGAAATCGAAAACTCTTGGACTTATTTCAATAGAAGCCGATCCATTCGTTGGAATGGTTCATTGCATTTCGTCTGTGATCCAACGATACCGACAAAGGTTTTCTCGTTGACTTAGTCGAGACTGAGCCAACAAGCCGTATGTATTACATAGTGAACCGCGAGAAGTGGGACACTACAACACAACCCCACTATCAAGTAGGAAGACTATCCCAATTTCTATTCTATCTGGCGGTGATGTAGGATGGAGAATTTCTACAAGAATTTCTACATGTAAAAACTCTCATAAAGATTATTCCTCTCTTATAGCAATTTATATTTGGTCCTACATCATTAAATTGATAAATTTATTTTTTTGTCACATAGAATAGAAATGGAGAACCATTGGATACTTTTTTATGTGTGTACAATTCTCTATAGAAACTCTACCAACTAGGACAAATTTTTTCTTAAAGTATAATGCCAAGTAGAATGGAAACTTAATTTTAGAAATCACCATTGGAGATGGCTTGGGATTTCTATCTCCTCTATTTCTATTGTAGAAACCCATTTTAGAGGGGAAAAAACTCACAATCATATTTTTTATCCCAATTTCTATCATATATGGCGGTGATGTAGTATTGAGAGTTTCTATGAGGGTTTCTATATAACTCTCATAGAAAAATTATATCTCTCGTACCAATTAATATTGTGCCCCACGTCATTAAATTTATCATTTTATTTCTTGTCACGTAGGATAAAAATGAAGAACCATTAGATTTATTTTTTTGTGTTCAATTTCTGTATACAAATTCTACAAAATAAGATAAACTTTGAGTTGCACCACACTTTATTTATCGTAATTCAAGGTGCACCCCAACGAATTACCATAGTGCACGAAAACCCTAACTTCTCACGGAACCGTCTATGAATGACGATCAACTCCTTTAATAGAAATTTTATGACCAAAATACTCTCATTTTAATGTAGTCATTCTCCCTCCCCCTTTCTCCGGCGCCGACACCTGGAGGGGGGCGTGCATCAACGCAACGACAGCTAGTAGTGCCATCACGACAAGGAGAGAGGCAGCACGACACCACTGGTCCCACTTCGTCGGCTGAAAGCCTTGTGGCAAGTTTGGAGACTACCCCATCGAGAGGTGCCTAAAGCATATGAACTACGCGTTCAACTTCGGGGACAACCAGATCTTGCAGATGTACGGATACGAGCACAAGTCGCTTGCGAGCCAGCAGGTGAGACGCATCCGGAACAAGATCGACAGCCTGGTGGAGGTGAGGGACGAGCTCGGCCTGCTGCTTCTCGGCTTCAAAGCCGTTCATGGTACAAAGCAGTGTGACGGGGAGGCTTGCGCGCGCGGAGAAGGGGGAGCGCATGCCCGAGGAGAGGGGTAGTGTGGCGAGGAGTAGTGGCAACACGACAGGAAGAATCGCAGTGGGGAGGGAGGCGCGCACGCGGCAAGGAGAGGGAAGCACGGCGCGAAACAGCAGCATCGTGATGGGGAGGCTCATGCACGAAGGGTTGCGCGCGGCGATGTGAGGGGCAACGACACATGGGGTAGCGGCGGTGCGCTCGCGGCAGAGAGACTCATGCATGGAGGGGATGCGTGTGGCGGTGCTAGGGGCAGCGGGGGGACGTGCGTGGCTAGGAGAGGGATGTGCGTGGCTAGGAGGGGGACAGGGTGTAGGGAAGAAAACAATAGAGAGGGTCGATGATGACAGAGTATTTTGGTCCTAATTGTTTAGTTAAAAGGAGTTGACCATCAGTTATAGACGATTTTCGTCAAAAGTGAATGATTTCGTAAATTCGTACAACTAAAAAAAAATTATTTTTTTTTAAAGATAGAATGACAAGAAGAATATAAACTATTTACATGAACTACACATCTCCATCTTCCAACACAAGGTGCTATTCGCTTACGTTCAATCTGATCTTCTATGCAAGTATTAAATACATTGAAACTGAGTTATCATTTTATGTTTCTATCATCGACAATATTTAACAAGAAGAATGATTGGCCTTCGTTTCCGGTTCCACTAGTTCGCTGTTCTCCTCCCAAAGACCCTGTCAACGTCCTCCATCCCCACAGTAGAACACCCGAACAAGATCCTAGCCGTAGGATCCTCCTCGACCGCCCTCGGCCGTCCGATGCTCTCCCACCTCCCCTCCCCGAACTCGTACGCGAACGCCTCCCCGAACTCGAAAGGATTGCAGAAATACCCACAATCTCCCGCCGCCGCAAATCCTACGGTCGACGGCCACCCGTAGCCCTTCCCGACGAGCCTCCTCACCATGTCCGCCGGCATCCTCCCGATCTCCCTGCACTCCAGAGTCCCGATCTCGACCTCCCACAGCGTCAGCCTTAACGGGTTCGGGCTCACGCCCGCCAACCCGGCAAGCACCAGCCTCGCACCCGCGTGCCCGATGGCCGACAGCCGGGTCTGCGGGTCGGGTTTGAGGACGGACGTCCGGGACCATCTCCCGGACTCCGGGTCGAGCGAGCTGTACGCGCCGGAGCACCGCTCGAGCACGTGCATGCGCGTGTCGGACGCCGCGACGGAGAGCCACGTGGCGGACGCCGACTCGCCGAGCTCGGCCGGGAAGGGGTCGCACGTGCGCCAGCCTCCCCCCGACCCGCTCGCGCTGCAGTAGACCTCGACCGCGCGCGGCGCTTCGGCGGCGTTGCAGGCGCCGCCGGCGACGACGGCGTGGGAGCCGACGAGCGCGACGAGAGGGCTGTAGCGGCGGACGCGCGGCGGAGGGAGGTGGGTCCACGTGGCGGCCAGCGCGGAGGGGGAGACGGAGAGGGAGGAGGAGGAGAGGTGGTAGAGGAGCTGGGAGTGGGAGGAGCGGATGGCGGCGGGGACCGCGCGAGGGGGGAGTGGGACCCACGAGCGGGAGCGGGGGTCGTATGCGACGGACGCACAGGAGGAGGAGGAGGAGTCACGGGAGCAGCGCGGCTGGAGGTGGAGGACGAGCCAGGGATCGAGACGGGGGTGGCGGCGGAGGGAGGAGGAGACGGCCACGGCCCACCAGGGGGACACGTGGCGGGCGGAGGGGAGGTCGGAGGTGGGGACGTGGGAGATGATGTTATCTAGGAGGTCCCCATGGAAGGGGAAGGGGACTAATATCGCTGTCACGTCTTCTCCCGCCATACTCTCTCTCCTTCTTCGAAGTCAGCTGTGTAGTCGTTTTATATATAGTTAGAGATTTATTTCGAAATCAGCTGTGTAGCCGTTTTATATATAGTTAGAGAGACATGATAAACACAAACATCTTCTAGTTGTTTTTGTTTAGAGCTTTGCTATGTCTACAACCAAATTTTACAATCCTCCTACAATCGGACACGTGTCGGACTTCGATTGGAGGAGGGAAAGAAATGGTGGGGCCGGGTGGATCCCATGTAGCAGGGGGGGTGAGAGTGGTGGTGGGATCCGGTGGGACTCATGTGTAAGGAGTGGAAGAGAGTAGTTATAAGAATGTTGTAAGAATTTGGTAGTAAACTTAGCATTTTTCTTTTGTTTATATTCTGGTTTTTGACGTCTACTATCAAGAAATAAATTTAAAAAAATACTAAGAATCTGAAGGAAATTTCTTCTGTAGACGATTTAATACATTATATTCATTATTTGAATACATCGTTCCATCTGACAAATGACCTGTATTATCATTCTAGTTGGCATAGCTGCCTATCAATATCATTCAAATAATTTTAAACTCGGCAAGCACAGGTACGATTTCCTTGTTGGGAAAGAAGCGCGGAAATCTTTCCCCAAACCGGAGAGTACCTGCGAGAGGACCGAGCAAACAACGCACGAACCCAAAAACAACCACACAAAACAATCCACGCAGACACAGAGAATTTTTGACGTGGAAAACCCTTGCGGGAAAAAACCACGGGACGATCGGAGTCCAACCCTGAGAAGCCTCCACTAATGGAATAGAAGAATTACACCCTCTACAAACTCCTCCCGATCCAAATCGGATCCCCACAACACTCAGAAATAAGAACAATGATTACAAGGCTACGAAGAGCGAGAACGACGAGTAGATATTACCCGAACACGATCTCCTTCGAATAGCAACCTTCAATCCTCCGTCTTCTTCTCCGAAGTTGCAATGGCACTCTTGCCTCCTTCTCCTCTTTTTTCTTGTGTTACGTTGCGTTATGAATTAGGGTTTGGAAATCCCAACTTAACTCCCTAATCCCGCAGCCAACCTGGACCGTTGGATTAGATCCAATGATGAAAACTCATCCAAATTCCCACATCAGCCCTGACGACACAAAGTTCGGCCAGAACTCTGTGTCGAGCAAACAGAACCTAGCGCCACAATTCTGGAATGGCCAGACCGAGTTCGGCCAGAACTCGGCCTGGGACCGAGTTCGGCCCGAACTCGGCTGCCCCGTTCCAGAACCTCCTTCTGGGTCACCAACAGCAGCAGCGACTCCGCGTCGCCTACTTTCCGAGTTTCTTCGACACACGAACGGCGCTCGTCGCACTCCGGGGTCTTCTCCACATAGGTTGGGAACCCCACCCACTCCAACAAATCTCCCCCTTCACAACTATGGGGAGGACGTCGTCATCCCGACGATCTGCCTGCAGTACTCAAACTTCCCCCTTGGTAGAATCTTCGTGAACATATCAGCTCCGTTGTCATCTGTATGCACCTTCTCAAGCTCCGCGTCCTTCTTTTCAACCACATCCCGTATCCAGTGATACCGAGTCTCGATGTGCTTGGACCGGCTATGAAACGTCTGATTCTTCACAAGATGGATAGCACTCTGACTGTCGCAAAGCAAAGTAAACTGCTCTTGCTTCAGTCCCATTTCCTACAACAGTTTCTTCATCCACAACAGCTCCTTGCAAGCCTCCGTCGCCGCAATGTATTCCGCCTCCGTCGTCGACAAGGCAACACACTTCTGCAACCGCGACTGCCACGACACCGCTCCTCCCGCAAACATCATCACGTAGCCCGAAGTCGACCGCCTCGTGTCTACATCTCCAGCCATATCAGCGTCAGTATACCCGACCAGCTTCGGCTCGTCACCACCAAAGGAAAGTCTCCAACCAGCAGTGCCCTGAAGATATCGTAGAATCCACTTGACCGCACTCCAATGTACCCTTCCAGGATTCGAAAGATACCTGCTAACCGTACCATCTGCATGAGCAATATCTGGCCTCGTACACACCATGGCATACATAAGGCTTCCCACAGCTGAAGCATATGGAACCCGCTCCATATCTTCCTTTTCGTCCTCGGTAGATGGACACTGCTCCTCAGTGAACTTAAAGTGAGCCGCGAGGGGGGAACTCACTTTCTTCGACCCGTCCATCCCGAAACGCTGAAGTACCCGGTGAATGTACTTCTTTTGGGACAAGTGTAGCAGCTTGGACTCTCTCTCTCGGCTGATCTCCATCCCAAAAATAGTCTTCGCTGCGCCCAAATCCTTCATAGAGAAGGCCGCGCCCAGTTTGCGCTTCAACTCCGCTATCCTAGTGGCATTCCGACCCACTAATAGCATATCATCAACATAGAGCAATAAGATGATAAAATCATCATCGGCAAAATACCTCACAAATGCACAATGGTCCGACGTCGTCCGTGCATAACCATGCTCCCCCATAAACGACTCGAACTTTCTGTACCACTGCCTCGGAGCCTGCTTCAGACCATACAAGCTCTTCCTCAACCGGCAGACCAAATGTGACTTGCCCTTCTCACAGAATCCCTCCGGCTGCTCCATGTACAACTCCTCCTCAAGATCACCGTGGAGGAACGCCGTCTTCACGTCCATCTGCTCGACCTCCAAGTCGAAACTGGCTGCTAATGCTAGCACCACCCGAATAGACGAATGCTTGACGACAGGCGAAAAGATTTCATCATAATCCACGCCTTTCCGCTGACCGTAGCCCTTGACTACCAGCCTCGCTTTGTATCGAGGGCGAGTAGCATCATCCGTCTGCTTCACTCTGAACACCCATCGATTCTTCAAAGCCTTCTTGCCCTTTGGCAACCGCACCAGATCATAAGTAGAATTGGTGTGCAAGGAACTCATCTCCTCCTGCATAGCCACCATCCACTCCTGCCTGTGTTCGTCTTCCATAGCCTCTGCGAAACTTTCGGGCTCTCCCCCGTCAGTCAGTAGCACATACTCATCCGGCGAGTATCTCGTAGATGGTCGACGATCCCTGTTGCTCCTTCTCAGTGGAGCCACTGGTGCTGGCTGTATACCGACAGCCTCCTCCCCTTCAGGAACTACCTCTCCGGCATGCTCATCCTCCTGAGGGACACCCTGACCACCATCAGCAGGCTGATGATCAAGGTTGGGAGCAACTCCATGTACCGGCTCCCCCATAACTTGATCCTCCGCGATGTCCTCTGGAAACTGCTCGAAGCGAAATGACTCTAACTCAGGCAATTCCTCAGCCTCAGAAGGCGTCTCGGAGTCCTGAGTGTTGGTCATGGTCTGATCCTCGACGAACACCACGTCCCTGCTTCTGTAGAGCTTTCCTTCCACTGGGTCGTAGAGTCTATAGCCAAACTCATCCCGACCGTAGCCGACAAAGACGCATCGTCTCGTCTTCGGCTCAAGTTTGGTCCTCTCGTCCTTCGGTACATGCACAAAGGCTTTACAACCAAACGCCCGCAGGTGATTGTATGATGGCTCTTTGCCGTACCATACTTTGTCAGGCACATCACCCTGCAAAGGAGCACTAGGAGACAAATTAATAATATAAGCAGCTGTGAGAAGAGCCTCACCCCAATAACTGCCCGGTAAGTTTGCTTCTGACAGCAAACACCGTACCCTCTCCATCAGTGTCCTGTTCATGCGCTCCGCTACACCATTGAGCTGAGGTGTCTTTGGCGGAGTCTTCTGGTGTCGTATCCCTTGCTCTCTGCAATACGCATCAAAGGGACCGATGTATTCGCCGCCATTGTCGGACCGAACACACAACAACTTCTTGCCCGTCTCCCTTTCAACGGAGGCCTGAAACTCCTTGAAAGTAGGCAGCACCTGATCCTTGGTCTTTAAGGCATAGACCCAAACCTTCCTGGAACAGTCATCAATAAAAGTCACAAAGTAAGAAGCACCACCAAGAGATTTTACCTTCATAGGACCGCAGACATCCGAGTGAATCAACTCGAGCAACGCCGGCTTTCTCGAACTTGGGTGACTCTGGAAAGACGCCCTACTTTGCTTCCCAGCCAAACAGTGCGTGCACATCTCCAACTTTGTAGACTTGAGCCCCGGAATCACTTTCCTGTTCACCAAGTAGCTCATCCCCTTCTCGCTGATATGGCCGAGCCGCCTGTGCCACAACTCGGTAGACGCGTCACTGACTGCGTTCACCTCCTGTGCCCCCTCTGTGCTCCCCTCCATATAGTAGAGACCGGACTTCTTGCTTCCTCTGGCAATCACCATCGAACCTCTAGAAAGCTTCCACTGACTATTCTCGAAGAGACTGAAGAATCCCTCGTCATCCAACCTTCCAACCGACACCAGGTTGAAACGGATATCAGGGACATGACGAACATCCTTGAGAACAAGAACCGCACCCGTCTTCGTTCTCAAATGCACATCTCCAATGGCAACCGCCTTCGACACATCTCCGTTGCCCATCTTCAACACGCCACAGTCGCCTGTCGTGTAAGTGGCAAATAGTGCCCTATTGTGAGATACATGTGCTGAAGCCCCTGAGTCCACCAGCCAAGAATTGTCATCGCAGGCGAGGTTAGTAATGACCTCATCACCTACGATGATCACATCGCCTCCATGTACCGAGGCCGCCGCTGTAGTGTTCTCTTCTTGCTTCCCCTTGTCGCCCTTCTTCTCCTTCTTCCAAGCGAAACAATTCCGCTTGATATGGCCCTTCTTACCGCAATGATAACACTCTGAGTCCTCGTACCGACCCTTGGACTTCCCCCTGCTCTTGTCTCTGCCACCACCTGGACCCTTGCTTTTGCCCCTTCCGCGGCTCTCTGAAACAAGTGCCTCTGAGTGGTGGGATGTGGATGAAGTGCCCTGAGAACGTCTCCGCATCTCTTCATTCAACACCCCGCTCTTGGCAAACTCCAGACTGACCACGCCCTCTGGAGCAGAAGCGATCATAGATACTCGTACGGTCTCCCACGAGTCTGGCAATGTACACAGCAGCCATAGTCCCTGAACTTCGTCGTCGAACTTGACTCCCATAGAAGATAGCTGGTCAACCACGCCCTGGAAATCACTCAAGTGATCCGTAATAGACGCCCCATCCTTGTACCGCAGACCCATCATCGTTCGGATCAGGAACAACTTGTTTACCCCGGTCTTCTTCGTATACAAGGATTCCAGCTTATCCCACAACGTCTTCGCGTGCTCAATATTGGCAACGTGGTTGTACACGTTCTCATCAACAAACTGCCGTATGTACCCACACACCTGTATGTGCTCAAACTTCCAGTCCTCCTCGGATTTATCACTGGGCCTCTCGGATGCAAACACAGGTAGATGCAGCTTCTTGACAAATAGCAAATTCTTCATCTTGCTCTGCCAATAATGATAGTTTGTGCCATTAAGGTTCACCATGCGCACCGGCTTCGCGTCCATCTCTCCTCTCTGGTTCCTCTGTCAACTCCTGACACCCTTTGAACCCAAAGCTTTGATACCACTCTGTTGGGAAAGAAGCGCGGAAACCTTTCCCCAAACCGGAGAGTACCTGCGAGAGGACCGAGCAAACAACGCACGAACCCAAAAAACAAGCACACACAACAATCACGCAGACACAGAGAATTTTTGACGTGGAAACCCTTGCGGGAAAAACCACGGGACGATCGGAGTCCAACCCTGAGAAGCCTCCACTAATAGAATAGAAGAATTACACCCTCTACAAACTCCTCCCGATCCAAATCGGATCCCCACAACACTCAGAGACAAGAACAATGATCACAAGGCTACGAAGAACGAGAACGACGAGTAGAGATTATCCGAAACACGATCTCCTTCGAAAACGACCTTCAATCCTCCGTCTTCTTCTCCGAAGTTGTAATGGCACTCTTGTCTCCTTCTCTCTCAAACTTGTGTTATGTTGCACTTGTGAATTAGGGTTGAGAAAACTCAATATATATCTCCCTAATCCCGCAACCAACCTGAACCGTTGGATTAGATCCAATGATGAAAACTCATCCAAAATCCCGCTTCAGCCCCCCGACACACAGAGTTCGGCCAGAACTCTGTGCGGGGCAACCAGCACTGGCCGACCCACTTCTGGAATGAGGAGGCAGAGTTCGGCCAGAACTCTGCCAGGGGCAGAGTTCGGCCCGAACTCGGCCCCTCTGCTTCCAGCAGCTCTCTGCAGCTCTCTCAGCAGTCCTGCTTCCTCCCCGAGCTTCTTCGACACACGAACGGCGCTCGTCGCACTCCGGGGTCTTCTCCACATAGGTTGGGAACCCCACCCACTCCAACATTCCTTTCTCTAAAGAAATATTCATTCAGTCCTTTTTAAGAGTATTAGTTGGTTCATAAAAGAAAAGAAAAAAAGTAACCCATGAATGGTTCAATGACAAATTTTGTAAGACTGAGATAACTAGAGTTCTAAATTTTTAGTTGGTATATACATATATATATATACATATATATATACATATATATATATACATATATATATATATATATATATATATATATATATATATATATATATATATATATATACCCGTGGGGGTTGATTAGATGACTTAAAGAAGATCCAACGGGTATATATATATATATATATATATATATATATATATATATATATATATATATATATATTGGGGGTTGATTAGATGACTTAAAGAAGATCCAACGGGTGTTATCATGGGGATGCATGGAAGATGCAAAAGTGAGGGGATCTCTATCCCTCCTCATACATATATATATATATATATATATATATATATATATATATATATATATATATATATATACATATATATATATATATACATACATATATATATATATATACATATATATATATATATATATATATATATATATATATATATATATATATAATTTTATTTTATTTTTATTTTTTGTTAAACCAAAGCCGGTGGACGACTCCACCCGACCTTGGCCCGGAGGCCGTGGCCACTGCCACCCAGCCACCTCCGTGGGAGGGAGGGCTCGAACCCGGCCCTCACCTCCGGTGCACGATGGTGTTACCAGTACACTACGACTCGATGTGCCTCCTCATATATATATATATATATATATATATATATATATATATATATATATATATATATATATATATATATATATATATATATATATATATATATATATATATATATATTAGGGGTTGATTTTTTTTTCATTTTGAGATGATTAAGAACAAGAATGTAATATTTTTTTGAGATGGAGCATCATGTAGATGCAAGCATCCTAAAGATGCTTATGGAGACATCTTGAATCATGTCTTTGCGCATTGTACTCTTTTCTTTCGTTGAAGTTTTTTTCCACTGAGTTTTTCCTTCGAAATGTTTTTAACGAGGCAGTGTAAGCCGCACCCACTTGGATTCCTAAAGAATATGATTGTACTATTTTTTTTTTCTATGGATTTTTTTTCCTCAAAACATGGCTTTTCCTTATAAAAGTTTTTAATGAGGCGGGTCAAAAATATGTCACGACCTGCTTCCGAATAATCGGACAAGAGTCGGACACACCCAGCCTTCGTCGTCAGACACGACGGAGTAAGTTGTACCAAGCTAGAAAAATCTAACCAGATAAACATAAATGTGCACAATCACAGCATCTGTACACGATCCCAGAAAGATCATCTCAATCCACAAATCTATATATCATAAAGGTACCAGAGTCAAAAGGAATGAAGTATACTATAAACTCTAAAAACAATATCTAAGAGTAAAGCTAAACAGTCTAAACCTGAGGCCTCTAGCTAAGTCATGTCTCCATGTCACGATCCGTTCCCGAATAATCGGACACGAGTCGGACACGTCCAATCTTCGTCGTCAGACACGACGGAATAAGCTGTACCAAGCTAGAAAAATCTAACCAGATAAACATAAATATGTACAATCATAGCATCTGTACACGATCCCAGAAAGATCATCACAATCCACAAATTCATATATCATAAAGGTACCATAGTCAACAGGAATGAAGTATACTATAAACTCTAAAAACAATATCTAAGAGTAAAGCTAAACATTCTAAACCTGAGGCCTCTAGCTAAGTCATGTCTCCATCCATCTCAGCTAATGTCCCGGGCTCTGGCCCATATGGTAGAATGATATCCTGCAAGTACACCTGCAACATATTCAGTCAGGAGCGGAGCAAAGTACAATTCTAGGTAATGAACAAGAACATCATGATATGGAAATGAGTACAGGAGACATGAAATATAATGTATAGGAAAATAATATGAAAGTACAGGAATGTAAGTACAGGAAATAAAGTACAGGAATGTAAACCATGAACCTGAAGTACAAGACATGACATGTGCACAATGTTTGAAATACAACTAGCCTATGTGACCGGTTGGGGTGAGTACAGGAATATGTACAGGAGTACATGAATATCGGTACGACTTAGGACCCGCGTGCACGATGCGAGGCCTAAGATATCTACATGAATTTTGTAACCGGGGTTTGGTCACATAGCTAGTGTATTTTTTCTCCCCGACACAAGTAAGTACAAGAACATGAAAGTACAGGAGAACATGATATCGTGTCATAACGTGTCACAGGAAAAGCACAGGATATGAATGTAAATGCACAAGACCATAGAATGTACTTGCCTTGCTCCGAAAAAGTACGGATAATGAATGGAGCTGGATGTCCTCCTGTCCAATTGTTATAAGTTTGATTAAGTACTAATCATTAACCATAAATCTGTTATCTATTCTCTAACCATAGGCTACCTATAGAATACTTATAATGATATACTAACTAGCCATATACTATTTCTAACTAGGCTATAGAACAGAAAAATATACTAAGTAATATGCCTAAAATATTGTACGAAATTATGGTGACAATATGACTGCTATTATTGTTTTTGCAAAAGGAATAATAATGACTAACATTATTTACCACCAAATTTTTTTAGAAAACAATTATAATATTTTGCTATTAGAAACCCAATTAAATCTCTTAATAAAATATTAGATATAAGAATCTACTAGTTAAAAATGTGGTCACTAAACATACTCAGTACATTTACTCATAACTATACAATATTTAAAAATATGCTCACTACTAAAAATATTAAATAAGAGTATAACACAGTAAATAAAACCCCATGAATTACTTCTTAGCCCAACATCCAGTTTGCAATTTTATTAGCAAGCTCTTCCCAAGTTTTTACCAAGGCCTTTCTTAGGCTTAAAACTTACAACCGAGCCACTAATCTGCAAAGTAATTATACCACTACTATCAGTCAGTCCAAAGTCATCTCAACATATACTCCGGTCCAAACTTAGTAAAGACACAACTATCCCAGTCTCTTGAGCCCCACTCCATCAAAACATATTCATGGATCCACACATTTGACCTACTCAAACCTTCAAGCCAGCAGCACCCGAGTCCTAGCAATATAATAGAAAATCCTAACTGTCTAAACAACTACTCGAAGAGGAGCATAAGCCCACCAATACCACAACTAAAATTAATTTACCTTCGGCCGGACCGTATTTCTTATTGGGTGTGGGGGTTTGCTTTTTCTGGCCCGCACATCCCAACCCGATCCGAATATGAGCCTGATAAAAATTCAGTATGTATATGTATTAAAATATATTTTATAAAAGTGATAAGGGTTATGTGAACCAAGGACCTCCTATATACTTCTTAAGTTCTCCAACTAACCACGATAGCAAATTGGTTTTGTGTTAGAAAGACATATAGAGATAGTATAAATATGAAACTTTCATACCTATCTTTTCAAAATTATACAGCCCGCAGGCCGACCCGGACCAGGCTCGCAGGCCCGAGGTTACCCAGGTTTGGGTCCGACTGGGTTTAGAGTTTGTATTAAAAAAAACCCGACCCGTCTCTCTTCTGGTCTAAGTCCGGCCGAAACCAGACCCAGTCAACACTGGCCCGGGCTGGCCCTGCCTAGCCTAATACACACCATGACCTACCGGTTAAGACCGATTCATCCGCCCTACGAGGTTGCGGGTTCGAGCAACGGGGGTGCCATCTAATTCCCCTTTGGGGGAATTAAGTAGTGGTTGGTGGTTTGGTATAGTACAGGTGGGTGGTGCGGTATGATTCGGGAGGTGTACGAATGCGATGCGGGTGCATGTGCAGCGCGGTGCATCCCAAAGCATCTGTATCTGAAGCATCTGTTGAAGGAAATTTTTGTTGTTCAAAGTAATATTTGTAGATGCATAAGAAAAATATGTGCCTAAAACCACTCATAAGCATAAAAGAGTGCTACTACCGAAAAGAGTACAAAAGAATCTCTTAGATTTTGGGAACGAAACACGAAAATTGTTCCCCAAAACCAAAGAGACTGCGAGGTAACAGAAAAAAATTACACAAAACTAAATGCCAAAATCACACACAAAAAAGCAAACGCAGACACAACGGACTTTTACATAGAAAACTTAGATGGGAAAAAACATGGGACTATCGGAGTCCAACCCTGAAAAGCATCCACTATTGAAATAAGAATACACCGACTCCTTACAAGCTTCTCATCGATCCAAAACGGATCACCACAACTACTTGAAAAGCCTCCACTATTGAAATAAGAATACACTGACTCCTTACAAGCTTCTCACACATCCAAAATGGATCTCCATAATTACTTGAAAGAAGAAAACACGATTATAGACTCCAAAGACCAAGAGATGTCGATAAGAATTACCCGAAATAATCTCACCTTCACAACAGCCTCCAATTCCATTTTTGTCTCTCCCAAAAGTTATAAACTTGATAGTATTATATCAACTTGCATGCATCAACCTTTTATGAAACCTTGCATGAATTAGGGTTACCATACATTGGAAATCTATATATGGAAGCCCAATATATATAGAATGTCCAAAATATATCAATCATATATTTAATGGAAATTCAATCATAATTGGTTTGTCATAAATTGGAAGTCCAATTATATGGAAAATTAATATATGAACATATGAAAGATTCAATTATAAATATAAGATCAAAGTCAAAGATGGAAATCCAATCATGTATTTGCTTATCATATATGTTCAAATATATGGCGATCGATGCTCCCCGAGCTTCTCCAACACACGGAAGGCGCTCGTCGTGCTCTGGAGTATTCTTCACATATGTTGGGAACCCACACCCTCTCTAACAAATCTCTTCCTTCACAACTAGGTGGAGGTAACTCGTCATCCCGACGATCCGCCTTGCTTCACTCTGAACACTCATCAATTCTTCAAAGCCTTCTTGTCCTTTGGCAATCGCACCAGCTCATAAGTGGAGTTTGCATGTAAGGAACCCATCTCCTCCTACATGGCATGCATCCACTCCTGCATGTGTTCATCTTCCATAGCCTCTGTCATGAAATTTTGGGCTCTCCTCCGTTAGTTAGTAGCACATAATCATCAGGTGAGTATCTCATAGATGGTCGACGCTCTCTCGTGCTTCTTCTCAATAGAACCTTTGGTGTTGGTTGTGTACCGACATCCTCATTCCCTTTAGGAGATGCCTCCTCGGCATGCTTATCCTCTTGAGGGTCACCCTGACCACCATCAGCAGGCGGATGATCAAGGTTGGGAGCATCTTCATGTACTGGCTCCTCCATAACTGGATCATTTGTAGTAACCTATGGCAATGGCTCGAAGCGACATGACTCTAACTCAGATAATTCCTCAGCCTCAGAAGGCATCTTGGAATACTGAGTGTTGGTCATGGTCTGATCCTCGACGAACATCATGTCTCTGCTTCCGTAGAGATTCCTTTCAACCGGGTTGTAGAGTCTATAGCCAAACTCATCCCGACCATAGCCAATAAAGACGTATTGTCTCGTCTTCGGCTCAAGTTTGGATCTCTCGTCCTGTGGTACATGTATAAAGGCCTTGCAACCAAACACTCGCAGGTGATTGTATGACTACTCGTTGTTTTACCATACTTTGTCAGGCACATCACCTCACTCCATCAGTGTCATGTTCATGCGCTCTGCTACACCATTGAGCTGAGGTATTTTTGACGGATCTTCTGGTGTCGTATCTCTTGCTCTCTGCAATATGCATCAAAGAGACCAATGTATTCGTCGTCATTGTCAAATCGAACACATAGTAACTTATTGCCCGTACGTCTCCCTTTCAACAGAGGCCTGAAACTCTTTGAAAGTGGACAACATCTTATCCTTGGTTTTTAAAGCATAGACCCAAACTTTCTTAAAACAACCATCAATAAAAGTCACAAAGTAAGAAGAATCACCAAGTGATTTTACCTTCATAGGACCGCAGACATCCGAGTAAATCAACTCGAGCAACATCAGCTTCCTGAACTGGGTGACTTCGAAAAGACACCATATTTTTTCTTTCCATCAAACAGTGCATGCATCTCTCCAACTTTGTAGACTTGAGCCCTAGAATCACCTTCATGTTCAACAAGTAGCTCATCCCCTTCTCGCTGATATGGCTGAGCTGTCTGTGCCATAACTCGGTAAATGCATCACTGACTACGTTCACATCATGTTCTCCCTGTGCACACCCTTCCATATAGTAGAGACCAAATTTCTTGCTTCCTCTGGCAATCACCATAGAACCCCTGAAAATCTTCCACCGATCGTTACCGAAGAGATTGAAGAATCTTTCTTCATCTAACCTTCCAACCGACACCAAGTTGAAATGGATATCAGGACATGACGAACATCTTTGAGAACAAAAACTGCACACATCTTCGTTCTCAAATGCACATATCCAATAGAACCAACTTTTGACACATCTCTATTGTCCATCTTCAATACTCCACGATCTTCTATTGTGTAAGTGGCAAACGGTGCCCTAATGTGAGATACGTGTGCTCAAGTCCCTAAGTCCATCAACCAAGAATTTTCATCGCAGGCGAGGTTCATGACTATCTCATCATCCACAGTGATCACATCGCCTCCAAGTGTCGAGACAACCTTTGTAGTGTTCTCACTTTGCTTCCCCTTATCACGATCGCCCTTCTTTTCTCTCTTCTAAGTGAAACAATTTCGCTTAATATTTTCCTCCTTGCCACAGTGGTAGCACGCGGAGTCCTCGTACCGACCCTTGGACTTTCTCCTGCTCTTGTCTCTGTCACCGCCTGGACTTCTTCTTTTACTCCTTCCCTGACTCTCTGAAACAAATGCCTCTGAATGGGATGTGGATGAAGTGTCATGAGAACGTCTTTGCGTCTCTTCATTTAGTACCCCGCTCTCGGCGAACTCCAGACTAATCATGCATTTTGGAGCAGAAGTGACCATAAATACTCGTACGGTTGTTTTGCATATAGGGATTGTTTACTTGGGTACTGCACCTTTCATGCAACATTTGATACAATTTCATATTTACTGTTGTAAGTACTACCACAACTACATTGGTTGGTTGGTTGTATGGATTCTTAAATCCATTATTTTGAATAATATAATTAACATGTTTCATTGTGACTTGAATCATAGGCCATTTTGTGGCCATTAAGGGGCTGTTTGGTAGCCGGGGACTGCGCTACAAATAACAGTCCCCGCAGCAACTGGAGACAGTTTCCATCAGTTTGTGTTTGAATAGCCCCAGCAAGTGCACGGAAAGTGTCTTTTCTCTGACACCCCTCACTTGTTGTCTCCCCATTTGTTTGTGTTTTCACTTGCGACAGAAAATAGGCGGAGGTGGGGTAAAAGTGGTGATGCGTTGGTGATGGCGAGCACCTCCATCACAACAGCAGCAATCTTCATACTCCGACGAAGCTTTGAGCCGGGGACGGGAGAGCGGGCAAGATCCGGCCACCGCTTGACCAGATCTGAGCGGGGGACGGTCGGGAAGTGAGCGACGACGAGGACGGTGGTGGTGGAGTAAGGGGTTTACGAGAGAGAGGAGGCGGTGAGGAGAGAGGAGGAGGGGTGGGGAGAGGGGTAGGGGGAGGCGGTGGGGAGAGGACGAGTGTGTGAAAGAGAGAAATTAAAAGAAGAAGAAGAGTCCAGAGAACTCGTATGAAGAAATGAGAAATTAGAAGAAGAGTAGAGGGATTAGTCCATAAACATACAAATTAGTTTAGTCTATAATTAAAAACATCAAAAATTAGTTTAGTTCATAAACATAAAAAATTAGTTTAGTCCACAATTAGGTGTTTGCTAACCCTAATCATAATTGAAGAAAGTGTTTTAGAAAACTTTTTTTTTCTTTTTATATATATAAACAAAAAAATAGCAAGTGAGATAATTACAAAGTAGTTGTGCACACAAATTAACAAAGTTGCTATAACCAACCATTTGTGTTAATATTTAATTTTCCAAAATAAAAAATTACGAAAATTTAATTTTTTTTTAATTAATATTAAGTAAATATATAACAACTAAAATAGTCAATAATTATTAGATAATTATGGTAATTAATTTAATTATGATAGTTAATATATTTTTCGTTTAATTATCATAATTAATTTAATTATTGGTTATCATATCTCCAATCCAAACATCAACTTTCAACAACCATCCAAACAACCGAACTTTTTTTTCCTCCACTTTCAACAATCATCCAAAAAACAAACTCATTTTTCTTCCACTTACAGCAGACAAAAAGTACTCTATCAAAACACATTTTGGAAAGTGCCACTTGCTACAAGTGCACTGCAACTCAACATAATGTAAGTGCTACTTTTATACTTTCAAATAGTTACTTCGATCCAAACAGCCCTTAAAGTTGTTAGCTGATACCGTATTTGTTGTACCAATTCTACTATTTACATCAAATCTATAGTGTAAATGCATGCTATTTTCACTTACAGGTAACCAAACAGCTCCAAATAACCAGCTCACTGTAAGGCCCATGGGGAAGTGATTCTCTCTCTCTCTCTCTCTCTCTCTCTCTCTCTCTCTCTCTCTCTCTATATATATATATATATATATATATATATATATATACCAGCTAATGTATCAAAAGAGGAGAGGAAGCGTTATTTATTAATAGGGACTCATCTAATATAATATGTGATATTATGATTTTGGTCTCCAACTCATGTTACAAATTTTGAGCCTGTAAAAACCCAAACTCTAATGTCAGACAATTTGGAAATCCTAATCCTAATATCACATATTATATGAGACCGTATTACTAAATAACCCCAAGAGGAATGGTGTATAACCCAACGAGGAATGGTGAGGACTTTGCCTTCATGAATCATAAGCTGTCCCCCTGTCCTGATGCGTTAGCTTCAGAAAAAACCTGGCTTAGTCCTGAATGGTTCCAAGTTGGAGCCTTCATCATGTTTAATCAAAACGCACAAATAACGGACGCGAGGCATTGGTTTAATCATCACATAGGCACGAAACTTCTTTAACCTTTCAATACGACCTGCAGATTTTTCAATCAATTATTGTTTCGTTGAGCTTCATCTCAACTTACTCACCCATATCCCTAATCATATAGCTTCTAAACTTTGTCCATGAGGAAGCAGTATGAAACATAAGAAACTGCTGATAGGGAAAGCTAAAGAAGCATAAGCAATTACAGCCAGTTCAACCTACTTAGGCCATGAGTTAATAAGAAAATAGCACTCTCAAAAGTCAGTAAACCAAAGAAAGATGAACACCATATGTTGTGTACTTCAACCCCTCTACAAGCAAGCTTATAGAGGGTTTCCTAGCTATTATCAAGATATAACACACAGCAGGGTTTTTTAATCTAGTGTCCAAAAATATATACAATCATTTAATAATACTCAGAAAAGTAGGGTGTTGCTCGTCTCACTCGAGACTGTGTAGACCTTTGTAGAGCACGGCAGCATAGTCTCCGAATTGTATATCCTTCGGTGGGTGCATATCGAAAACGTACGTGATAGGTGCAGACACTTGCATGGGCCTAACAATGTCACATTCATCTGACAGCTTCCCGAAAGTTGATTCGTCAAAAGGAAATGACCGAGCAAGGTTAAAGAAGCATTCCCTAGCTAATCTTTCCACCTGAAACGTATTTGAAAGAAAGTATATAAAAAAAATCATATGTAATAGTGTTCAGAGCAGTATGTTCTCTAAAAGGACTACAATCATATGTAATAATGTTCAGAGCAGTATGTTCTCTAAAAGGACTAGAAAACTCAAAAGTCAGACAAAAATTAGGAACTCAGCTGCACTAAAGCAACAGTAGACTATGGTCATGTTGCTACTTGCTAGCTTAGTAGAACATATCAGAACTCAAATTGCAATAGTTCCTCTGGTAAACTCACATTTTTGTAAGTGAAAGCAGATGCACATTACACAACACATACAACATAGAGCAGTCGGCCAGTTTAGTTGGAAGTAAGTTGGAAAGGCAATGAAGAGATCTATAGATCATTTTCACGCATCTCAGTCCACATAAAACTCAAATTTTATCCATCTATTGACTCTGAAACAAGTATCACGAATTACTTGTTCTAACCAGTCTACAAGGCATGGTGTGTTTCATCATGGTATTGGTTCTACGTCCTGATTTCTTTATACAAATTTCCATTATCTATTGAAGCTTACTTTCTTATCATTCTACTCTACTGATGTTAAGACTTGCAAGAATTATTCAGATAGATTACAATAAAACTTCCGAAAACTGATTCTTCGTTTAGTGACTTCTATAATTCTATTACATATTCCTCAGTTTGGATAAGAAATTCAAGACTTTTGGTCGATTCAAAATTCACTGGAGGTTCATTGCCAAGGATAAAGATGTTTGAGTTATTATTAAAAAGCTACGTCAACAAATGTCGATACAGAATTATTGGCATTCTAGAAATTACAAACAACAACAACAAAATATATGGAGTCAAGACTGGTAAAAATCTTGTGGCTGGAAATGGATCGCAGCAAAAACGCCACGCAATTTAATATAGGAATATCAACATATTCATGTCAATGACGATACCTGTAGCTGCGCAAACCTGATGTTGTTCATGGTAATGATCACCTGCAGATCATACAAAGTCTCGGCCAAAATTCTGATGGCAAGCAATTCAAAGAAAGTCTGAATGAACCGGATCTGGATGTTTGCATCATCCGCATCAATGTCAGGAAACCAAAACACAGAGCAAACATTTTTCCAAGGGATGGGATCTTCGCCTTTAGTATCAATGATCGAGTAATAAGGGTTGGTCACATTCCATAATACTTTTGCACCATTTGACAATGCATCTAATTCTGTAGAATGAGCATGGGGAGTGGTAGTAATTATTTTACTTGGAGCATATACGTATGAGAGACGGGATGTGAAGCTCAGGTTCGTGTCATTCAATAGAAAGACACAGCTATCAGCAGTTGTAGGCAACAACTGCAGAAAAGAATAAGCAGTAGCATATTCATTTTCCGGTGAGCAAGTGGAAGATGCTGTAAGCAATGCAGAACTAGGATCATGGGCATGGGAAAAATAACATGATGCTCCATTACGGCAACCCTGCAATGGCACATCAGTGAGATAATATATCTAAGGAACAACTTTCCAGCAGAAACATCAATTAATCACAGCAATATACTTTCAAGAACATGTCTACTATCAACAGAATTCTAAATAGGGGTAAGGAAGCTTTTATACTTGAATATGTTGATTTTCTGAAGATAGACTACATTAGTACCGCATGGAACAAAAAGGGATTTAGTAAAGCAGTACATAGACATTACTGAAAGAATAAAGTTTATAAGATGGTTTTCTATATTGGCAACACTAACATTTTGTCACCATTATATATATATATATATATATATATATATATATATATATATATATAGCAAGGTTATGGGTTCTTTTCACATTTGGGAGCAGTTAAAAAAAAAAAAAAATTAAAACACAGGTGCAAGGTCTGTGTTCTTTTCACACTTGGTTATGGGATGGTGTGTGCATGTGATGTAGTGGTGGGGGTGTGAAGGAATTAGGAGATATTAGACAGTTCACAAGTTTAATAACAAATAACTAGGGCTGTGAGCCGAGCCAAGCTTTTGTAAGCTTGAGCTTGGCTTGACTAGAATTATTCAAGCTTGAGCTCGAGCTTGATAAGTTTTTTATTTTGAAGCTTGAGCTTGGCTCGAGCTTCTTTATATTGAGCTCGAGCTTGGCTTGGTTTGAGCTCGGCTTGATAAGGAAGCTTGATTCAAGCTCGATAAATAAGCTCGATAAGCTTGAAATCAAGTTTGTCGCTCAACTTTATTTCAAGCTCATTAAACTTGATTTCAAGCTAGTTGTGTTTGAATTCAAGTATCTGAATATTAACAATTTATTTATAAAACTTTAATTAAAAAAAGTTCCTTAATATCACTTATTAAGGACATAAATATATAATACACACAACCATATATATATATATATATATATATATATGACCTCTAGCCTAGTGATTAAGAGAGATGCATGCGGCCCAAGTGGTCGGGAGTTCGAGCCCAAGTGGAGGCGAGTTCACCACAATTACCCATTGCTTCAAAAATATATATATATATATATATATATATATATATATATATATATATATATATATAATAATTCAACAAAGAACAAACGAGCTTCTAAACGAGCCAGCTCGCAAGCTCATAAACGAGGTAGCTCGCGAGCTCAATCGAGCCGAGTACTTCTAAGCTTGAGCTTGGCTCGTTTATTAAACGAGCTCAAAAATAAAGCTTGAGCTCGGCTTGTTTACCAAACGAACCGAGCTCAAACGAGCTTTTATCGAGCCGAGCTTCGAGCAGCTCGCGAACGGCTTGGCTCATTTGCAGCCCTACAAATAACCATATGTTGCACATGAAATCTCAAGCCAGTTACAGATTATGCCATGATTTTGATTTCTCCTAGTTCTTTCTTGCAATACACCCTAACCTCATTACGTAGGACCAATCATGACCTAGAATTAAAGATCCAAGTGTTGTAAGTGAATGATGGGGATAATAGAGATTGGATTCCAATTGCCATAATAGGAAGGTAATTGCCTTTCTAGCCATCATTTTCTGCATAGCATGCATAAAGAATAGGAAGAAGAGAGTGACTTTCCAAAAGAAAACAGACAATAATGCAAGTAATCACAATATAAGATAGAAGGCATAGTAGTGGGGGAACAATAGCAAAATCAGCTCAATTACAAGTATCTTTTCAGAGATTAAAGCTAGCAACTTGGGTACCTGAAGTGTAAGAAAAAATTTACAGGTAGGCCTTTTGGCCTGGAGAGAGTGAGAGAAGGGACACTGATTCCCTCTTGAACACGATCCACTAACGAAGTATCTACATAACGCATCTTCCATGGACTGTGGAGGCAAATCACTAACAGTTTCACCATGACTAGAAGAAGCATCTTCTGTATATAGAATCCGCATCTGACGTACATGCATATAAGATAATCATCAATGGAAAGAAAAGGAGGCCCAAACAGGATGTGTACTGCACAGGTATTGCATTATGAAATAAGAGAAACAAAGCACATTGGAACACAACTGCAATTGAAAAGAGGAACATATACCTCTTTGATAAGTGTTTTCAACTTCTCAAATATCGTAATCGCATGGAAATCATATGGAGTAACATATGGTGCCGCAAGACACTTTCTTGTGTCACCGACAAAATCAGAGTTCTCCTGTACCAGTGTAAGGCCGTCCATATTCTGGACTAGCTCAGATTGCAAAAGGCAAGTATGTTGAAATGCACAAGGCTCATAGTATAAAGGAAGCTCATTGGCTGCAAAAAAGTCAGGCCGAAAACGATGCATTCCGTTGATTATATCTTCATCTGTATGAAAGGTCGAGTTAGAAGATTCGAACCAAAAAAAAAATTACAGCATTCCTCGAACCGAGCAGATCAAGAAAGTAACTGGTAACATACATATTTCAGAGACATTATGTAGTGATGTCTGCACAAGATTGTGGAATAAGCACCATTCCTCCTCAAGCTTAGAGATCATTGATTGGGATATTTTAGGCTCATCAATGTTGATTATCTGTTTTAATCGTTCCAGACGGTGTTTGTCCTTCAGAGAAGAAAAGGAGAACAAAAATAAAAATGAAATCAATCAGCCTACGAATTGTTATAAATAGCATACGAGCAAACCCAAGGCAAAAAAGGCAAAGAGACAGAAAAATGTACAATGATTTTAGTTTCATCCTTAGGACCAAGATGTAAATGCATTCATCACTTAGCTTGTGGTAATTGGTAACCAAAAATGTTGTTCACTACACAAAAAGGATGTCCATATCTGTGAATAGATTCAATAGAAGCAAAGTTGACCAATCTGAAATTCATTTTGCATTCTCCAGTGAGAATAACAATTGTTTCTGGTAAATTAGTAACTAGAGGTTTACTAAATTTTTGTTGGAAAAAAATGATCTAGTAACCAAGTTCCAAACAAAAATCACTCTCGTAAGTTACTTAGATAAGGATCGCAAGTAGAAGAATTTTGAATACTTGCCTGCTACACAAATCAAACTGGCATAGTTGAATCAGGAAAACCTTTTTTTTCTTTCAAGATTTGCAGTATCGGAATCGGTTACGACCCTTCTTATGAGACCCTTCTTATGAGTATTGATATTGATGGTTTCAGCACTTTCTTATGGGAGTTTCGGAGTTGTTAGTTTCGCAAACAATATTAAAATATTATTAACTAGAAAAATATTTGACACATTTAGGCGTAATTTTATGTATTCTTTGTAGTTATTTAATAGCTTTTCGACAAAGTATAACCAAGGTAGTTTTGAATGTAATAATCATAGTTATCTGGAACGTGGTTAGTCATGGGTCATGGTATGATCCAGAAACGGATTACGCTACTTGTCTTTAGCACCCGCCTAGACCCCCTGACGTCCGCCTAGACATGTTTTGGGGTTTTATGAATTTTTCTGCAATTTTCAGTAGGTTTTTTGGATTTTATTTATTTACTTTTGAACCGCCTAGCTCTAGGCGGCCGCCTAGATGACCGCCTAGGCGAGCTAGGCGCTAGACGGCGGGTGCCCGTCCGACTAGCACCTACCGCTTTTCAGAACCTTGTGTACATCATAATATTCCTTTACTATAAATAAAAGATAAACACCTTCGGCGGAATTCTTCAAAATATGATATGGGAAACTTAAAAATATGAACAAGGCTTTTGCATAGCTGAACGAGCCTTAAGCGCCTTTATGTGTCTCCTTGGTTCCTAGCACCTGTGGAAACGTGGGTCAAGACATTTGAAATGCACCGTGAGCGACGAATTAACACAACTCACCAAAATCAACGCTTTCGTCAAAGAAAGTTGTATTTTCTTTATCAAAAACTTCACTGTACAAAGAATTCTTAATCACAAAGGCTCTTGTGATTAAAAAAAAACACTAGGTATAGAAAGATTACGGGGAGAATGGTAGCGGTTGAGATTCGATCAGCACGTGATCGCTTTACTCCGTTGACCGTCCGGCACAGCGATGGGAAGAATCACTTGCTAAGTCTCGAGCTCCAATATTGTGGAGAAGAGAAACCTCGAGCTCCAAACCGTAGAGAAGAAAAAATCGCCAAGTCTCGAGCTCACAACGCTATGGAGAAGAAAAATTGGCAGCAAGTATTCTTTTTGCACAAGGACCGAAGCTTTTCAATCCCTTTGGAAGCACTAATCCGGGGCTATTTGTAGCCATTTGGACTGATGCATAAGAAACAAGACAAAATGCACTTATTTCACATTTTTACGCGTAGAATCGCTGCTACGCGTAATATTTACACCATCAGTGGACATCATAAGTACTGGATCCGTATGCCGCATGAGCCACTGTCTATGTGACGTGTGTCACCAGTCACGAGAATATCTTCAATGCTTACGCTGACGTCAGCATCATTATTACGAGCATTTAAAGCGCACGCACGGATCGTTGTGCATCGCCCTCGGTATACGTAACGCCAATAGCCTCGTCATTCCTGTTATTAATACGGAAAGTGTAACGTCACAGTCGGTCAATTTTCTCATTAATACGAAGTGTGTAGTACTGCAGTCTGTCAATTCTGCCATTAATGCAGAGAGCGTAATGTTGCGCATTGTCAGTTCTGTCATTAATGTGAAGTGTATAACGTCAGAGTCAGTCAATTATGTCATTAATACAGAAAGCATAACACCGCAGTCGATCAATTCTGTCATTACAATCTCCACAATTCCATGAAAAGCCCTCTCGTTCCTTAGTCCACCAAGGTAATTCTTTTCAAATCGTCATTTCTAGTGCTAAAACCGTGTCTTAATGTTCCTGGATAAATGATTCTGGAGCAATTGATCATATGACAAATTCAAAATTATTATTTTTCATGTCCTTGCATAAAATAAGAAATTTCAGATTGCAGATGGAACTTTTTTGACAATAACCGGAATACGTTCAATAAAATTGTCACCATCTCTAACTCTCCATAATGTTCTTCATATTCCCAATCTTTCATGCAACTTGTTGTCTGAAAAAATTGTTGTGTTAATGTTTTCTCTTTATCTTGTGAGTTCCAGGACCAACCATCGGGGAGGACAATTGGCAATGCTAAGGAGTGTGTAGACCTCCATTTTTCGAAGATGGATCAAATTCAAGTAAATTAGTCTCAAATTCTTGTTTCGAATCTATCTCTGTTTCTAGTAATCAAGAATTATGTTGTGGCATTATAGGTTAGGCCACCCAAATTCTCAATATTTAAGACCGTTGTTTCCAACTTTATTTCGAAATAAAAATTCATCTTCCTTCCAATGTGAATTTTGTGTGTTAGCAAAACAAAACAACGGTCTGTTTTCCCCCACGACCTTACACACCATCAAAACATTTTTCACAAATAGATAGTGATCTGTCAAGGACTCCCACACCTTCGGGGAAAAGATGGTATGTTACATCATTCAAGATTAAGTTGGGTTTAACCGCTGAAAGAAAAATCTGAAGTAGAAATTTTCAAAAAATATATATATATACCATGATACAAACACAATTTCATGAAAAAATCCAATTTTTTAAGTGATAATAGGGAAGAATACTTTAATAAAATATTAGGACAGATTTTCTTAGAAAAGGAAATTATTCATCAAAGTTCTTGTAATGATACCCCTCAACAAAACGGTGTTGTTGAGAGAAAAAATAAATACCCCCTCGAGGTAGCACGAGCTTTGTGATTTACAAAAAACATACATAAATAGATTTAGGGAGATGCCATCCTAACAGCCACATATTTGATAAATTGAATGCATTCTAAAATTCTAAAATTTCATACTCCATTAGTTATCTTTCAAAACCTTATTTCCTCACGCATATCAACCAACTTGCCGATTAAATTTTTGGATGTCTTGTGTTTGTTCATGAAAAATTCCGTCGCAAATTGTACCCTCGGACAAGAAAAATGTGTGTTATTAGGGTATACCCCAACTCAAAAAGGTTTAAAGTGTTTTGACTCGCTTTCAAAAAAAACGTTTGTAACCATAGATGCTAATTTTTTTTTAAAAACAAATCCTTCTTTAAGCTCATCTTCAAGGGGAGAATGGATGTGAAGATTCGGGTTTGAATTTAAGAGACTTGCAAATTGATTTTGTTACGAATGGAACTGAAAATGAAATTTTGGTTTTAAATCTAAACGAAAATCTAGTTGTACATCAAAATTCAAACAAACCAGATAATTTCGAAGCAATTCTGAACCAAAATCTGAATATTTCAAGAGAAAAAGAAATGGAACAATCTATAATGTCGCCACATAAGATTGATCGTTCAAAAAGAAGACGTAACATGTACATGGACAAATATTTGGATAAGTTCTTTCCGAAATTATTCCAGAAAAAGGCCACAACAGGTCCAAGACTCACCAGGTACCACCCAAATAGATCTATTTGAGTCATCTGATTTGAATATCCCTATTGCTATCCACATAGGTATTAGATCATGTATTCATCATCCTATGTCTCAATTTATGTCCTATCAAAAATTGTCACCCTTGTTTTCATCATTTATCACTCAACTATCCCTTGTAGAGATTCCGAAAACTGTATAAGAGACCTTACAGGTTCCGAAGTGGAAGGCAATTCTTGAGGAGATGCATGCGCTTGAGAAGAACGTGACCTGGGAAGTGGTGGATGTGCCTAGAGAAAAAACTCATGTTGGGTGCAAGTGGGTGTTTACGGAAGTATAATTCGGATGGAACTCTTGAGAAATACTAGGCACGCCTCGTCGCCAAAGGGTTCACAGAGACTTATGGTATTGATTACTTGGAAACATTTGCACTGGTAGCCAAACTCAACACCGTGAAGGTTTTGCTATCCATGACAACTAATCTAGACTGACCTCTATAACAATTAGATGTAAAAAATGCTTTCCCCAATGAAAACTTAGAAGAAAAGGTATACATGGTTCTACCTCCGAGCATTGAAGAAAAGTTTGGAACTAGAGTGTGTAGATTGAAGAAGTCATTGTATGGTTTAAACCGGTCACCGCGAGCTTGGTTTGAGAGATTCACTAGATCAATAAAAGGCCAAGGATATGCACATGCTCAAACAGATCACACCATGTTTATGAAGTTCTCTAAAGATGGGAAGGCAATAGCCAATTGTTTATGTAGATGATATTATTCTGACAGGAGATAACATTGAAGAGATAAACCAGTTAAAAAAAATCTAGATAAGGAATTTGAGATTAAGGACTTAGGACCTTTGAGATATTTCTTAGGTATGGAGTTTGCAAAGTCTAGAAAAGGTATTGTAGTGACAAAGAGGAAGTAAATCCGAATCTACTAAACGAAACCGAGATGAGTGGATGTCGCCCAACAGACACTCCAATTGACCCAAATGTCAAGTTAGGATAAGTCACGGGAGGAAAACAGGTGGACACGACCAGATATAAAAAACTAGTAGGTAAAATAATCTATATATTCCATACACGACCAGACATATCATTTGCGGCGAGTCTCATCAACCATTTCATGCATTCACCTCGAGATGAACACCTACAGGTGTCATACAGGATACTGCGGTACTTAAAAATCTCACCAGGAAGAGAGTTGTGATCAGCGAAGTGCTGAAGCTTTTACTGATGCAAATTGGGCCGATTCAAAAACATATCGAAATAAACTACTGAGTATTGCAATTATGTGTGGAAAAACCTAGTGACATGGAGAAGGAAGAAGCAAAACGTAATGGCAAGATGCAGTACCGAAGATGAGTACAGAGCTATGGCAAACGGAGTCTGTGAGTTACTATAAATACAATGAGTACTCTCAGAGTTGAGGAGACATTCAACAACACCCATGAAGCTGTATTTTGATAACAAGGCTGTCATAAGCATTGCTTTCAATCTAGTTCAGCATGACAGGACCCTTACATAGAAGCCGACCGACATTTCATTAAGAAATAGCTCGAATCTGGAACCATTTGCATGCCATTCGTTCCATCTTCTCGGCAGATAGTAGACATATTCACAAAGGGATTATTCAAACCAAATTTTGATACATTAATTAGCAAGTTCGTATTGTCAAATATCTATCCACGAACTTAGGGGGAATGTAGGAAATATTAGAAGTTTGTTAGGAAGTCCGGTAGAAAGTTTGGTGAAGTTTGTTACGATTTAAAAGTTAAATCATGATTACTAGGAGTTGGAACGGATTTCGGTTCCTGATTACCTTGAGTTAGGAACAGATTTAAGTTCCTATTTTGTAGGAAATATTAGAAGAAACTTGTTAGGAAGTCTGGAGAAGTTTGTTACGATTTAAAAGTCAAATCTTGATTACTAGGAATTATGAATATATTCCAGTTCCTGATTACTAGGAGTTAGGAACATATTTCAGTTCCTATTTTTATGCAGTAAGTTAGTTTCTTTTTTTTTTTCTATTTCTATTGTAAAAACTAAAGGTTATTCAAACAATAAAGAATTTCTTACTTTTTTTTCCACAAAACTTTAATCGTATCAGAGCAGTAGCAACGGCGATGACTGTTCATTTGTGAATGGAGACGTCTCTTACTCTGAGTTGCTTGATTGTTCTTGAGAGGCTTCGGTCACTGATTGAAACGCTCTGCCTTCACTCTTCTTCTTCAGATGGACTGGTTTTCCATGAATTTTCCAGCAGTTTTCTCGGGTATGCCAGGGTTTCTTGCAGTAGTCACACCACGGTTTCTTCTTTCACTCCCCTTCGCCATCAGCTCCTTGGGAGACCATAGCAGAGCCTTCGGGTTCAGAATTGTTGCTAGCCCCTTGGTTCATCATCACCCTCTTTCGTCCCTTTCTTATCGGACCTCAGAGAAAACTTTACGAATTGAGGGTAATGGTTTTCGTTAAGTATACGCCCTTTTACCTTACCAAGACTTGAATTGACACTAGTCAGGAACATAAACACTCGGTCCTTCTATTTTCATTTCTTGAATTGTGCATAGTCATTGAGATTTTCCCAAACATGGTCCAACTCCTGCGAGAGGATGAGCATCTCGTTGTAATAGGTTGTCAAGTATCCCATTGTTTGGATTGACATAGCCTTGATTCAGTTTAAAGACTTGAAAAGAATTTTCCAAATCTAAGTAGGTTTCTCCCACAGCATTGTTTGGAAAGAAACGCGGAAACCTTTTCCCAAACCGGAGAGTACCTGCGAGAGGACCGAGCAATACAACGCACGAACCCAAAAACAACCACACAAAACAATCCACGCAGACACAGAGAATTTTTGACGTGGAAAACCCTTGCGGAAAAAAACCACGGGACGATCGGAGTCCAACCCTGAGAAGCCTCCACTAATGGAATAGAAGAATTACACCCTCTACAAACTCCTCCCGATCCAAATCGGATCCCCACAACACTCAGAAATAAGAACAATGATTACAAGGCTACGAAGAGCGAGAACGACGAGTAGATATTACCCGAACACGATCTCCTTCGAATAGCAACCTTCAATCATCCGTCTTCTTCTCCGAAGTTGCAATGGCACTCTTGCCTCCTTCTCCTCTTTTTTCTTGTGTTACGTTGCGTTATGAATTAGGGTTTGGAAATCCCAACTTAACTCCCTAATCCCGCAGCCAACCTGGACCGTTGGATTAGATCCAATGATGAAAACTCATCCAAATTCCCGCATCAGCCCCGACGACACAAAGTTCGGCCAGAACTCTGTGTCGAGCAAACAGAACCTAGCGCCACAATTCTGGAACGGCCAGACCGAGTTCGGCCAGAACTCGGCCTGGGACCGAGTTCGGCCCGAACTCGGCTGCCCCGTTCCAGAACCTCCTTCTGGGTCACCAACAGCAGCAGCGACTCCGCGTCGCCTACTTCCCGAGTTTCTTCGACACACGAACGGCGCTCGTCGCACTCCGGGGTCTTCTCCACATAGGTTGGGAAACCCACCCACTCCAACAAATCTCCCCCTTCACAACTATGGGGAGGATGTCGTCATCCCGACGATCTGCCTGCAGTACTCAAACTTCTCCCTTGGTAGAATCTTCGTGAACATATCAGCTCCGTTGTCATCTGTATGAACCTTCTCAAGCGCCGCGTCCTTCTTCTCAACCACATCCCGTATCCAATGATACCGAGTCTCAATGTGCTTGGACCGGCTATGAAACGTCTGATTCTTCACAAGGTGGATAGCACTCTAACTGTCGCAAAGCAAAGTATACTGCTCTTGCTTCAGTCTCATTTCCTGCAACAGCTTCTTCATCCACAACAGCTCCTTGCAAGCCTCCGTCGCCGCAATGTACTCTGCCTCTGTCGTCGACAAGGCAACACACTTCTGCAACCGCGACTGCCACGACACTGCTCCTCCCGCAAATATCATCACGTAGCCTGAAGTCGATCGCCTCGTGTCTACATCTCCAGCCATATCAGCGTCGGTATACCCAACCAGCTTCGGCTCGTCACCACCAAAGGAAAGTCTCCAACCAGCAGTGCCCTGAAGATATCGTATAATCCACTTGACCGCACTCCAATGTACCCTTCCAGGATTTGAAAGATACCTGCTAACCGTACCAACTGCATGAGCAATATCTGGTCTCGTACACACCATGGCATACATCAGGCTCCCCACAGCTGAGGCATATGGAACCCGCTCTATATCTTCCTTTTCGTCCTCGGTAGATGGACACTGCTCCTCAGTGAACTTAAAGTGAGCCGCGAGGGGGGAACTCACTTTCTTCGACCCGTCCATCCCGAAACGCTGAAGTACCCGGTGAATGTACTTCGTTTGGGACAAGTGTAGCAGCTTGGACTCTCTCTCGGCTGATCTCCATCCCAAGAATAGTCTTCGCTGCGCCCAAATCCTTCATAGAGAAGGCCGCGTCCAGTTGGCGCTTCAGCTCCGCTATCCTAGTGGCATTCCGACCCACTAATAGCATATCATCAACATAGAGCAATAAAATGATGAAATCATCATCGGCAAAATACCTCAAAAATACACAGTGGTCCGACGTCGTCCGTGCATAACCATGCTCCCCCATAAACGACTCGAACTTTCTGTACCACTGTCTCGGAGCCTGCTTCAGACCATACAAGCTCTTCCTCAACCGGCAGACCAAATGTGACTTGCCCTTCTCACAGAATCCCTCCGGCTGCTCCATGTACAACTCCTCCTCAAGATCACCGTGGAGGAATGCCGTCTTCACATCCATCTGCTCGACCTCCAAGTCGAGACTGGCTGCTAATGCCAGCACCACCCGAATAGACGAATGCTTGACGACAGGCGAAAAGATCTCATCATAATCCACGCCTTTCCGCTGACCGTAGCCTTTGACTACCAGCCTCGCTTTGTATCGAGGGCGAGTAGCATCATCTGTCTGCTTCACTCTGAACACCCATCGATTCTTCAAAGCCTTCTTGCCCTTTGGCAACCGCACCAGATCATAAGTGGAATTGGTGTGCAAGGAACTCATCTCCTCCTGCATAGCCTCCATCCACTCCTGCCTGTGTTCGTCTTCCATAGCCTCTGCAAAACTTTCGGGCTCTCCCCCGTCAGTCAATAGCACATACTCATCCGGTGAGTACCTCGTAGATGGTCGACGATCTCTGTCGCTCCTTCTCAGTGGAGCCACTGGTGCTGGCTGTATACCAACAGCCTCCTCCCCTTCAGGAACTGCCTCCCCGGCATGCTCATCCTCCTGAGGGACACCCTGACCACCATCAGCAGGCTGATGATCAAGGTTGGGAGCAACTCCATGTACCGGCTCCCCCACAACTGGATCCTCTGCGATGTCCTCTGGAAACTGCTCGAAGCGAAATAACTCTAACTCAGGCAATTCCTCAGCCTCAGAAGGCGTCTCGGAATCCTGAGTGTTGGTCATGGTCTGATCCTCGACGAACACCACGTCCCTGCTTCTGTAGAGCTTTCCTTCCACTTGGTCGTAGAGTCTATAGCCAAACTCATCCCGACCGTAGCCGACAAAGACGCATCGCCTCGTCTTCGGCTCAAGTTTGGTCCTCTCGTCCTTCGGTACATGCACGAAGGCCTTACAACCAAACGTCCGCAGGTGATTGTATGACGGCTCTTTGTCGTACCATACTTTATCAGGTACATCACCCTGCAAAGGAGCACTAGGAGACAAATTAATAATATAAGCAGCTGTGAGAAGAGCCTCACCCCAATAACTGCCCGGCAAGTTTGCTTCTGACAGCAAATACCGCACCCTCTCCATCAGTGTCCTGTTCATGCGCTCCGCTACACCATTGAGCTGAGGTGTCTTTGGCGGAGTCTTCTGGTGTCGTATCCCTTGCTCTCTGCAATACGCATCAAAGGGACCGATGTATTCGCCGCCATTGTCGGACCGAACACACTTCTTGCATGTCTCCCTTTCAACAGAGGCCTGAAACTCCTTGAAAGTAGGCAGCACCTGATCCTTGGTCTTTAAGGCATAGACCCAAACCTTCCTGGAACAGTCATCAATAAAAGTTACAAAGTAAGAAGCACCACCAAGAGATTTTACCTTCATAGGA